>CM046950.1:30943279-31568279 GCA_025698515.1 Gossypium sturtianum
TTTTCTCTCTCAGACCTCTCCCTACTTTCCTTCTCAAATATTTTCCCCAACCATCGAGCCACACCACATCTATGTCGAAGAGGCGTAAGGATCCACGCACGCCTCTCCCGTGGGAGACCGATCTCTACATAAGTTCATGCCGGCCGCTTCATATATTCGACAAGCCAAGGGTCTTTGAGACCATTTAATTCTTCTTCTTCTTTACTCTTCTCCTTTATTTTCCTTCTCTTTGACTTTCTTATGCTTAATTTAGTTTATTCTATTTTAGTTTCTTGGTTTTAGGTTCTACAGGCTGCTAGGGAATCACACCTCGATCACGACTACCAGCACCACCGCAGCCTTAGAAATCACACCCACCCCGCGAACCACCTAACAATAAGGACTCTTCGGTCCATTAATCTTTTCTTTTAATTTTATTTCACTTTTTATTTTCTTTCACTTTAGCTTGCTTTTCTTTAATTATGTAATTAGTATAGTTTAAATTATTATTATATCCTGGCTAATTCTCCACGAGCTACCCAATTTCTTCATCTAGCGCAGCAATAATGGGCAGCCACCACGACCACGACCATAGCCACACCACCATCAAGGACGAGCCCTCCAACATATTTTTTGCATCCTTCAAGGAATCCATCCAAAATTCAGGAAGTTTCATCTCCCCCTATCTTTTCATCTTATAAATTCCTATCTATCTTTGTACAATGAGGGCAATGTACATCTTAAGTGTGGGGGGGTGAATCTTAAAAGTGCCAAACTTTTTGCATTATTCTCAAATCTTGAATTATGCCTTGTCTTAAAGTAAGTTTCTCATATTATGATTAGAATGAAATTTCCTTTGATTTATGATTTTTGTTAATGTGTTTTGGATTAAGTCATTGATAATTGTGCATTGATGATTTATACTTTAAGATACTAGAGAATCAAGCATGATAAGTCTATTTTTCAAAATTAAAAAATTTTCTAGGTTGTCTACCTGAATTTGAATATTACTTTGGAGTTTGAAATTCACAAGAATGACATCAAAATGCCCATAATTTTTGTGAGATTTTGAGCATTATAGAGCATATATTCTTTTTCTTGCTCACCTTATTGATTATGAGTGTGTCAACATTGATTTGCTATTCTAGAACTTGCATCGATTATACATGCTGAGACCACACCTTTGATTTGATATACAGAGATGATGAAGGCACCTAGGATTTAACCCACTTACTCCACTAAAAGCCTACCTTCACAATTAACCCCTAGTGAACCCCGTTTAATCCTAACAACCCTTTTTATTGACTCAACCGCTAATATTAACCCAAAACCCTTCGTTTTCGTTATCACCATTCCTTTTGACTACCCTTATATCGAGATTTGATTTGATCGATTGCCTAATTATTTCGATAGTAAATTCATCATTTATTATGTATTTGTGAATTGTTCTTAAAAAAAATCAAATCAAAGTATATTCATTATTAGTTTTGTGATTAAGTGAGCTTATACGTTTAAATTCCAATTACTGAAGAAGAAGCTCGTATTAGAGTATTATTAGTACAAGTTTTTAATTGATGTAATTATTTATATTCAGTTCATTGTTTCTAGTTAGGTAATTTGCCAATCCAATCTCGATTCTAACCCTCTAATTCAGCCTTTATCCACACCTTTAACCCAAGCCCCGTTACAACCCTGTTAAAGACCTTTTGATTTATGTATCATCTCATATTATAGTGGTGGAGATTTTATTTTCATGCAAGCCTATGGGATTAACTCTTCATGTTTGACTTTGGAGTGCTTTTTCTTGAACCTTAAACACCTCGAGTGATTTGAGTGAATCTTTAGTGAGGATGTCAATCCTTGTCGATTTTGAATCAGAGGCAACTATTTAGATGAGGGGAAACACCTAGGTTTTGTGCTACAAAGGTATGACTTAGATTGTTTGAATCTTTAGGACTCTTTGAGTTGAATCATCCATGTATAAATTATCTTTGGATTATGATGAAACACTATTGATGAATATTATGAATCGAGGAAGTTCGTTTTAATTATGAGTTGAGAATTTTTCTTGAGGACAAGCAAAAGCTTAAGTGTGGGGGCATTTGATAAACCGTAAAAGTAACATATTTTAAGCCAACATTTAGCATGCTTTTGGATGAATTATCCCTTATTTTATGTCATTTGGTGCTCTTAATCCTTTTTTTTCATGTTTTATACTCAGGAAAGCACCGAAGGATGAAAAGAACAAGAAACGGGCTTAAAATGGGCCAAATGGGTCACATCACGAAATCAACACGGCCTGGGCCCATGTAACACCCCAAACCCGGCCTAGAAGTTAGGCCCGAATCTGGAATGTCACATTAAAGGCGCACTTCAAAACAATTTACTAGTTAACCATTTAAGGCCCAAAAGCCCAAAACAAAAGATTATTTCGAAAACCATATTAACACTTTAATAATTCTATGAAATTTCTTAAGTGGGCAGTTGAAACAATAATAATAATAAACCCAAAATTCAAAGTCAAATAGGAGTTACATGGCCTTATTACAATCCAGTGGAAAAACAAAGTATTTAAACAGAATCATTTGAAAAAATTAAAACATTTGAACAACTTGTAGTGTGGCCATCTCTGAGTCCTCTCCCTCGTCGAGCCGCCTATTCGGATTACAGAAACATTTAAAATTAAGGGTGTGAGTTTGAAACTCAGTGTGTACAATCCTTGGCAATCAAATCACATACAAATATTCACATTGGGCCTAAGCCCTAACAAAATCGGTGGTCTTGGGCCTTAGCCCACAATGACCTCATATCATATCATATCGTATCATTTATAAACAGATAATGCAAAACCCACCCCAAAAATCCATCCGCTAAACACACCATTTCCTTCCAACCTTATGACTCCTATGGGAATTCTAGCTCGACCCCACCCTCGCTACACACCAAGGGTAGCCCGATTGTGTACTACTCGAACGTTGCGAAAAAGCTACTAATCATATGTTGGGCTTAAAGCCTTCTGTGGATCCATACCATACGGCTATGCGATCCCGGATCCATACCATATGGCCATGCGATCCTCAAATCTTCCTTCGTACCATAATTCCCACCCATATGTATCCTAAGCAGAATATCATATGAATGCATCAAACACACAAGTAACATCCATAAACTCATATCCGTCACATAGGGGTATTTTCGTCATTTCACTACCCAGGGGTATTTTCGTAATTCTACCCTACAGGGGTATTTTGGTAATTTGGAAAAATAGGAGTATCTTGGTAATTTTGAAAATAGGGGTATTTTGGTACTTTTGCAAAATAGGGGTATTCTGGTAATTTACAAATCTAGGGGTATTTTAATAAGGGTATTTTAGTAATTTTACAAATATAAGGGTATTTGGTCCCTCTCGGGTTTTAGTTATAAACTTTGGCCCATAAACAAGTCCTCGCGGTTAAAGTGAACAAACACTATGCACCAGGTAGGATCTCAGAAAAGAGGAGGTGGGTCACTCAGACCGCTTAAGTACCAAGCTCTTACTAGATCCAATCTTAGACATATATATGTCGGTTACCACACTCTAACTAATCGACTTGTCCACAGACGATGTTTGATTATTAGATTAAGTCTTATGTGATTTAAGAGTTGTTCAGAACTAAGCCTAAAGTCCATTAAACCCTAGCATACTTGTCTACGTCCCCATGAGCCCATCAAGCCCATTTTATGTCCTTACGGCCCGTTAGGCCCAAATCTCATCATATGGCCTATTAGGCCCAAAACATATCCAGATCATGTATCAAGCATAGCTAACTTAATTCGTATAATCAACCAAATCATTTTATCAAACTTAGCCTCAGGGCCCATCGGGCCCATTTAGCCACTTTCGGCTTTTCGGCTTTTCGACATTGCCGATTTCGTGTGTGTAGTGTTTGTACACACCTGGTAACCTTGCGTGCTGCAAACTCCTTAGTCACAAACCTACAATTGACATTACTAGCGATTAACCAAAGCATTAACACATACTAACCAAAAACCGAAACCTCACCGTACCCTTACCGCGTGCCTCACGTGCTAATAGCCCTTCCTTTGCTACTATTGGCGATTAACCTCTAGATCTGCACTCAAACACCTATACCGTCAAAATCAAGTGACCCATATCGTACATAAGTCACCTCTATGAGCCTCATTAGATTCGGCCACTTACAAATCCATGACTAGGTCGAGAACACTTACCACCTTGTTAGCAACCCTTACCTACCACGCTTGCGATCTTTGATTCTTTCCCTTGTTAATACAAAGTTAACGACAAGGAGGGTTAGATAGCCCTTCGGCTTTTAACAAAACTCGTTAAAAGATCAACTAAGCACTTACCGAAATTCTCCTTTGATCCTACGGCTTAAATATCTACTTGAACAAGATTCGGCTTCCAAACGTGACTAAGAGTAGATAATAATCGATTGAGGTGGAGGAACAAACAAAAAAGAATTGGCATAAACAGGGGTTTCGGCAAATAGGGATTTCGGCAAACAGGGATTTCGGTAAACAGAGATTTCGACAAATAGAGATTTTGGTAAACAGGGATTTTGGCAAACAGGGATTTTGGTAAACAGAGATTTCGGCAAATAGAGATTTCGGCAAACAGAGATTTTGACAAACATGGATGGTGGTATTCGGTAATGGAAGAAAATAAGGATGAGGGGAAAAAATAGAAGAGAAAGAAAGATGGAAACTCTAAGAACCCCTTCTAAGGATTTCGGCACCCCCCTTTTATAGCCAAAGCCGAACTGCCTCCCCCCCACAGTCCTATTCGGCCCCAACACTTCACCCTCCTCATCTCCTATCTTTTCTCTCTGATAATACCTTCATCTTATCCGAAATCTCCTCCACATCCATCAGTTCTGCTTCCTTCAAACTCTCCACGGTAAGAGTTCAAAATCCACACAACTCTTGCCGTCCACCTATGCAAAATAAAACACTCCAAAATGCACTCCTCCTACTCGAACCTTGGACGTCCTCAGCTTTCACACATGCCACCTCATAACTCCCAAGTGACGCCACTTTCCACTGGACCACAAGCCCATTTGTGTCCTATTTTCTCTTAATCTACTTAAGAGGCCTCATGCCTGAGACTAGGGTCCGCTGAGAAAGAAAAATAAATTTTTCCCTATGGTATCCCTTATCTCTCAGGCTTCAAATAATCCCGATAATACCTTAATATTAATATTCTAAGTGCTACATATATCCCAAAAATAATTTAAACGCTCCCATTCCCAAGGCCTATTGGGCTCAATTCTTCTAGGCCCAAATTAGGGGTGTTACAGCCCAAGACCACACGGTCGTGCCTCATCAACGGAATCCACACGGCCTGTCCACGATTTACATGGGCGTGTGCCATGGCTGTGTCCCTGCCGTGAAAAAGAGAAATTTCACTCGGATTAGGATACTTAGGGGCAAAGAAACACATTCCAAAGCCTATATAAACACCCTAAGTATGACCTAAAAAGGGGAGCCCAAGGTTGTTGTCAAGGGGCGTCTTGCTAGGCCAAAGGAGGCAGATTTGTGGAGGTTTACTTGAAAATAGCCAGTTGATCCATCTCAAGAAGCCGAAATCATACTCAAGACGGAGGATCTCTCCTTCAATTCCTTCAGGGGGTTTTAGGGATTTCTTATGTTTTGTTTTATCTTTTCTTCTGAGATGTTTTCTTTTATTGTTATGAACTAAACCCTCAAATACCTGAGGGGGATGAAACCTAAGATGAATCTTGTTATTGTTTGCTGAACTATATGATAAATATTTGACTTGTTCTTATTTATGTGTTCTTAATTCTTGTGTTGATATTTCCAGGATATTGATTCAAGTTTGATGTGCTTAGGTGGAGGAGCAAAAGTCCCTGCCTAAGAGTATATCTAGCATAGTTAAGCGGAGTTGATTGCGCGCCTAGAGATAGGGTGACGAGATTTTGCCGGATTAGGGTGAAACCTAATATGGGATTCCATAGATCGAGTTAATGCAATTCTAGGGGTTTTAATTAGAAAGAGATTTCAATTAATCAACCTAGGGTTAGACGTTATTTGCTTCGAGAGAGGGTTTAATATACATTAGGGAATCTTACAGATCAAGTCAAATGAATAAATCGTCTGGTTTAGAGTTAGATAACAAGTGAAGTCTAGGTGGATTCTTCCTTGGGTATTGTCTTTATCAATTGGCTTTTCCCACAAGTATTTTCCCCAAATTCATTCTTCTTTGTCTTAGAGTCTTTAGTTTAATAATTAGTTAATTTATATTAAACAACAAATTCCCTTTATTTTAGGCTAGATAATAAAAAGAAAGTTAGTATTAGTACTTTTAGTTCCTTTGGGTTCGACATTCCGGTCTTGCTTAACTATACTACTGTTCGATAGGTGCGCTTGCCTCAAATTGTTGTCATAGTTAGTTTCCAGGTTCGATCATTCTCATTATAAATTTTAAGACTTTGACATCGCATAAACACAACGATCAGTCCACTGGGATTTCTCTTAACCAAAGGAAATACATTTGTGACCTGTTGAAAAAGGCTTCCATGGATAAGTCAAATGCTGCACCAACACCTATGGTAACCTCGTCTCAGTTATCATCTTATGCAGGTACTCCTATTGCTGATGCTCATCTCTATAGGAGCTTAGTAGGGGCGCTGCAAGATGTAGTCATTACACGACCAGACATAGCCTATGCTGTGAACAAAGTTTGTCAATTTGACGAACCATTTTCTCCTCTTCACCATTTCTTCATTTCGAAGCTCTAGAAAAATCTGTCAACAAACCAAACCCACCTCTGATTCAGGCATCCCTACCATGAGCGAATTAACTCATTAATTAGTTGCACCAGTGTTTAGCAACTTGGAACAAGAATACCTTCACACAAAAACTCTCTTCGATTCTCAAAATGTCAAAAAACTCGTTTAAAAAAATTTCTTTCTGAATTGTTTCAGAACAAAATCTCATTGCTTCTTTGTTCCTACTCCGGGCCTGACGGTTATCCTCTCCTCCTCCTCGTTTATCCTCCTCCACAGCCCAGGCTGCAGATTTTGAGAGACCATTAACCAGATAAGCATTTCCTTCATCACTTAGCCCTTTTTTGTCTAAAATGTGTGCTACTCTGTTCATTTGTCTTCCTTCATGAATCTACAATTAATAAAGTTACTCTTTAATCTTTTATCATCTAAAATGTAAGACCTAATTTCAGATCTGTCATCATCCTCGCAAAGTATCTTCTTAATAACTGATAGCGTGTCTCCTTTGACCTCAACTCTCAAAAACCCTGACTCCGCCCCAAACCTGACCGCTTGAACACAAACGAGAGCTTCTGCGGCAAACGTCGATGGTATGTGTCTGTTATTATGAACTTTTGTTTTTAAAACTTGACCACCAGAGTTTCTAATCACTATTTCTGTGCATGACCTCTTATGTTGCTTGTCAAATGCAGCATCAAAGTTGATATTAACATTGATATCCTCTGGTGGTCTCCAGCTTTCATTCACTAGTTTGCTAATAGGTAATCTCTTATTAACCCCATCCAACTCTCGCAAATAGTCGATGATGAAATGAGTCAGATTAGCACTTGTTTGCATCTTCCTTTCGTGAATAAGTTTATTCCTGTCTGTCCACAATGCCCATATTGCAGACATTTTTGTTCTAATTATTTGGTTAGACTCTCTTTCAAATAAATTCTGAATCCAATCCTTATACTGTAGTTGATTTTGCTTCAGGGACCACCCGATTCCTAGTCTGGTCCAAACATCATTTGCGAATGGATAGTCTCTAAACACATGCTCTGTCGACTCTTCACTCCTTAGGCATCTCATATAGTTTGTTGAGCTTACCAGTCTGTGATGGAATAAATTATTTTGAGTAAGTAGAAAACTATTAATGGTTTTCCATACCATGATTTTTGTTTTTGAGGGTAACTCCACATGCCATAGCTTTTTGTACATAAGTTTATAGTGACTTTGATTGAGTTGTAAATTTGTGTCCCGATCATTCTATAATAATGTTTTGTAACTACTTCAAACTGTGTAAACCCCCGAGGCTTCGTCTCGCCACACCATCTTATCAGCTTCTTTCTCAACGGGTAGGGGAATGCATAGAATCCTTTCAGTGTCTTTGGGATGAAAGGTACTTCTTATTGACTCCTTCTTCCAACAATTTGAATGTTGTTCAACTAAGTCCGAAGCATAAACTAAATTTTAATTAAAATATGATAATTGAATCTTATAATCTTCAGTGCCAGAGACCCATGCCCCATTCCAAATCAATATTTGCTTTCCAAACCCTACTCTCCAACCCATCCCTTTCTCAAGGAGACATTTCGCTGACCATAAGCTTTTCCAGGTAAAGGATGGTAACTTCCCCAACCTTGCTTGCAAGAAATCTAAATGTGGGTAGTACTTTGCTTTCAATGATTTTGCTAATAATGAATCCGGATAACAAATCAAACTCTAGCCTTGCTTTGCTAAAAGTGCCGCATTAAATTTAGAAAGGCATCTAAAACCCATTCCACTTTCCTCTTTTAAATTACCAAGCTTCCTTCACTCGCACCAATGAATTCCACTTTATCGTGCCATTTTTGCTGCCAGAACTGTCCCATAATGTTTTCTAATTCAACATAAAAAGATTTTGGCAACAAAAAACATGCCATAGAGTAGGTAGGAATTGCCTGTAACATGACTTTAATGAACACTTCCCTCCCATTGATAAAAACCTTGTACTCCACCCTTTGACTTTACTGATCATTCTATCCTTTAGAAGTTGGAAAGTTTTCTTTTTATCTGTTCCCACCATATTTGGTAGACCTAAATATGTTTCTGGGTTTCTTGAAGTTTGTACGCCCAATATATTCGCAATTTGTTCCCTCATCTATTTTGGGACATTTGAATTGAAAAAAGGCATAAACTTATCGAAGTTTTATGCACTGGCCTGAACATATTTCATACTCTTGTAATATGGTTTTAAGGTTATTGGCTCCCCTTTTCGTAGTCTCCCCGAATAAAATAGTCGTCCGCAAGTAATAAGTGCGTGATAGTTGGTCCTTGTCGGCAAACCTTTGCTCATTTAATAGTTCCTTGCCACAAGGCTAGCCTCACTAATGATGAAAGTCCTTCACTGCAAATTAAGAATAGGTAGGGGCTTAGAGGGCCACCTTCACGCAACCCTCTCATTGGCCTGAAGCGCTCTCCCATCTCATTATCCATGCATACCAAATAATTAACTATTGTAACACACCGTATGATTAAAGGCACCAATGAATCCACATAGCCCATTTTTTGTGTAACTGTTTCCAGAAACTCCCACTCCACCCTATCATACGTAGGGGTATTCAATCGGTTAACTGATTGGTTAATCGACCCGAACTACCATTAACTGAATTAATCAACCCTTTTAAACCCTTAATCGTTAATCGAACTAAAATATTTTTAAAAAAAATTAACCGAATCGAACTTTTTCGGTTAATTCGATCGGTTAACTGAATTAACTGAAATTTATATATATATTTTTTTATTTTTGGTTAAAACAAATATAAAACATATCAAAAATTAACCGACTTAATCGGCAGATTAATTTATATTTCCAAAAAATTAACCGAACCAACCGAGTACTTATATATTATAATATTATTTATTAAATTCGGTTAATTCGGTTAACCGACTGATTTCGAACCGAATTAATCATTAATTGAACTTCTAAAAAATTATTAACCGACCCCTGATTGAATTAATTCGGTTAATCGACCGATTAATCAAATTTAGTCGGTTATCCGAATTAATTCGGTTTTACTCAAAATTTGCACACCCCTAATCATATGCTTTGCTTATATAGAGCTTCAAAGCTAAGCTCCCATTTTGGCCCATTCTTTTTTGTTTTAGGGAGTGCATTAATTCAAAAGCTAGCAAAATATTGTCCGTAAAGAGCCTTCCTGGCACGAACGCACTCGAGGATTTATTGATACATGCATTTAGAACTTTTTGGAGACAATTTATCACTGCCTTTGAAATAATCTTGTAAATTACTGTACAGAGGCTAATTAGTCGAAAATATTGGAAAAATGAGTTTGGAAAACGCAACGGAAAATAAATTTAGGGAAACACATGAGTTTTAATTTTTTTTCCAAAACAAGATCTTGGTTGTGATATCTAAAGTAATAAACACTTAATCAAAATTGTACTTTTTTGATTCATCTAGGATGAGCGCTTCGACTGAGTAGTCTTCTTCATTATCCTCAAACTCATGTCTGTCTAGTGTGGCCTCGCTTTGAATCAAAAAAAATTTCACAAAAATTAGCAGTGGAGTAATTTTATAATTTTTCTAAACTTTTGGGTCAAGTTGTAAATTAGAAAAATATTTCTAGAATTTTTTTGGAATAATTTTTTCAGAGAATTTTCTCTCTACAACTTTCTCTTCAATTCAAGTATATGTTTAAAATAATGACCCAAGGCTCTCTTTATATAAGGAGAGTTTAGAGAGTTTAACTATGATTAAACTTAACCACTTTAATATTAAATTAATATTATTTTTGGAATAATTAATCTGAAATCAAATTCTCTGGTTCTGGTAGAGTCCCAGTAGGAGTGCAACTTTTCCACTACTCAACCACTGATTACCAATTGTCGCCGGACATCAGGATGCTATTGTTGCAACCACCAGCACCGCTGTGTTCGATAATGCAGGTGCAACACCCTTATGGTACCCTGAGCCAGTTCGACTACTGACAATTTGGTCCGGGTTAGTGACGACCCAATCGGTCGGTCTAGCCATTGATTTGATCGTCGACCCGGTTTCACATACCGGGCTTGGTTCGACCAGTTTTTGAGTCTCGGTCTCAGTCTTGATCTCGATTTTGAGCTCCCGGGCCCAGTTTACAATATTAGGTCCAATTTTCAAGGTCAATTACTCATTGGGCCAATTGTCTAACTTGAAAATTAATTTCCAAAATTATTATATTAATTTTAATTGATTTGATTAATTTAATTTTACTTGATCAAAATTAATATTTCCAAAAATCACTTAAATTTTTCAAATTAATTTCTCAAGAAAATTCTTTAATCAAATTCTCTAGTTGAACAATTCTTACGACCACCTAATTTAATTACACATCAAATAAATCGACAAAAATTAAATTATTCCCAAAGTCGTAGAATTTTCTTCTGATTCAAATGCAGTCCGAACGAGCTTTTGTTGAGCTAGCAGAGGGACCAATTAGACATATACAATTAGGCTATAGTAATTGCAATTATGTCTAGAAGTATCGTTCCGATAATTCGTAATTACTTAATCATGGAGTCAGTACATAAGAAGTACCATGATTGAAAACTTCTTATTGTATACTCTTTACAAAAGTAATTCATCCAACTGCTTTATCCAATGACCTCCTCATGTGTGTGTTACCCTCATATGATATCCTTGATTTCTTTGAGTTAAACCTCTTCACTTAATACAATATTATTTTATCTTATTGTCACCATTGTTTTTTCTTAATGATTAATATGACCACTATCAACAAATGACTATGATAAATTGCTCGTTCGAGAACGAACAACCCGTGGCCACATTCTATATTTATCAACCCACATAATACCATTGAGAGGATATCATTAACTCTTTAATTGAGCTATGAATTCCACTATTTCTGGTAAACTCATGCCATACACAAGTTATGTACCCAACATACCGACTATGGGCTCGATATTCTTTAGAGCATAAGCCTCCACTTATATCAAAGCACATAAGTTGCAGACGCATGGTTAGTGACTAACTTAGGATTTAGGTAAATCATACCATGAACGTCACAAGTGAATTAATTCACAAACGGATTCAGAATTAATTCATCTTGGGTCCAGTCCAATGTATCATTCTACCAATGCATACATCTATGTCTCTACTCGTGGAGTCAACTGTTCCAATAGTCAAGACTAGCCATCTCCCCAATTGAAATTGTAGACGACATAATAATCTTTCTCAGTATTTGAATCAAATGCTCACTTTGATTCTTTTACGGGATTACGGGCTCGTTTAGATTATCTATTGAAGTAAGCTGCCTTTCTCACAATGTAAATGTTCTTTACAATGCTATTTATCTTCAGTTTGAACTTTAGACAATCAATGAGCTAATATTTGCTCATCACAATTTTACTATGCATGCAAAATATAAAAAACACAAATACAAAAGACATTATATTGAAGTGTGAAATTAACTTTATTTATTTATTCATCGTTCAAATAAATAGAAAATAGTTACATGTTTACTACAATATGGTTACATTTCCTAACAGAAAATTCTTAAGGCTAGTTGGGTTCGTCACTTTGGATATAAGGACAATGTTTGTCATATTAATTTCCTCAATCGACCCTTCCCTGTTCAAAACATTAAGACAATAATCTCCAACCTCCTATCCAACAATGTACCAATACTTTTGGAAGAAAAGAGTTGGGAACCAATCACTCTCAGAAGCTTTGGTGGGCCCCATATTTTTAAGAGCTAAAGTAATTTCTTCCTTAGTATAATTTTTCGTTAAAGCTTGATTAATACTATCCAAGATACGAGATTCAATTCTTGATAATATGTACTCAAGATTACCGACTCCTCCTGACGAAAACATCTTTTCAAAATATCTCCTTGCCACCTCTGCCATCTTGCTTTTATTCGTAATAATTTGGCTACGTTCATTCTCAAGTTCCTTTATCTTATTTGCTCTTCTTCTCTGTGATGAAAAATTATGAAAGAATTTAGTGTTTTTATCCCCTTCTTTCAACCAATTCATCCTTTTTCGCTGCTCCCAATACCTTTTTTATTTTTCAATTTCAAGATTTAAACGGATTTTAGCATCAATAAGTTCCTCAAAATTTTTATCTGTTCTTTTCATCCCATCCAGTTCCTCAATTCAAATAAGTAGCTTCATTGACAACCTTTTCCGCAATTTCTTTATCCACATTGCTCATCTTTGTAAACCTTTACCTACAAATTCTAATTTCTTCATCACCCCTCCTCTACTCATCTCCCATAGCCTCTTCACTTCATCTTCACATGATGTCTCCATGGTCCACCACGCTTCAAATCTGAACCATTACTTTCTTCTACTCAATCCTTCTTGCTTGGTTTCGATAAGTAAAGGGCAGTGGTCTGAAAAAGAATGTGAGAAATGCTAAATTGTATATTCGGGAAATAAATTGAGCCACTATATGTTTGCTACTCCTCTATCAAGGCATTCTTTAGTTTGTTTTAGGGAGGTTCCCTCTCTCCCATGTAAACCACTTCCCAATATAACCCACATCCTCAAGTCGACACACATGAAGGGATATTTTAAAATCCTCCATACGACGTTCATCTCTAGGCAAACCTCCTTCCTTTTTCAAATAAATATAAAATCTCATTAAAATCACCACAGACCAACCATGACGTAACTTGCTCTCTACCCAATCTTTTTAAAAGGTCCCATGTCACACTCCCCCCTCGTGCCTCCGGTGCCCCATAAAATCCAGTCATTCTCCATATAGCTCGTACTTCATTATCTTCAATATCAACATCAATATGGTTATTGGAGAAACTCCTCAAACTCACAGATATCTCCTCCTTCCATCCAAGACTTAGCCCACTATGCGTTCCAACTATTGGCACATCAATGCCAAAGTGAAAATCACACTGTCGCCTAACTTTTTCCATCTAATTACAGTCTATTATTGTCTCCATAAAGAAGACCACTTGGGGAATATACAACTCCAACATATGTTGAAGCCTTCTAACGCCCCGTGGACTCCCCAATCCATGGATGTTTCAACTTAAGATTTTCATTGTATCTGGTCGGCTTGCCTATTGCCAGCCGTCGATATTTGGTTAGTGCAATTTGTTCCCTGTTGTTATCCTAAACCACCTTCTGCACTAAGCATAACTCGACCTTGTACATGATCATTTTACCTATGCCTTTTCTTTCCTTCAACATTCTCCAATGGTAGTTCCTCATTGTCTTATTCTATATCCTCCTTCTCCTCCTCGCTTATCAATAGTATTCCTTTTCCTTTATCTTGCCTCTTTCTACCTTCTAAATTAAACTCTAAGATTTGGGTAATAAAACCCGAGCTATGTTGTGAATCAAAACTACAATCCTCGTTACTATTATTCGTAGCTACTATTTTTCCAACCATGTCCACAAATTTTCCTCCCTTAACCATACACTTGGTGTGGTACTTGCTCGCCTCGCTTGTACCCTTAATAATATATCCTACCCATACTCTACTTCTTTTAAACCTAGGTTAATCCTCATTCGAAAAAACCTATCACCATGCCCCAAACACCCACAAAGAAGCAAATAAGAGACAACTTTTCATATCAAAATTTCACGTAAACAAAATTTGACTTAGATATAATAATCTTTTTCTTCCTCTTTAATGGTTTTTTTATATCTATCTAGACTCAGGTACACATAAAATTCCTAAAACCTTGATTAAGTTGTTTTGTATCATGTTCCAGGAATTTACCAACAAAATCTCCCAATTGTTGCGTCACACAATCAGAGAAAAAACCTGGTGGAAGATCATGAACTTGCACCCAAAATTCGCATAAACTAACGATACTAAATTTGGGCCATCCCATTCTTTTAATCTATGACGCAAAAGAATGTGATTATTGAAGGTCCATGGCGTTCCACTCATCACTTGCTCCACATCAACCTCATAAAAGAAGTGAAAATGATAGCGTTTCTCACCTAGATCAAAGATCTGGATTCCTCCCAACGGGTGCCATAAATGAGTCATTGTGTTTTTTAGTGCAAGGAAATTAACCACGCTTTCTGTAAGACAACATCGAACTACACACATCTCATACACTGATTTCTATGGCCTGGCCTCTGTCGCAAACTGCAGGCCTTCGTCCTATTCTTCCTCAAGGCTTAATTTTGTAAAATCTTTCTCCATCGATAACTCCTTTGACATATTTCTACAAATTCAACTTTTCCTGGTTATGTAAGAATTTTGAACCTACAAAATTCAATCTTTTTGAAAGGATTTCGCTAATATCCTTTTTTCTAAAGAAATTTTCCTTTGCTGGCACCAAGAAAACCTCCAATCACACAAAGAACCAATTGTAAAAACTTTAGACTTTTGCTAGACTAAATCTGGCTACGACAGAGCAGACTCGTACGTACATTATTAATTAAATACGTTAACTATTGTTTTAAAATTTTACTTAATTTTATTTCCAAATTACTAATTCTTTAGGTTTACAAATTTCTTTTCAAATTACAACATTGCAAATTATTGAAAAATACTTAAATAAATTAATAAAGCATACTTCAATAAATATATACAATCGGCTCATATACAAGTAAGATAACTAATTATATAATTTATAGCAAGGTTAATGTTTTGAAAATTTAAGATTACATGTTTGAGTTTTCTTGTGCAATTTATGTGTAGTTTTTTTTAATAATCACAAGTGTCCTCGTCTATTTCAAGGTCAGACAGTAATATTATTTTGGGTCAGGGTGGCATTCAAGTAAAATCCTCCCAATAGTGATGACTTCATAATTCAAACTCAGCCCAAATGTCTGAGGAACAAGTCCACTCTATAACACCCCAAACCCGGCCCATGCGGTATGACCGGATCTAGCATGTCACATAAAGAAAACGTATAAAGAACTAAAGTTGACGTTATTTGGTTATAGTTAAGAAAACAAGTTTGGTTATAATTAATCGATAAAATACTACTAATTTCTAGAGGTTGATTGAAAAATTGATAATCGAACTAGTGATCTTTTAAAACCGTGACTTTTGAAAATATTATTGATAATTTGTAGGAAAAATCCAAGTTAAATTATTTGTACATATTTATTTTGAAATCCGTTTATTGATAAATTTTAAGAAAAACCGTTGTTTTTGAAAAAAAAATCCCCGTTTAAAACAATTCATGGAAGATAATAAATACGTCAAACATAAAACAAAATAAAAATCCCAGAGGCCTTATTACAACTTTAAACCCAAAATAGTAAAAGTAACGAAATAAAGCGAAAACGAAATTTACTAAGGTTCAAAATATTATTTCCAAAGTATGGCCTCCACCGAGTCATCCATGGGCCCAAGTCCTCATTACTGATCATTACCTGCAAGGATTAAGAGAATGGGGTAAGTTACTAGAACTCAGTGTATAATGCCCTTACCGTCATCCACTGGGCCTGCACCCGTATAGCAACATCTTGGACCGAAGCCCATTTACATAATAATATTTAAATGAAATGAATGTAACCCAACCCATCCATCCATCACACCCCCGACCAGCCAATCACACCTGTGGGGATCAAGTCAACCCACCCCGCCGCACACCAATTTGCGATCAGCCGCTATTTGTATAATATTTTTGTGGTCAAGCCACTGAAATCATAATTAAGCACAATAATAAACGAATTGTGGCAATGCCACCAGGCTACACTGCTCTCCATACAATTTTTCCAAACCCATGCAATATGTAAAGATGCAACATAATAATAATATATCCACATATATAACAACCATTAATCTAATGAAAAATTTCGGTGAATCGGCCCATTAAAGCACTTTGATAATTCGGCCCATAAGGGCATTCTAGCAAATCGGCCCGTTAGGGCATTTTGGTAAATCGGCCCATAGGGCATTTTTGTAATTTAGCAAATTAATACAGATTTTGACTGATGTTTAGAACTAATGTTGTTTAAGCAAGTTACTCGATTCATGCCATATTACAGTTATTAGATTTATAAGCAACAACGATCTATTTTCCAACATGATAGTGGATCACAAATCTATGGAATTTCAGTGTGAGATTACACACCTGATTACGGTAAGAATTAAACCTTCTTGATCGTCGGCTCCCTTAGTATCGTGAACAACCACGATTTGCCTACTCTCACTAGAAGATGGTCAACAACCTGGTGGAAAATCCCGAACTGCCGATGTTGCCCTTCGTTTGAACTTGGGAGTAGAGATTGCAAGTCCACTCCCTTTTTGTCCTCCTATCGATTTTCCCTTAATAACTCTACCACTTGCCTCCATTGAAAGAGTCTCGATTAGAATAATAATACTAGGATGAGAGAAAGTAGTTGTTTAGGGAGAGGATTTCGGCTTACCACTACTTTCGAAGGACCAACGAGTAGAGAAAAATGAGTGATTTAGTCCCTAGAATAAATGATTAGACATAACCATCGATCCGTTTTAACGGAATAACCAAGCAATGAAAGAGATCAAAATGAACCTTGAAGAAATTCCTTACCTTAACAATGATAGATCCGACTCCCACCAATTGGGCTTATGGCTACGGATGAATCGACAAGGATGTGATATACGGCCACCCACTGGAACACTACGAAAAAGAGATAATCACGATATGAGGGAGTAGGAGAGAGTGATGTTTTCGGTTTAGAGAAGCATCCAATGATAAGAGCACCTAATCGTCCATGAAGAAAAGAAAATGAAAAGAGGAGAATGAAACCACTTACCGATTCAGTCAAAGAAGAGAGTGCCCAACACAAAGGAAAATGAAGAAGAGATAAAGTGCTATAAGGTTCGGCTATTTAGAGAGAAAAGGACAAGGAAGATTCAGCCATCAAGTATTATTGACTAATGAAAAAGAGGAAGATTGGGGAATGGTGAGAAAAAAAAAGAAAAGAAAAGCAAACTATGAAAAGATGAGAAAAAGAAGAGAAAGTATTCCTTAAGGTCACGATTTTAGGCAAGGAAAGAAGTACCAAATGGTCAAAAGAAAAGAACTTTCAAATGGAACAAAAACTTCTCAAAGTGCCTAAGAAAATTCGGCAATCAAAGGAAAAAATTGGAAAAGAGAGCACCAAAATGTTAAAAAGAAATGAAAGCCTTTCATGCACAATCTTGCAAAAAAAGGCCAAAAGAATTTCGGCTCCCCTTTTCTCCCTACCAAAACCGTGTACCACCTTTACCAAAAAGATGAGTGTTGACCAAAATTCTTTCCCCAAACTCCTTCCAAAAATTCGGCCAACATATCCCCTCCCTTATCCCTTTCCTTTATTTCTTTCCTTATTTTTCCCTTGATCTCCTCCTTACTCTTCTCCTTAGTGTTCTTTCCTTCTTTAATGTCTTGGCCGACACTTACCATCTTCCACATGATTAGCACAAAAAAAAAAAATTAAATCCACAAGTTGCAATAGGTGGGATTCGAACTCCACCCCTTTAGCTCCTTTATGTGACGGCTCACCACTTTGCTACTAGCTCTTCTTGTGCTAGCTAAATACATATTTATTTCCTTAAGCCTTGACGTCACTTACCTTCTCTCCTTAAAGTGCTTAAACACAAAAATTTCTACTAGGGCACAACTCAACCCCAAGCCTTCTTAGGGCCCCTAACATACACAACTAACATTTTAACTAACCTAACGCATTGTATAATGCAAAACATAAAATCCCGAATTTCAGGATGTTACACACTCCACTTCTTCCAACCACTTATTGGTGTAAGCAAGTTAATTTGAGTTGAATTAGTTTATTAAATTAATTATCAAGGTTTTCACAACTGGAACGGTGGTCAAATCGATCAGACGATTGATTTTTCGATCCAAACAGTTCGATAAAAAATCATAAAAATGAAAATGCAAAAATCAGTTCAATTGTCAACTGAACCAATTTTTAGCCTGATTCAACCGGTCTTTATGGGTTCACGAGTCAATCGACCCAACCTCTTGCTTCAAACCATTACCTTAGTCTGTTCCCAATTGGCTCCAATTCCAAAGACCACGTTAATGATTTAATTCAGTTCTTGCAATGATTGATTTTGGTAGTAACTATAGACATGGTTTTAAATTGTAACTTCAAAAGAAAAAAAAACATTTCGTTTTAGAATAATTTACTTAAACTTAACATGAACTACTGTTAACCTAAGCTTTATTTAATAAATTATTTTGATGTAACAAAGTAAAATCCATCTTAAAGTCTTTCTAAAACTCCAAATACTTTGAAAAATAATTTTAACACTTAGAAATATTTTAGACAAGCTCAAAAGCCTTCAAACATTTTAAACAAAGTGAAAAACTGCTCCCTAAACAAAAAAAAGAAAATTTGATACTTATCAATAAGTATGGATATCCATACATTTTTATCGATACCTTTACTAGTATCGATACGGTTTTTGTATTCTGACTTCAAAGAAATTTTTAAGCAAACACATTATCGATACTTATAATTAAGTATAGATACCTAGACAATTTTATTGATACCTTGGTTCGTATCGATACGAATTTTGCATTATGACTTCGAAGGATTTTTGAACAAGCACATAAAATATTGATACCCATAAAAAAATACCTTTTATCAAGTACCGAAAAATTTTCTTTGGTATCGATGGAAATAGGGCTAACAGTCACTAAATTGTTGCATTAGATGCTAATAGTATCGATACCTATAAAAAAGTATCAATACTTTATGTGCTTGTTCAAAAATCCTTTGAAGTTAGAATGCAAAATCCGTATCAATACGAACCAAGGTATCCATAAAATTGTCAAGGTATCAATACTTAATTATAAGTATTGATACTCAATGTGTTTGCTTAAAAATTTCTTCGAAGTTAGAACACAAAAACTGTATCGATACTAATAAAGGTATCGATAAAAATGTATGGGTATCAATACTTATTGATAAGTATCGATATTTATTTTTTGTTTAGGGAGTAATTTTTCACTTTGTTTAAAATATTTGAAGGGTTTTGAACTTGTCTAAAATATTTCTTAGTGTTCAAATTACTTTTCAAAGTATTTGGAGTTATAGAAAGACTTTGAGAAGGATTTTACTTTGAGATTAATTCTTTATTCAAAAATCATCTTTATTCTAAAAAACATTTTATTTGTTATATCAAATAAATTTTGGTTTAACAATCTCCCCCTTTTGATATAACAAAACATTTTGGTTAATTTATTTTTGATTAAGCTACTCCCTCTTTTTAAAGTTCAATTTTAATCAAGGGTTTGATTTTAGGGTTTAAAAAATTGGTCACAAAATTATTGAGATAAATTAACAAGATATTCCATTAAAGAAATTAGGAGTGAGCGTTCAATCGAATCGAGTGAAAAAAATCGAGTTGAAGAATTCTATTTTATCATCCTAACTCGATTTGAAATTTTCTCAAATCGAGTCGAGTGAGATGGAATTCGAATCGAATCGAATATATTTGTTCGAGTTAAATTTTAAAAATGACATTGGGTCCT
Organism: Gossypium sturtianum; assembly: GCA_025698515.1. Lineage (NCBI taxonomy): Eukaryota > Viridiplantae > Streptophyta > Magnoliopsida > Malvales > Malvaceae > Gossypium > Gossypium sturtianum. The sequence goes on from CM046950.1 coordinate 30,963,474, forward strand.
TATAAGCACTATTACCCACCGTAATCAAATTTACTTACTGTAATCAAATTTGTTATTAACTTTAATCTTCTCATAATTTATTTATTAATCTTTTATATACGGGTTAGCTCCTTTGCTTTCTTAGTTGTTTCAATTATCTTCTGGTTTTTGTCACTATGTATTTTGAAATTTAAAAATATATTAAATATAAAAAAATGTGATTTTTTAATAAAAGTTTTCTTAAATATAAAATGTGAAATTGATACCAACATAAAATTTAACACAAATATTTTATGGTATTATCAATAATTCAATTTTAACAGGAATTTATAAAGATTTAATATGATTAAACAATTCAATAATATAAAAAGTACAAAATGTGAAATTTAATTTAATAATATAAATAGTAGATATAAATAAAATTCTTACTATTTAGGTTTAGAGATTTTTTTGGATGATTTTTTTATTTAGGGTAAAGGGTGAAAAGTAAATGTTTAGGGGGAAAATAAAAAGTTTTGAGGGTTGGGGGAGTAAAATTTTGGGGTGAAAGTTAATGGGGGAAAATAGTCAAAAAAAAAAATTGGGGGAAAATGAGTTTGGGGTAGATGGAGGGTGGGATGAGAGTAAAAGTTTTGGAGGAAAAGTAAAAAAGGTTTGTGAGTTTCGGGTAAAAATGTAAAATACTATAGTTTGATATTTAGTTTATTCTAATTATTCGAATTCGAAAGTTAAACTCGATTCGAACTCGAAATTCAAAATAAATTCGAGTTGACTCGAATAACTTGATTCGTTTAACTCGAAATTTGAATTTTTTTTAAAATTTTTTCGAGTTAAATCGAGTTTTGCTCACCCCTAAAAGAAATAATATCAATCAATTTACCTTTCTTTCTCTCCCTTTTTGTTATATAAAAAATAAACAAATAAAGCTTAAGAGAAAGAAACAAACAGTTAGTTCAATAAGATAAAGAAAATAAAAAGCAATGAACTAACGTCAAACTCAAGGGTATCTCAAAAATACCAAATAAACATTTAAGTGCAATAACAAACAAAAGACATTGAAATAGAAAAAGAAGAACAATGTAAAGTATCAAAGTAAATTATGAGAATGCATGATATGCAAGATGAGTCCTAACTCTTTAAGGTGGTGGAGGTAGAGGGAATTGAGACATAATATAGCTACAAGTATAACTAGAGTGTCAGTCGAGAATTTTTTTTCTTACAGTGGAGTAGACGAAGGAGGTGGAACTTGCTCTTGAGATGGAATTGAATCGGGAGTGCCACCAACATCTTCATCCTCATCCTCATGGATTTTGGGCTGAGCACCCTTAACCCATTGACCAATACGGGGGTCCTTCTTGTAGCCGGCATGTCGCAACGTACCAAAGCTTAGTGGTGTAAGTGTGGCTAAATGAGGATCGCCTTGAGTAGGGATATTAAGGTGTTTGAAAATGCATGAAAGGTAGGTTCCAAATGGAAATGTAATAAAGCTAGTAAACTCTTTCCCTGTGACCTTAGTGATATCATCGAACATAATTAAAGCAAGGTCAGGATGCCTATTTGTTCGAAACCTTTCAATCCACCAATAATCAATGGATCGAAGGATAGCATGTTTTGAAATCGAGCGTAAAATCCATGTGAGAATCAAATGAAGAAAACGATCATGAAGGTTAAGTTCTGAAGCATTTGAGCTAGGAACGACTAGAATGGGATTAGAGAGACCCTTCTCATTTGATTCACCATCGGGAGGAAGTTATAAAAATTAACTGAAATCATCAAGAGTGAGACATATGGGAGTGGTCATAAGAAAAGAATTTATAACAATAACGGTCTCACCCATCCGATCGTGTTTGAGCAAAGCATTCAAATAAAATGCTCGAACAAGGTTGGCATGGATGGAAGATCGAATTCTAAAAAAATCAATCCAATGCCAATCGACTGAATTTTGGAGATAAGCAAAGTTAAAATCGGCTAATGAGTCTAAATCAAGCGATCGAGAGAAGTTAACTTTGCGAGTTGAAAAATATGTATTAAAATGCATTCTCTCAGCAGAATTTCTGAAACATTCATTTAAAAAATCATTTTGGCCACTGGGTGGGTTGGACAAAGAGGCATCAGTACAAGATCATTTCTTTAAAGGCATATTGACAAACTAGAATCCTAAGACACACTATACTACTTAGAATTTTTGTTCGGGAATTTTGTCAAACACTTGGTGGCCTAAGGTTTAAGGAAAAATTTTCAAAGAAATTTTTAGGTTGGGCAAACCCCTTGCATTAATACAACAATATATATGTTTCAAAATCATCCTAAAATAATATTTAAACAAAAAATTAACACAAACAAAATGTAATTTTCGAAATAAAAAAGGTGAGTTTTTACCTTGAAATATCATTGAAATGATGAAAAATTAATGTGAGAGTGTTGAATCCTTGGTAATGTTGGGAGTTTGGATAATGTTGTTTGAGAAATTTTGAAGATTGAAAAGTGTCAAAACCATTTAAAAGTTTTGGTAAAAACAGGAATCGACTAAAAAAACGAAAATGAGAGTCGCCACTAATCCCTTTTTACTTAGGTGTGATTGGATCACCTTATAAAACGTTTTATTTCAAAACATTGATTTTGGTCTGCGAAATACAAGAAAACGGGTTCAGGAGTTGGTTACGTTCGAGGAAGGGTTAGCACCCTCGTAACGCCCAAAATTTGGTACCTAATTGATAATTTCATAACCTAATGTCGAAATTTTGAAAAATTTAAAAATACGATCCTTTTACTCGAAAGAAAGCCAAGACTTGCTTATATCAAAGAAATAAAATGCCACACCCAATAAGTTAGGATGCAATATCTTAAAACTTCGAAACTAAACTCGTCTTTATTTTGTAGAAAATCCTTACCTCGAAATACAAAACATTATATCTAATGAGTTAAGATATAACATTATGAACTTCCGAGAATAAATTTTGATTTGTATGTCTAAGAAGGACATTTGATACCTTAAGTTCCGCGAGAAAAATTAAAACCCAGTAAGTTAGGGTATAATTTTTCTAGAGGTCCCAAAATATCGTATGTCGCTATGTTTAAAAAATATTTGAATAAAATGCGTTAATTCAAAATGTGTTTTTATAAAAAATGATTTGAGTAAGACATTGCATGAATACATTACAACATACATGCCAAATAACAATTTATCATAACTACAAATCATATTGACAATTACTACTAATAGATAAATTAAAGAAAGAATAACATAAACAACAAGTGATACAAATAATAGAATAATTATACTAAAGCATACAAATGATAAATGAAAAAAAAGATAAACGAATATGAGATATAATGCAGTAAATAACCAAAGATAAATATAAAACTTTACATGTATGTAAGATAAAATGACAATATAGAATAAATTATAATAGATATTGTAAATTAAGCCATATGATTTTACATAAAATGATGTGAAATAATAAGAAATATGAATTATATAAAAAGGAATTAATATGTAATAAAATGATGTGGAATAATCAAAATAATATATATATATATATATAAATAAGTAAAATGTATTTTTAAATAAATAAATAATATATAACTTTAACTAAATTATATTTATAATATAATAATCTAATACATATATACATAAAACTTCATATTTAAGAGTAAATAATATAAATAATATATCGAATACAAAATTATATACAATATAAAATAATTTAAAAGTTACATATAAAATATAATATGATAATGTGTAATATATAAGATAAAAACATAATATGATAACTAATGTAAAAATAATATGTAATATTAAAGTAATATTAAACTTAATAAAATAACTTAATTATGAATAATGACTAATAATAATCTAATATATATAAAAATAATATGTATATAAAACAAAAATCCATAAAAATTATTATTAATAAATTAATGTATATAAATATATATAAAAAGTTAGTAATAAAAAGAAATTTTCATAAAAATGAAATAATTTAATATAATGTCAGAATAATTTAAGAATGAAATAAAATAAAAATAAAAAGGGTTAAAAAAATAAACAAATAAATAGAGGTTAAATAGTAATAAAATAGATATAAAAGGACTAAATCAAAACGCGCGTTAAACCACAGGGACTTATTGGGCAATTATGCCTTCGTTCCAAAACGGCGTCGTTCTGATTTTGACCTTTAAGAAGCCCGAGAACTCAATTGAAACAAAAGAAATAAGTTTAGGGCTAATTTATTAAAAAATAAAAATTCAAATTGGACTGAATTAAAAATACTAAAATAGCGGAAGGATCAAAGAGGCAATTAGCCCTTTTAACAAAAACGCACGGATCCTCCCCGGGTTTTCGGGTCAACGCACGGATCCTCTCTGAACGACGTCGTTTTGTGCTTATTAACTTAAGCAAAAACGGCGTCGTTTCAATAAGGCTATATAAGCTAAAATCAGCCAAAAAAAATTCATTTTAACACATTTAAAAAAAATAAATAAACAGGAGCTCTGCAGTCCCTTGGCCTGAGCGATTTCTGGCAGAGTTCCGGCAAAGCTCCGGCGCCGTCCACTGCCATCTGCCGCCAACGCCGACCACCGTGCACGGTGGCCGGAACTCCCAAAAATAGGTAAAATGTTCCCATTTTTAATATTTTGATATATATATATATATATATATTATATGATTAAAAAAAAGAACAAGATAGAAGAAAAAAATAGGAAATAACAGTATTCGAAAATAGAAAAAAACAAAAAAAAAACGAAAAGAAATCATCTGAAATCACCTCTGCTATTGGGTTTTCTCTTTTTTTATTATGGTATATTTCTTGCTTGTGTATCCTTCTTATTACAGATTTTTGGGGCTTTATATAGCCCCAAAATAATAAATAGAAAAGGAAACATATTTTGTCCTGTTTATTTCTTTCCTTTTGCTGTTGTTTTTTTCCTTGTTTGCAGGTTGGGAGCGAAGATCTCGCGACAGAGATGAGGCGCGCTAACTGCGGCGCGAATAATGGTGGCGTGACCGGAGAGCTACTGGGGCATTGCGGCGTAAAGGCTGGGCTCTTGCTGGGGCGCTTGCGGCGCAATGGAAACCTAGGGTTTCCTGTGTTCGCAAGCTTTTGGGCCACTTGGGCCGTGTGTGAGTTTTGGGTCTGGGGAGTTCGGGTCAGGGTCTGTTTTGGGGTATTGGGTAGGCAGTTTAGGTGTTGGGTTTAGTTTATTTGGGCCATTAAATTTGGGCTCTGTAAAAGGACACTGAACATTTATTTTTTTATTTTTCTATTCTGGTTTTCACGGGCCCGGGCAAAATGGCCTTATTACAGCTGTAACACCCCAAACCCGGCCCAAACGCTACGACCGAATTTGGTGTGCTACAGAGAAAACATCCTTGAAAATCCTTTTAAAACCGATTTAAGTTTCGTCGAAAACCATACTTAGTGTTGCTTAGAAATATTTATTAAGTCGGGTTGTTTATAGATTGCAAATGTGCCCGATGGCATTTTTAAAACATTTTACGTTTGATTGGGAAAAACATGTGAATTCATTTTTAACATAATTAAATAGTTTAAACAAATATTCAAAGCATGTAACAGTAATAAAATAATTCTAGGAGGCCTTATTACAACTTAATTAAAATAAACCAACATTAAATAAAATAAAACAAAGTCCAAGTTCGTCTAATTAAAATTTCCACTGCATGGCCACCTCGAGTCCATCCAGCTCCATCTCCGCGATCTACCCATCTGCAAAATGTTAAGGGAAGGGGTGAGTCACCAAGACTCAAAGTGTGTAAATCCCCACCCGGAAAATATATCTCATACACAATTCATTAATAAACATGCTCATGCAACCCAACTAGCCATCCATACTCCTTTTCTACCCCGTGTGGTCAAAACCACCGGTGGTCAAAACCACTGGATGACTTAGAGTCACAAATCGATGATGGGGCCAACCCATCGTGTGGTCAAAACCACCGATGACCATAGGTCACAATATATCAAATGTGGTCAAAACCACTGGTGGTACCAAACCACTGGGACTTAGTCGCAAATAATCAATCGTTGTGGTCAAAACCACTGATGACCATAGGTCACAAATAACTGATGGGGCCAACCCATCTTGTGGTCAAAACCACTGACGACAGTCCATATTTCATCCCCCTCCTCTCATCAATCCCACCATCAATCTCATATATATCATGTCATAGTATTAAACATCATGTGATGGCATATAACATATATCAAAAGTTACAAGACAGGGGACTTACTCAAATCCGTGATTATGCCACAAGCTAATCACAATCAAAATAATCAAAACAAATAATAATGTCATGTAAATTAATAAAGTGTGTAGAGATCTTACACACCTGTTACTATCGTAATTCCTAGATCCCGAAAAGCCGATCTATAACGTTAGATCTCTTGTCCTTACAAATGATTTGGTTTCCTACCAAATCCCGAGCCAAACGATAGTTCACCTACGACAATCGGCCACACCTTTAAGACACAAAATAGTTAACCTCCAAGCCTTCAAATTTTAACGAATACCTAAAGGAAAAAAAGATTACTAAATCAAGTCCTTACCACCACTTACCTTCCTCTTAAACCGATTGACAGAGACTGGAGAGTTAGATCTACTGCTTGGAAGATCCCAAAATTCCCACTGAAACCGATTGAAAGGAGAGTCCCGATGAGTCCTTAGTGTTCTAAGCAAAGGTGCTTCCAAAGGGGAGAAGGGAATTTCGGCACTCTAGAGAGGTATATTCGGCTTTTATGAAGGAAAAATAATGGAAGAAAAGGGGTGGTGAGAGTTTCGGTTTGAAAGGGGTTTGAGAGAGTGGAGAAAATAAAAGAAAAATAAGAAGGAGAAGGGTTAGGATTTTCGGCTCAACAAAGATGGAAAAAGAAAATCAAGTGATCAATTGGTGTTTTTATAGGCCAATCGACACCCCCTTTGAAGCTTGCCGTCCACTTCTCTTCAAGTGTTTAAAATTTAACAACTTCCTTAATATATTCTAAGCCATTAGTTTAAATTAATTCAAAATAATTTGAATAATTTAAACACCTAAATTTTCTCCTTAGAAATTATCAAATAAAAACCAATTAAATTATTAATATTATCCTTTAATAATTAACAACTACTTTAATCCTTACGTCTTCAAATAATAATAAAATAGAAGAAGCCATGTGCTTAACAAATTCTTCCAATCGAAATCAAAATTCAAAATGCTAAGCTTATCTTTTATCCATTTGCACCAATAAAATAACATAGCAATTATCCTCCTATCACCACTTTAAGAACAAATAAAATAAAAGTAATGATAATAATAATCCCATTTATCCAAATTAATTCTAAGCATTTATCCTTCATCCAAATTGAAGCCCATGTGCACTACCATTTCGCCAACTTGCATGAAGAAAAAATAAAATCCCAATTGCGATCTTGGGTTCAAAACCAAGACCTTATCACTGCAGCAGCCTTTTCTTCTACGCCCTAGCCACTTCTTCCAGCCCAACTTTCTTGCCAATTGACCCCACCATTTAATTATAAGACCTCTCCAGTGCCATTTACCCAAAAATAAAAAAAAAATGCCAAACGCCGCTTCAAAGAAATCGAACATGCGCCCAACAACCTCCAAGCCTCTAAGTAGCACACGCTAGCCACTTAGCCAACCCACTTTCATGTCAATAAGCCCTCCTAATTTAATTAAAAGGCCTTCCTAGGCCTAACGCCCAAAAACCCAAAAGGAAAAACATTTCCCCCTTGCTTCTTCCACGAATCGAACCCAAGGCCCCTAGCAAACTCTTAGGCGCCCCACGCCACTTGTACCAAAGTCTTTCTTATGCCACAATTTTCCAAATAAATTTCTTAAGCCCTCTAAAGCCAAGCTCCCCTTTTTAACCCCTAAAAACTAAAAATTTTCTAAGGCATCCCTTGCCTTCTAGGGTTCTCCAAACCCCTAAAAATTCCTCCAACAAGACCATAAGCTCACTTAACCACTCAAGTTATGCTCCAAACGCATAACCCCTAAACCAGGTGTTACAATTCTACCCCTAAAAATAATTTCGTCCTCGAAATTACTTACTATCGCTCAATCGTGCATCCTTATCTCATCACACTACGCTATCACTGCAAGACTCGATCTTAAAGGGCTATCATACCTTCTAGACACATTACCTACGTTCATAATCCAAGTTCCATACACTTTACTAGCAACCTACGAGTGAATTAACGTAACTACAACCAAGACAATTGAGGGTATTCCGGAAATAAGAAACTTACCCGTTGTTATGTCCGCACATCTTCCTCCTCGCGACGGCCAACCGCATAAACCAGGCCTTGGTTGCCTCGCCTCTGCACCTTCAAACCTCGACCACGCCCGTTACCATTATCATTACCTCTAGTCGCACTCTCGACCCTCTCGTGGTGGTCCTTCATTTCTAACCCGAGCACGGCGTTCGACCCTCCGGTTGATTCCTAGCTAACTTCTCGAGGACAATCCCTTACGGTGATCGAACGATCCACACTCAAAGCACCCTCGATTACCACTCCAACACTCACCCTTGTGAGGCTTGCCACACCGAGCATATTGTGGCGGCCATTGGGTATTGGCGTGAAGCAGCAGCCTAGCGACTTGATCCGACCCATCAAACCTCGTCCTCTTACTGTTCATTACCCGAGAACCTTGAAGGTTCCGAGCTCCTCTTATTCCAATTCCGTTCTTGGTTCCGCTTTAACGGACTGTCTTACTCCTCAAAGAACTTTAGACTTCTCCACAAGAACAAAGAACTCGTCTCTGTTGTGGAGCTATCATCATCCTCGACTCATCTCTCACCCCATCCTCGACCTAACACAGCTGCTCATGCTCTGTACCCACAATACCACGAGCATACCTACTCAACCAAAGGAATTCGGCCTCATACTCCGCCATCGTCTTATTGCCTTGGACCAGTTTCAAGAAAGCCTTTCTCTGCTGCGTCGCTGTGTAGCCGGTACCCACATACTTCTTCCGATAGGTGGTTCAAATATTCCCAAGTCAATTCATCTGCTGTAGCCCCATCTCGAACCGTAAGCCACCACCGATACGCTTCATCCTTTAGAAGCGACACCGCCTTTTTAGCTTTTCTTCCTCGGTCAGTCAAGGTCATCCATGATTCTTTCGATTGACTCTAGCCAAGATTCCACGCACCGGGTGCCACTCCCGACACACCTCGGAATACCTCCGCCCATTAGATCGAAGTCGCCGGGGACGATTTCGAGCTCCAACATTTCCACCACCCACCACCATCTCCAAAACTCGCAACACAACTATGCGATACCGCCTCGCCACCGGTCCGATCCGGCTCCTCACTCTAAAAGTAGGAGGTGGTGGTGGCAAGTGGTACCTCATTTTCGTAACCTTGTCCTCGACTGACGGGTTCGTACACACCGTCATCCTACCCCTACCACGCCCACGGCGTCCCACGTCCTCTAGAACTCATTCTATCTACCGCGCTTTTAATCTGTTAAGAAAAATTTTATGCGTTAGCATTTGTTTCACTTTATTACTCGCGATTTAAATTTTATGGATAAGGTTTAATCGTGAGATTCTTTCGAGCAAACAAAGTTTCAGCTTCCTATCCTAGTTCACACAAAGAAGTTCATGCATCCATTCCTTAATACTTTCCATACCTATTCACTCATCGGACATTTCGCCATTTCTATCCTGTGGTATTTTCGTTTTTTCCTACAAAGGTATTTTCGTAATTTTCCGAACCAAAATATTTTGCTGATGATTTTCAAAGCAAGGTTTTGAATGTCTATAAAATCATTGAAATTTTTGGGCAAAACCATTGAATTAATATTTTATGGGTCGTGGGCATTTTGGTAATTTTGATAAATCGAGAATATTTTGAAAACTTTCCAAAAATAATTTTGTCCTACTATCTAAAAGAGATATTTTAGTGATTTTAAAACTAGAGTTTTCCTTAAAACATGGCTAATCCCTTTCGGGTTTTATTTAGCGTGTTTAGCCTAAGACCGAGTCCTCTTGGTTAGGGTGAACCGAAGCTACGCACTGTAAGAATCCCGCGAAGAGGAGGTGAGTCACGAGGACTGCTTAAGTACCAAGCTCTTCCGGATCCAATCCTAGACATGCGCACTGCTGGTTACCACACCCTAACTCTCGGCGACTTGGTCCTAGGTTTGTTTAATCCTTTAAGTCTTATGCTTCGCTTGTGTTTGAGTAATCTAACCTTAGGGTCCAAGTCCTATAAGTCTATCTACGTTCTATGCTTCCTACCCTTCTACGAATATAATTCACCAAGAGGTTTAGATATACTTACTCGGCGGATTGGTGCCGGAGACTCGGGCCATGCTTTGTTCAAACACCAAAAATCATTCCATAAGGCCTACCAAAAACATTTTGGGCCTTGGACCCCACACCAGTTTTTGAACTGGCTCGATATCAATTTGTAACACCCCAAACCCGCCCAAACGCTACGACCGAATTTGGTGTGCTACAGAGAAAACATCCTTGAAAATCCTTTTAAAACCGATTTAAGTTTCAATAAAAACCATACTTAGTGTTGCTTAGAAATATTTATTAAGTCGGGTTGTTTATAGATTGCAAATGTGCCCGATGGCATTTTTAAAACATTTTACTTTTGATTGGGAAAAACATGTGAATTCATTTTTAACATAATTAAATAGTTTAAACAAATATTCAAAGCATGTAACAATAATAAAATAATTCTAGGAGGCCTTATTACAACTTAATTAAAATAAACCAACATTAAATAAAATAAAACAAAGTCCAAGTTCGTCTAATTAAAATTTCCACCGCATGGCCACCTCGAGTCCATCCACTCCATCTCCGCGATCTACCCATCTCAGAAAATGTTAAGGGAAGGGTGAGTCACCAAGACTCAGCAGTGTAAATCCCCACCCTAAAATATATCTCATACACAATTCATTAATAAACATGCTCATGCAACCCAACTAGCCATCCATACTCCTTTTCTACCCCGTGTGGTCAAAACCACCGGTGGTCAAAACCACCGATGACTTAGAGTCACAAATCGATGATGGGGCCAACCCATCGTGTGGTCAAAACCACCGATGACCATAGGTCACAATATATCAAATGTGGTCAAAACCACTGGTGGTACCAAACCACCGGGACTTAGTCGCAAATAATCAATCGTTGTGGTCAAAACCACCGATGACCATAGGTCACAAATAATCTGATGGGGCCAACCCATCTTGTGGTCAAAACCACCGACGATACCCATATTTCATCCCCTCCTCTCATCAATCCCACCATCAATCTCATATATATCATGTCATAGTATTAAACATCATGTGATGGCATATAACATATATCAAAAGTTACAAGACAGGACTTACTCAAATCCGTGATTATGCCACAAGCTAATCACAATCAAAATAATCAAAACAAATAATAATGTCATGTAAATTAATAAAGTGTGTAGAGATCTTACACACCTGTTACTATCGTAATTCCTAGATCCCTAAAAGCCGATCTATAACGTTAGATCTCTTGTCCTTACAAATGATTTGGTTTCCTACCAAATCCCGAGCCAAACGATAGTTCACCTACGACAATCGGCCACACCTTAAGACACAAAATAGTTAACCTCCAAGCCTTCTGCTTAACGAATACCTAAAGGAAAAAAGATTACTAAATCAAGTCCTTACCACCACTTACCTTCCTCTTAAACCGATTGACAGAGACCGGAGAGTTAGATCTATCGCTTGGAAGATCCCAAAATTCCCAATCAAAACCGATTGAAAGGAGAGTCCCGATGAGTCCTTAGTGTTCGGCAAAGGTGCTTCCAAAGGGAGAAGGGAATTTCGCACTCTAGAGAGGTATATTCGGCTTTTATGAAGGAAAATAATGGAAGAAAAGGGGTGGTGAGAGTTTCGGTTTGAAAGGGGTTTGAGAGAGTGGAGAAAATAAAAGAAAAATAAGAAGGAGAAGGGTTAGGATTTTCGGCTCAACAAAGATGGAAAAAGAAAATCAAGTGATCAATTGGTGTTTTTATAGGCCAATCGACACCCCCTTTGAAGCTTGCCATCCACTTCTCTTCAAGTGTTTAAAATTTAACAACTTCCTTAATATATTCTAAGCCATTAGTTTAAATTAATTCAAAATAATTTGAATAATTTAAACACCTAAATTTTCTCCTTAGAAATTATCAAATAAAAACCAATTAAATTATTAATATTATCCTTTAATAATTAACAACTACTTTAATCCTTACGTCTTCAAATAATAATAAAATAGAAGAAGCCATGTGCTTAACAAATTCTTCCAAATAAATCAAAATTCAAAATGCTAAGCTTATCTTTTATCCATTTGCACCAATAAAATAACATAGCAATTATCCTCCTATCACCACTTTAAGAACAAATAAAATAAAAGTAATGATAATAATAATCCCATTTATCCAAATTAATTTAAGCATTTATCCTTCATCCAAATTGAAGCCCATGTGCGTACCATTTCGCCAACTTGCATGAAGAAAAAATAAAATCCCAATTGCAAAGATCTTGGGTTCGAAACCAAGACCTTCATCACTGCAGCCCTTTCTTCTACGCCCTAGCCACTTCTTCCAGCCCAACTTTCTTGCCAATTGACCCCACCATTTAATTATAAGACCTCTCCAGCCATTTACCCAAAAATAAAAAAAAATGCCAAACGCCGCTTCAAAGAAATTTCTAACATGCGCCCAACAACCTCCAAGCCTCTAAGTAGCACACGCTAGCCACTTAGCCAACCCACTTTCATGTCAATAAGCCCTCCTAATTTAATTAAAAGGCCTTCCTAGGCCTAACGCCCAAAAACCCAAAAGGAAAAACATTTCCCCCTTGCTTCTTCCACGAATCGAACCCAAGGCCCCTAGCAAACTCTTAGGCGCCCACGCCACTTGTACCAAAAGTCTTTCTTATGCCACAATTTTCCAAATAAATTTCTTAAGCCCTCTAAAGCCAAGCTCCCTTTTTAACCCCTAAAAACTAAAAATTTTCTAAGGCATCCCTTGCCTTCTAGGGTTCTCCAAACCCCTAAAAATTCCTCCAATAAGACCATAAGCCCACCAACCACTCGGGTTATGCTCCAAACGCATAACCCCTAAACCAGGGTGTTACAACAGCTGCCCCTCTTTGCTCATTGTCGTGTAACGAGAATAGAGTAAAGACTATAAAAGGACCAATTTTGCCCGGTATTTGCCTAGCCTTGACTTCTTGGTCCTCGTTTTCTTCAAATGGCTTCCAACTCCACTGCAACTTCAACGGTATTGGAACTTCATCTTGATTTCAATAAGTCTGATGTCTTCTATCTGCTCATTGCAACTTTAAGAAAGCCAAATCTGCTATCTTCGATCTGCTTCCTGCACCTTCAAAAAGATGAGATCTGCTGTCTTCAGTCTACTCCATTACCGATACATGGAGATAAGACTTGTTGTCCTCGATCAGCTTCTTGCAACTTCAAGAATGCCAAATCTGCTATCTTCGACCTGCTCCTCTGTAAACTCAGGGAGACAAGATCTGATGTCTTTGATCTGATTCTTGCAACTTCAGGAATGCCAGATCTGCTATTTTTAATCTACTCCACTGCAAACTCAGGGATGCCAGATTAGTATCTTCGATCTGCTTCACTGCAATCTCAGGAATGCCAGATCTGCTATTTTTAATCTGCTCCACTGCAAAGTCAGGGAGACAAGATCTGATGTTTTCGATCTGCTTCTTGCAACTTCAAGAATGCCAAATCTGCTATCTTCGATCTGCTCCTCTGCAAACTCGGGGAGACAAGATCGATGTCTTCGATCCGCTTCGTGAATCCGAGGAATGCCAGATCTGCTATTTTTAATCTGCTCCACATCAAACTCAGGGATGCCAGATTAGTATCTTTGATTTGCTTCACTGCAATCTCAGGAATGCCAGATCTTCTATTTTTAATCTGCTCCACTGCAAACTCAAGGATGCCAGATTAGTATCTTCGATCCGCTTCATCGCAATCTCAAGAATGCCATATCGCTATTTTTAATCGCTCCCACTTTGCAAACTCATGGATGCCGAGTTAGTATCTTCGATCCGCTTCATCGCTATCTCGTGGAATGCCAGATCTACAATCTTCAGTCTGCCCTACTACTATCTCGAGAGGACAAAATCTAAACTTTTCAGTCTGCTTCCTTACTATCTCATGAATACTTCAATCTTCAGTCTGCTCCACTACCATTTTGAGGGAACAAAATGTAACATCCTGAATTAATGGGCCTTTGCGTTTAATGTGCTGTGATGTTTATGTTATCTCCAATGTGTAATTAGGGTGTTTAAGGGGGTTCAGATTGGGCTCGGGGTTGGGCCGAGGCCTTAGTCAAATTTTTCGCTTGGGCACTCTAGTGGAAAGCCAGTTAGAATAGGGGCTTAAAAGATATTATCTGTAAAATAAGACACACAAATGGGCTTGTGGCCAGTGGTCAGTGGCGTTACTTAAGGCTTTGAGGTGGCGTGATAAGCAATAAGGAGGTCCAAGGTTCGAGTCGCATTACCCACTTATTTTAAATGTTTTTAGCATCAAAAGAGAGGGAGTTGGAATCGGTTTTGTATGGCTAAGGGGTGCCAAAATTTCCCTATTGATAGGATGGGTTTTTAGTTTGCAAAATAGGCATTTTCGGCATTTATTTGGTAAGAGCCGAAATTCTCTTTAGGGGAGGGGAATACTTCTTTATTTTCGGCATTTGGGTTTTATTCTCTTACCATATTTCTTTTTGATCTTCTCAAAAGCCGAAATTCTCTAGGAGTTTTTGAATTCTCTGTGTTAAGGTAAGTGCCGATTTCTTTTGTTCTTTCTTTCTCTTTTGGTTTTTGGAGGCCAAAGCCGAAAGGCTAATTGATGTGATAAGATTAACTTTGGAGTAACGTTTTGACTGTTCTTGTGTTCTCATCTTGGGGCAACATTTCGGGAATCGAAGTAGATCAAATCATCTAGATCCCAAAAGCTGAAAATCGCTAGTCTTTGAGACCCATACCTCTTTTCGGGATTTCAAGGTAAGGGGTTCTCTTTAGATTTTTGTTAGGCTTGTTTATTGTATTTGTGGTCTTAACCTCGTGTTACTTTAATAACCATATGTGGGTGGTAGTAATCGATAAGGTCTTTTGATGGAATCAAATGTCGATCAAAGCGAAGAGGGGATTGGACCCGTAAATCCAACCCCTAAGTTTAACAAACAAACAAAGGTCGCTAGATTCGGGATTGGCCACCGGTTGTGGATCGGCGTCGAACAAAACCAAAGGCGATTAGCGATCGATCGATTCTCGATAGTGTTGACATAGAAAGTATCATCTTGATCGTAATCGTGTGTAGATCTCTATCACACTAATTAATCTGTACTATATATGTTATGGGCTAAAAGCCAAAAAAAGGCAGTATGGATAATCGTATTACCCAAAAAAGGAAGGCAAGGGATGCTGTGCGTAATCATAGAAACTTCTCTATGTGTATCGATGTATATGATAGACTGTGATCTTTTCGGTTGTATATTATTTTGCTTCTGCATGGATGTATGCATGGGATGTGGTTGATATGATGAAGGGGAAGAGCATGTTAAAAGGTCACCTAGTGATTGGTGGTTAAACCACGATATGTACACTTAGGTCACAATAGTGATCGGTGGCTCTGCCACACTTGATTATAAGGTCACACAGTGGTCGGTGGCTCTGCCATAGTGGATTATAAGGTCACATGGTGATCGACATTATAACTGATAGCATGACTGTCGATATGGTGTGTAGCGGTTGGTGGGTTGATTGTAGAAATCCCCGAGGTGTGATGGCTGGTATGGGCTGGTGTGTAGAGGATGGACTTTTAGGTTGGGTTGGGCCATGCAGCATGTGATTATTTTGTTGCCATTTTGTATGGGCCAAGGCCCATAATGTGTTTGTGGGCCTCAAGCCTTTTATGTGTTTTTGGAATTTGCACACTGAGTCTTGGTGACTCACCCCTTTATTTTCCCTGACTTTTCAGGTGAGCAGTAGATCGTGGACATAGGAGCCGAGACGGACTCGAGGGGCCATCAAGTCTTATATTTTCATAGACTATTTTTAGCTTTCCTTTAAGTTTTCAATTTTTGGACTATTTATGTAATAAGGCTCCATAGCTTAGGTTTAAATTATAATTGTTAATGTCTTTATTCTATTTTTTTAAAAAATTTAACTTTATGTTCAAAGACTTATCTATAATAAGTAATAATATGGGATTTTCAAACACGTTCAAAGAAAAAGCAAAGGTTTTCTTCAAATATCACTTATTTTAGCGAATACCTAAATAAACAAACTGAATTTTCAAAAATCATCCAAGTGAAGTTTTTAACGTTAAACCCCGTAGCATACCAGATCTGGTCGTAGCGTTTGGGCCGGGTTTGGGGTGTTACATTTTGGTATCAGAGCCCAGTTGTAAAACTCGGGCTGTGAAATGGGTCTAGTAGTAGTTTATAAATTGGTAAAATGTCAGGTTGAGGTATGGCCTTCGAGTCTACCTACACCCGATCCACGTGAGTAAGTATTCTAACTCTTGATTTGATATGCATGTTGGGTTTGATGGGCTTCATGGACGTAGACTAGTATGATAGGAATTAATGGACTTTAGGCCTAGTTTAAACAATTCTTTAAATTCATAAACTTAATGTAACTAAACATGTCCGTAAACCGATCCACTGGTTTAGGGTGTGGCAACAGAGCATGCGCATGTCTAGGATTGGATTCGAGGAGAGCTTGGTATTTAAGCGGTCCTAGTGACTCACCTCCTCTTATTGGAATTCACCAGTGCGTAGTATTTGCTCACCTTAGCCGCGAGGACTTGTTGACTGACCAAAAGACCATAATTAAAACCCGAAAGGGACCAAATACCCTTAGTTTTGTAAATTACCAAAATACCCATGTTTTGAAAATTTACCCAAAACCCCAGTTTACAATAGCACCCGATTTACAAAATTATCAAAATTTGTGAAATTACCAAAATACCCTCGATTTGGAAAAAAAGAGAGAAAAAAATTTAAAATTTTCCAAAATACCCCTGCTTTAAAAAAAATATACCAAAATATTTTTATTTGAAAAAACACCAAGATACCCTATTATGGGAAATTACGAAAATACCTCATGGGATAAAATTACTGAAAAACCCCGGTAGTGAAATGACGAAAATACCCTTATGTGATGAATGTGAGTTCATGGATGCTACTTGTATGTTGATGTATGATGGTTGAATGTATGTGGTTCCTAGAACTAGGAGATACAGACTTGAGACTGAAACTCGTGGATATAATTTCGAATTCGAAAGAACTACTCTTGAAACTACCGTCCATAAGATTGTTCGTGGTTAATCAGTGAAAGAAATTAATAATCCATAAAATTTCTAATTAGATAAACGCGAATCGGTAGAATGAGTACAAGGGGTCGTGGACGTCCTGCGCGTGGCCGTGGTAGGGGTAGGATGGGCGTGGTCGTCGTCGACCCAGAGGGATCTCGCTATGGAGTGCGAAACGAGATGCCTGCACCATCCGCTACGGAGGTGGAATTTCAGGACCAGACGGCCAGAGATGATGCGGTATCTCAGGCGATGTTAAGGGTTTTAGAGAGGGTTGCTGGGGCAAGCATGGGCACAAGGGCCCGAAAATCTGTGTCGGAGCGACTTAGAGCCAATGGGGCAGAAATGTTTAGGGGAATTTTCGGTATAGCCCCGAGTACAAATGAGTATTGGTTGGAGGCGGTTGAGCGTATAATGGATGATCTTGATTTCACGGAAGAGGAAAAAAGCGAAAGGGGTTGTATCTCTCTGCGGGGACGAAGCTTATCAATGGTGGCTTACGGTTAAGGGATGGTAGTGCGGTGGTGACCATATCACCTGGGGTCTCTTCAAAATGGCGTTTCAGAGTAAATACATTGGGTCGAGTTATGTGGATGCGCAGCGTAGAGCGTTTCTGAATCTGGTTCAGGAAAGTAGGTCGGTGGCTGCGTATGAAGCGGAATTCTTACGCCTTAGCCATTATGCCCGAGGGATAGTGGCCACAGACCATGAACGTTGTGTTCGATTTGAAGATGATTTGAGGGACGATCTGCGTGTATTGATAGCACCACAGCGGGAGAGGGAATTTGCTGTGCTAGTGGAAAAAACTAAGATAGCTGAGGAGGTTAAGCGGACAGAAAAATTGAATCGGGATAGAGATAGGAGTGGAAGTAAGAGAAATTTTGGATCATCAGGGGCAGCTGGGCGTACTCAGAAAAGACCCAGGTCAGACGGGCCGAGACGAGATGAGAGACCTGCTACTACTAGTCAAACACAGAAGTGTGCTCGATGTGGTAAATTCCACGTAGGTGAGTATTGGGCAGGCAGTGGGAAGTGCTTCAGGTGTGGATCTACGGACCACCAAGTTAGAAACTATCCGCAGCAACGGGGCAGTGAAGGGCCCACGGGTCAAGGGAATGCACAGTCGGGAAGAGGTGGTCAGCAGCCACAGAGAGGTCGTGGTCCAGCCAGAGGTGGTAATGGTTCCGGTCGGGGCCGTGGAGCACCAGGCCGAGGGGTAGGAAACACCGGCGAGGCAGCAGGGGGGTTAGTTTATCTTGCCGACGTCGAGAGGAGGCCGCCTTGCCGGATGTCATAACCGACGCGTTCTAATTTATGGTTTGCCTTATATCGCCTTGATTGATATTGGTTCAACGCACTCTTATGTTGCTAGTACTATAGCGGGAACTTTGAACTTAGATTATGAGACTTCTTCTAGGAGATGATCAAGTGAGCCTCTAGGACAAATCAGAGTGGTGAGCAAATTGTATAAGGATGTACCCCTAGAAGTTCAAGGGGTAGCTTTTCGGGCTGATCTAATGGAACTGCCATTTGGGGAGTTCGATTTGATCTTAGGAATGGATTGGTTAGTGAAGTATCAAGCAAATTTGGACTGTGCAGCCAAGCGTATGGTGTTAAAAACTCCCGAGGGTGGCGAAGTGTTGGTGGTAGGTGAAAGGGGGAACTGTTTGTCAAATGTGGTGTCTGCCTTAAGAGCAGAAAGGATGGTGAGGAAATGATGCGAGGCAATTTTAATGTTTGTTCGGGCTCTGAAAGCCAAGGAACTAACTATTGGGGACGTTAAGACGGTGAGGGAATTTCCTGATGTTTTTCCAGAAGAGCTTCCGGGATTATCCCCAGATCGTGAAGTGGAGTTTGGTATTGATCTTCTTCCGGGAGCAGCACCAGTATCTATCGCTCCGTACAGGATGGTGCCGAAGGAGTTGGTGGAATTGAAGGCTCAGATCAAAGAGTTGCTGGATAGAGGGTTTATCTGACCAAGTGTGTCGCCTTGGGGAGCACCGGTGTTATTCGTTAAGAAGAAGGATAAATCAATACATATGTGCATTGATTATCGCCAGCTGAATAAGTTGGCCATCAAGAATAAATACCCGTTGCCGAGGATCGATGACTTGTTCGATCAGCTGAAGGGGGTTTCAGTTTTCTCAAAGATAGATCTGAGATCAGGGTACCATCAACTTAAGGTCAAAGAGGCGGATATTCATAAGACGGCTTTTAGGACTCGCTACTGTCACTACGAATTCATGGTAATGCCATTTTGGTTGACTAACGCACCAAAGCAACGTTTATGGATATGATGAACCGAGTATTTCAACCCTACTTGGATCGGTTTGTGTCGTGGTGTTTATAGATGATATTCTCGGTTTATTCAAAATCGGAAGAGGAGCATGATTCACATCTTCGGGTGGTTATGCGATTCTGAGAGAGAGAAGCGATTGTATGCCAAATTCGATAAGTGCGAATTTTGGCTAAGGGAAGTTACTTTTCTAGGTCACGTTGTGTCGGCGGAGGATTAGGGTTGACCCTCGGAAAATTCAAGCGGTGTTGGATTGGAGCCGCCTAAGTCGGTGCGAAATTCGAGTTTCCTTGGTTTGGCCGGTATTACTGAAGGTTTGTTGAAGGATTTTCATTGATTGCGGCCGCCGCTTGACTAGGTTGTTATGGAAAGGGGTTCCGCTTGTTTGGTCTAATAAGCGAAAAGAGAGTTTCAGAAGTTAAAAGGATTTTAATGGAGGCTCGGTATTGATTCACCGGGAGGTCGGGAAGGAGTTCGTGATTTACTGTGATGCTTCACACACGGGACTAAGATGCATATTGATGCAAGGTGGAAAGGTTGTTGAGTACGCATCTCGGCAGTTAAGACCGCACGAAGCAAGTTATCCCACCCATGATTTGGAATTGACGGCGGTGGTTTTTGCTTTGAAGATTTGGAGACATTATCTACGGGGAGAAATCTGTCATTTATATCGATCATAAGAGCTTAAAATACCTGTTGACCCAGAAGGAGTTGAATCTAAGGCAAAGGAGGTGGATCGAGTTGTTAAAAGATTATGACTGCTCGATCGAGTACCATCCGAGTAAAGCCAATGTGGTGGCGGATGCTCTAAGTCGTAAAGTAATCTCTGACTTGAGAGCAATGTTTACTCACCTTAGTCTATATGATGATGGGAGTTTATTAGCTGAACTTCAAGTGAAACCCTCTTGGGTCAGTCAAGTTAAGGAGAAACAGCAGACTGACGAGTTGCTAAAGGAGAAGTTTCCGGTAGGATCAAGTGAAGGATCAACAGAATTTAGTGTGAATGAGGAAGGGCTATTATGTTTTCAAGGGAGAGTGTGTATGCCGAAAGATCCCGAGTTGAGGCATAAGATTTTGCAAGAAGCGCATGGTAGTCCATACGCTATGCACCACTGAGGAAGTAAGATGTATCGAGATTTGCGAGATCGGGCCTACGTGGCCGGGTTTGAAACGAGAGGTGACCGAATTTGTGGGGAAGTGTTTGACCGGCATCGTGGTAAAGCGGAACATCGCTTACCATCGTGGTTGTTGTAGCCGATGAAGATTCCATAATGGAAGTGGGAAAGGATCACAATGGACTTTGTTAGTGGGCTACCCTCACGCCTACTAAGAAAGACTCGGTATGGGTGATTGTTGACCGCTTGACGAAGTTTGCTCATTTCATACCAAGACGTGTCGATTACTCTGCGAGAATTGGCTAAGCTATACATAGCGGAGGTAGTAAGGTTGCATAGGGTACCAAAGATCAATCATATCGGACAGGGGACCCTAGGTTCACCTCACGATTTTGGAAGGCGTTGCATCAAGCGTTGGGTGCGGTTGGATTTCAATGCGGCGTTTCATCCTCGCAACCGATGGGCGATGCGAGCGGGTAATCCAGATCTTAGAGGACATGTTAAGAGGATGTGTCATTGACTTGAGGGTAGTTGGGAAGAGTTCTTACCGTTGGCGGAGTTTGTGTACAACAATAGCTACCAACAAGTATTCGGATGGCGCCCTATGAAGCATTGTGCGGGCGGAGGTGTCGTACACCTACCTGTTGGACAAAATTAGGGAACGTCGATTTTGGGTCCGGAATTGGTTACCGAGACAGAGGAGAAGGTAGAGTTAATTCGGGCTCGATTAAAGGAAGCGTCGACCCGCGCGAAGTCCTATGCGACTGAAGCGTAAAAACATAGAATTTGCAGTGGGTGACAAGGTGTTCTTGAAGGTGTCGCCATGGAAGAAAGTACTGAGGTTTGGACGGAAAGGTAAATTAAGTCCCAGATTTATCGAAACTTATCGGGTGTTGAAACGAGTGGGACCAGTAGCTTATAAGCTAGAGCTACCTTCTGAGCTAAGCCAGATTCACAATGTATTCCACGTCTCTATGCTAAGACGTTACCGTTCGGATCCATCCCATGTGGTGTCGGTGGAAGAAATCGAAGTAAGACCCGATTTATCCTTTGAAGAGGAGCCAGTGGAAATCCTGGATCGTAATGTCAAAGTATTGTGGAGAAAGACGGTTTCGTTGGTTAAAGTTCTGTGGCGGAATCACGGTTCTGAGGAGGCTACTTGGGAACCAGAGGAAGCGATGCGGCAGCAATACCCGCATCTATTCTGATCAGGTAATTTCGAGGCCGAAATTTCTTTAAGGGGGGTAGAACTGTAACATCCTGAATTAATGGGCCTTTGCGTTTAATGTGCTGTGATGTTTATGTTATCTCTAATGTGTAATTAGGGTGTTTAAGGGGTTCATATTGGTCTCAGGAATTGGGCCGAGGCCTTAGTCAAATTTTCTGCTTGGGCACTCTAGTGGAAAGCCAGTTAGAATAGGGGCTTAAAAGATATTATCTGTAAAATGAGACACACAAATGGGCTTGTGGCCAGTGGTCAGTGGCGTTACTTAGGGGCTTTGAGGTGGCGTGATAATAAGGAGGTCCAAGGTTCGAGTCGCATTACCCACTTATTTTAAATGTTTTTGGCGTCAAAAGAGAGGGGGTTGGAATCGGTTTTGTATGGCTAAGGGGTGCCGAAATTTCCCTATTGATAGGATGGGTTTTTAGTTTGCAAAAGAGGCATTTTCGGCATTTGTTTGGTAAGAGCCGAAATTCTCTTTAGGGGAGGGGAATACTTCTTTATTTTCGGTATTTGGGTTTTATTCTCTTACTCTCTTCTCTCATTCCCTGCTAAAGCCGAAACCCCTAATTCCATTCTCTCATCTCCACTTTTATGCTAAAGCCGAATGTCCATTATTTTTCTCTGCTTTCTCCTACAAACCGAAACCTCATAATCTTCCTCTACATCTTTTTCTTTTGATTCCTTCATTAAGTCGAACCTCCATAGATTCCTTTGCACCATCTTTCTTTTTTATCTTCTCAAAAGCCAAAATTCTCTAGGAGTTGTCGAATTCTCTGTGTTAAGGTAAATGCCGATTTCTTCTGTTCTTCCATTCTCTTTTGGTTTTTGGAGGCCAAATCCAAAAGGCTAATTGATGTGATAAGATTAACTTTAGAGTAACATTTTGACTGTTCTTGTGTTCTCATCTTGGGGCAACATTTCGGGAATCGAAGTAGATCAAATCATCTAGATCCCAAAAGCCAGAAATCGCTAGTCTCTGAGACCCATACCTCTTTTTGGGATTTCAAGGTAAGGAGTTCTCTTTAGATTTTTGTTAGGCTCGTTTATTGTATTTGCGGTCTTAACCCTGTGTTACGGATTAATAACCATATGTGGGTGGTAGCAACTAATAAGGTCTTTTGATGGAATCAAATGTCGATCAGGCGAAGGAGGGGATTGGACCCGTAAATCTAACCCCTAAGTTTAAGAAACAAACGGTGTCAGCAGTTCGGGATTGGCCACCGGGCTGTGGACCAGCATCAGAACAAAACCAAAGGCAATTAGCAGTCGTATCGGCTACCAATAGTGTTGACATAGAAAGTATCATCTTGACTGTAATCAGGTGTGTAGATCTCTATCACACTAATTAATCAGACTATATATGTTATGGGCTAAAAGCCGAAAAAGGCTATATTGATCGTATTACCCGAAAAGGGTAGGCAATGGATGCAGTGCACGTAATCATAGAAACTTCTCTATGTGTATCGATGTATGTGATAGACTGTGATCTTTTAGGTTGTATATTATTTTGCTTCTGCATGATGTATGAATGGGATGGGGTTGATATGATGAAGGGGAAGAGCATGTTAAAAGGTCACCTAGTGATCGGTGGTTAAACCACGATATGTACACTTAGGTCACAATAGTGATCGGTGGCTCTGCCACACTTGATTATAAGGTCACACAGTGATCGGTGGCTCTTCCACAGTGGATTATAAGGGCACATGGTGATCGGCATTATAACTGACAGCATGACTGTCGATATGGTGTGTAGCGGTTGGTGGGTTGATTGTAGAAATCCCGTGGTGTGATGGTCAGTAAGGGCCGGTGTGTAGAGGATGGACTTTTAGGTTGGGTTGGGCCATGCAAAGATGTGATTATTTTGTTGCCATTGTGTATGGGCCAAGGCCCATAATGTGTTTGTGGGCCTCAAGCCTTTTATGTGTTTTCGAGATTTGCACACCGAGTCTTGGTGACTCACCCTTTATTTTCCCCGACTTTTCAGTGAGCGAAGAGATCGTGGACATGGGAGACGAGGCGGACTCGAGGCCATCAAGTCTTATATTTTCATGGACTACTTTCAGCTTTCCTTTAAGTTTTCAATTTTGGGACTATTTATGTAATAAGGCTCCATAGCTTAGGTTTAAATTATACTTGTTAATGTCTTTATTCTATTTTTAAAAAAAATTTAACTTTATGTTCAAAGACTTATCTATAAGAAGTAATAATATGGGATTTTCAAACACGTTCAAAGAAAAAGCAAAGGTTTTCTTCAAATATCACTTATTTTAGCGAATACCTAAATAAACAAACTGAATTTCCGAAAATCATCCAAGTGATGTTTTTAACGTTAAACCCTGTAGCATACCAGATCTGGTCGTAGCGTTTGGGCCGGGTTTGGGGTGTTACACAAAATCTGAACTTTTTGGTCTGCTTCCTTACTATCTCAGGAAGACTTCAATCTTCAGTCTGCTCCACTACCATCTCGAGGGAAAAAAATTTGAACTTTTCAATCTGCTTCCTTACTATCTCAGAAAGACTTCAATCTTCAATCCGCTCCACTACCATCTCTAGGGAACAAAATCTGAACTTTCCAATTTGTTTCCTTACTATCTTTGGAAGACTTTAATCTTCAGTCTGCTCCACTACCATCTCTAGGGAACAAAATCTGAAATTTCCAATTTACTTCCTTACTATCTTAGGAAGACTTTAATCTTTAGTCTGCTCCACTACCATCTTTAGGGAACAAAATCTGAACTTTCCAATTTACTTCCTTACTATCTCAGGTAGACTTCAATCTTCAGCCTGCTCCACTACCATCTCTAGGGAACAAAGTTTGAACTTTCCAATTTGCTTCCTTACTATCTCAGAAGACTTCAATCTTGATCTGCTCCCACTACCATCTCTAGGGAACAAAATCAACTTTCCAATTTGCTTCCTTACTATCTCAGGAAGACTTCAATCTTCAGTCTGCTCCACTACCATCTCTAGGGAACAAAATCTGAACTTTCCAATTTGCTTCCTTACTATCTCAGGAAGACTTCAATCTTCAGTCTGCTCCACTACCATCTCTAGGGAACAAAATCTGAACTTTCCAATTTGCTTCCTTACTATCTCAGGAAGACTTCAATCTTTAGTCTGCTCCATTACCATCTCAGGGGGAACAAAATCTGAACTTTTTAGTCTGCCCCCTTGCTACATCAAGGAGATTAGACCAATGGCTAAAATCTGCTCCATTGCCGATACATGGAGATAGGATTCGCCAAATTTGATATGCTCCACTACTGCTTAGGGAGATAAGATATGTGAATTCACCAATGTTGCTACACCGTCCTCTAAGGGACATGTTTTGTAGACTCGGTTCCATATGCATATGTTTATGCTGAATGATCAGGATGCTATGATCAAAATGAATCAAATGCTCCTAGCCACATGTGTTATGAATGCCAAAAATTTCATGATTTTTTTTTGTACAATGATTAAGATGCAATGACCGGAATGAATCAAATTCTCCTAACCAAATGATATTTTGGATGACATTTGCATGAATGCAGACTGTCATGAGAATGATCCTTTGTTAAATGTACAATGATTAGGATGCAATGATCGGAATGAATCAAATGCTCCTAATTGGAAGTGTGAGAATGATCCCTTTTTAATGTTTGGGTTCTCATTGCTCATAGTTCATCAAGGTTCTATCACTGATGCGTTACCATGCTTTTTCATTCAGCTGGTACCTTTGACAGAAAACCCAAAGAAACAATCATATTCTGTTCAGCAAGCTTACCCCGCTGTAATTTCAGAGTCCCTTCCACTGTACCTTTTGGGACATAAAGTTTGTACCTCCCACTACAACTTTGGTTTCTTCCATCCACCCTACTGCAACTCCGAGGTATGGGATTAATTTTATCTATCACACCACTCGCTGGGTGTAATGACCAGATGTATATGCCTGATATTTGCATGAATGCAAAGTATCATTTTCTTTTCCCAAGAATGATCTCATTGTACACTTAGGGTGACATTACTCGTCATTTGTCGAGATGATATCACCGAAAAAAATCCGAAGAGATAATCATCTTTCAATATTTCCAACCCTTAGGCTTGGTGTGTTCTAAACAATAGTCCTATTTCAGATTCTTATATTATTTAGAAGCTTCCAGAGTAATATGCAAAACTCCTTTTATGAAAGTATTATTAGTCCACTAATCGTTATTTCAATGCAAAATGCTTGAAAAAGATTATAACAATTGTCAAGAAGGAAATTAGGAGCATAGCTCGGAACAAATAAGTTAAGAAAAGATAACAAATGCAATCTAGAAGGAAATTTATTGGTAGTGTATTTTGAAACGAATAAAATAATTAAAGATAACAAATTCAGAATGGGTAAGATGGACAACTAGGTGTGCCAGATATCGCAGCCTGAGCTTCTCTGTTCAAACTTCTTGAGGACCATTTTAAGCTCAATATGTGTTTAAGGGATCCGGAGTACTTTATCGATGCCCCAAGACGTAACATACTTCCTCATTGTTAATTCAGGCATAGCAAAACTACCACATGCCCTATCAAAATTTGAGCCGCCCTTTTCGGGTTTTCGGCTCAAAACCCCTTTGGTCTTAAAGCGCCCTTTGCGGGTTTTCGCCTTGGTCTCTTCTCTTTTTTCTTTTCTTTCTTTTTTTTTAAAGATCTCAAGGCGCCCTTTGCGGGTTTTCACATTGGCCTCTCCTTTTAGATGAAATCTAAATTCACCAGCCTGAGCATGTCCTTACCATACATCTTGGTCAAGGTTAATGATCTTCTAAAACAAGCCTTCTTCACCACATAAGGTTTTTCCAAATTTTGGCATTTATTTTCCTTTGAAGTCCTTTTGTATGAGAAGAATCGTTCTTAATGCCAGGTCCCCATCATGAAATTTTCTTGGGCAAACCTTTTGTCATAAGCTTGTACCATCCGACCATGATGGATAACTTTTAACCTTTTCTTTGATTAGGTTCAATTGGAAAAATTGTTTCTATTCCAATGAGAAATGTGTTGCCACAGCGAAGGTTCTAGCCAACGTTCGATAAGACAGAGGGTAAATGGTAACTTCTTTATGTCAATATTCACAAGTCTTAGTCATCTTTCCCATGATCCTTGTTTTGTTGTTTTTATTTTTATTTTTCCCCCTTTTTTTTGCTGCCTTTACTACATTGTGATATGGCGTTTGATCTTTGAACAAACTTCCAAACTTTTGACATTTTCCTTTTTAGCACTCTATGTCGGCACCTGATCTTTTTTTTTTTGAGAATTTGATGACTATCGACTTTGTAACAGTGGCATATGAAGCTACTTCCACCCTCTTAGTGAAGTAGACGACGACCACGACAATGAGTCGATATCGACTAGAAGCTTTTGATGAGATTGGCTCCACAATATCCATTCCCCACATATAAAAAATCTATGAAGAAATAGCTGAGGCATATGAGTCTTGTCTTCCTCTATTTGGCATTTACGACATAACTGAAGCAATCTCCCTTTTATGGTGGACCAATAGTACCCGAACCTTGTGATTAGCCTGGCTATTGTAGAACCATTATCATGTTCTTTAAACACCCTTATGGACTTCTTTTAAGATTTTCCCAGGCGTGTCTTGATATGATCGTGCAAAATCATCTTTGAATTCTTGAAAATAACTCAATGATGTCTTGCCTTATTTTTGTGGTGAGCTGGGCTTCGATCTTCACCCCTTTCTTAGGCTCGCAATGTCCACTTACCCTATGTAAGGTAGGATCTATTTTTCATCATGTTCTACCATTCTTTAATAAATCAGAAGATATGTTACAATCCCTGTCATCTTTAAAGTTTTGAGATCCCCTAGACCCATATTTCATTCAAAAAGGGAATCCGTAACAACGTTGCTCATGTCATTGATATCTGGGTACCTAGGTACGAAGGAAAAAAATCCAAAGAATAAATGATTCTAAGGATGATTATTTGTATGGTATGGTCATGAATAAAGAATGAAAGAATATTCTAAAAAAACAAAAGAATGAATATACAGATGAAATGTAAAGAATGAAAAAAAATATTTGCTTAAAAAGATGCATTTTATTGAAATAAAAATTCTAGACATAAGCCTATTTGACAAAAGGATTCTTATTGTCTCCAGGCTTAAGGAAACAAGCATGTTTTGAATATTACTCTAGATTAGTCTTAAAAATACAGGGATTCCTTCCACAGTTCCATTGTTTAAAATCTTCCCAAGTATGCAAGGGCTTGGAAACTTCGTTCCTCGATTCCCTCTTCGCTTTTGATTTCTTCAAGGAGTCGCAACTTTCTTGTCTCCTCCATCAATTATTGCATTCACTGCCTCGTCAAAGTGATCAGGTTTTGATGAATCATCAAAATTCACAATTCCCATTTTAATGAACCTTTCGACCAATTTTTTAGACGTAGTACAGTTTTCAATTGAGTTCCCTGTTATACCAGCATGGTAGTCACAGTGAGCATTTGAATCATACCATTTGGGATATGGGGGTTGTAACGGTTTCAAATAAAATGGGGACACCACGTGTGCATTAAATAAACTTTGATATAGCTCCTTATACGTCATTGGGATTGGCGTAAATTGGAGCTTTTCAGAGTTTTGCCTTGTGCCCGATTCCTACCTTATCGACCCTTGTTGCCCAAAGATAATTACTTTGGTGGCTAACAATGAATCGCCTTCGAGTACCCTTTGTTGTATGTACTGATATTATTCACATCATTCTCCTTTTTCCTTAGAGCAGACCTTTTAGTGGTTTCCCCTACTTCAATCTTGCCACCCCTTATGGCATTTTCGATCATTTCTCCTGCCATCACTATATCCGCGAAGCTCTTGGTGGTACTTCCTATCATGTGAGTGATGAATGGATCTTTCAGGGTGTTGATAAAAAGCATGGTAGTTTCCTTCTCTAGGAGAGGTGGTTGAACTTGCATGGCAACTTCCCTCCATCTTTGCGCATACTGCCTGAAGCTTTCATTTGACTTCTTCTCCATGTTTTGCAAGGTGATTCTGTCAGGCGTCATGCCTATGACATGATTGTATTGCTTCATGAAGGCTTGGGCCAGATCTCTCCAGGAGCTAATCCTAGCACGGCTGAGTTTATTGTACAACCTAAACGCTGCCCCCACCAAACTGTGTTGGAAACAATGAATCAAGAGCTAATCATTGTTAACGTAGCCAGTCATCCGTCTACAGAACATAGTGATATGGGCTTCAGGGCAACTGGTCCGATTGTACTTCTCAAATTCTGGCATTTTGAACTTATGAGGAAACACCAAATCTGGAACCAAGCTCAAGTCTTTAGCATCAATTCCGTGGTGATTATCAGCATCTTCTAAAGCCTTGAACTTTTCTTCCAGCCATCTACAGCGATCTTCTAACTGCCTTGAAGATTCAATTCTTATCCCCTCATTTTCTGCTATATCTAAGTTAGGGATAACAGGATTAGCAGGGTTATCTCATGGGTTGGATCCTGTGCCAACTTAGAAATTCATGGGCACTCCAGTGTCAGTTTGCCCTTGTTGAGGCCTAGTCGTGACAGATGGCCTTCGGGGATACTCCTCAGGTTGTACATGCAGTAGGGTGAAACCCCGAGGAATGTCCTCATTATCTTCAGTATTAACTATGGGACCCTTTCCTTTGTCCATTGCCCCATTCAGCATCTGAGCCATTTGAGCCATCATACTTCTTTGGGCTTCCAGCATTTGGTCTCTCATCTCTTGTTGGAGTTTTGCTAATTGCTCTTGCATCTGGTCTTGCATGTCTCTTTGAAACTATTCAAGTCTTTGATCCATTTTCTTTGTCTTGGCACATGTACCGTAACGGTGTTTAGTTTCCAGATTTTTCCTTTCCTCTTTCTCTCTCTGTTATAATTTCAACTAATTAGGCTCTCTCTATGGACTTAAATGCACATAATGTGATGTAATGCAGATGCATGGAATGAATGCAAAAGAAAGGGAGGCGTTGATTCTGAATTCAATTCCATTAGAAAAACTCCTCTAGAAAGCAAATTTCTTTACATAAAATGGATTACATATACGGCCTTACCCTCATATTCCAAGCCAAACATCAATCCCCTTCTTCGCAAAGGTCAAATCTTGCAAACTTCTAATAGATGCCTCCACTAGCTCCTTTTTGCTTGATCTGGGCCGCGACTCACTGCTCACTTATTTCCATAATGCTCGTTAGCCTCTTCAAGAAAGCCGAGATGTGGTGATTCTTGAATAGTCTTTGTCAGCTTGAATCCTTGGGCAATAAAGTCTTGTATTCCTTCACGGACTATCAGTCTTCTCTCGCCGTGTTTACTTGGACCATATTCGGATGACCGTATTATAATCCACGTTATCAAGAAATCCATTTTCTCATGACAAACTCTTCTATTTAGTAATTGAATTTGAATCAACACCTCTTTTCTATGATGTGGATGCAATGCAATCAAAACAGAAGAGAACACGTTAGCACAGGAGAAATAACAAAATAGGGCACCTATCCGGGTGACCACTAGGGTTCAATATAGCTCTATCTAGGGTTGTCTCTTAAGGATCACTATATGTGGCTTAGTTCTAAAGGGAGGGTACCTGAACCAGCAGATTACTCAATCCTCACCCATTATAGGCTCATATGGATCGAGTTCAGTTCAGGGGAATACATTTCCTTATGGCCATGCGGAGGTGAAAACCTCACGAAGACATAGGTACAAATGTATCCCGGAAGCAATCCACTAGCCCATGCGGAGGTGAAAACCTCACGAAGGCATAGCTTCTCGCTCCCACTTAAGGGTGCAACCACAACGGTCATGCTGTAACACCCCAAACCCGGCCCATGCGTTATGACCGGATCTGACATGTCACATGAGAAAACGTGTAAAATCCTTTTGATTCGTACTAAAATAGGTATTATTTTGTTATAATCAAGAAAAAAAATTTGATTTGAAATACTTGATAAAATACAACTAATTCAAAGGTTGATTGATAAATCGATAATTCGAACTAGTAATCTTATAAAATCGTGACTTTTGAAAATATCGTTGATAATTCGAAAGAAAATTTTCGAGTTAAAATATTTGTAAAAGTTTGTTATGAAATCCATTTGTTAATCTATTTTGGAAAACCGTTATTTAAATTTTTAGAAAAATCCCCATTTAAAATAATGCAAGAAAAATAATAAGTACGGCTAAACGTAAAACCAAATAAAAATATCCCAGAGGCCTTATTACAACTTTAAAACCCGAAATAATAAAAGCAACGAAATAATACGGAAAAGAAGTTTACTAAAGTCCAGAAATAACAATCCAAAAGTATGGCCTCCACCGAGTCATCCATGGCCCCAAGTCCTCGTCACTGAGCATTACCTACAAAGGTTAAGAAAAAGGGGGAGTGAGTTACAAGAACTCAGTGTGAAATCCCCTTACCGTCATCCACTGGGCCTGAACCCATATAGAAATATCATGGGCCTAAGCCCTTTTACATAACAATCTTAAAATGAAGCAAATGTATGAATGTATGCAACCCAACCTATCCTAGATATCCATCCGCTACACACCACCCGTACCATCCCATCACACCTGTGGGGATCAAGTCAACCCACCCCGCCAAACACACCAATCGCAGGCAAGATGCCATTTAATTCGCAGGCAAGATGCCATTTAATTCGCAGGCAAGATGCCATCTAATAATATTTGTAGCTGAGCCACCAGAGTCATAATTATGCGTGGCATAGCCACTATACAGATTGTGGCAGAGCCACCAGAATATCATATACGGTAATATAATCGGCACACAGCCTTGGTAAAGAAATGATCGACACAGAGTCGTTAATTCATATGTTAGGCACATAGCCCCGGGTAAATACGTTTAGCACAAAGCCATAATCACGATGGCACAAAGCCATATTTAGGTTGGCACATAGCCATTATCGTATTTGTGGCGAGCCACCGAATCGAATGAAACATAATAACAAACATTTTTGTGGCAATGCCACCGGGCTACACTTCTCTTCAACATTTTTCCCCATCCCATGCAAATTATGTAAATGCAACATACATAATAAAGCATACATAATAAAGCATAATATCCAAAAATATAAAAAAAAAAATCATTGATTTAGAGATTTATTACGATAAATCAGCCCATTATCACACTTTAGAGTTCGGCCCATTAGGGCAATCTATCAAATCGGCCCATAGGGGCATTTTCGTAATTCAGCCCATAAGGGTATTTTCGTAATTCGGCACTTTTAAGGATCTTTAAGCAATACGGCCCATTAAGGCATTCTAGCAAATCGGCCCTTTAGGGGCATTTCAGTGATTCGGCTCCTAGGGGCATTTTCGTAATTCGAAACTTAGGGGCATAAAAATTGAAACTGTCCATCTGTGTCATATTGACTAAATTGACTATAACTCGAGTTAGGAAACTCGAAATTTAGATTCGTAAATTTTTCTTGAAACTAGACTCATATATCTTGTTAAAAACAATTTTCCAGAATTTTTCGCTTAGCATTTAGTATAGTTTATTCATTAAAGTTTTCCTTGTTTCACTGACCAACGGTTCTGACCTCTCTTACCCGAAATCCAAATATCTCACTGTACAGTTTTCATATGTTGCTCCCACTTGTTTCTATTGAAAATAGGCTCACTAAGGAATCTACACATATAAATTACAACTCATAATTTACTTTGTACAATTTTAAATGATTTTTCCAAGACAGAATAGGGAACCACGAAGTCATTCAAAACTAGTCTCACTAAAATTAAAATATCTCAGAATATAAAATCCCTCTTCCTACTCTGTTTCTTTCATTTAAAAATAGACACAGTAAGATTTAATTCTATATCTTATTCACTTGCTAATTCCCTTTCTCCTATTTTTGATGATTTTTCAAAATCACGTCACTGCTGCCAACCAAAACTGTTTCATTGCAAAATATTGTTACCACTACGAACATACGCACGCCCGAGTGGTCACGGATGCCGGTTTCCGATTTTCTTCGATATTTTGACCGAATCACAGAACATTTCATGCAAACCTTCAGAGAGGTATGAGATTACACACCATTTCAAACATGTATTCGGAAGGGTACGGGATTACACACCTGATTTGGATTTCCTAAAGAACCACTCTTCGTTGCCCCCACAATCGTGATTCTTCCCTACTAGATTCAAAAATCCGGCCTTGCACCTTGGCTATTGCAACGAGTTCCTAAAGTAAATAAGTTTTGTACCAAAGGGGTTAGCCTTCATCCAATATTCGGCCCTTCCACAAGAGTAGGAAGTTGATATCTTCACCACAAAATAGAATCACATGAGCGGCGCAAAACATCGAAATAAAGAGTAACATCTTACCATCAATATTCGGCCTAATCACCCACTTACCAATCAACTTCCGAAACCAAGGCTAAGAGAATGATAAGTAGCAGAAAAGGATGGCTTGATTCGGCCCTTAATAACAGGGATGAGTCAAAAGGGATAACAAGGTTTGGCACTAGCAACAAGACAACAACTCTAAGTTCGGCTATGGAGACTATACCGAAAAGAAAACCAATCAAAGAACAAGCTATTAAAGAACACAAACTGAAATGGTAGCTATAAGAGAAATTTGACTAAGGAAGAAAATGGTTAGAAAGACATGGTGAAGTTGAGGTTTTGGTTAGGAAAAATTGAAGAAGACCCCAAAATGCCTCAAAAAGGAAAAGTGATCCCAAAAATGTGAAAATGCAAGGGAGAGCTAGAGAAATTCGGCTCCCCCTCTTCCCCCCTAACAAAACCATGTATCATCTTTACCAAAAGATGAGTGTTGACCAAAATGCTTTCCAAAACATCCTCCACATAATAGGCCAACATGTTCCCTTCTCTTTCCTATTCTTCCATTTCTTTCCTTCCTTTTCCCTTATCTTCCTCCTTACCATATTTCATTAGCCATCTTTCCAACATTAGAAAAGTCTCCCTTACCATATTTGATGCCATGGCCGAAACTTGGAAGAGAAGTACAAAAAAAATTAATCAAAAATTTGCAAAAGATGGGATTTGAACCCCTTCCCTCCAAGCTCTCAACTTGAAGCCATAACCTCCTTGCCATATGCTCATTTATGCTAGCAAAATACACACTTATTACCTTAAGTCTTGATGCCACTTACCTTCTCTCCTTTAAGTGCATAAACACAAAAATTTACCTATAGCCTAACTTGAACCCGGAACTTCCTAGAAACCTCGTAACTTTCCAAAATCACCTTCCTAATAAGTCCAACTTGAAATAATGTCGTTCTCTTGTTCTCAAAAATTTTAAACACTCCTACTCCCCAAGGCCCATTGGGCCCAATTCTACTAGTCCCAAATTCAGGTCGTTACACATGCGGTGCAATGCGGAGAGATATATTAAAAATTAGAACCACATGCAATAAAAAGATTTTTTTTTTTAAATCAAAATTTTAAATTCGGACAAAAGGACATGAAATTATCAATTTTACGGCTTGACTCTCTTATTCGTCCCCAGTGGAGTCGCCAAGCTGTCAAAACCATTTAAAAGTTTTGGTAAAAACAGGAATCGACTAAAAAAATGAAAATGAGAGTCGCCACCAATCCCTTTTTACTTAGGTGTGATTAGATCACCTTATAAAATGTTTCATTTCAAAACATTGATTTTGGTCCGCGAAATACAAGAAAACGGGTTCGGGAGTCGGTTACATTCGAGGAAGGGTTAGCACCTTCGTAATGCCCAAAATTTGGTACCTAATTGATAATTTCATATCCTAATGTTGAAATTTTGAAAAATTTAAAAATACGATCCTTTTACTCAAAAGAAAGCCAAGACTTGCTTATATCAAAGAAATAAAATGCCACACCCAATAAGTTAGGATGCAATATCTTAAAACTTCGAAACTAAACTCGTCTTTATTTTGTAGAAAATCCTTACCTCGAAATACAAAACATTATATCTAATGAGTTAAGATATAACATTATGAACTTCCGAGAATAAATTTTGATTTGTATGTCTAAGAAGGACATTTGATACCTTAAGTTCCGCGAGAAAAATTAAAACACAGTAAGTTAGGGTATAATTTTTCTAGAGGTCCCCAAATATCGTATGTCGCTATGTTTAAAAAATTGATAAACCGAAGTAGTAACATATTTTAAGCCCACATTTAGTACGCTTTTGGATGAATTATCCCTTATTTTATGTAATTTGGTGCTCTTAATCCTTTCTTTTCATGATATATACTCAGGAAAGCACCAGGGGATGAAAAGAACGCAAAACGGGCTTAAAACGGGACAAATGGGCCAAATCATGAAATCGACACAGCTTGGACCAAAGATCACACGTGTAACACCCTGGTTTAGGGGCTGTGCATATTGGGTATAAATCAAGTGTTAGTAGGTTTTTGGGAGTGCTTGGATGAGTTTTTAGAGGTTCTAAGAATGCTTGGATGAAAGGGGAAGGCTTTGAAAAATTTTGGATTTTTAGTGTAAAGAAGGGAATCGGGCCAAGGGAGGCCTTAAGTATATTTTTCGGTAATCTTTGGCACAAGAAATAACTTGGCAAAGTGGCACTCATACGCACTTAGGCGCTGGAGGGAAGAGAGCGCGGGTTCGAGGGTGGAGCCGCATGTTGGCGTTTTTATTTTTGTATGGTGATGGGTGAAGTAGGAAGGGTTAAAAATAAATGTGGGGCTTTATGTCATAAAAGGCGGGTTGGCCGAATGGCACAGGCGCTACTTGGTCGTTGGATTCCCCGTGTCCCATGTTCGAACCCAAAGATGCAAAGCCAGGTGGTTTTTATTTTGCATGGTCAAGCGTGAAAGGGAGTTGGCCTCGCACATGGGGTTCCTTGTTCGGCTAGTTGATGGGCACATGGTCTTGTTTTGTTTTTATTTATTTATTATTATTAGATAATAAGATAATAAGTGATAATCAAGGATAATATTATTATTATTTTGATAACAAGATAATAGTAGATAAATGGGATATTATTTGGATTAAATTATGATAAGTTGGCAAGGAAAAAAGTAGGCATATTATAATTCAAACTCTTTTGAATTATTTCAAATCTAGAATTGGTTGAATTTTGAATTCCCTAGTGGGTTGGACTGCAAGCTTAAGGGGGTTGCCAAATGCCTATAAAAGCACCTATGTGCCATCCTATTCTTTTTTTCTTCATTTGATGCATAGCCGAATTTTACCCTTCCCAATATTCCATCTTTCAATTCTTTTTCATTCCCAAAAACCATTCTCCTTTTCTTAGTCTTTTGCCGAATTCTCCACACTTTCATATCTCATCTATTTTTTTCTTCTTAAACCGAAATCCCCATATTTTTCCTATCTCTCATAGCCGAATAACCTCCACCCTTGTTGCCAAATCTATTCCCCCTATTAAGATTCCTTGTGGCCGAATATCAGGAAGACAGAGGTGTTCTCGGGATTTCTTGTGGCAATCGATTAGTGAAGGTACTCAGGGATATTTCAATCAAGCCTTCATTTGTTAATTGTCGACATTGGTAAGTGGTGGTAAGGGCCTATTGTTAATGGATTATTATTTTAAGTGATTAAAAGCCGAAGGCGATTGACATTGTCCATTGACCGATTATAGTTTGTGAACCAGATTCGTGATTTGGGTGCTGAAGCTAGTATTCAAAGCGAGTAGGTAAGGATTCGGGTTCAAGCAATAACCCTATAGAATTATTGGTTTGGCCGAATGGCCATTTCACTAACTTTGATAGTTGGCCGAATATAGGGGCAAGGACTTAGAGTGTGGCCGATTGGTTTTCTTCGGGATTAAGACCATCGTAATATCAGGTGTGTACATACACACTTATAGTTAATTAAATGTACTAAATCTTTTGCATGTGATAATTGGATCTATGTAGATGTTAATACCATGAATGGCATAAGCAAGGATACGAGTAAGTCCCTGATTGATTATGAGATTTTATG
Source organism: Gossypium sturtianum (assembly GCA_025698515.1). Classification (NCBI taxonomy): domain Eukaryota; kingdom Viridiplantae; phylum Streptophyta; class Magnoliopsida; order Malvales; family Malvaceae; genus Gossypium; species Gossypium sturtianum. Next base: position 31,000,366 of record CM046950.1, read on the forward strand.
ATGCTTTTGGAAAGCATGATATGTTGTTTATGATTAATGATAGATATGATATATGTGATTAAACATATGATGGCATGAGTATTATAAATACTTGATATGGGTTGATGAGTGGAGGGCGGTATATTCGTGTCGATGGGCACCGTTGTTTTGGTAACACACTGTGACTACGGTCACGTGAGGTTTGGTACCTCGGAGGTTTTGGTACCTCATCGCGTCTCGTCCCAAAGGCTTAGCACCACGATGGGTTGGCCCCACAGATTATCATAAGGATTGACGCCGGTGATTTGGCATCACACGAAGGGGTTGGCCCCATCAATCGATTGTGTCTCACGGACACCGAGGTTTGGCACCTCCAAAGATTTGGCATCACATCTCGTGACTATATGTCACCAGTGGTTTGGCACCACCAAAGTGTTTTGGTAACACATTGTGACTACGGTCACCAGTGGTTTGGTACCACATGGGGTAGACAAAGGCGTTTGGTTGGCTAGGTCGGGTGCATGACTTAGTACATGATGATTGATTATATGTTGTGTATGGAAATTGTTTAAATACGGGTGAAGGGTTACATACTGAGTCTTGGTGACTCACCTTCTCCTTTAACATTTTTCAGGTGACTCGTAGATGGCGGTTGAGGAGCCGGTTGGACTCGAGGTGGCCATGCAGTGGACTTGAATAAATTGAACTTTAAACTTGGCTATTTTATTTTATTATTGGTTTATTTTTATTTTGGATGTAATAAGGCCTCCATATACTTTACTTTTGTTATTTCTTATATGTTGGATACTTTGTTTTAAACTATATTATTAAAATTAAATTAAAATCACATGTTTTTCTTAAATTAACACGAAAATGTTTTATCGTGCCATCGGGTACATTTGAAATTTGTATAATAACCTGACTCAATTAAATTTCCAAATTAAATCTAAGTATGGTTTCGGCAAGATAACCAAAAACGAGAAGTTTTCAACAAAACTTAAATTGGTTTTAAAATGGTTTTCAAAAAGTTTTCTCCGTAACAAACCAAATTCGGTCATAATGTTTGGGCCGGGTTCGGGTTGTTACAAAATTGGTATCGAGCCAGTTCAAAGCTCATTGTAGGGCCCAAGGCCCAAAAATGTTTTGGTAGGCCTTAGGGAATGATTTTTGGTTTTGAACAAAGATGGCCCGAGTCTCCTGCACCAATCCGCCTGTGTAAGTACATCTAAACCTCTTGGTGAATTATATTCTGTAGAAGGGTAGGAAGCATGGAACGTAGATAGACTTATAGGACTTGGACCCTAAGGTTAGATTACTCAAACACAAACGGAACATAAGACTTAAAGAACTAAACCAACCTATGACTTAGTCAATGAGCTAGGTGTGGTAACCCCATGACGCATGTCTAGGATTGGATCCTAAGAGCCCGGTATTTAAGCGCCTCGTGACTCACCTCCTCTTCGCAGTATCCTGCAGTGCGTAGCTTCTGGTTCACCCTAACTCGCAGGGCTCGGTGGTGTGGTAACCTCTGTGCGCATGTCTAGAAAGGTTCGGTGAGAGCTTGGTATTTAAGCGGTCCGCGTGACCCACCTCCTCTTCACTCGACTTACGCACAGTGCGTAGCTTTGGTTCACCCCGACCAGGAGGGCTCTTGGTCATAGGCTAAACACAATGATTAAAACCCGAAAAGGGAATTAGCCATGTTTTCAAAAAGAATGAAACAACAAACCCTAATGTTTTCAAAACTTGTGCAATAACTCTTTTTCAAATCCAAGAACATTATTTTTACAATGTTATTTCTCGAAAAACTTGATGGTGGAAAATTACGTAAATGCCCTTAGGGGTAAAATTACTAAAATGCCCTCGGTTCATAAAATATCAGTTCAATGGTTTTGCTCAAAAATTTCAACTATTTTACAAATATTCAACAACTTATCTTTGGAAATCATCAAGAAAAATATTTTGGTTCTGAAATTACGAAAAATACCCTCAGTAGGAAAATTACGAAAATACCCCGGGATAGAAATGGGCGTAAATGTCCGATGAGCGAATAGGTATGGAAAGTATTAAGGAATGGATGCATGAACTTCTTTGTGCGAACTAGGATAGGAAATCTGAAACCTTGTTTGCTCGAAAGAATCTCTAATTAAAATTCTTTCATAAAATTCCTTCGCGACTAATCAAGTGGAACAAACGTTAATGCATAAAATTTTTCTTAATCGAGTTAAAAGCGCGGTAGATAGAATGAGTTCTAGAGGACGTGGACGCCGTGGGCGTGGAAGGGGTAGGATGACGGTGTATGCAACCCGCCGCCCGGGACAAGGTTCGAAAATGAGGTACCACCGCCACCACCACCTCCTACTTTTAGAGCCGAGGAGCGAGGATCGGGCCAGGTGGTGAGGCGGTATCGCAAGTCGCTTCGCGAGTCTTGGAGATGGTGGTGGGGCTGGTGGAAATTTGGGAGCTCTAAGTCCATTCCGCAGCGAATTCGGGCTAAACGGAGCTGAAGTGTTCCGAGGTGTGTCAGGAGTAGCACCCAGTGCAGCAGAATACTGGCTAGAATCAACAGAAAGGATCATGGACGATCTTGACTTGACTAATGAGGAGAAGTTGAAAGGAGCAGTGTCGCTTCTGAAGGAGGAAGTATATCAGTGGTGGCTCACTGTTCGAGATGGTGCCACGGTGGATGATCTTACGTGGGATTACTTTAGAGTTGCTTTTCAGAAGAAGTATGTGGGTACCAGCTACACTGACGCGCAAAGGAAGGCTTTTCTGGGGTTGGTGCAAGGAACTAAGTCAGTGTCGGAATATGAAGCGGAGTTCTTAAGGCTAAGTAGATATGCTAGAGGCATCGTGGCTACTGAACATGAACGTTGCGTCCGCTTTGAGGACGGGCTTAGAGATGACTTGAGGCTGATAATTGCTCCACAGCAGGTTCGTGAGTTTTCGTCGCTAGTGGAGAAGGCTAAGGTGGCCGAAGGGATCAAAGAGACCGTAAGACGTAAGCATGGTAGGAACAACCGTAAGAGAGGCTTTGGATCGCTGGATCGCATAATAATGTGGAAAAGAGGGCTAGATTTGGGGAATCAGGAAGAGTCACAAAGCCTGTTCAGTGGCCACCTCAGTGTGTTAGATGCGGGAAACCCCATTCAGGAGAATGTTTGGCTGGAAGTAAAGGGTGCTTTGAATGTGGGTCATTCGATCACCGTGTAAGGGATTGTCCTCGAAAGCTAGCTAGGAACCAACCAGAGGGTCAAAACCGTGCGCAGGTTAGAAATGAAGGACCACCACAGAGGGGTCGAGGTGCAGCTAGAAGTAATGCAAATGGTAACGGGCGTGGCCGAGGTGCTGAAGGTGCAGAGGCGAGGCAACCAAGGTTGGTTTATGCAGTTGGCTGTCGTGAGGAGGAAGATGTGCCAGACATGACAACGGGTAAGTTTCTTATTTTCGGAATACCCTCAATTGTCTTGGTTATGGTTACGTTAGTTCATTCTTATGATTGCTAGTAAAGTGTATGGAACTTGGATTATGAACGTAGGGAATGTTTCTAGGAAGTATGATAGTTTTTTTTTAGATCAGAGTGCGCAGCAGTAGTGTAGTGTGATGAGTTAAGGATGCACGATTGAACGATAGTAAGTAATTTCGAGGACGAAATTATTTTAAGGAGGGTAGAATTGTAACACCTGGTTTAGGGGTCAGTGCATATTGGGTATAAATCAAGTGTTAGTAGGTTTTTGGGAGTGCTTGGATGAGTTTTTAGAGGTTCTAAGAATGCTTGGATGAAAGGGGAAGGCTTTGAAAAATTTTGGATTTTTAGTGTAAAGAAGGAATCGGGCCAAGGAGGCCTTAAGTATATCTTTCGGTAATCTTTGGCACAAGAAATAACTTGGCAAAGTGGCACTCATACGGCACTTAGGCGCTGGAGGAAGAGAGCGCGGGTTCGAGGGTGGAGCCGCATGTTGGCGTTTTTATTTTTGTATGGTGATGGGTGAAGTAGGAAGGGGTTAAAAATAAATGTGGGGCTTTATGTCATAAAAAGCGGGTTGGCCGAATGGCTCGGCGCTACTTGGTCGTTGGATTCCCCGTGTCCCATGTTCGAACCCGAAGATGCAAAGCCGGTGGTTTTTATTTTGCATGGTCATGGCGTGAAAGGGAGTTGGCCTGCACATGGGGTTCCTTGTTCGGCTAGTTGATGGGCACATGGTCTTGTTTTGTTTTTATTTATTTATTATTATTAGATAATAAGATAATAAGTGATAATCAAGGATAATATTATTATTATTTTGATAACAAGATAATAGTAGATAAAAGGGATATTATTTGGATTAAATTATGATAAGTTGGCAAGGAAAAAAAGTAGGCATATTATAATTCAAACTCTTTTGAATTATTTCAAATCTAGAATTGGTTGAATTTTGAATTCCCTAGTGGGTTGGACGGCAAGCTTAAGGGGGGGTTGCCAAATGCCTATAAAAGCACCTATGTGCCATCCTATTCTTTTTTTTTCTTCATTTGATGCATAGCCGAATTTTACCCTTCCCAATATTCCATCTTTCAATTCTTTTTCATTCCCCGAAAACCATTCACCTTTTTCTTAGTCTTTTGCCGAATTCTCCACACTTTCATATCTCATCTATTTCTTTTCTTCTTAAACCGAAATCCCCATATTTTTCCTATCTCTCATAGCCGAATAACCTCCACCCTTGTTGCCGAAATCTCTTCCCCCTATTAAGATTCCTTGTGGCCGAATATCAGGAAGACAGAGGTGTTCTCGGGATTTCTTGTGGCAATCGATTAGTGAAGGTACTCAGGGATATTTCAATCAAGCCTTCATTTGTTAATTGTCGACATTGGTAAGTGGTGGTAAGGGCCTATTGTTAATGGATTATTATTTTAAGTGATTAAAAGCCGAAGGCGATTGACATTGTCCATTGACCGATTATAGTTTGTGAACCAGATTCGTGATTTGGGTGCTGAAGCTAGTATTCAAAGCGAGTAGGTAAGGATTCGGGTTCAAGCAATAACCCTATAGAATTATTGGTTTGGCCGAATGGCCATTTCACTAACTTTGATAGTTGGCCGAATATAGGGGCAAGGACTTAGAGTGTGGCCGATTGGTTTTCTTCGGGATTAAGACCATCGTAATATCAGGTGTGTACATACACACTTATAGTTAATTAAATGTACTAAATTTTTTGCATGTGATAATTGGATCTATGTAGATGTTAATACCAATAATGGCATAAGCAAGGATACGAGTAAGTCCCTGATTGATTATGAGATTTTATGATGCTTTTGGAAAGCATGATATGTTGTTTATGATTAATGATAGATATGATATATGTGATTAAACATATGATGGCATGAGTATTATAAATACTTGATATGGGTTGATGAGTGGAGGGGCGGTATATTCGTCTTTGACGGGCACCGCTTTTTGGTAACACACCGTGACTACGGTCACCGGAGGTTTGGTACCTCCAGAGGTTTGGTACCTCATCGCGTCTCGTCCCAAAGGCTTAGCACCACAAAGGTTGGCCCCACAGATTATCATAAGGGATTGACGCCGGTGATTTGGCATCACACGATGGGTTGGCCCCATCAATCGATTGTGTCTCACGGACACCGAGGGTTTGGCACCTCCGGTGATTTGGCATCACATCTGTGACTATATGTCACCAGTGGTTTGGCACCACCAGTGTTTTGGTAACACATTGTGACTACGGTCACCAGTGGTTTGGTACCACATGGGGTAGACAAAGGCGTTTGGTTGGCTAGGTCGGGTGCATGACTTAGTACATGATGATTGATTATATGTTGTGTATGGAAATTGTTTAAATACGGGGAAGGGTTACATCTCGAGTCTTGGTGACTCACCTTCTCCTTTAACATTTTTCAGTGACTCGTAGATGGCGGTTGAGGAGCCGGTTGGACTCGAGGTGGCCATGCAAAGGACTTGAATAAATTGAACTTTAAACTTGGCTATTTTATTTTATTATTGGTTTATTTTTATTTTGGATGTAATAAGGCCTCCATATACTTTACTTTTGTTATTTCTTATATGTTGGATACTTTGTTTTAAACTATATTATTAAAATTAAATTAAAATCACATGTTTTTCTTAAATTAACACGAAAATGTTTTATCGTGCCATCGGGTACATTTGAAATTTGTATAATAACTCGACTCAATTAAATTTCCAAATTAAATCTAAGTATGGTTTCTGGCAAGATAACTAAAAACGAGAGTTTTCAACAAAACTTAAATTGGTTTTAAAATGGTTTTCAAAAAGTTTTCTCCGTAACAAACCAAATTCGGTCATAATGTTTGGGCCGGGTTCGGGTTGTTACAACACGGCCGTGCCTCACTGATCATCTAGAACACGGTCTTCCCTCGATTTACACGACCATGTCTCATTAAAGAAATCCGAACAAGGCCTGGCCACGATTTACATGGGCGCGTGCCATGGCCGTGCCTCTGCCGTGGGGAAGAGCAATTTCATTCGGGAAAGGATACTTAGGGAAAAAGAAACGTATTTCAAAAGCCTATAAATACACCCTAAGTATGACCTGAAAAGGGGAGCCCAAAGCCATCGTCTAGGGGCATCGTGCTAGGCCAAAGAAGGCAGATTTGTGGGGATTCACTCAGGGATAGCCAGTTGATCCATCTCAAGAAGCCAGAGTTATACTCAAGACGGAGGATCTCCTCTTCAATTCCTTCAGGGGGTTTTAGGGATTTCTTATGTTTTGTTTTATCTTTTCTCTTGAGATGTTTTCCTTTATTGTTATGAACTAAACCCTTCGGATACCCGAAGGGGATGAAACCTATGATGAATCTTGTTATTTGATTATTTGAATTATATGATAAATACTTAGTTTGTTCTTAATTATGTGAGCTTAATCCAAATTTAATGTGCTTAGGTGGAGGAGAAATAGACCCTGCCTAAGAGTAGATCCAACATAATTAAGCGGAGTTGATCGCACGCCTAGAGATAGGGTGACGAGATTTTGCCGGATTAGGGTGAAACCTAATATGGGAATCCACAGATCGATTTACTGCTATTCTAGGGGGTTATTATAAGAGAACGAGAGTTCCACTAATTAACCTAGGGCTAGACGTTATTCGCCTCGAGAGAGGGTTTAATATACGTTAGGGAGTCTTACGGATCAAACTAAGTGAATAAATCATATGGTTCAAGGTTAGATAACAAGTGAAGTTTAGGTGGATTCTTCCTAGGGTATCTTCTAAATCAACTGAGTTTTTCCCAAGTTATTTTCCAAATTCATTCTTCTTTGTCTTAGAGTCTTTAGTTTAGTAGTTAATTAATTTAGATTAATAAACAACTTCACTTATTTTAGGCTAAATAATAAAATGAAAGTTAGTATTAGTACTTTTAGTTCCTTTGGGTTCGATAATCCGGTCTTGCCTAAACTATACTACTGTTCGATAGGTGCACTTTCCTTTAATCGTTGTCAGAGTTAGTTTCCAGGTTCAATCATTCTTTTATAAATTTTAAAACTCTGATTTACAGCAATCAAGTTTTTGGCGCCGTTGCTGGGGAACTAAAATATTAAGAAAACTCTATTTTTATTACTTTAGCCATTATTTTTTATTTTTCGCAATTTATTTTTATTTTTAGTTTTAATTTTTAATTGGCTAAACTTTCTTTCTTTCTTTTCCTCGTAGGTACTTCTAGTTTATGACTAGAAGGAACCTGAGAGGACCTTTAGAATACGACAGTGATATTGAAGCTACCGCTCGAAGAAATCGCAGAGAAATTAGGCGAGCCCTAAATTAACAAGGAGAGCGAGAAGACAGAACCAATCCTACTGAAGGGATGGACGAAAATAATCTTCCACCACAAGATGTGGGAGAAAATAATGCTCCTCGTACTATGTTTGATTATGCTAAACCACATTTAACAGGAGCCGAATCTAGTATTGTTAGGCCTGCTATAGCTGCTAATAATTTTGAATTAAAGCCTAACACTATACAAATGATTCAACAGTTTGTTCAATTTGATGGTTTACAGGACGAAAATCCAAACGCTCATATAACTAATTTTTTAGAGTTCTGTGATACCGTCAAAATAAATGGCGTTTCTGATGATGCCATACGTCTTTGATTATTTCCCTTTTCATTAAAGAATAAAGCTAAACAGTGGTTAAACTCGTTACCACGAGGGTCAATCACTACATGGGAACAAATGACCGAAAAATTTTTATTAAAGTATTTCCCACCGGCCAAAATGGCCAAATTACGTAATGATATCTCTTCTTTTGTGCAAATGGATTTAGAGACATTATACGATGCATGGGAGAGATATAAGGATCTCTTGAGAAGGTGTTCGCACCATGGTTTACCTTTGTGGCTCCAAGTCCAGACTTTTTATAACGGTGTGAACCCCTCAACGAGACAACTAATCGACTCAGCCGCCGGTGGAACCCTGAATAATAGAACTCCTGAGACAGCCTACGTGTTTATTGAAGAGATGTCATTTGAATAACTATCGCTGGCAAGTTACAAGAACAAGGCCAACAAAAACAAATGGAGTTTACAACCTCGATGCAAGAACCATGCTATCAAATCGTAGAGTTGATGAATAAGAAGATTGATAGTTTGTGTTCTTCGCAGGTACATCCAGTCATGAAGTGCGACGCAAGTGGAACTGTGGCGAATCCTGAGTACCCACTCTACCAACCGGGCACAGAGAGCGAACAGATGAACTATATAGGTAACAATTTCAGATCTAAGAATAACCCATATAGTAATAATTATAATCCAGGTTGGAGGAACCACCCAAATTTTTCGTGGCGAGGACAAGGAAATCAAGGAAATCAAAGACAACAACCTCCTCAAACCTTCCAAAATTAGCCCTATTCACAAGAAAAGAAGCCGAATCTTAAAGAGACACTGAACAAATTCATGGCATCAGCAGAGGCCCGCTTCCAAAAGTCTGAGACAACATTAGATAATCAACAAACATCGATCAAAACGATCGAGAGTCAAGTTGGAGAACTTATTAAGTCAATTGAACAACTTACTGAGATGGTTTCCGAAATTCGATCAGCGGTTTTCTCTAAAGAAACAAAACAGGTAAAGGCAGTTACACTAAGAAGTGGAAAGGAGCTAGTCGAATCAGAGAAAAGAATGCCACCCGTAGATGACAAAGCAAAGGATATGAGAATTGAGGATGTAATTCCAAAGACATAAAGAAAGTAAACCACCGATCCCATATCCAAAGAAGGTTGAAGAAAGAACGATTAGACTCCCAATATGGTAAGTTTCTCGATCTTTTAAACAAATACATATTAACCTACCTTTTGTCGGCCATTTCACGTATGCCAACATACGCGAAATTCGAAATAACTCCCGATTTAATAAAAGGAAGCTTGAAGAAATATCAATGGTGGAGCTTAATGAAGAATGTTCGCCATCCTCCAAAACAAGTTGCCAACCAAATTAAAAGACCGTGAAGTTTTACTATTCCTTGTTTAATTGGCGCTTTAAATGTTAAGAAAGCATTAGCGATCTAGGTGCCATATTAATTTAATGCCTTATAAGATGTTTAAACGATTAGATCTCGGGAACCAAAACCCACTAGGATGAGTATTCGGTTAGGCGATAGATCTATTAAATATCCTAGAGGAGTTATCGAAGACGTCTTGGTAAAAATTGATAATTTTATTTTTCCCGTTGATTTTGTTGTGCTTGACATGGATGAAGACATTGAGGTCCCCTTAATTCTAGGACGCCGTTTTTTAGCCACTGCCAGAGCTGTTATCGATGTTGGTGATGGTAAACTTGCATTAAGGATAGGCGATAAGGAAATTATTTTTCAAATTTATGATGCCATGAGATATTCTAGAGAACAAGATGATTCCTGTTATTTTATTGATACCACTGATCATATCATTCAAAACTCATTACAGGAAATTCTACATGATGACACGATGGAACTGTGCCACACTCAAGAAGAGGGGGAAGAAGATGAAGTCCACGAGCTAAATTCAAAAATGCCATCATCAAAACAAACGGAAAAAGAAATCATTGAATTCGATTACGATTTAAAACAAAAACCCTCTGTTGATGAACCACCTAAATTAGAATTAAAGCAACTGTCAAAACATTTAGAGTATGCATTCCTTGGGGAAAATTATACGTTACCGAAGAATTATCTCTTCAGAGCTAGAACCTCGGAAAAAGAGGAGTTGATACAGTACTAAGAGAGCATAAAAAAGCCATAGCTTGGAAAATCTCTGACATTAAGGGAATAAGCCCAACATTTTGCACCCATAAAATTTTAATGGAAGACTAGTACAAGCCATGCGTGCAACCACAAAGACGATTAAATCCCAACGTAAAAGAAGTCGTGAAAGTCAAGGTAATTAAACTTCTAGATGCTGGAATAATTTATCCTATTTCTAACAGCAAGTGGGTGAGCCCTGTGCAGGTTGTCCCAAAGAAAGGAGGCATGACCGTGGTAGCTAACGAAAAGAATGAACTAATTCCTACCAGGATACCACACGGGTTGGAGAGTTTGCATAGTTTACAGGAAGCTGAATGACGCCACTAGAAAAGATCACTTCCCTCTACTCTTCATCGATCAAATGCTAGAAAGGTTATCAGGACATATTTACTATTGCTTCCTAGACGGACTCTCCGGTTATTTCCAAATCCCAATAGCACCTGATGTAACACCCCAAACCCGGCCCAAACAATATGACCGAATTTGGTTTGCTACAGAGAAAAGATTTTGAAAATCATTTTAAAACCGATTTTGAAATTAGTCGAAATGCCTTTCAATTTAAAGTTTCTTTGTTAAAAACCAAACTTAAAATATTTGCTGAGTCGAGTTGTTTACAAATTTCGAATGTACCCGATGGTACTTTAAAACATTTTACGTTTAATTTGAGAAAACATGTGCATCCGTTTTAACATCATCAAATAGTTTAAACAAAACATGCAGCAATAATAATATAATCCTAGGAGGCCTTATTACAATTAAGCAACATAAACCCAACAGAAAAATAGATAAAATCCAAAATTTAATTATTAAAAATCTCTACTGCATGGCCACCTCGAGTCCATCCGGCTCCTCATCCGCGATCTACGAGTCACCTGAAAAATTAAAGGAGAAGGTGAGTCACCAAGACTCAATGTGTAACCCTTCCCCGTTTTAATGTAATAACATACACAAATTATAACCAATTAACATGCATAAGTTTAAATGCACCCAACCTAACCATCCATACGCCTTTTTCTACCCCTTGTGGTACCAAACCACTGGTGGTGCCAAACCACTGGTGACGTATAGTCACAAATGTGATACCAAATCACTGGAGATACCAAATCTCTGGTGTCCGAAGACACAATTGTGTTACCAAAACACTGGTGACCGAAGTCACAAATAGATGATGGGGCCAACCCATCGTGTGATACCAAATCACCGCGCACAATCCCATATCTCAAAGTGGGGCCAACCCACGGTGGAATTAACCACGTGGGACAAGTCGCTATGAGGTGCCAAACCTCTGGAGGTACCAAACCTCTCGGTGACCGTAGTCACGATGTGTTACTAAAACACCGGTGTCCGCTCGACACGAATATCACCGCCCCTCCTCTCATCAACCCATAACAATCATTTATATGCATGTACCACAAATCATGTTAATAGATTTATTTAACAACATCCAATCGATTTATCATAAGCCATACATCAAATAATACACATACCAAATGTGTCATGCTTCCCAAAAGCATCAAATAATAATCACATAGTAATAAGAACTTACCCAAATCCTTATTAATACCATGAAGGTATTTCATCCATGTCTACACAAAACGTTAGGCATAACATAACACTTAGCATATTAAAAAGTTATAAGATGTGTATGTATACACACCTTTCACCAACGCAAGAAATAACTCCCGAATCCGATTTACCACTAGATCCTTGTCCTACAATCGGCCAACACTTAAAATATAAACAAAGGCCATTCGGCCATAACACTAAATCCAAAGAGTTATCGCTTCAAAATACCAATCTTACCTAAAAGCTTACCCAAGACAATCGATGAATATACGAGGCTTAGAAAGATTGTTTCCACGTCCGTAGAGAGCCTAAAATAAATCGATTCCTAAATGATTAGAACCTTGCAAACCAATGCCCATAGATTCGGCCTTAGTCCACAAGAAAATAACGTAGAGACAAGAAAAGAATTGAAGGAGAAACGACCAAGAACACTTACCCTTTTCCAAAATCAATTGAAGAAAAACTAAGAGAGTTTCCCCTGAAATATTCGGCCAAATATAATACTAAAAAGAAGGATATGAGAGTTTCATTATGGTGAAATGAACAAGAAAATAGAAATCGAATGGTAATGGATGTTTAAACTATGAGTGAATGAAAAAGAAATGGAGTTTGAGATGGTTAAAGATTCGGCCAAGAGAGAGGATGGGAGAAAATGTGGTTGAACAAAAGTCAAATGAAGAAAAGAGAGATGTGAGAGAGAGAGATTTGGCCAACACCTATATTGCCTAAAAGAAATGTGTACACAATGCCCAAAATCAAATGTTGTTTTGGTTTCAAAAGAGCAAATGAAAGAAAAGGGAAATGGTATGGTTTGGTTCAACAAAAGATGCTAAAATCAAAAGCAAAAGTGCACCAAAATGCACAATACACATTCGGCCAAAGAGAGTTTTTGGAGAGGGAAAACAAAAATGCCAAAAAGATGATCAAAGGAGAAATTGGCCAACTATTTCTTTCCCCCAAGCTACCTATCAAAATTCGGTCACCCCTAGCCATACATGCCGTCCACATTCATCCACTAAAGGCTTAGGAAACTTTCCAAAACATCCTCCATCCTTCATGCCTTTTGTCCCCTCATCATACCATAACTTCAAGATTCTTATCCCTACTATCAAGCTTTCCTTAATCATATATTCAACTTACCAAAAGAAATAGTCCAACCTATCATAAATAAGTTTGACCGGCCCATCAAAGCAAGGATATAAAAATAACCTTCAAATTGCTAAACATGCTACTCAACCTCTAACCTCAAGCCAAACTCCATGCGCCATTACCAACTTGCCATGCACTCATCTTGTGTCACTTATTGCTACTTAAATTAACTTAAGTGCTAAGCTCATTTAATCCTCTTCTTTAAAGAAGCCATACTAAGAATTATTCTACTAAACCGAGCTTACTCAAGACCCCTAATTAAGCCTTATATCATCACGCATAATATCACGTAAATTCAAATACAAGAAAAATAATTCAATCACAAATAACCCCTATTTTGGGATGTTACGCTTCTACCCCTCTAAAAAAATTTCGACCTCGAAATTACCCGATCGAAAAAGATGGGGAATTGCCGCCGCATCACCTCCTCGAGTTCCCACGCCGCTTCCTCCGTACCATGGTTTCGCCATAGCACTTTCACTAAAGTACCGACTTTCTACGCAACACCTTGACATCACGATCTAAAATCTCAACCGGTTCCTCCTCGAATGATAAGTCGGAGTTAACCTCAATCTCGCTCATCGCACGATGTGCGATGGATCGACCTATACCGTCTAAGCATCGACACATGGAAGACATCGTGAATCGACTCAACTCTGCTGGCGATTCGAGTGATAAGCTACCGGTCCTACTCGCTTCAACACAAAGATATACGGGCCGATGAACCTTGGACTTAATTTCCTTTTTTGCCCAAAGCGCAACACCTTTTTCCAAGGCGACACCTTCGAAAGACTTTATCTCCTACCTCGTATTCCATCTCCTTTCGCTTGAGATCGGCGTAAGACTTTTGCCTATCCGATGCTTCCTTGAGACGAGCCCGAATTACCTTAACTTTGTCCTCGGTTTAGTCACCAAATCTGGACCCAAGACATGACGTTCACCTAGTTCCGCCCAACACGTAGGAGTACGGCATCTTCGCCCCATACAAAGGTTTCATATGGAGCCATTTGGATACTCGCTTGATAACTATTGTTATAAGCGAATTCCACCAACGTAGATACTCCTCCCAACCGCCATCAAGTCCGTAACACAACCTCTGAGCATATCTTCTAAAATCTGAATCACTCTCTCCGATTGTCCGTCGGATTGCGGATGAAAAGCTGTGCTGAAGTCCAATCTCGTACCCAAAGCTTGATGCAACGCTCTCCAAAACCTCGATGTAAACCTCGGATCCCTATCCGAGATAATCGATACTGGCACACCATGCAATCTCACTATCTCAGCTACATATAACTTAGCTAACCTCTGAAGCGAATAATCTACCCTTACAGGTATAAAATGCGCTGATTTAGTCAGACGATCCACAATCACCCAAACTGAATTCTTCTTGCTAGGCGTAAGAGGTAATCCACTGACAAAGTCCATGGTGATCCTCTCCCACTTCCACTGAGGAATCTTCACCTACTGAAGTAAACGGATGGCAACCGATGTTCAACCTTGACTTGTTGACACGTCGACACTTACCCACGAACTCGCCATTTCCCGCTTCGCACTGCCACCAAAATTGCTCTCTCAAATCCCGATACATCTTGCTACCTCCAGGATGCATAGCATATGGGCTACTATGTGCGTCCCCGAAGAATCCTTTGTCTCAACTCCACGCCCTTCTCGCATACAAGCTCTTCCTTTAAAGCACAAACTCCATCACCGACGACTAAAATCCTCTAATCCACCATTCGGACTTGCAACCTCCGATCATTCAAACCATCATCCTCTAACCGCTTCTCCTTAATCTGATCTAACCAAGTCGGCTTGACTTGCAATTACGCCAAAAGACTCCCATCATCGAACGTACTAAGTCGAGCAAACATCGATCTTAAATCCGATACAACCTTACGACTCAACGCATCGCCACCACGTTAGCCTTACCAGATGATACTCGATCGAACAATCGTAGTCCTTCAACAGCTCAATCCATCTACGCCGCCTCAAATTTAAATCCTTCGAGTCAAGATATACTTAAGACTCTTGTGATCCGTATAAACTATCGACTTCTCTCCGCATAAATAGTGCCTCCATATCTTCAAAGCGAAGACTACAAACCGCTAACTCCAAGTCATGAGTCGGATAATTAGCCTCATGTGGTCTCAATCGCCGAGATGCATAAGCCACTACCTTCCCTTCTTGCATCAAAGACGCATCCCAAACCAATATGTGATGCATCGCAATAAACCGTGAATTCCTTGCTCGCCTCAAGTTGAATCAAAACCGGAGCTTCACGAAATCTTCTTCAATTTGTCGAAACTTTCTTGTTGCTTCTCGGTCCATACAAATGGAACTCCTTTCCTCAACAACTTGGTCATCGGTGCGGCAATCAAAGAAAATCCTTCCACAAATCTTCTGTAATACCCCGCTGCACCTAGAAAACTCCGAATTTCAGCCACAGATTTAGCGGCTTCCAATCCAACACCGCCTCAATCTTTCGAGGATCCACTCTAATCCTCGGCTGAAACAACGCGACCCAAGAAAGTCACCTCCTTAAGCCAGTCGCACTTACTAAATTTCGCATCTACACTTTTCCTCGAATCCGCAACACCACTCGCAAATGCGCATCATGCTCCTCTTCCGACTTCGAATACACCAAAATATCATCTATAAAGACCACAACAAATCGATCCAAAAAGCGTTGAAATACCCTATTCATCATGTCCATGAAAGTCTGCTGGTGCATTAGTCAAACCAAACGGCATCACCAGGAACTCGTAGTGTCCATACCGAGTATGAAATGCCGTCTTATGGATATCACCTCTTTCACCTTCGGTTGATGATATCCGGACCTTAAATCAATCTTAGAGAAAACCGCAGCCTTCTTTTCACCGATCAAACAAGTCATCTATCCTCGGCAAAGGATACTTGTTTTTAATCGTCGGCTTATTCAATCAAGCGGTAGTCTATACACATCCGCATCGTACCATCCTTCTTCTTGACAAAAAGTACCGGCGCTCCCCAAGGTGAAACACTTGGTCGAATGAAACCTCGATCCAACAACTCTTGTATCCGAGCCTTCAATTCCAACAATTCCTTCTGGTGCCATCCTATATGGAGCTATAGACACCGGCGCTGCCTGTGTAATGAGATCTATACCAAATTCGACTTCACGATCCGAGGCAATCCCAAGTTCTTCAGAAATACGTCAAGAAATTCCTTTACAGTTTGAACATTCCTCACAGAAGACTCCTTAGCTTCCAAAGCACACACATGAACTACGAACGCCTCACGGCCCTTCCGACCATCTTTCTTGCTTTCAACGCAGATACCACGTTGGATAGATAATCTCTCCTATTACCTATCATGACCACTTCTTCACCTTCAACCGTCTTCAAAACCATGCGCTTAGCGGCACAATCCAAACTTGCTTGGTACTTGACCAACCAATCCATCCCAAGAATCAGATCGAACTCCTCAAACGGCAGTTCCATCAGATCGGCTACAAACACTACCCCTTGGAGTTCTAGGGGTATATCTCTATACAGCTTATCTACTTCTACAGAGTGACCTAAAGGACTAAGTACAGTCATCCTCTTAGAAGCAGTCTCGGGAACTAAACTCATGGTCTCAACTATACTACTAGCAACGTAAGAGTGCGTCGAACCCACATCTATCAAGGCGTTATGGAACACCAAAAATTAAAAACGTACCGGTTATGACGTCCGGTGCGTCTCCTTCCTCACGACGCCTCGCAGCATACACCAAACCAGGCTGCCTAGCCTCCGTGTTGCCAATACCTCTGCCAGCTGCTCCGCGACCTCCACTAGAGCCATAACCACCTCTACCATAACCACGACCTCTCTCGGTCTTTGGTCCCTCCTTTCTCGAGAATCGGGCACGACCTTGACCTTCGGGATCGATTCCTAGCTTGCTTACGCGACAGTCCCTCACACGATGTTCTAGCGAACCACACTCGAAACATCCTTTCCCTCCGGTCCAACATTCTCCCCAATGAGACTTTCCACAATCGGTTACATCGGGGGCGGTCTTTGATTAGCAAATTGTGGACCTCCTCGCTGATTTGACCCACTCTGCCTAAATCTTTTCGAACATTGCCACCGACCTGCACGATCCAAAGCCTCTCTTCACTTGCTCCTATCATAACTTTGCCTCGCGGACTCCTTGATTCCTTCCGGCTACCTTGGCCTTCTCCACCAAGACAAAGAAACTCACGTTCTTCTTTGTAGCAATCAGCAGCCTTAACTCGTCTCTAAGTCCGTCTTCAAAACGAACACAACGATCATGCTCCGATGCCACTATTCCACGAGCATAACGACTCAAATTTTTAGGAATTCCGCTTCATACTCCGAGACGGACTTATTCCCTTGCACTAACCCGGAAAAGCTTTCCTTTGAGCGTCAATGTAGCTTGATCCAACATACTTCTTCGATATGCGACTTTGAAGTACTCCCAAGTGAGATCATCTGCGTAGCACCATCTCGAACCGTGAGCCACCATCGATATGACTCATCCTTGAGAAGCGACACCGCTCCTTTCGTTTCTCCTCATTTGTCAAATCTATCTCATCCATGATTCTTTCTTGTCGATTCCAAACCAATACTCAGCCGTATTGGGCGCTACACCAGACACACCTCGGAAAAATTCAGCTCCGTTAGCTCGAAGTCTCTCAGGAACCGACTTCCGAGCTCCTCCACTTCCACCAATTCCAGCTACCCTTTCCAGAACCCGTAGCATCGCTTGTGACACAGCGTCGTCACCGTCCCGATCCTCTCTTCACTCCAAAGGTTGGGGGTGGTGGTGGCGGTATCTCATTCTCGATCATTGACCCGACCCGACGAGTTCTCGATCACGACCATCCTACCCCTTCCACGTCCACGCCGGCCACGTCCTCTAAAGCTCATTCTAACTATCGCGCTTTAATCTGATTAGGAAATTTTTATGAATTAGTACATGTTTCACTTGATTATCCGCGAAGAAATTTTATGAAAAGAGTTTAATAGAGATTCTTTCGATCAAACAAGGTTTTAAGTCTTCTATCTTGGTTTACACAGAATAATACATCCATTTCCTATACCTTTCATACCTATGCACTCTTCTGGTATTATCATCGCTTTCTAACCTGTGGGTATTTTCGTCATTTTTTTTTTCTAAAGGGTATTTTTGTAATTTTGTCAATCAAGAATATTTTGAAAATTTTCAAAGATAAATTTGTCCTACCATCTAAAAAAATAATTTAATGATTTTAAACCGAAGTTTTCCTTAAAACATGGCTAATCCCTTTCGGGTTTTATTTAGGATTTTGCCTATGACCGAGTCCTCTTGGTTAAGGTGAACCGGCTACGCACTGTAGGAATCCCGCGAAGAGGAGGTGAGTCACGAGGACCGCTTAAGTACCAAGCTCTTCCTGATCCAATCCTAGACATGCGCACTCAAGGTTACCACACCCTAACTCCTGGGCGACTTGGTCGTAGGTTGGTTTAATTAGGCTCTTAAAGTCTTATGTCTTTGTTTGGAGTAAACTAGTCCTAAAGTTTAAAATACTATCACTATCTACGCCCCATGCTTTCTACCCTTCTACAAAGAAATATTTCATACAAAAAGTTAGTGGTACTTACAGGCGGATCGGTCTTGAGACTCAAGTGCCATGCTTATTCAAAACCATAATATTTCAAATAGACCTACCAAAACATTTTTGGGCCTTGGGCCCCCACAGCCGAGCTTTGAACTGGGCTCTGATACCAATTTTGTAACACCCCAAACCCGGCCCAAACAATATGACCGAATTTGGTTTGCTACAGAGAAAAGATTTTGAAAATCATTTTAAAACCGATTTTGAAATTAGTCGAAATGCCTTTCAATTTAAAGTTTCTTTGTTAAAAACCAAACTTAAAATATTTGCTGAGTCGAGTTGTTTACAAATTTCGAATGTACCCGATGGTACTTTAAAACATTTTACGTTTAATTTGAGAAAACATGTGCATCCGTTTTAACATCATCAAATAGTTTAAACAAAACATGCAGCAATAATAATATAATCCTAGGAGGCCTTATTACAATTAAGCAACATAAACCCAACAGAAAAATAGATAAAATCCAAAATTTAATTATTAAAAATCTCTACTGCATGGCCACCTCGAGTCCATCCGGCTCCTCATCCGCGATCTACGAGTCACCTAAAAATTAAAGGAGAAGGTGAGTCACCAAGACTCAATGTGTAACCCTTCCCGTTTTAATGTAATAACATACACAAATTATAACCAATTAACATGCATAAGTTTAAATGCACCCAACCTAACCATCCATACGCCTTTTTCTACCCCTTGTGGTACCAAACCACCGGTGGTGCCAAACCACCGTGACGATATAGTCACAAATGTGATACCAAATCACCGGAGATACTAAATCTCTGTGTCCAAGACACAATTGTGTTACCAAAACACCGTGACCGAAGTCACAAATAGATGATGGGGCCAACCCATCGTGTGATACCAAATCACCGCGCATAATCCCATATCTCAAAGTGGGGCCAACCTACGGTGGAATTAACCACGAGGGACAAGTCGCTATGAGGTGCCAAACCTCCGGAGGTACCAAACCTCTGGTGACCGTAGTCACGATGTGTTACCAAAACACCGTGTCCGTCGACACGAAATATCACCGCCCCTCCTCTCATCAACCCATAACAATCATTTATATGCATGTACCACAAATCATGTTAATAGATTTATTTAACAACATCCAATCGATTTATCATAAGCCATACATCAAATAATACACATACCAAATGTGTCATGCTTCCCAAAAGCATCAAATAATAATCACATAGTAATAAGAACTTACCCAAATCCTTATTAATACCATGAAGGTATTTCATCCATGTCTACACAAAACGTTAGGCATAACATAACACTTAGCATATTAAAAAGTTATAAGATGTGTATGTATACACACCTTTCACCAACGCAAGAAATAACTCCCGAATCCGATTTACCACTAGATCCTTGTCCTACAATCGGCCAACACTTAAAATATAAACAAAGGCCATTCGGCCATAACACTAAATCCAAAGAGTTATCGCTTCAAAATACCAATCTTACCTAAAAGCTTACCCAAGACAATCGATGAATATACGAGGCTTAGAAAGATTGTTTCCACGTCCGTAGAGCCTAAAATAAATCGATTCCTAAATGATTAGAACCTTGCAAACCAATGCCCATAGATTCGCCTTAGTCCACAAGAAAATAACGTAGAGACAAGAAAAGAATTGAAGGAGAAACGACCAAGAACACTTACCCTTTTCCAAAATCAATTGAAGAAAAACTAAGAGAGTTTCCCCTTGAATATTCGGCCAAATATAATACTAAAAAGAAGGATATGAGAGTTTCTGCTATGGTGAAATGAACAAGAAAATAGAAATCGAATGGTAATGGATGTTTAAACTATGAGTGAATGAAAAGAAATGGAGTTTGAGATGGTTAAAGATTCGGCCAAGAGAGAGGATGGGAGAAAATGTGGTTGAACAAAAGTCAAATGAAGAAAAGAGAGATGTGAGAGAGAGAGATTTGGCCAACACCTATATTGCCTAAAAGAAATGTGTACACAATGCCCAAAATCAAATGTTGTTTTGGTTTCAAAAGAGCAAATGAAAGAAAAGGGAAATGGTATGGTTTGGTTCAACAAAAGATGCTAAAATCAAAAGCAAAAGTGCACCAAAATGCACAATACACATTCGGCCAAAGAGAGTTTTTGGAGAGGGAAAACAAAAATGCCAAAAAGATGATCAAAGGAGAAATTGGCCAACTATTTCTTTCCCCCAAGCTACCTATCAAAATTCGGTCACCCCTAGCCATACATGCCGTCCACATTCATCCACTAAAGGCTTAGGAAACTTTCCAAAACATCCTCCATCCTTCATGCCTTTTGTCCCCTCATCATACCATAACTTCAAGATTCTTATCCCTACTATCAAGCTTTCCTTAATCATATATTCAACTTACCAAAAGAAATAGTCCAACCTATCATAAATAAGTTTGACCGTCCATCAAAGCAAGGATATAAAAATAACCTTCAAATTGCTAAACATGCTACTCGAACCTCTAACCTCAAGCCAAACTCCATGCGCCATTACCAACTTGCCATGCACTCATCTTGTGTCACTTATTGCTACTTAAATTAACTTAAGTGCTAAGCTCATTTAATCCTCTTCTTTAAAGAAGCCATACTAAGAATTATTCTACTAAACCGAGCTTACTCAAGACCCTAATTAAGCCTTATATCATCACGCATAATATCACAGAAATTCAAATACAAGAAAAATAATTCAATCACAAATAACCCCTATTTTGGGATGTTACACCTGAAGATCAAGAGAAGACAACGTTCACATGCCCATACGGTATGTTTGCTTATCGTAGAATGCCTTTTGGATTATGTAATGCTCCTGCTACTTTTCAAATACAGCATGCTAGCAATATTTGATGAACTCGTGGAAGATATTATGGAGGTATTTATGGATGATTTCTCGGTTCACGGTAATTCTTTCCATCTTTGCCTTAAAAATTTAAAACGAGTCTTGATGAGATGTGAGGAAACAAACCTTGTTTTAAATTGGGAGAAATGTCACTTTATGGTACAAGAGGGAATTGTATTAGGACATAAAATTTCTAGTAAAGGGATTGAGGTAGATAAAGCAAAGATTGAAACCATAGAAAAATTACCTCCTCCTAGTTCGATTAAGGCCATTAGAAGTTTTTAGGACACGCAGATTTTATAGGAGATTCATTAAGGATTTTTCTAAAATAGCTAAGCCTTTAACAAAATTACTAGAAAAAGATGTTCCTTTCAATTTTGATCAGGAATGTTTAGACGCATTCAATATCCTAAAGGATAAACTAATAAATTATCCGATTATAATTGCACTTGATTGGAATCTACCCTTCGAACTAATGTGTGATGCAAGTGATTTCGCAGTAGGTGCAGTTCTGGGACAACGAAGAGGCAAGCATTTTCAGCCAATCTATTATGCTAGCAGGACTTTGACAAATTTAGACAATATTTATTATTATCTAAAGTTGTCATTTTCACTGACCACTCAGCTCTTCGTTATTTATTAACTAAACCTGATGCGAAACCACGACTCATAAGATGGATTTTACTTTTACAAGAATTTGATTTGGAAATACAGGATAAGAAATGAGCTGAGAACCTGGCAGCTGATCACCTCTCTAGACTCAAAAACCCCCATATCGAAGAGCTAAATGAAGGAGAGATAAACGATTCATTCCCAGAAGAACAACTCTTTTCGATAACTCATTCTGAGGTACCATGGTTTACGGATATTGAAAATTATTTAGCTACTAACATCTTGCCAAAAAAATTAACACATCACCAAAAGAAGTGATTCTTTGCTGATGCAAAAAATTATTTTTGGGAAGATCCCTTTCTTTTCCGAATATGTGTAGATCAGGTAATTCGAAGATGTGTTACGAGATCAGAAGCAAGCAAAATCATGGAACATTATCATTCAGGACCATCAGTGAAACACCCCAAACCCGGCCCACGAGCTTTGACCAGATTTGGTATGTTCCTCAAGTAAACCGGTTCAAAATTCTTTTGTTCTTAGGAAAACTTGTGTGATTTTAAGAAAAATATTGTTTTGGGTTGGGCTTGTGTTGAAAACAGGTTCGTTTTATATTGAAATCCCTTCTATCTTAAGTGACAAAATATTTAGGGTTTGGTTTAAAAGAAATTTTAAATAAATTTTAATAGATAAAATTCATAATCATAATAAATAAAAATAAGTGTAAAGTAATTCAACTATGGCCTTATGGCCTTATTACATCAAATAATTCCCAAAATAATTCAAAGTACTAAAATAAATTCAAGAGTCCTCAAAAATATAAACTTCATGTTGAGCATGGCCACCACAAGTTCTGCCGTCCCTGGTCTATCACTGCTCATCACACAAAAAATGTTCCCCAACGGGAGTGAGTCAAATGCAGACTCAATGTGTACACGACACTAAATCATAATAGAATCAGGCATATCACATATTACACATTCAAAACATAGAATACAGGTTATGATGCATTCCCAAATCCAAACCTAGTTGTCCATCCGCTACACACCCCGTACTCCGCCACACACCGTGGGACTACTAAGTCAACCCTCCATCCGCTACACACCATCGAAGGCGATCATTTGCGATCGACGTGCTCATCGCCCATATAAAATTTGTGGCATAGCCACTGGATAATTGTGTCATGAGACACCACATTCGAGATAATGTAACCGGTTACCACATTCGGATAATGTGACCAAAGTCACCACATTCGATAGTGAGACCGTAGTCATCACATTCACTTCCTCTTTTTCATATATCCCGAATGACCCATATTATTCATATCATGCATATCATACTTAAATTCTCATTCTTATAAATTTTCACATGTTATAAATAACATATTTCATAATCCTAGTGGAAGTAGGAAACGTACCTGAGTACTTTGTACCATATTATGGTACCTTAGCCACATTCTTATAAACATGCATATTTAACATATTACCATCAATCTTATTAAAAGTTAGTGTGGGGTACACACCTGATTCGCTTAAAATTTCCTTGAGATCCCGAAAAGCTTGATCTAATGCTTGGATCCTTAATCCCTACATTGATTTATCACTTACTACTTTAATAAAAAGCCATTCGGCCATAAATCCAAATCCTAGTAGGATTAGTATACTTAAACTTACCTTGTGGATTTTAAATCCAGAAACTCACCGAATAACTAGGGAACACGTGGCCTATGGTGTACCTTCTGAAAAGAACTTCTCCTTCCTTGTAGTCGACACTTAGTAAATCCCGAAAGATCTCTTCAAAGTTTCGGCAACAAGATATTAATGGGGTTAGTCCTAGATTTCGCAAATCTTAAGAAAAAGGATGAAACTGAATGAGATCTTACCCTTACTTGAAGAAATCGATTGCACCTTCACTTCAACCTTCGAGAGATTCGGCTATGGCTAGATGATGATCTCACAACTTTCGGCTTTCGGAGGATTAGAAAGAAAAGAGAAGAAGAATAAAGATGGAGGATTCGGCTAGAACACAAGGTATTTCGGCTTGGCAAAAATAAAAGAAAGAAAAGAAGAGAAGAGAGCACTAAGAATTCGGCAGAGAAAGGGAGGAAGCACAAATTGATGAGTAGCCCTCCTTCCTTCCTTTTTTATAGCCGAAATTATCATCTAAGGAGTCCCTTACTTACTTGGCCATAGCCCTCCTCTATCTGATAACTTTATCCTTTAATTATCACTTAAAATAAAAGATAATTCAGCAACTATCCTTACTTAGCCGTAAATTATTAAACTCAAAGTCCCTTACTTGGCCATCACTTCTCCCTTATTTTCCTCTTTATCTCTTTATTCAAATTAAAAGAGTTTAATCCAACAATTATCTCTTGATAATAATGATAAATAAATCCCTTATTTATCCACTATTTATAAAATAATAAAAGCTCCTAATTTATAGCCATGTGCCGTCCACCTCGAGTCTTACGGAAGTAAAAATAAAACCTCCTTTATTTGCTTCCCAAGTGACTCGAACTCAGGCCCATTCCTCTTGCATATGGCGCCATTTCCAGAGGCCCTAAGTGGCATCTTCAGGCCACTTTTCCAAGCCTGTTTGTGTGTCAAATTTCACAAACTTTTTCTTTAAAGGCCACCTTGCCTTAATTTCCCTTTTAAACCTTAAAACTCGCCATTTCTAGGTCATTTCTAAGTTTCCAAAAATTTTCGATCGGCTCAGTAAACTTGACATTTCCTTACATTTCCATGACATTTCCTTACAAGACATTTCCTTACATTTCCAAGACATTTCCTTACATTTCCATGACATTTCCTTACAAGACATTTCCTTACATTTCCAAGGTTCTAAAAATGTTCACTTTCCTCTTTTAAACTTAACATTTCCATACATTTCCAGGTTTCCAAAAGTGTTCAAAATATATTCATAACACATAAGATATGTCATTTCGTACAATTAAACCAAAAATGCATAGGCCCTTTTCAGGATGTTACAATCAGGAGGACACTACAGTGGCATCAAGACAGCACATAAAATACTCGAATCAGGTTTTTACTGGCCCACTCTATTTAAGGATGCCAACAGGTACGTTACCTCGTGTGATAAATGCCAGAGAATAGGTAATATTTCTAAACGTGATGAAATGCCCCAAACATATATGTTATCATGCGAAATATTTGATGTATGGGGTATTGATTTTATGGGACCATTCCCTAGTTCATTTGGAAATAAATACATCCTAGTAGCAGTAGATTACATGTCAAAATGGGTAGAAGAGGAAGCCTTACCTACCAATGACGCTAGGGTAGTAGTGAAATTTCTCAAGAAACTGTTTTCTCGATTTGGGACACCTAGAGCCATCATTAGTAATAGGGGTACTCATTTCTACAATACCCAATTTGATAAATTTCTAAAGAAATATGGAGTACACCACAGGACAACTACCCCTTATCACCCTCAAACTAGTGGACAAGCTGAAGTAGCAAACCGAGAACTTAAGCGCATCCTAGAAAAGACGGTTGAATCAGAGAGAAAAGATTGGGCATTAAAAGTAGATGATGCCTTATGGGCCTATAGAACAGCATTCAAAACACCCTTAGGGACATCTCCATACAAACTTGTATACGGAAAAAAGTCACATCTACCATTCGAGCTAGAACATAAAGCTTTTTGGGCTATAAAATTTTTAAACTATGATCTTAAAGTCGTAGGAAGGAAAAGAATGATGCAGATGAATGAGCTAGACGAGTGGAGAACTGAAGCCTACGAGAACTCAAAGCTATACAAGGAGGCAACAAAGCGACGCCATGATGCCCGTCTAAAGAAATCAAAACAATTCGAAGAGGGGGACTTGGTCCTGTTATACAACTCAAGGCTTAAATTATTTCCAGGGAAACTGAAATCAAGGTGGTCCGGCCCATTCATGATCAAAACAATTTTTCCATATGGCACAATCGAGTAACTCATCCCACTAAGGGCACATTCAAGGTAAATGGCCACCGACTCAAAATTTATAATGGTACGGAATTTGGAGATACAAGAGAGGAGCTTTTGCTACATGAACCTTCTTTTAGAACCGAATTCAGGGAAAGTCTAGCTTAAGACTATAAACAAGCGCTTCTTGGGAGGCAACCCGAGCACTAATTCACTAACATTTTATTTTCAAATTTTATTTTTATTTCTACTTTTACTCAGCATCTAACTCCATACTAATAAAAGCGCAGGTTTTAAACCACATGGCTTCCGACACGGGCGTGCTCATGGCCATGTGGAAGACAGGGGATAAAACACGGGCGTGCCAGTAGCAGTGCACAAACAGGGACGAAATGATTTTCCCACACGGGCTGCGACATCAGACCACGCCTGTGCCAACCTTCCGTGCGAGGTTACTGACTTGATAAGCACAGGACAAACACGCCCGTGTCTTACAACCGTGCGAGGCTACTAACTTATTGAGCACGGGCTAAACACGCCCGTTCAAACCAACCGTGTGAATAAACATACAGGTGTATCATTTGCAACACGGCCGTGGCAAATCCACCTGAACGCGCCTAAAATCCGAAATCGTGAAAAACACGGGCATCCAAAACAGAGCACGGGCGTGGCAATAAACCGTGCCCCCTTCTCTATATAGCAAAAATCTAACCGTCACTTTCCCAAAAACCTAACCTAAAATCAAATTTCAGTAGCCTTCCTCCCAAATCCAGCCACACCCACATTCCCCTCCACCCCAAAACTCTTCTCCTTGCCTTTCTCTTCAAAAAAACCGCCCGCACGCTCGCACCATAGCCGTGCTACTAAAAGCCACGCTCCTGCCACCGCCGTGTTCGTGCTGCAACTCATGCCACCGCCGTGCTCCGACCGTGCTCGATTCTTTTACACCATCCCTGGTTCCTTTTTCTTGACTTAAACTTGACAAACATTATGGCACTTCTCTTTATTTTCATCTTTTGTTTAGTTTTAGTATTAAAAGCATGATTTTTGTTTAGGAATCTTGCCTCAAAATTCAATCCCCATGAATATTTATTGGTTGTTACTTACTAGATTTCAGGTTCATTTTTTAGGAATAAATTCTTGCATTTTAGAACTAATAAGATTGATACATTCCTTTGCTCACTGCTAATTTCTACTGATTAACATGCTTAGGATTCTAACTTCTCAAAATTTTGCTTGATCTAGTATGGCATATTCTGGTTAGATTATTACTGAGGCTTGATCAAAAAGAACTTGCTTTATATTTGATTACAAATTTTCGGTACAAATGTCGTCACCACGACCTAAACGATCCACAGCCACCACAAGCAAGAAAAGAAATGGGCCCTGTAACACCCCAAACCCGGCCCATAAGTTTCGACCAGATCTGGTATGCTACGGGTTGTACGTTGAAAACTTTTGCTAAGTTGGTTTTAGTAAATCATAAGTTATTAGGCAAAATTTGAATAAACAAGTGACTTTTGAAAAGAAAACCTTGTAATATTATTTTTTTGAATAATAAAACCTTTGACAAAGTTCCATAAGTTGCAAATATTAAAAACTAAGTAGTGAGTATAAACTATGGGGCCTTATTACATAAATGTTTCCAAAATTAAAAACTTAAGGAAAAACTGAAATAATCTATAGGAATAAAAACTTGATGGCCCCTCGAGTCCGCCTTTGCTCCCATGTCCACGATCTCTCGCTCATCTGCAGTTAGGGAAAAATAATAGGGTGAGTCACCAAGACTCGGTGTGTAAATCCTGAAAACACATCAAAGGCTTGGCCCACAAACACATTATGGCCTTGGCCCGTATACAAGGGTAACTATATATGCATCATGGCCCATCCCAGCCTAGAAATCCATCCTCTACACACCAACCCGTACCAACCATCACACCTTGGGGATTTCTACAATCAACCCTCTAACCGCTACACACCATATCGACACCGTGTTTACTTGTCTTAAAGACCGATCATCATGTGACCTATGTGGCAAAGCCACCGATCGCCATGCGACCTTAATAATAAATCGTAGTATTTCAACAAATGAGTCACTCATCATAAAGACCGATCACTATGTGACCTATGTGGCAAAGCCACCGATCGCTATGCGACCTTCTTCCCCTTCATCATATCAATCCCATCCCATGCATACATACATGCAGAATCAAAACAATATACTACCTAAAAGTTCAAAGTCTATCACATACATCGATACACATAGAGAAGTTTCTATGATTACGTACCTGGCATCCCTTGCCTACCCTTTTTGGGTAATCCGACTGTCTATACAGCCTTTTTCCGGCTTTTAGCCCATAACATATATTTAGTACAGATTACTATACAACCTTTTTCCAACTTTTAGCCCATAACATATATTTAGTATAGATTACTATACAGCCTTTTCCCGGCTTTTAGCCCATAACATATATTTAGTACAGATTACTATACACCCTTTTTTCTGGCTTTTAGCCCATAACATATATTTAGTACAGATTACTAGTGTGTTAGAGATCTACACACCTGATTACCGTTAGAACGAGACCCTCTAAGTCGACGCTATCCGTAGCCAACACCACCGCTATCTACCTTGAAATCTCGAAAAGTGATATGAGATTCAGGAACTAGTGGTTCCGGCTTTTAGATCTAAGAGATCTTACTAGAGAAGATTCGGCTACTCCCAGAGGATTCCAACTTTTTGCGAAAAATCAGGAAGAGAAGATGATTCAAAGAAATCTATAGAGATTTGGCTTTTAGAAGAAAGAAGAGAAAAGAATAATGGAGTTTTCGGCTTTCGGCTTTTTAGAAGAAAGAAGATAAGAGAATAATGGAGTTTTCAGCTTTTAGAAGAAAGAAGAGAATAATGGAGTTTTTGAATTTTAGAAGAAAGAAGAGAAAGGAAAACTGGAGTTTTCGGCTTTCGGCTTTTAGAAGAAAGAAGAGAAAGAAAAGGTGGAAACCCTAAATGCTGAAAAATAAAGAACAGAACCCTCCCTATTTATAGAAATTTCGGCACTTACCTATGAAAAACCGAAAGTGCCCTTCCTGATAACTAAAAGTTAATCAAATAAAAAGGGAAAATTTGGCACCCCCTTTGCCATAAAGAAACCGATTTCTTCACTTCTCTAGGTGATGGAATTTCGGCCAACTCCTAGCCTTGTAGATAGCTCCTATCTTTTCTCTTTTTTTTTTTCCTTCCATATTATCAACTATTTTATCTACATTATCCCATTCACATAAATCCTCCTATTTTTGAGCCTTGTTGCCGTCCACTCTACCTAACCCTAATGCCAAAATTTAGCTAACTTAAATTAAAAGAGTTGGGCTCCATGTAACTTAAATTTGGGCCCCTTACTCCCTTGTGTGGCGTCACCTCCTTGCTCCCTAAGTGGCGCCACTGACCACTAGGCCACAAGCCCATTTTGATATTTTAAACTCAGATACCACCTTTTAAACCCTATAGTGCCCAAACAAAAATTTAACAAAGGCTTCAGCCCAATCCTGAGCCCAATTTGAACCCCTAATGCTCAAATTAACTCATTACACATATTCACCCATTAAATGCATAGGCCCAAAAATTCAGGATGTTACAGGCCCGGATCATCCTCCCCAAGTGCTTCTTCCGAGCTTCGACACCCATTCCTCAGATTTTCTCAAGCAGCTCAGGAAGAGCATTACAAAACATTCCGAGACAGACCCCTCGACACCAGTAAGTGCATTGATTGGAACGCAGTAGAACAAGTGGGGCTCGCACCCGATATTCGAGCCCTCATATCGACAGACCTGTGGAAAAAATTTTTCTCCACCATTGAGCCAACTTATTTGGAACTCACTCTCGAGTTCTGCACTACTTTTACCTTACAGACTGTGATGGCCCAGTACGACGACCCAGGCACAGTGCAATTCCGCTTAGGAGGTACGGTACATCGACTAAGCGTACCGCAATTCAGCACGACACTCGGACTCTATACGGAGGAATTTATAGAAGAAAATCCACTCTCCGAGTTAGACCGTCAACTCCACTACACTCCCCTTTACTGCTGGCGTAACTTAGCACCCACCACGAATGTCTACGACCCCAGTCGTTTGAAGGCGACAGCCCTTGGCCCACACCTATGATATATTCACGCCATTCTCGCTCACACCATCACAGGACGACGTGAGAGCACAGGGGTGGTAAACAAGCATGATGTCTACTTCCTATCGTGCATGTCAGAAGGGCACGTTTTCGACCTAGCATACTTCATCGCCTGTGCAATTCAACACCAAACAGAGCCACATAGGAAGGGAATTTTATCGATGGGACCGTACATCACTAGGTTGGCTCGATACTTTGGCCTCCTCCACACTGAGGCTCAGATCACCTCCCTCACACTATTCGGCAACATGGTACCTCAAGGCATCCAGACAATGCTACACATGAGGATGATTAAACATCGACGAGGGACTGACCCCCCTCAATACCGATTAATGATCGCCACAGACGAGGAGGAGCCCGAGGACATTACTGATGATGCCCCACCACCATCACAGGAGGCACCGATTCTGAGCCAGCGGCCATCCCATGCAGCAACCTCATTTGCAGACATTTCTGCACGCCTCGACCAGTTCGAGCAGTATTTCATGGACAACACTCGACGTTTTGATGGGATAGAGGCCACCCTCCAACAGATATGCCAGCACCTCCATATCTCATCACCAGCACCACCACAGGACCCGGCCGATGATGAGGACCTTTGAGTCCTTTTATCTAGACTTTCTTTTTCTTATTTTTAAGTTTTATTTTCTCGTTATTTTAATTTCAATTTGTCTTAAGTTTGAACATTTTCATCATTCATGGACAACTTTTATCACCATTTTCATCAACATCTAACCTTCGAGTATTCCTAACATTTATTTAATTACGCCCCCAAAAGATTTCTAACTGATGACTTAACAGTTTCAAGGACATCACTAGGAGAAATTCACTACTACACAAGTCATCAGACAACACGAACTCTACCATCCTCTAAGGAAATCATCCATTAATTCAATGAATGTCACTTTCTCCCTTCTATTTTGATTTTGAATATTTACTGTCATCATCTATCTTCGTACATTGAGGGCAATGTACATCTTAAGTGTGGGAGGGGTAAATCTTAGACGTACCAAACTTTTTGCATTATTCTCAAATCCCTGAATTTAGTCTTATCTTAAAAGTAATTTTCTCATATTACTAATTAGGATGAAATTTCTGATGATTTATAATTTTTATTGATATGTTTTAGATTAAGTCATTGATAATTGTGCATTGATAATTAAATTCTAAGAATACTAGAGAATCAAGCATGATAAGTCTATTTTTTAGAAATTAAAAATTTGCTAAGTTGTCAAACTAAGTTTAAATATTATCTTGAAGTTTGAAATTTACGAGGTTGACATCAAAATACCCATAATTTTTGTGAGTTTTTGAGCCTTATAGAGCATATATTCTTTTTCTTGCTCACTTTATTGATTATGAGTATGTCAACATTGATCTGTTATTCTAGAACTTGCATCGATTATACATGTCGAGACCACATTTTTTTGATTTGATATACAGAGATGGTAAAGGCACCTAGGATTTAACCCACTTACTCCACTAAAAGCCTACCTTTACAAATTAACCCCTAGTGTACCCCTTTTAATCCTAACAACCCTATTTATTGACATAACCGCTAATATTAACCCAGAACCCCTTTATTTTTGTTATCACCATTCCTTTTGACTACCCTTATATCGAGATTTGATTTGATTAATAGCCTAACTATGTTTTTATTTCAGTAATTTATCTTTTATTATGTATTTATGATTGTTCTTAAAAAAAATGAAATATGTTCATTATTAGTTATGTGATTAAATGAGCTTATACATTTAAAATCCGAAGATCGAAAAAAGAAGCTCGTATTATTAGTATTATTAGTTTTTAATTGATGTAATTATTATTATTAATTCATTAGTTCTTAGTTAGGTAATTTGTCAATTCAATCTCGATTCTAACCCTCTAATTTAGCCTTACTCCACACCTTAACCCTAGCCCCATACAACCCTAACAAAGACCTTTTGATTTGTGTTTCATCTCATATTTCAAAGGTGGAGAGATTTGATTTTCATGCAAGCCTATGGGATTAACTCTTCATGTTCGACTTTTGAGTGCCTAAATTTTGAACCTTAAACACTTTGAGTGATTTGAGTGAATCTTTTGTGAGGATGTCAATCCTTGTCGATTTCAAATTAAAAGTAATTATCTAGATAAGGGGAGACGCCTATGTTTTCGAGGTACAAAATCTATGACTTATACTGTTTGAATTTTTAGGACTCTTTGAGTTGAATTATCCATGTATAAATTATCCCTGAATTAGGATGAAACACTATCAATGACTTTTATGAATTATAGGAAGTTCGTTTTAATTGTAAATTGAGAATTTTGCTTGAGGACAAGCAAAAGCTTAAGTGTGGGGGTATTTGATAAACTGAAATAGTAACATATTTTAGGCCCACATTTAGTACGCTTTTGGATGAATTATCCCTTATTTTATGTAATTTGGTGATCTTAATCCTTTCTTTTCATGATATATACTTAGGAAAGCACCAGGGGATGAAAAGAACGCAAAACGGGCTTAAAACGGGACAAATGGGCCAAAGCATGAAATCGACACGGCCTGGACCAAAGATCACATGGCCGTGCCTCACTGATCATCTAGAACACGGTCTTCCCTCGATTTACACGGTCGTGTCTCATTAAAGAAATCCAAACACGGCCTGGCCACGATTTACACGGGCGTGTGCCATGGCCGTGCCTCTGCTTTTGGGAAGAGCAATTTCATTCGGGAAAGGATACTCAGGGAAAAAGAAACGTATTTCAAAAGCCTATAAATACACCTAAGTATGACTCGAAAGGGGAGCCCAAAGCCATCGTCTAGGGGCGTCGTGCTAGGCCAGAAAGGCGATTTGTGGGGATTCACTCGTGGATAGCCGCTTGATCCATCTCAAGAAGCCGAGTTATACTCAAGACGGAGGATCTCCTCTTCAATTCCTTCAGGGGTTTTAGGGATTTCTTATGTTTTGTTTTATCTTTTCTCTTGAGATGTTATCCTTTATTGTTATGAACTAAACCCTTCGGATACCCGAAGGGGATGAAACCTATGATGAATCTTATTATTTGATTATTTGAATTATATGATAAATACTTAGTTTGTTCTTAATTATGTGAGCTTAATCCAAATTTAATGTGCTTAGGTGGAGGAGGAATAGACCACCCAAGAGTAGATCCAACATAATTAAGCGGAGTTGATCGCACGCCTAGAGATAGGGTGACGAGATTTTGCCGGATTAGAGTGAAACCTAATATGGAATCCACAGATCGATTTACTGCTATTCTAGGGGGTTATTATAAGAGAACGAGAGTTCCACTAATTAACCTAGGGTTAGACGTTATTTGCCTTGAGAGAGGGTTTAATATACGTTAGGGAGTCTTACGGATCAAACTAAGTGAATAAATCATATGGTTCAAGGTTAGATAACAAGTGAAGTTTAGGTGGATTCTTCCTAGGGTATCTTCTAAATCAACTGAGTTTTTCCCAAGTTATTTTCCAAATTCATTCTTCTTTGTCTTAGAGTCTTTAGTTTAGTAGTTAATTAATTTAGATTAATAAACAACTTCACTTATTTTAGGCTAAATAATAAAAAGAAAGTTAGTATTAGTACTTTTAGTTCCTTTGGGTTCGATAATCCGGTCTTGCCTAAACTATACTACTGTTCGATAGGTGCACTTGCCTTTAATCGTTGTCAGAGTTAGTTTCCAGGTTCGATCATTCTTTTATAAATTTTAAAACTCTGATTTACAGCGATAAAAAATATTTGAATAAAATGCGTTAATTCAAAAGGTGTTTTTATAAAAAATGATTTGAGTAAGACATTGCATGAATACATCACTACATGCCAAATAACAATTTATCATAACTACAAATCATATTGACAATTACTACTAATAGATAAATTAAAGAAAGAATAACATAAACAACAAGTGATACAAATAATAGAATAATTATACTAAAGCATACAAATGATAAATGAAAAAAAAAGATAAACGAATATGAGATATAATGCAGTAAATAACCAATGATAAATATAAAACTTTACATGTATGTAAGATAAAATGACAATATAGAATAAATTATAATAGATATTGTAAATTAAGCCATATGGTTTTACATAAAATGATGTGAAATAATAAGAAATATGAATTATATAAAAAATATGAATTAATATGTAATAAAATGATGTGGAATAATCAAAATAATATATATATATATATAATAAGTAAAATGTATTGTTAAATAAATAAATAATATATAACTTTAAATAAAATTATATTTATAATATAATAATCTAATACATATATACATAAAACTACATATTTAAGAGTAAATAATATAAATAATATATCAAATACAAAATTATATATAATATAAAATAATTTAAAAGTTACATATAAAATATAATATGATAATGTGTAATATATAAGATAAAAACATAATATGATAACTAATGTAAAAATAATATGTAATATTAAAGTAATATTAAACTTAATAAAATAACTTAATTATGAATAATGACTAATAATAATCTAATATATATAAAAATAATATGTATATAAAACAAAAAATCCATAAAAATTTATTATTAATAAATTAATGTGTCAAAACCATTTTTTATCGAGTTTTGAAAAACGGGAATCGACTTTAAAAATATGGAATGGAGTCGCCACCGATCTTTTATTCGAGGTGTGATTGGATCACCTTGAGATGGATTATTTTAATAAAACATTTTGATTTATTAAAACAAAAATTTTTGGTCTACGAATTATAAGAAAACAGGTTCGGGAGTCGGTTCGTGCGATGAAGGATTAGCACCCTCGCAACGCCCAAAATTGGTACCAAATTGATTAATTGATGTCCTTGCGTTGAAAATTTGAAAATGTTTAAAATATAATTCTTTTTTTAAAAAAAGATTAATTTAATGTTGAATTTGAATCTCAAGATTAACTCTTTTCGAAGGAATAAAAATATCATACCCAGTACGTTAGGATATAACACATTATACTTCGATACCGAGATCATCTTCGATCTTCAAAACGTGCGATTAAGAAGGGTATTTGGCTATTTGGTTGGACGGAAAATTGACACCCAGTACGTTAGGGCATAATTTTCCGACTTTCCAAAAGCACAAATATTGCCTTATCTTGAAAAGTTTTCAAATACGTAATTTTAAAATTGGCTCAAAACATTTTATTCGATACATGTGATAATATGAAACATTTAGTAATGGCTCGAACGCATTTAGAATTTGAGACGTAAAACACTAACGAGTAACACAAGCATAGCATTTAAGCATAAAATAACATGTAAACTCAACATCTACAAATGGATATAATTATAGAAATAATTAACGCACGAATACGCAACAACGTATATAGACAACCATATATTAAAAATGCGTGAAATAGATAAAATATGATCTCTACACTAATTTTAAAATAAAACGTATATACATAAACAATTTTAAGAGCAAATGAATTTATATAGATAAGTTAAAAAGGGCATATATATAATAAAAATATACATATTAAAGGAAAGTTTGAATGTAAACCTATATACATTTATAAAAATAAATAATGTTTAAAGTAGGCAAAATATAATTTAAAAACGAAATACGATGAAATATGTACGTACGAATTTAAATAAGGCAGTGAAATAAAAATAATTTTGATAGAATTTTATATATAAAATATGTATATATGAAAAATATCCTTATTATATTAATTTTGAATCAGCAAAAGAGTTTAAAATAAACATTTTTTTGCAAGAAAATATATAATAACACATACATAAATAATTTGAAATATGTTAAAATTAGTTAATGCCAAACAGAATAATATTAGGTACACAGGATCTAATCATGATACATGCGAATAAACAGGGACTAAAAGTACAAATATTCCCGTAGCCGAAAAACAGTATGCAAGTAGGATCAAATCAACACAATGCATAAATTACAGGGATCAATCATGTAACACCCCAAACCCGGCCCAAACACTACAACCGGATTTGGTATGTCACTCAGGAGATTTTTGTAAAAGATGTCGAAATTTGGGCAAAACTTAATAACTTGATAAGTTTAAGTAAGATTTAAAGTCCATTTGTTGTTTTCGTGAATTAAAAACCAAAACCTTAATACATGCCTTAGTTTAATTAAAATTTAAATGTCTATCAGTAATAAAAGCCCAAACTAAAACCCAAAATAGAGTATAATAGTCTAGTGGCCCGTGGCCTTATTACAAATGAGATTTAAAACCTATTAAATAAAAATATAAAATAATAAATTAAAGCCTTTTGCCGAATCCAAATGTTCTTTTGCATGGCCACCTTGCTCTCCTCTCGGCCCTTCGGTCCGATGCACTAAGTGCTACCTGAAATTTGTTAAAAATAATAGGGTGAGTCGCGAGACTCAGTGTGCAACCCTCGTGTACCATCAGACTGGGCCTTAGCCCACAGGTCAGAATATAGAAAACAATATAAGAGATAACATACATAAAAACCCAACCCAATCCTAGGTTTCCATCCGCTACACACCACCCTTACCTGCCAATCACACCATTGGGGATTTCTACAATCAACCCACACCGCTACACACCATCGATGGCAGTCATGCTGCAATTAGCTGCTCATCGTCAGAGTTGTGACAGAGTCACCAGGCTGAAATGGCAGAAGCCACCAGAAACAGAGATTGTGACAGGGTCACCAGGCTGAAATGGCATAAGCCACCAAAACAGATCACTTCCCCTTTTTATCAATCACCCAACCCCGAGCATACATAGAAATCGACATTCAAAACATATCTTTTAATCAAACATTCATCAAGAATGGCGAGAAAACACTAACTCGATATTTATCCTTTACCCTTCTCGGGTTTCAAACGTTATCTTGGGATTTCAGACATTTAACAGAGTATAGCGATTTATACTTATATATATATACATAATAGCATTCAATCTAATGGTGTGAGAAGTTACACACCGATTAATGTCGATACCCTTGCTAAACCGATCTACAACTTTGCTCGAAAAGTCGAAAAGATGTGACAATAGGGCCTCTCCTATAATCGGTCATGGTTAGTGTTTTACCCTATCTTACACACTAAAATCAATAGATTCCCTTACCTTGAAATCCCGAAAGTACCACGATTCAAGTATTACCGAACTTATGACTTAGAGATCTACGCGATTGACTCCTCTTCGGATCCTGCATCGCCAAAATAAGAGAGAAATAAGAGATTAGTTTCTAAATAGACATTCGGCTAGGGACTTTGAAAAGCCAAAAAAAAAACATTGAAATCCCGAAATCAACACTTACCTATTGCTTCCTTCAAAATTCGGCACAAACAAGCTCCACTAAAGAAGATTCGGCAACTTTAGGAGGTGAGATCTTAGTGATTTCGGCTTTTAGAAGAACAAAGAATTGGAAAAATAAAAGCAAGGAATGGGTAGAGAGATTCGGCCAAAAGAAAAGAATAGCAGGGTTTCGACAATTGAGACTTCAAGAGTTTTAATTTACATCGAGAAAAGAAAAGAGAGAAGAGCAAGAATGGAGTAGGAATTTCAAGCAGAGAGAAAGAGAGAATAATGAGAACTTGCTAGCAATTTCGGCACATACACTGAAGCCAAAACTAAATGCCCTTTCTTTTCAAATTCTTCAAAGTTTCGGCTAGCATTAAACACTTAAAGATGGCTCCTATCTTTGATCTATTATCTCTTCAAAAATAGCCGTTATCTGCTTATTATCCACACAATAAAATCCCTAAAATTTAGCCTTGTGCCGTCCCCCCTTGCTCATTTAAATGCCGAATTTTAGCCCTAAAACTTGGGCTTCAAGCAACCATAATTTGGGCCTTCCTCATGCACAAGTGACGCCAACTCCTCTTCCTCCTAGTAGCACCATTTCCTCTGAGCCACAAGCCCAAAATGCTTATTAAACTACTAAAACTTCAATTTAAACCTCTAGAGTGTCTGGACAAAATATTTAAAACAAGGCCTCAGCCCAATTTGAGCCCCATTTGTACCTCAAACTCTCAAATTAATATTTTAAGCACACAAAATGTACAAGCCCATAAATTCAGGATGTTACAGTTCTACCCCCTTAAAATAAATTTCGGCCTCAAAATTTACCTGATCAAAAGAGATGGGGATACTGTTGTTGCATAACATCCTCTGGCTCCCACGTTGCCTCTTCCACGCCGTGATTTCGCCACAAAACTTTGACCAAAGGGACGGACTTCCTTCTCAACACTTTTACGTCTCGATCCAAGATTTGCACTGGTTCCTCCTCAAAGGATAAATCTGGCCTTACTTCAATCACTTCCACCGACACCACATGCGATGGATCAGAACGATAACGTCTTAGCATCGAGACATAAAATACGTCATGTATCTGTTCCAACTCTGAAGGCAACTCCAAACGATAAGCCACTGGCCCCACACGTTCCAATACCCGATAAGGGCCAATAAACCGGGGACTTAGCTTACCCTTCCGTCAAAACCTCATTACCTTTTTCCATGGAGATACCTTCAAAAAGACTTGGTCTCCCACTGCAAATTCCACCTCCTTCCGCTTTAGATCCGCATAAGACTTCTGCCGATCAGACGCTTCCTTCAACCGAGCCCGTATTAACTTAACCTTCTCCTCCGTTTACAAACTAACTCGGACCCGGACTGGCGTTCACCCAACTCCGTCCAACAAGTAGGGGTACGACATCTCCTTCCATATAACGCTTCGTACGGCGCCATCTGAATACTAGCTTGATAACTATTATTGTATGCAAATTCAGCCAAGGGTAAATACTCCTCCCAACTACCCCTAAACTCTATGATGCAACCCCTTAGCATAACCTCCAAGATCTGAATTACCCTCTCAGAGTGACCATCAGTCTGTGGGTGAAAAGCGGTACTAAAGTCTAACCTTGTTCCTATTGCCTGATGAAGAGCCTTCCAGAATTGTGATGTGAACCTAGGGTCCCTATCTGATATGATCGATACCGGTACACCATGTAGTCTCACAACCTCGGCCACGTACAACTTAGCCAACCTCTGTAGAGGATAGTCGACCCGAATCAGTATAAAGTGAGCGGACTTTGTCAGCCGATCCACAACTACCCAAATTGAATCCTTCTTAGTGGGTGTAAGGGGTAGCCCACTAACAAAATCCATCGTGATTCTCTCCCATTTCCACTGCTGAATCTTTACCGATTGCAACAACCCCGAAGGCAACTGGTGTTCCGCCTTCACTTGCTGACACGTCAAACACTTCCCTACAAATTCTGTTACCTCTCGCTTCAGACCTGGCCACCAAAATTATTCCCGCAAATCACGGTACATGTTAACCCCTCAAGGATGCATAGCGTAAGGACTACTATGCGCCTCCTGAAGAATCATCTGCCTTAACTCCACATTCTTTGGCATACAAACTTTCTTACGAAAACACAGAATTCCATCACCATTCAAACTATAGTCCTCTCATTCACCATTCTGCACTTGTCGGATTCGAGCACCCAAAACATCATCCAAAAGTTGCTTCTCCTTGATCTGTCTTGTCCACATAGGTCTTACTTGAAGCTCAGCTACCAAACTACCATACTCATACAGGACTAAGATGAGCGAACATCGCTCTTAGTTCGAATACTACCTTACGGCTTAACGCATCCGCCACCACATTCGCCTTACCGGATGGTATTCGATCGAGCAATCATAGTCCTTCAGGAGCTCGATCCACCTACGTTGTCTTAAATTTAACTCCTTCTGGGTAAGGAGATACTTCAGACTTTTATGGTCGGTGTAAATTACCGACTTCTCCCCGTACAGATAGTGCCTCAAAATCTTCAGAGCAAACACTACCGCCGCCAATTCCAAATCATGCGTAGGGTAGTTCAACTCATGCGGTCCCAACTGTCGAGACGCATATGCAACAACTTTTCCATCTTGCATCAACACACACCCTAACCCTATGTGTGATGCATCATAATAAACGGTA
This sequence comes from Gossypium sturtianum, assembly GCA_025698515.1. Lineage (NCBI taxonomy): Eukaryota > Viridiplantae > Streptophyta > Magnoliopsida > Malvales > Malvaceae > Gossypium > Gossypium sturtianum. Next base: position 31,040,474 of record CM046950.1, read on the forward strand.
AATTCCTTTCCCGCCTCTGGTTGAATTAACACTGGTGCTTCCGTCAGAAACTTCTTCAGCTTCTCAAAGCTCTCTTGTTGTTTGTCAGTCCATACAAACAATACTCCCTTCCTTAACAACTTAGTTAAAGGTGCCACTATTGCAGACAACCCCTCAACAAACCTCCTGTAATACCCTGCCAATCCCAAGAAACTTTGGATTTCCGCCATAGACTTCGGCGGCTTCCAATCTAATACAGCTTTTATCTTCCGAGGGTCTACCCTAATCCCCTCCGCGGAAACTACATGCCCTAAGAAAGTCACTTCCTTTAGCCAGAACTCACACTTACTGAACTTTGCGTACAGCTGCTTCTCCCTCAAAATTTGCAACACCACACGAAGGTGTGCATCATGCTCCTCCTCGGACTTAGAGTAAACCAAAATATCATCGATGAACACTACCACGAATCGATCAAGGTATGGCTGAAACACCCGGTTCATCATATCCATAAATGCTGCTGGCGCGTTCATCAAACTGAACGACATTACCAAGAATTCATAATGACCGTAACGTGTTTGAAACGCCGTCTTATGAATGTCCCCTTCCTTCACCTTTAACTGATGATAACCCGACCTTAGATCAATCTTCGAAAAGACCGAAGCTCCTTTAAGCTGATCGAACAGGTCATCGATTCTTGGCAATGGGTACTTGTTCTTAATCGTCAACTTATTCAGTTGACGATAGTCCATGCACATACGCATGGATCCATCCTTCTTTTTCACAAATAGGACCGGCGCTCCCCATGGAGACACACTCGGTCGAATAAATCCTCGATCCAAAAGCTCCTGGATCTGAGCTTTGAGTTCCACCCACTCCTTCGGTGCCATTCGATAAGGAGCAATGGATACCGGAGCCGTACCCGAAAGTAGCTCTATTCCAAACTCCACCTCGCGATTCGGGGGTAATCCTGGCAACTCCTTCGAAAAGATATTCGCGAAATCCTTGACTGTTCGAACCTCATCGACAGTCACCTCCTTAGCATCCAACGCACTAATAAAAGCTAAGAATGCACTGCATCCTTTCTGAATCATCTTAACAGCCTTCAATGCCGATACTACGTTAGACAAATAGTTCCTTCTTTCTCCTAACACAACCACCTCCCCGCCTTCCGGGGTATTCAACACCACACGCTTGGTCTCACAATCCAACTTGGCACGATGCTTAATCAACCAATCCATTCCTAAAATAAGATCAAACTCTCCAAATGGCAATTCTATTAAATTTGCCGGAAACACTACCCCTTGAGTTTCTAACGGTACATCCTTAAATAGCTTGTCCACTACCCTAGATTGTCCTAGGGGACTAACCACAGTCATCTTCCTAGTGGTTGTTTCAGAGTCTATACTTAGGGTCTCAGATATTGAACATGCAACATAGGAGTGGGTTGACCCAATATCAATCAAGGCAAGAAATGGTTTATCAAAAATCAGAAACATACCGGTTATAACATCCGGTGCGTCACCATCCTCCCGTCGTGAGCTGCATAAACTAGACCCGACTGCCTCGCATCTACATTACTGCACCCTACCAGTGCTCCACGACCCGACCAAATCTATTTCCACCTCTGCCGCACCACGACCCTTCTTCATGATCTTTGGTGACCACCTCTCTCATCCCGATCGAACCTCGTTCACCGGGTCGCACTGATCCTTCTGTGGACAGTCCTTAATCATATGCTCCGTGGATCCACACCTGAAACATCCACCCGTTCTTCTTCTACACTCCCCAGAATGTGCTTTCCCGCACCAATTACATAATCGATTCTGGTTCCCCAAAGTGTCGAGCACGAGTTGGCCCATCAGACCTAGGCCTTTTCTGCGAATTCCCAGATGCTCCTGCCGGCCTAAAATTTCTCTTATTCCTTCCCCGCTCCTTATCTCTTTCTTGTCTTTCAGTCTGTTTTACCTCCTCAGCTATCTTAACCTTCTCCACCAGAACAACAAAATCTCTCTCTTTCTGCGGTGCTATTAAAACCCTTAACTCATTCTGCAATCCATCCTCGAACCGAACACAACGTTCATACTCGGTTGCTACCATTCCTCGAGCGTATCGGCTCAAGCGCAGGAACTCTGCCTCATATTTAGCCACAGATTTACATCCCTGCACCAAATTCAGAAATGCCTTCCTCTGTGCATCCACATAGCTGACCCCAACATACTTTCCCTGAAATGATTCCTTAAAGAAATCCCAATCAATCCGGTCTGCGGCAGTACCCTCCTTTACTGTAAGCCACCACTAGTAAGCCTCGTCTCGAAGAAGAGACACAACCCCTTTCAACTTCTCCTCCACCATGAAGTCCAGGTCATCCATTATGCGCTCAGTCGCTTCTAACGATGCTACCGTGTTAGGGGGCTACGCCAGAAACACCTCTAAACATCTCTGCTCTGTTGGCTCGGAGTCATTCCGACACAGATTTCCAGGCTCCTGAACCCGTGCCTGCCCCAGCAACTCTTTCGAGGACCCACAACATTGCCTGAGATACTGCATCATCTCCGGGTGCCTGATCCCGAAATTCTCCTTTTACAGTCGGTAGATCCGGCATCTCGTTTCCTGACCCGTGGCCAGACCCTATCGGCTCTGACACGGTCCTCCTACCCCTACCGCGTCCACGCGGCGGATGTCCTCTACCCCTTGTACTCATTCTTTCAATCGACGTTTATCTGATTAAGAATTTTATGAATCATTAATTCTTTCCACTGATTAACCACGAATAATCTTATGAATAGTAGTTTTAAGGGTAGTTCTTTCGAATTCGCATTCATAATTTAGTCTCATGTTCGTACCCTCTAGTTCTAGGAAACACATACACTCAATTAACATACAAAGAATCATCCATGAACTTACATTCATCAAATAAAGGTGTTTTCATTGTTTCACTACCCAGGGGTATTTTCGTTATTTTATCCTAAAGGGGTATTTTTGTAATTTTCCAAAATAGGGTTCCTTGGTGATTTTGTGAAATAAGGGTATTTTGGTAATTTTGCAACCTGAGGGTATTTCAAAGAATTTTGACATACGGGGTATTTCTTAATTCCGACATCCGGGGTTTTTTTAAAACAGGGGTGTCTTGGAGAATTTGATTTGGAGGAATAATAATAGTGTTCAGGTGTTTGTGGGTTTGTTGTCGTGTGTTGTGTGAGTTTTTCTTTGCTAAGGAAAATTTTGTTGACTTTGTAAATCGGGGTGTATTTGCAAATCATGAGTATCTTGGTATTTGTTTTCGAAGTAAGGGTGTTTTAGCAATTTGTAAAAATATGGTGGTTGGTCCCTTCCGGGTTCTAATTATAAGGTTTAGCCTGTCAACAAGTCCTCATGATTAGGGTGAACAGTCACTGCGCACTAAGTAGGATTCCAAATAAGAGGAGGTGAGTCCCTAGGGTCGCTTAAATACCAAGCTCTCCCCAATCCACTCCTAGACATGCGTATGCCCGTTGCCACACCCTAACTCGGCTAAGGTGAGCAGTCACTACTACGCACTGGTAGGATTCCAGTGAAGAGGAGGTGAGTCACTAGGGCTCGCTTAAATACTGGACTCTTCCTGATCCAATCCTGAACATGCGTATGCTGTTACCACACCCTAGTCTTGCGGCTCGTTCACGGGTTTGTTTAGTGAAGTTAAGTCTTATGAGATTTTAGGAGTTGTTTCAGCTAGGCCTAGAGTCCATCAAGTTCTAATCTAACTAATCTACGTCCCATAAAGCCCATCAAGCCCACATACATATAACACACAATGAGTTCAGAATACTTACCTGGCGGACTTAGGCTGGAGACGCAGGTGCCATGCCGAGCTAACAAACCTGTTCTGCATGTTTCAAAAACCCATCTTTAGAAAACATTTTGAGCCTACAAACCCCAAAGTTGAGTTTTGAACCGGGCTCTGATACCAACTTGTAACACCCTAAACCTGGCCCAAACACTACAACTGGATTTGGTATGTCACTCAGGAGATTTTTGTAAAAGATGTTGAAATTTGGGCAAAACTTAATAACTTGATAAGTTTAAGTAAGATTTAAAGTTCATTTGTTGTTTTCGTGAATTAAAAACCAAAACCTTAATACATGCCTTAGTTTAATTAAAATTTAAATGTCAGTAATAAAAGCCCAAACTAAAGCCCAAAACAGAGTATAATAGTCTAGTAGCCCGTGGCCTTATTACAGCGAGATTTAAAACCCATTAAATAAAAATATAAAATAATAAATTAAAGCCTTTTGCCGAATCCAAATGTTCTTTTGCATGGCCACCTTGCTCTCCTCTCTCACCGGTCCGATGCACTAAGTGCTACACAAATTTGTTAAAAATAATAGGGTGAGTCGCGAGACTCGATGTGCAACCCTCGTGCACCATCGATGAGGCCTTAGCCCACAGTCGAGAATATAGAACATAATATAAGAGATAACATACATAAAAACCCAACCCAATCCTAGGTTTCTATCTGCTACACACCACCCTTACCTTCCAATCACACCATTGGGGATTTCTACAATCAACCCACACCGCTACACACCATCGATGGCAGTCATGCTGCAGTTAGCTGCTCATCATCAGAGTTGTAACAGAGTCACCAGGATAAAATGGCAGAAGCCACCAGAAACAGAGATTGTGACAGGGTCACCAGGCGGAAATGGCATAAGCCACCAGAACAGATCACTTCCCCTTTTTATCAATCACCCAACCCCGAGCATACATAGAAATCGACATTCAAAACATATCTTTTTAACTGAAACATTCATCAAGAATGGCGAAAACTCTAACTTTGATATTTATCCTTTACCCTTCTCGGGTTTTCAAGCGTTATGCCGGATTTTGGCATTTAACAGAGTATAGCAGATTTATACTTATATATATATATACATAATAGCATTCAATCTAATGGTGTGAGAAGTTACACACCTGATTAATGTCGATACCCTTGCTAAACCGATCTACAACTTTGCTCGAAAAGCTGAAAAGATGTGACAATAGGGCCTCTCCTATAATCGGCCATGGTTAGTGTTTTACCCGATCTTACACACTAAAATCAATAGATTCCCTTACGTTGAAATCCAAAAAGTACCACGATTCAAGTATTACCGAACTTATGACTTAGAGATCTACGCGATTGACTCCTCTTCAGATCCCAGAATGCCGAAAATAAGAGAGAAATAAGAGATTAGTTTCTAAATAGCCATTCGGCTAGGGACTTTGAAAAGCCGAAAAAAACATTGAAATCCCGAAATCAACACTTACCTATTGCTTCCTTCAAAATTCGGCACAAACAAGCTCCACTAAAGAAGATTCGGCAACTTTAGGAGGTGAGATCTTAGTGATTTCGGGTTTTAGAAGAACAAAGAATTGGAAAAATAAAAGCAAGGAATGGGTAGAGAGATTCGGCCAAAAGAAAAGAATAGCAGGGTTGCGGCAATTGAGACTTCAAGAGTTTTGATTTACATCGAGAAAAGAAAAGAGAGAAGAGCAAGAATGGAGTAGGAATTTCGGCAGAGAAAAGAGAAGAATAATGAGAACTTGCTAGCAATTTCGGTACATGTAACATCCCGAAATTGGGCCTAGTAGGATTGGGCCCAATGGGCCTTGTTTTTAAAATTTTTAGAGAACAAGAGATTGGCTTAAATGCAAGTTGGACCTATTGGATAAGTGATTTTGGAAGGTTAGAAGGCTTCTATGAAATCCTGGGATCGAACTTTGGCTTTAGGGAAATTTTGGTTTTAGGTGAAAAAAACCCTAGAAGTTGGCAGGTATGCCTTAAGAATAAAATGTAGAGGAAAATGACACAAGTGGAGTGTGTGGTGTAGTGGCAAAGTGACGCCACTTAAGAGACAAGGGGTGACGCGCATACAAGGAAGGAAGGAGGTCCAAGGTTCAAGTCTTGGCTTTTGCATTTTGGTTTTCTTTTACTTGGACCTCGGAATTTGGCTATAGATTTATATTTAGTTGCGCATGGTTTAAGACACAAGAGGAGCTTGTGGCCAAGTGGCTAGCGGCGTGGATTATATTGCAAGGGAGCCTGGGTTCGAATCTCATGAGAAGCAAGGGAGTATTTATTTTGCATGATGCAGACGGGAAGAGTTTCATTGAATTTAAACTCTCTTGCGAAGGATCCCACATCGGAAAGATACAAAGAAGGAAGGTGAAGAGCTAGCTATATAAAGAGCATTCCATGAGGAGGGTCGACACACCTTGGAAGGCGTTTGGGCACGGGAGTGGTCGGGCGCGGTTAACACCGAGTCCTATCGGTGTGTAACTCTCTACTCTAGTTGTAGAGCGGAAAATGCCGGAAGTCTTAGGTCCGCGGTAATAGTAGCCACACGCAGCGTGCGGCGCGCGTGTGGGGCTTCGACGCGATAGTTGAGGCCATCGAGTAGTATTCTTGTGGGTTGGGGCCGCTTGGGCGCGATGGGCGAAGGGGCCCAATGGGCCCGTGGGCCCAATATAGTAAATTGTATGATGGTGTAGTATATAGTGAACTAGACTAGGTGAATCTCATATACGTGGCTAGATTTGTGTTAGGTGGGCCACACGGCGTGTGGGCCCGAATGGGCCGAAATCGGGTTTTAGGCCCAATAGCCTGCATGCTGACCGGAAATGGTAGCTGAGTCGCTCGGGGCGACATTTGGGCCTTTGGGAAAGGCCATTGCAGGTGCAAAATTACCGATATACCCTTAGTGGGTAAATTACCAAAATATCCCTGAAGGGTAAATTACCGAAATGCCCTTGGTGGGTAAATTACCGATATACCCTTGGTGGGTAAATTACGAAAATGCCCTTGGTGGGTAAATTACGAAAATGCCCTTGGTGGGTAAATTACCGATATACCCTTGGTGGGTAAATTACGAAAATGCCCTTGGTAGGTAAAATTACGGTTATACCCTTAGAGGTTGATTAGGGTGATTATGTTGTTTTATGTCTATCTGATTATGATGGTAATTCATGTTATACTTATATTTGATATATGTCTAGCATACATGACATACTGCATACACGAATTATTATGTCATATTGCATGGGTTATATGAGTGGAGGCGTGATATTCGTGTCGACGGGCACCAGTGGTTTGGTACCACATTGTGACTACGGTCACCAGAGGTTTGGCACCTCCAGAGGTTTGGCACCTCATAGCGACTCGTCCCTGTGGTTAACACCACCGTGGGTTGGCCCCACTTTTGAGATATGGGATCGTCGCCAGTGATTTGGTATCACACGATGGGTTGGCCCCATCATTGGATTCGTGACTTGGTCACCGTGATTTGGTATCACATTCGTGTCTCCGGACACCGAGGTTTGGCACCTCATAGCGTCTCGTCCCAGGTGGTTTGGTACCACGATGGGTTGGCCCCACAGATAATACAACGGGATTGGCGCCAAAGTGATTTGGTATCACACGATGGGTTGGCCCCATCACTACTATTCGTGACTTCGAGTCACCAAAGTGGTTTGGCACCACAATATTGATGGATATCGTGTCTTTGGACACCGGTGGTTGGGCACCACCGGTGGTTTGGTACCACACGGGGGTAGAAAAAGGAGTTGCGGATGGCTAGGTTTGGGTGCATGATATGCATATTTTCATATGAAATTGTGTAAGGGCACATTGGATGGGGATTTACACACCGAGTCTCGATGACTCACCCTTAGTTTAATTTTTTGGTAATCATTAGATCGCGGATTTGGGAGCTGAGGTGGACTCGTGGAGGCTATACATATGTTTACTCGTAAATTCATTTCTTTTATTTGGACTTATTTTTATTTGAGTTTTGTTATGTAATAAGGCCTTGGGTATTTTATTTGGTTTCAGCTTTCAATTTGTTTATTGCTTATTATTAAATGATCAATATGGGATTTTCCTAAAATGATAATAAACCATTTCTTATTCAAAATTACTTAAACTCGATTTCTCACCACAACTATAAAGAATATGAGCTTTTTAACGAATGCACAGTTTTTAGACATTCCTTTCATGTGACATGCCAGATTCGGTCGTAACGTTTAGGCTGGGTTTGGGGTGTTACAGCACATACACCTTAAGCCAAAACCGAATGCCCCTTTCTTTTCAAATTCTCCAAAGTTTCAGCTAGCATTAAACACTTAAAGATGGCTCCTATCTTTGATCTATTATCTCCTCAAAAATAGCCTTTATCTGCTTATTATCCACACAATAAAATCCCTAAAATTTAGCCTTATGCCGCCCCCCCTTGCTCATTTAAATGCCGAATTTTAGCCCTAAAACTTGGGCTTCAAGCAACCATAATTTGGGCCTTCCTCATGCACAAGTGACGCCAACTCCTCTTCCTCCTAGTAGCACCATTTCCTCTGGGCCACAAGCCCAAAATGCTTATTAAACAACTAAAACTTCAATTTAAACCCCTAGAGTGTCTGGACAAAATATTTAAAACAAGGCCTCAGCCCAATTTGAGCCCCATTTGTACCTCAAACTCTCAAATTAATATTTTAAGCACACAAAATGTACAAGCCCATAAATTCAGGATGTTACAAATCAAGAAAATAAAGAAACTATTTAACAGGTTTTACTGGAAAAATAAAATGCAAAGGGAGGACTAAACACGCAAATGTCCCCGAGGATCAAAACACACGGATCTTGGCCGCATTCGGGTCAGGTCGTTGGGCATAGACTAATACGTCGTCGTTTAAAGACTACTGCCATAAGCCTAAACGGCGCCGTTTCGTTAACAGATGTAAAAACAAATTAAAACCTATCTACCCTACTAAAACAGAACCCTAAATCCCCCCTCTTTCAACCCCCAGCCGCAACTAAGGAAGACCCTTCCATCCGACCACCATAGCGTCACTGTAAACGGCACTTGGTGGTACACGCGGGTCAAAAGGAGACTCTTTCACACCGGCCTTGAAGCCTCGTCCCTCGGTCCACGCCCATATCCGAACTGCAATCGCGACGGAGGAGACACGGACGGAGCCTCACGAAGGTAACTCCTCCCCTTTTTTGTTAATGTATCGAGAGAAAAAAAATAGAAAAAGAAGTGCTTGAAATGGATTCAAATAAGGAAATGAACAATCAAAGAAAAAAATATCGAAGAAAGGCAACCTTTTTCGAATATCTGTTTCTGATTTTTTTTGAATTGCTGTATTCTGTAATTTTTGTCCCGGATTACAATGTTTTCTCCGACTTTTTATAGTCAAATGAAATAAAAAATAAAATACAGTCTGTTTTTGCCATTTTCTGTTATTGCTGGTTCTTTTATTATTCTCTGCTTTTTCCTTCTTTTCCGCAGGTGTGTGACGCAACGAAGGCCGTAAAAGTGACATAGAGGAGGTGCGCGTGCGGAGGCTGCTCGTGGGTGCGGCGCTCGGAGATTCTAGAAATCTCTAGGGTTTCTGGAAGTGCTGGAGCTTTGGGCCATTTGGGCTTCGACTGGGTCAAGGGTTAGGTTTAGTGATTGGGTCTTAGTGTTTTAGGCTAGCTCGTAAATGGGTTAGGTATTGGGTTTGAAATTTTGTAATTAGCATTTGGGCTTGTAAAAATGGACTGTTATTGGGACTATTATTATTGGTTTTTTTTTTGTTTTTTTTATTTTGGTTTAATTTATGGTTTTAAAAAGGGCCGGGCGAAAATTGGGTCTTACAGCTGCCCCTCTTTGCTCATTATCGTGTAACGAGAATAGAGCAAAGACTTCAAAAAGGGCCAATTTTGTCTGGTCATGCCTCTTTCAGTGCTTTTTCTTCTTCCAGTAGCTTCATTCTATCCCACTGCATCTTCGGGGGTCCAGGAACTAGCGCTTTGATCCGCTCCAATGTAATTTTAGGGAGAAGAGATTTGTAACTTTGATCTACTCCACTGGAACTTCGAGGAGATAAGAATCTAGAGAGAAGAGATTTGTAGTTTCGATCTTCTCACTGAAACTTCTCAGAAATAAAGGTTGATCCTCAATACACTTAGGGAGGAGGGATTTGTAGCTTCGACCTGCTCCACTGGGACTTCGAGGTGATAAGAATCTAGAGAGAAGAGATTTGTAGTTTCGATCTTCTCACTGAAACTTCTCAGAAATAAAGGTTGATCCTCAATACACTCAGGGAGAAGGGATTTGTAACTTCGACCTGCTCCACTGGGACTTCGAGGTGATGAGAATCCAGAGAGAAGAGATTTGTAGTTTCGATCTTCTCACTGAAACTTCTTGAAAATACAGGTTGATCCTCAATAACCTCAAAGAGAAGGGACTTGTAGTTTCCATCTACTCAACTGGGACTTCGAGGTGATAAGAGTTGTATCTTCGATCTGCTTCGTTCGGGAAGGCAAGATCTGCTATCCTCAATCTGCTCCACTGAAAACTCAGGGATGCCAAACTGGTAGCTTAAATCTGTTCCACTACTGCTTAGGGGAAAAAGATTTTCCATTCGATCTTGGTCCACTACTGCTTAGGGTGACAAGATCTACAATCTTCGACCTATTCCACTGCTGGTCAGGGAGATAGGGCTGGTGGCTTAAATCTGCTCCACTACTGCTTAGGGAGACAAGATTTGCCATTCGATCTTGGTTCCCTACTGCTTAGGGTGACAAGCTCTACAATCTTCGACCTATTCCACTGCTGGTCAGGGAGATAGGGCTGGTATCTTCGATTCGCTTCGCTCATGAAAGCAAGATCTGATGTCTTCGATCTGTTCCTCAACTTCAGGATTGCCAGATCTGCTATCTTAGATCCGCTTCGCTTAGGAAGGCAAGATCTTCGAATTCACCAATGTTGCGAGACCGTCCTCTGGGGAACTTGTCCTGTAAAATCAGTTTTATGTGTTTATGCTTATGCAAAATGGTTAGGATGTAATGATCAGAATGAATCTAATGCTCCTAACTAAATGTTTTGTGGACGACATTTGCATGAATGCAGAATGTCATGAGAATGATTTTTTACAATGATTAGGATGCAATGATCGAAATGAATCAAATGCTCCTAACTAAATGTGTTTTTTTATGAATGTAGAATTTCATGAGAATGATCCCTTTTTAAATGCTTAGGGTTGTCATCGTTCATTGTTTATCAGGGCTATATCACTGATGTCTTATCTTCGCGATCTTGTTAACCGGTATTCTTGATGAAAACCCGAGAAAACAAATATCTTGCTCAACGAATTTGCCCCATTGTAACTTCAGGGTTCATCTCATTATGACCTAGGGGTATAGGATCTGCATCAGCTTCCATCCCATTGCGACTCTTAAACGTAAGATTTGTTTCTTCTTCAATCCATCCCATTGCTATTCAAAGGTATAAGATATGTATCAGCTTCCATCTATTGATCACTCCCCGGGTGACCCAACCAGATGTGTAGGCATGATTACCCATTTTCGTCAGGATTGTATCACCAACTATTTTTAACAGAAAATCCAATGAGATAGCCTCAACTTAGACTCTTCCTTAAACTTGGTGAGTTTTAAAAAAATAGTCCTATTTCGAGTTCTTGTATTATTTAGAAGTTCCTAGAGTAATATGTGAAACTTCTTTTGTGAAAGTGTTATTAGTCCACTAATCGTTATTTCAATGCAAAATGCCTGAAAAAGATCATAACTATGGACAAGAAGGAAATTAATTAGGAACATAGCTCGAAATAAGTTAAGCAAAGATAGCAATCGCAATTTAGAAGGAAATTTATTGTGAACATATTTTGAAAAGAATAATATAATCATAAATAACAATGGGTAAAATGAAAACTAGGTGCCCCAGATATCGCATCCTGAGCTTCTCTGTTCAAACTTCTTGAGGACCATTTTAAGCTCAATATGTGTTTAGGGGATCAGGAGTACTTTGTTGATGCCCCAAGACGTAGTATACTTCTTCATTGTTAATTCAGGCATAGCAAGACTGCTGTATGCCCCACTTTGATCAAAATTTGAGCCGCCCTTTTCGAGTTTTCAACTCAAATCCCCTTTGGTCTCAAGGCGCCATTTGTGGGTTTTCACCTTGGCCTCTCCTTTTTCTTCTTTTTCTTTCTTTTCCTTTTTTTGTTTTTGTTTTTGTTTTTTTTACTCTTTGGAAAACTTCTTATTGAATTCTGAATTCACCGGATTGGGCAGGTTCTTGCTATCTATCTCAGACAATATCCATGCTTCCCCAAAACAGGCCTTCTTTGCTGCATAAAGTCCTTCCAAGTTTGGCATCCACTTTCTTCAAGTCCCTTTTGCATGGGAAAAATCTTCTTCAAAGCCCTATCATGAAATTTTCTAGGGCGAATCATTTTTGTTGTGAGCTCGTATTATCTGACCGTGACAGATAGTTTTTAACATTTCCTCACAAATTTGATTGATCCCATCGAGATTAGATCCATTCTGCCTCATCCAACTTCAGTTCTGATAAAACTCGAAGAAAGGAATTTCGACTTCAATGGGCGAAACCAATGAGAAATGTGTTGCCACGGTAACAGTCCTGGCAATTGTTTGATAAGCATAGAGGGTAAATAGCAACTTCTGTATGCCAATCTTTACAAGTCTCGGCCCCTTTTTGATCTTTTGTTTTTTTGTATTTTTGGCTGTCTTTGCTGCACTGTGATGTGGCACCTGATCTTTGAACATACCGCAAACTTTTGACATTGTGCGGTTAAATATGATCTTTTCGACATTTTTTTTGTCGATATTCTTTCTTTCTTTTTTTTCTTTTGTTCTGATGACTATCGACTTTGTAATATTTGCAACACCCCTAACCCGTATCCGTCGCCGGACTAGGGTAAAAAGGCATTACCAAGTCAAACTCAGATCATCACAGTCATATATCACCATACATACATTTATCAAACCAAAATACATATTTAATTATCAGCAATACAAATTTCGAAACAAAGCCATAAATCAAAACCATTTTAAACCCTACTCATACTTTTATATACTGAACCATTTCATCTTCAAATATATGCTTTTCAAATATTTAATACATATTCCAGTAAATACCATTCACTTTATTCACATATATTGAATATAACTATATTTATTACCTTCTTCACATGTCAACTTATTATTTCATATATTATGCATATTAAACATATAAACCATAGTACTTTATGGTATATTTATTCACAGATGAGACATTAATATGTAATAACATAACCAAACATGCCCATGGTACTAACATAGTATGCGCATAATTCCAAAAATAAAATCCACATTTGCGTTGCAAATATTTAACCTTACAATGCATACCAAATTCGAATATAAATATTTGTTTACCTAATCTTTACAATTTTTCATATTAACTAACCAAATCGTTTCATTTACCACTTGGACATGCATTTGAAATAACCCTAAAACAAATTCCCTTCTTACCATTAGAATCCGTACCTTTATATCACTTTTAAAAATTCATACCTCAATTTATAACTATAATTATCACACAAACAAAGTCATTTAAGCATAACACCATATTTCCATCTAAATACATCACACATACCTTACTACCTACTTTACTATCAATACATGTGACCAAATTTAATAATCATTTGTAAAACATATTAGACCCAAAGCACATAGAACTATCTTAACCGTAAACATACCCTCTATAACATGCATCGACCTAGATAAGCATGTAACAGGCCAAGGATAAATTTTTCTAAGAACCAAGCATATCAAGCATTCAACCATTCACACATATATCCAAACTTAACTTTAAAATCCAACCATTATGTCGATGAGTATAAAAACTTAAGTTAACCAAAGGGAATAAGCCTTTTTCGTAAGGCTAGACTATACTTATATACAAGACCAAATTTCACTGATTTTACAACATAGTCTAACCTATACATGCCTTAGATTCAAAAACCAAGTAAATAAGTACCAAAAAGGGATGATAGTGTGGTTGACTTTGCTGAAGATTTCCCAGAGCCGTAGCTTGACCAAAATCTATAAAATGAGACATTAAACGAAAGCAGAGTAAGCTTACAAGCTTAGTAAGTCTTAAGCGTTTACTTATGTCACTCAACCATTCAAACATGATTTAAAACAATTCATGACCTTAAACCTACATGTCTTAATTATAAACTCACCATAACAAGGTATCATTACCTTACTTAACTTGGTAACTTTAAATTCCTTACCACATACATCAATTGCTTAGAATATACATGGATAATTTCATAACTAGGTGTATAAATATACTTACATGAACCTTTTAACCACACTCATACTTTTGCATTTCCAATAACCACATGGCATATTATATTGTATATATATAAACTTCACAACCAAGTGTATAACATATTTTCTTTTCATCAATTCATTTGCTCACTATCATAGCTCATATATATATATATAACATTAAAGTATGGAGTACATACCTTGTTGCCGAATTAACAAATTCATTTTCAAAGCTCAAGTTTGCTAGATTTGCTTCATGACATTATTACTATATAACGAAATTCGAAATTGAAACTCACCGGTATGGCACCTGCTAGGTCTTAGCCCGAATTGCACACACCGGCACTAGGCCTGCTAGACTCAAGGTCCGAGATTTAAACACCGGCATTTAGCCTGCTAGGCAATAAGCCCGAATATTTCACCGGCACAAGGCCTGCTAGGCTCGAAGCCCGAATATCAACACTATTAACCATTCAATACTCATTACTTAATGCTAAATTCACAAACACCTCATATGCTTCATATTATTTTCACATATCAAACCGAACATGCTTAACCACATTACATTAAACAAAAAAACTTCAATCCAATATTATATCACCACATTCGGTCATCACATATATTTATACTCAGAATTTTCAAATTTCATCATTTACTATGTTCATAAATAACTCTTTAACATATATTTGCTTAAGGACTTATCTCGACTATCGACGGACAAATAGACCTGGCTTATTCGATAACCTTCGCTTTTCTCCGATCCAGATCCATTCTTTTTGTTCTTGATCTAATCACATTAAAATTCAGCTCATTCAAGCACATTTCATCTCAATTTAGTCCCAAAACACATAAACGGGCAAATTACCATTTTACCCCTAATGTTTCACATTTTTACAATTTAGTCCTATTTGCATAAAACACAAAATACACAAAATTTCACTACATCACCTAAGGGCCGAATGTTCATAGGGACTATACAAGTCCATTAATTTCATTTATTTTGCATTTTAACCCCTCAAAATTTTATTTTTGCAATTTAGCCCAAAATACTCAAATTCATCAAAAATCCAAGAACAAAACATATTAATCTAACACATATATTTCATAATTCATCAACTATCATCATAAAACTCATGAACTCATCAATGGCACATTTCAAAATATTCATCAAAATCAAAAATTCAAGCATGGGTCGTGAAGTATTCGAAGCAACGATCACAAAAACATAAAAATTATCGAAAATCGAAATCAAACTAACCTTGGATTTGAGCATACAAGTGCTGAATTTGAAGTTTGAAAACCTATTTTCTTCCTTAACACATTCGGCCTTAAAGAACTAAAAAGATGATAATAATTTTTCTTATGTTTTATTTATCATATATTATGTTATTTAACTATTTACTTATATAACCTTATATTATAAAATTTTATAATATATAACTTAAGGTTAATCTTGTCATATACCACCCACTAACTTAAAAATGGGCTATTTGCTCATTTAATACCTCATATTAAAAAGCCATTATCATTCTAGCACTTTTCACTTTAGTTTGCAACTTTTACAGTTTATGCGATTAAATCTTTTTTCTAAATTAAACACACAAACAATCAAATTTTCCTACGAAACTTTCACACACATTAATTCACATATAAAAAACACCAAAAATAATATTAAAAATTTTTCCGGACTCAGATTCGTGGTCCCGAAACCACCGTTCTGATTAGGGTCAAATTCAGACTGTTACAACTCTCCCCTCCTTAGGGATTTTCGTCCCCGAAAATCTTACCATTAAACAAAGTCGGATATTGTTGCCTCATTGAATCCTCTGGCTCCCACGTAGCCTCTTCAACTCCGTGCCAATTCCATAGCACTTTCACTAAAGGAATTTTCTTGTTTCTCAACTCTTTCGTTTCCCAAGCAAAAATATGGATCGGTTCTTCCTCATACGTCATATCGGATTGGATTTCAATCTCAGACGGAACGATCACATGTGACGGATCTGATCTATATCTATGAAGCATCGAAACGTGAAATACGTTGTGTATCTTTTCTAATTCAGAGGGCAACTTCAATCTATAAGCAACAGGCCCAATACGTTCGATGATCTCGTATGGTCCGATGAATCTCGGACTTAGTTTGCCTTTCCGACCAAATCGGAGTACTTTCTTCCACGGAGAAACTTTCAGGAATACTCGATCTCTGACTTGAAACTCAATGTCTTTACGTTTCAAATCAGCATGAGACTTTTGACGGTCCGAGGCAGCTTTCAATCTATCTCTGATTATGGCCACTTTCTGTTTCGTCTCTTTAATCAAATCAACCCCGTGTATCTTATTTTCACTGAGCTCGGTCCAGTATAATGGTGTACGACACTTGCGGCCATATAGAGCTTCGTAAGGTGCCATTTTGATACTAGATTGAAAACTGTTATTATAAGCAAATTCAATCAAAGGTAAGTATCTTTCCCACGTACCTTCAAACTCAAGGACGCAACATCTCAACATGTCCTCAAGTATATGAATGGTTCGTTCAGACTGGCCGTCTGTCTGCGGATGAAAGGCTATGCTAAAGTGGAGTTTAGTACCTAAAGCATCATGCAACTTCTTCCAAAACCGCGATGTGAATCTCGGGTCTCTGTCTGAAACAATGGAACTCGGCACACCATGTAACTTCACAATTTGAGATACATACAACTCAGCAAGTTTATCAAGCGAATAGTCCGTATTTAAGCGGCACAAAGTGAGTGATTTGGTCGATCTATCTACTATAACCCAGACTGCATCCTTCCTTGCTCGGTGTAGTAGGCAAACCAGATACAAAATCCATAGTAATTCTATCCCATTTCCATTCAGGTATCAAGATTGGCTGAAGTAACCCAGAAGGCACTTGATGCTCGGCTTTTACTTGCTGACAAATAAAACACTTTGAAACAAATTCAGATATATCCCGCTTCATGCCAGGCCACCAATAGAGCTGTTTCAAATCATTATACATTTTCGTGCTACCCGGATGTACTGATAATCGACTATTATGAGCCTCGTTCAAAATCATTTGAATCAAATCCACATTCCTCAGAACAAATATTCAGCCTTTGAAGTTCAAACAATCATTTGCATCAATTCGAAACTCTGACTCTGCATCATTTTCACACTGAACTCGTCTAGGAATCATATCTTTGTCAATTTTCTGTGCATCACAAATTTGCTGAATAAACATCGGTCTTGCTTTCATATCGGCTATGATCAAACCATCACCAGGCATAGCCATATGTGCGTTCAACGCACGAAGAGCAAACAATGATTTTTGACTTAAGGCATCCGCAACCACGTTAGCTTTCCCCGGATGGTAGTCAATCACTAATTCATAGTCCTTCAATAGCTCTAACCATCTGCGTTGTCTCAAGTTCAAATCTTTCTGAGTCATCAAGTACTTCAGACTTTTGTGATCTGAATAAACATGACATTTCTCACCGAATAAGTAATGACGCCAAATTTTTAATGCGAAAACAATGGCTGCTAATTCCAGATCATGAGTCGGATAATTTCTTTCATGAGGCTTCAATTGACTCGAAGCATAGGCATGACTTTGCCTTCCTGCATCAAAACGCAACCCAAACCATTTAAAGAAGCATCACTATAAACAATAAATTCTTTACCCGATTCAAATGAGCTAATCATCGAGCTTCATCAAAAGGGCTTTCAACCGATCGAAACTTTTCTCGACACTTTTCCGACCACTCGAACTTGACATCTTTACGTAGTAGCTTTGTCAAAGCCAGTAGCTATCATGGAAAAACCTTTGACGAATCGTCGTAGTATCCCGCAAGTCCCGAAAGCTTGAATTTTGGAAACATTCTTTGGTGGCTTCCAATCAAGTATAGCCGATATTTTGTTCGGATCAACCCGAATACACGATCTTTGAAAACGACGTGACCCAAAAGTGACTTCCTTCATCCAAAATTCACACTTACTAAACTTTGCATACAACTGTTGATCTCGCAAAGTTTGTAGAACCAATCTTAAATGCTCGACATGTTCGGTTTCATCTCTGGAGTAGATCAAAATATCGTCTATAAACACTACCACAAACCGATCCAAACACTGTCTAAACACCCGATTCATCAAATCCATAAAAATAGCAGGTGCATTAGTAAGTCCAAAAGGCATGACTAGGAATTCAAAATGTCCGTACCTCATTTGGAATGTAGTCTTTGGCACATCGAAATCTCTGACTCGCAACTGATAATAACCCGATCTCAGATCTATCTTCGAAAACACTGAAGCCCCTTTCAACTGATCAAATAAGTCATCAATCCGAGGCAACGGGTATTTATTCTTTATTGTCACCTTATTCAGCTGCCGCTAATCAATACACATTCGCATAGTCCCATCTTTCTTTTTCACAAATAGAACTGGTGCACCCCAAGGAGAAAAGCTCGGTCGTGCAAAGCCCCTATGTAATATCCCGGGTTAGGGGGCTATTTTGTTGTTGCATGATATTGCATGTGTCTAGTGTGCTGCGTGGCTATTTCTATGTTTTGGGGGCTTAATTGAAGTCTAAGTGTTTGCACGAGTGAATGGGAAAATTTTGATTTTTGGGTGTTAAGTCGGGAGCTGTTGGAGCCTGGGGTATAAGAGTTTTATTTGGTGTTTTGTTGCACAAAAGAGGAGCTAGCTTAGTGGCAAGCATGCGCTACATGGGGAGCTTGGTGTGGCATCATCTACTTGTGGAGGAGGTCCAGTGTTCGAGCTGCAGAGTCCCCATTTTGGCTTCTTTTGGGGACGGCATGGAGGAGAGGTAGAAGACTAGTGAAATTCTACCTTGGACCAAGTCATACCTTTCAAATGAAAGGTGGAGAGCATTTGTAGGAGGGAGACTTGGTCTTGTTGGTTTGAATGTGTGGATGTGAGTGAATGGGGATTTGGCCGAATTTGTGGGGTGTTGGAGTGGGGGAGTGGGCGGCTTGGGTTGGTAGTGTGGCTTTGGGGTTGTGCCAAACTCTTTTGGGAATTTTGGGTGCACAATCGGTCTTGGGAGGTAGCAAAAGGCAAACCGAAATTGCTAGTGAGTTCTCCCTTCTTTCTTTTGCAAACCGTAGGTCCAAAGGCATACTTGTCAAATTTTTTTGCTTTTGTTTTCTACACTTGGTGTTGTTGGCGAATGCTTTTCTCCCTATTTTCTTCTTCTCTTCATTTTGTATAAGCCAAACCTATATCACTTTTTCTCACACTTTCTTCTTCTTTCTTTAATTGTGCAAGCGAAACTTACCTTGTTCCTAAACCAAAATCTCCATACATTCTTTCCATTTCTCCTCTCTGCTAGACTCTCTTTTATTCTCATACAAAGCCGAAAGTAGGGGTGTTAAGCACTCAAGCCGAACCCTTCTCATCCTGCTGGCGATTTCTTCTCATCTCTTAAACCATATTTTTCTTGGTTGCACTTCTGAGTTCTAAGCCGAATACCTCCCTTCTCTTAGTGTTTTGTTGGCCGAATTCTTTCCTTCTTTTTGATCAAGGTGTTGGCCGAATTTGTCCCTTCTTCTAGTGGTTCACTTGGCCGAATATTAGTGGGGTATTTGGGGCCTTGTTTCAATCGTTTGGAATCTGGTAAGTGATTGGCCGAATGGTCATTTCCCTTCTTCTTTATGCATTGTCGATGTTGGTTAATTAAGAGCCGAATGTGGCCTTGTTGTGAGTGCTAATCGTTTGGTGATGGAACCGATTGTGTTATAGGGCATCGGGGACTTCAAGGCAGTCAAGCGGAGTCTCCATTGTTGGGTAGTCATTTGGGTAAGAAGGTGTCTCATTAGTCTTTTGTTTAGTTTCTTTTAGTCAAGCTATTAAGAATTAATGGTTCTTCTTATTAGGTGGTGGTGATTAGCAAAAGAACCATTTGTTGGTTCGAGGTTTGGTTGGAAACCAAATCATCTTCAAGGTAAGGGATGGATATTGACCCCTTTGGTTAATTGATGATGGCCGAATGTTATAGATGCCTAACCCCTATGTGTTGGCCGAGTGTAGGAGCTAGTAATCGAGGACTTAGATCGTTTCGTTGGGATTTTAGACTCGTGATTACCAGTGTGTAACTAACACACCCATACTTAGTAATATTGTTATTAAACCTGTTTGCCTATTAAAATCATGGCGGTATGATGGATTATTGGATACCCAAACGGGGTATGTGTACGTATCCGGGTAAGTCAAGATTGTTACTAGATTCTTGATGATCTATATGGTATCATGACTATGTATGTATGTGATATGGGGCATGAGTCAAACATATTAGCATGATATGCATAATTTGTATGATATGCATGATTACATGAGTATGGTATGTTGATGGGTGATATGAGTGGAGGGAGCATGATATTTTGTCTTGACGAGCACCAAAGTGTTTTGGTAACACACTTTGTGACTTTGGGTCACCAAAGTGCTTTGGTAGCACATTTGTGTCTTTGGGACACCGAGGTTGGGCACCTCATTGCGACTTGTCCCTCGTGGTTAACACCACCGTGGGTTGGCCCCACTTTGAGATATGGGATCGTCGCTAGTGATTGGGTATCACACGATGGGTTGGCCCCATCATTCGATTATCGTGACTACGGTCACGGTGCTTGGGTAGCACATTGTGTCTTTGGGACACCAATGTTTTGGTAACACATTGTGACTATATGTCACCAGTGGTTTTGGCACCACCAGTGGTTTGGTACCACACGGGGTAGAAAAAGGCGATTCGGATGGTTAGGATCGGGTTGCATTAATTATGTTGCTATGTATGATGTGTGCTAGCATGTTGTTTCATCGGGAGCGGGATTTATGCATCGAGTCATTCGACTCACCCTCTCCTTTGACATTTCAGTGACCCGTAGGCGCGGACATGGAGCCGGATGGACTCGAGGCGCTCATGCCATGCTTAATAAATTTTTACTCCAACTCTATCATTTGGGTACTTTAGTTTAATTCTTCAAGTATTTGGGTTTTAATTTGGATTTGTAAAGGCCTTTAAACTACGTTTTTTGATGGTTATGTTTTAATTAGATTCTCAACCTGCTTAACAAATAACTTGGCATGAAATTTACTAAAACTTGGAAAGACAACGTTTTCAAAATTAGATCGCAATGTGTTTCAAACTATACCATCGGGTATCTCGCTATGTTTTGCTATACAATAAACTCAAATGATTTCCGAATCAAACTTGATTTTCTACTAAGTCTAAAATGTGTCAAAATGGCACTAAGAAACTATTGGAAGTGCTAAATGAAATCAACTCGTTTCTTCTATATACTCGGATAAGTTTTCAAAAATCTGGTCACTCAAAGACGTTTTTCCCCGTAACATGCCGGATTCGGGCGTGGTGTCTTGTCCGAGTTTGGGGTGTTACAATTGTGGTATCAGAGTTAAGTTCAAAAGCTTGGCTGTGGGCCTGAGGCCCAAAAATGTTTTCAAAAGGATGTTTTGTTAGTTTTATTCTTAAAATATGGTTTGAAAGGCATGGCACCGAGTCTCCTACACCGCCGCGCCGAGTAAGTACCCATACTATTGCTTGTGAATTGATTGGATGTGATATGATTTGATGAATAGCAATAGTATACTACTTTAGAGATTGAAACCGATAGGATTCTCGTGAACTCGCGAGAACAAATCCTCTTAAAATATTCATAAGACTTTCTTTTAAACAAGTGGAATAAATACGATGCATGAAAAATTCTTAATCGAATCGTAGGAAGATTAGTCATGAGCGCTAGAGGTGGACGTGGTCATGGGCGAGGTCGTGGTAGGATGACGCTTTACGAGCCCGTAGGATCCGGGTCGGGGTTCGAAAATGAGATACTGGTTCCGCCACCACCGAGGTGGTGAGTTCCAAGATCGGGGCGGGGGGCGACGCAGCGTCACACGAGCGATCTTCGCGAGTGTTGGAAAGAGTAGCCGGTGTAGGTGGTGGTGCAGGAGTTAGGAAATCGTTCTGAGCGACTTCGGGCCAATGGGGCCAATTCTTCCGAGGTGTTTCGTGTTGCTCCAGCCTTTGCTGAATATTGGCCGGAGGCGATCGAGCGGATCATGGATGATCTGGACTTGACAGTGAAGAGAAGCCGAAGGGCATCGTGTCGCTTCTCCGGATGAGTCATATCGGTGGTGGCTCACGGTTCGAGACAGATGGCGATGAGAGGATCTAACATGGGATTATTTCAGTTTGCATATCAAAGGAAATACATCGGAGCTAGTTATGTCGACTCAAATGAAAGGCTTTTTCCGAGGCTTGTTCGGGAGTAAATCATTCTTGTCGAGTACGAGGCCGAGTTCTGAAGGTGAGTAGGTATGCCGTGGGCATTGTGGCCACCGAGCATGAGAGGTGTGTTCGCTTTCGAGGATGGTCCGCGAGGCGACTTGAGGTCGCTGATTGCTCCTCGCAGGAGCGAGTTTGCTTGTCTTAGTTGAGAAGGCTAAGGTAGCCGAGGGTGTTAAGGAGTCGGTGAGGCGGTATGGATGTAAATAGGCATAAGAGGAGCTTTGGGTCTTCTCGATCGTCGTAATCCGCAGAGAGAGAGCTAGACCGAAGTGGGCGAACCACTGCTAGGTTTGTTGTCGCTAGGCAAGGACCGCCGCAGATGTGATCGGTGGGAAATCTCATTGGGGTGGCTCGCTGGATGGAGGGAAAGGTTGCTTCGAGTGTGGTTCTCTGGAGCATCGTGTGAGGATTGTCCGCGTAGGTTGGCTAGGATTCGATCCGAGAGGCGGCCGTGTCGATTCGAGGTAATGGACCGCCACCGCAGAGGGGCGTGGTAATGGCGAGAGGTGGTAATGGTTCGGTCGGGGCCGTGGAGCACCGGCGGGCAGGTGCGAGTAGTTACGATGCTAGACGGCCGGATTAGTGTATCTTTGCGAGGCGCCGAGGAGGGCGACGCACGGACGTCATAATCGGGTAATGCGTTTTTGATTTTTGGTTCTCCTTATACCGCTTTGATTGATGTGGGGTCAACGCACTCTTATGTTGCCGTAGTATAGTAGAGACCATGGATTTAGACTCGAGATATCTTCTAGGCGGATGACCGTGATTAGCCCTCTAGGTCACTCAGTAGTAGTAGATAAACCTGCTTAGAGAGGTACCCTTAGAACTCCAAGGGGTAGTGTTTGCTTCACGATCCGATGGAACCTGCCGTTTGGGGAGTTCGATCCGATTCTTGGGATGGATTGGTTGGTCAAGTACCGGCGAGGTTGGATTGCGCGCCAAGCGCATGGTTCTTAAGACGGTCGAGGGTGAAGAGGTGGCTATGATAGGTAATAGGAGAGATTACTTATCAATGTGGTATCCGCTTTGAAAAGCGCAGAAGATGGTCGAGAAAGGTCGTGTGAGGCGTATGTAGTTCATGTGTATGCGTTGGAGGCTAAAGAGTCTGCATGTGGAGAAGGTTCGCACAGTTAAGGAGTTTGCTGATGTTTTTCCCGAGGAGCTTCCAGTTTTGCCACCGGATCGCGAGGTGGAGTTCGGGATTGATCTCATGCCGGGCTTAATCGCGCGTGTCTATTGCTCCATATAGGATGGCGCCAAAAGAGTTGGTGGAGCTTAAGGCTCGGATCCGGGAGTTATTGGATCGAGGTTTTATTAGGCCAAGTGTTTCGCGTAGGTGCGCCGGTACTCTTTGTCAAGAAGAAAGATGGCACGATGCGGATGTGTATAGACTACCGCCACTTGAACAAGCCGACGATTAAAAACAAGTATCCGTTGCCACGGATAGATGATTTGTTTGATCACCAAGGGTGTGTCGCGGTATTCTCGAAGATCGACTTGAGGTCCAGGTATCACCAATTAAAGGTTAAGGAGGCGGATATCCATAAAACAGCGTTTCGGACTCGGTATGGGCACTCTGAATTTACGTAATGCCGCTCGGGTTGACTAACGCACCGGCGGCATTTATGGACATGATGAATAGGGTGTTTCAAAGATATCTCGATCGATTCGTCGTGGTTTTCATAGACGACATCTTGGTGTACTCTCAGGACGAGGAAGAGCATGATAAGCATTTGCGAGTGGTGTTGCAGATTTTAAGGGAAAAGCGAAATCTATGCTAAGTTCGGTAAGTGTGAGTTACGGCTTAGAGAATTGACTTTCTTGGGTCATGTAGTGTCACCGAGGGGATTCGAGTAGATCCTCGTAAGATTGAGGGAGTTTTGGATTGGAAGCCGCCTAAGTCGCTGGTCGAGATTCGGAGTTTTCTGGTTTGGCCTGGATACTCACCGAAGGTTTGTTGAGGGTTTCTCGTTGATAGCGCGCCGATGACCAAGTTCTTTGAGGAAAGAAGTTCCGTTTGTATGGGATGAGAAACAAAGAGAAAGCTTCGATAAGTTAAAGAAGATTTTGACTGAGGCTCCGGTTCTAATTCAACCTGAGGCTGGTAAGGAATTCATAGTCTATTGCGATGCATCACATACGGGCTTGGGTTGTGTGCTGATGCAAGAAGGTAAGGTTGTGGCTTACGCTTCTCGACAGCTGAGGCCACATGAGGTCAACTATCCGACGCATGACTTGGAGCTAGCGGCTGTGGTCTTCGCTTTAAAGATTTGGAGGCACTACTTGTACGGAGAGAGATCGATAGTCTACACAGATCACAAGAGTCTGAAGTATCTACTGACTCAAAAGGATTTGAATTTGAGGCAGCGCAGATGGGTTGAGTTGCTGAAAGATTACGACTGTTCGATTGAGTACCATCCGGGCAAGGCTAACGTGGTGGCAGACGCGTTGAGCCGTAAGGTTGTTTCGGACTTAAGAGCATTGTTTGCCCATTTGAGTTTGTATGACGATGGGAGTATTCTGGCAGAGTTGCAGGTTAAGCCTACTTGGGTTGAGCAAATCAGAGAGAAACAGTTATTGGATGAGGTTCTGAGTGCGCGAAGGTTGCAGTGCGAGGATGGTGGTTTGGAGGGTTCTGACATGTCCGGTGATGGGGTTCTGTGTTTTCAAGGTAAGGCTTGTATGCCTAAAGATGTTGAGCTGAGGCAGAAGATTCTTCAGGACGCACATAGCAGTCCTCATGCTATGCATCCTGGAGGTAGCAAGATGTATAGGGATCTTAGAGAGCAGTTTTGGTGGCCTGGCTTGAAGAAGGAGGTGACAGAGGTTGTTGGGAAGTGTCGACTTGCCCGGCCAGTCAAGGCTGAACATCGATTGCCGTCGGGTTTGCTTCACTGTGAAGATTCCTCGATGGAAGTGGGAAAGGATAACCATGGATTTCGTCGAGTGGAGTTACCGCTTACGCCAAGCAAGAAAGATTCGATTTGGGTAGTGGTGGATCGATCGACTAAATCAGCTCACTTTATTCCTGAGGGGTTGACTACTCACTTGAAAGCTAGCGGTCATATGTGTCACGAGATAGTGAGGTTGCACGGTGTGCGGCTTTCGATAATCTCGGATAGGGATCCTAGATTCACGTCAAGGTTCCGAAAGCACTTTGCATCGGGCTCGGGTACTCGTTTGGATTTCAAAGACGGCTTTTCACCCGCGATCGACGGTCCAATCGAAAGGGTCATTCGTGTCTTAGAGGATATCTTTGAGAGGTTGTATCTTGGATTTCGAGGTTGTTGGGAGGAGTTTCTACCATTAGTTGAGTTTGCCTACAACAACAAAGCTACTGGCGAGCATCAAGATGGCACCGTATGAGGCGTTGTATGGTAGGAAATGTCGCTCACCTACGTGTTGGACGGAGTTAGGTGAACGCCGCTTGTTGGGACCCGAGTTGGTTGGGTTGAGACCAAGACAAGGTTAAGTTAATTCGGTCTAGATTGAAGGAAGCTTCGACCGGCGTAAGTCTTATGCCGATCTTAAGCGAAGAGATATAGAGTTCGGCCGTGGGGATCGAGTGTTCTGAAGGTCTCGCCTTGGAAGAAGGTGATGAGGTTCGGGAAGAAAGGCAAGCTAAGTCCGAGGTTTATTGGGCGTATAAGGTATTGAGACGAGTTGGACCATGGCGTATCGGCTTGAGTTGCCGCCAGAGCCGAGTCGATTCACGACGTATTCCACGCTTCGATGCTTCGGCGTTATCGCCGGATCCGTCGCATGTGGTAGCAATGGAAGAGATCGAGGTAAATCCAGATTTGACCATGGAAGAGGAACCCGTGCGCATTCTTGATCGAGATGTGAAGGTTCTGCGTAAGAAGTCCGTGCCTTTGGTTAAGGTTCTTTGGCGGAATCATGGCGTAGAAGAAGCTACGTGGGAACCCGAGGATATGATGAGACAAAGAATACCCGCAACTCTTTTGATCGTGGTAATTTCGAGGTCGAAATTATTTTTAAGGGGGTAGAACCGTAATATCCCGGGTTAGGGGCTATTTTGTTGTTGCATGATATTGCATGTGTCTAGTGTGTCATGTGGCTATTTCTATGTTTTGGGGGCTTAATTGAAGTCTAAGTGTTTGCCTGAGTGAATGGGAAAATTTTGATTTTTGGGTGTTAAGTCGGGAGCCATTGGAGCTGGGGTATAAGAGTTTTATTTGGTGTTTTGTTGCACAAAAGAGGAGCTAGCTTAGTGGCAAGCATGCGCTACATGGGGAGCTTGGTGTGGCGTCATCTACTTGTGGAGGAGGTCCAGTGTTCGAGCCACAGAGTCCCCATTTTGGCTTCTTTTTGGGACGGCATGGAGGAGAGGTAGAAGACTAGTGAAATTCTACCTTGGACCAAGTCATACCTTTCAAATGAAAGGTGGAGAGCATTTGTAGGAGGAGACTTGGTCTTGTTGGTTTGAATGTGTGGATGTGAGTGAATGGGGGATTTGGCCGAATTTGTGGGGTGTTGGAGTGGGGAAGTGGACGGCTTGGGTTGGTAGTGTGGCTTTGGGGTTGTGCCAAACTCTTTTAGGAATTTTGGGTGCACAATCGGTCTTGGGAGGTAGCAAAAGGCAAACCGAAATTGCTAGTGAGTTCTCCTTCTTTCTTTTGCAAACCGTAGGTCCAAAGGCATACTTGTCGAATTTTTTTGCTTTTGTTTTCTACACTTGGTGTTGTTGGCCAATGCTTTTCTCCCTATTTTCTTCTTCTCTTCATTTTGTATAAGCCAAACCTATATCACTTTTTCTCACACTTTCTTCTTCTTTCTTTAATTGTGCAAGCCTAAACTTACCTTGTTCCTAAACCAAAATCTCCATACATTCTTTCCATTTCTCCTCTGCTAGACTCTCTTTTATTCTCATACAAAGCCGAAAAGTAGGGGTGTTAAGCACTCAAGCCAACCCTTCTCATCTGTTGGCGATTTCTTCTCATCTCTTAAACCATATTTTTCTTGGTTGCACTTCGAGTTCTAAGCCGAATACCTCCCTTCTCTTAGTGTTTTGTTGGCCGAATTCTTTCCTTCTTTTTGATCAAGGTGTTGGCCGAATCTGTCCCTTCTTCTAGTGGTTCACTTGGCCGAATATCGATGGGGTATTTGGGGCCTTGTTTCAATCGTTTGGAATGCAAAGTGATTGGCCGAATGGTCATTTCCTTCTTCTTTATGCATTGCCGATGTTGGTTAATTAAGAGCTGAATGTGGCCTTGTTGTGAGTGCTAATCGTTTAGTGATGGAACCGATTGTGTTATAGGGCATCGGGGACTTCAAGGCAGTCAAGCGGAGTCTCTATTGTTGGGTAGTCATTTGGGTAAGAAGGTGTCTCATTAGTCTTTTGTTTAGTTTCTTTTAGTCAAGCTATTAAGAATTAATGGTTCTTCTTATTAGGTGGTGGCCGATTAGCAAAAGAACCACTGTTGGTTCGAGGTTTGGTTGGAAACCAAATCATCTTCAAGGTAAGGGATGGATATTGACCCCCTTTGGTAATTGATGATGGCCGAATGTTATAGATGCCTAACCCCTATGTGTTGGCCGAGTGTAGGAGCTAGTAATCGAGGGACTTAGATCGTTTCGTTGGGATTTTAGACTCGTGATTACCAGGTGTGTAACTAACACACCCATACTTAGTAATATTGTTATTAAACCTGTTTGCCTATTAAAATCATGGCAGTATGATGGATTATTGGATACCCAAACGGGGTATGTGTACGTATCCGGGTAAGTCAGTATTGTTACTAGATTACTGATGATCTATATGGTATCATGACTATGTATGTATGTGATATGGGGCATG
The DNA here is from genome assembly GCA_025698515.1 of Gossypium sturtianum. NCBI lineage: Eukaryota > Viridiplantae > Streptophyta > Magnoliopsida > Malvales > Malvaceae > Gossypium > Gossypium sturtianum. Next base: position 31,068,695 of record CM046950.1, read on the forward strand.
AGTCAAACATATTAGCATGATATGCATAATTTGTATGATATGCATGATTACATGAGTATGGTATGTTGATGGGTGATATGAGTGGAGGAGCATGATATTTTGTGTCGACGAGCAGCACGAGTGTTTTGGTAACACACTTTGTGACTTTGGGTCACCAAAGGCTTTGGTAGCACATTTGTGTCTTTGGGACACCGAGGTTGGGCACCTCATTGCGACTTGTCCTCGTGGTTAACACCACCGTGGGTTGGCCCCACTTTGAGATATGGGATAAATCGCGCTAGTGATTGGGTATCACACGATGGGTTGGCCCCATCATTCGATTATCGTGACTACGGTCACCAGTGCTTGGGTAGCACATTGTGTCTTTGGGACACCAGTGTTTTGGTAACACATTGTGACTATATGTCACCAGTGGTTTGGCACCACCAGTGGTTTGGTACCACACGGGGTAGAAAAAGGCGATTCGGATGGTTAGGATCGGGTTGCATTAATTATGTTGCTATGTATGATGTGTGCTAGCATGTTGTTTCATCGGGAGCGGGATTTATGCACTGAGTCATTCGACTCACCCTCTCCTTTGACATTTCAGGTGACCCGTAGGCGCGGACATGGAGCCGGGATGGACTCGAGGCGCTCATGCCATGCTTAATAAAGTTTTACTCCAACTCTATCATTTGGGTACTTTAGTTTAATTATCATTATTTGGGTTTTAATTTGGATTTGTAAAAGGCCTTTAAACTACGTTTTTTTTTATGGTTATGTTTTAATTAGATTCTCAACCTGCTTAACAAATAACTTGGCATGAAATTTACTAAAACTTGGAAAGACAACGTTTTCAAAATTAGATCGCAATGTGTTTCAAACTATACCATCGGGTATCTCGCTATGTTTTGCTATACAATAAACTCAAATGATTTCCGAATCAAACTTGATTTTCTACTAAGTCTAAAATGTGTCAAAATGGCACTAAGAAACTATTGGAAGTGCTAAATGAAATCAACTCGTTTCTTCTATATACTCGGATAAGTTTTCAAAAATCTGGTCACTCAAAGACGTTTTTCCCCGTAACATGCCAGATTCGGGCGTGGTGTCTTGTCCGAGTTTGGGGTGTTACACCCTATCTGTCAACTCTTGCAACTGTACTTTTAACTCTTTCAATTCAGTAGGTGCCATCCGATACAGAGCTATCAAAATCAGAGTTGTTCCCGATACTAATTCAATACCAAACTCTATCTCTCGAATCGGTGGTAAACCCGGTAATTCTTGAGGAACACCTCTGGGTATTCACACACCACCGATGCGGATTCAATTTGCTTTTCGCACACTTTTTATTATCCAACACATAGGCCAAGTAAGATTTACATCCTTTTCTCACATACTTACGAGCTAACATCGAGGTATTACTACTAGGTAACCCACTCGGATCATTAGATTCAACCCGGATGATCTCACCGCTCGGCATCTCAAATCAATAATCTTTCTTTTGCAATTCACCATTGCATCATGCAAAGTTAACGATCCATTCCCAAAATTATGTCGAACTCGTCGAAGGTAACAACATTAAATCACCGAAAGCGAAATCCCGAATCATCAACGGGCAACCTTTACACACTTTATCAACGAGTACACTTCAACCTAAGGGGTTGGACACACGAATCACAAACTCGATGAGACTCCACAGCAGAGTCTTCTTCGGATACTAGAGTTTCACACACATACGAATGAGTCGAACCGGGATCAATCAACGCAATCACAGTAGTATCATAAAGTGTGAAAGTACCGGTAATGACATCTGGGGAAGAAGCATCCTCTCTGGCACGTATAGCATAAGCTCTAGCTGGTGCTCGAGCCTCTGATCGAACTGCAGTGTCCTTTGTTCCTTCTCGATCGCCACCTACATTCCACAGATATGCGGGTGGTCCGCCTCATCTTGACGTGTTGCTCGGTTTAGTGTTCTGAGCCGTATTTTACTCGGCTAGCATCGGACACTCTCGAATAAAATGGTCCGACGATCCACATTTAAAGTAGGACCGATCACGGAATCTACAACTCCCAGAATGCCATTTTCCACAATGCTTGCACTCAGCCCGGTTCTGCTGAACATTACCAACACTAGCCATCGAAGTGGCTCGGGAATTCACTGGAGGTCGATCTCGTCTAGACAGGTCTGAAGTAGCTTTATGTCGGCCGAAGTCATCTTTGAACTTCTTAAACGCTGAATTGAAAGTCTTAATCGATGATCTTTTTCGAGTGTCTCTAGCTTCTATTTCAGCCTTTCTTTTCTCTTTCCCAAGCTCTTCAGCTTTGCAAGCTCGTTCGACAAGTACTACGAACTCTTTGATCTCAAGAATGCCCACAAGCAACTTTATGTCTTCATTCATATCGTCTTCAAATCTTTTGCACATAATGGCTTCAGTTGATACACACTTTCGGGCATATCGGCTCAATCTGACAAACTTCCGCTCATATTCATCACGATCATATGACCTATTTTAGTTCCGTAAATTCTTTTCGTTTACGATCGATGAATCTCGATGATATATTTCTTACTTTAACTCGATCCGGAAGAAATCCCAAGTCACTTTTTCTTTCGGAACCACTGATACTAGTGTATTCCACTAGTGATATGCAGTGTCCCGAAGTAGAGATATAGCACACTTCAGGCATTCATCAGGAGTACAGGATAGCTCATCAAGTACCCGAATAGTGTTATCGAGCCACATCTCAGCTCATTCTGCATCGTCATTATCATTAGCTTTGAATTCTTCGGCCCTATATTTCCTGATTTTATCAACAGGAGGCCTACTAGATCTTATCGGATCTAACATCGGAGGTGCTGAAGGTACCGGAGTTGGATTATTCGGGGGTGGAGGTTATAGTACAGCCGGGTTAGTCTGAATGAACTGCGTAAACCATTCATTCATCATCTGGTAGAAGGCTTGCTTAGCCTCCCCCTCATGGCTACCCGAGACAGGTCGAGAGTCTACCTACGCTGACCTGCGTGCGCGATCAAGCGCTACACTCTCTACATCATTAGCTACGGCTCTGTCAGGATACATTTACTATATAAAACACAGTGAAATATCAGAAGTCACCACACTATTGTTTATATAAATAAGACATGTATAGCTAGACTCACACGCGCTATGGTAGTCCCAGAATCGACTAAACTGTAGCTTTGATACCAATAAAATGTAACACCCCTAGCCCGTATCCGTCGCCGGACTAGGGTAAAGAGGCATTACCAAGTCAAACTCAGATCATCACAGTCATATATCACCATACATACATTTATCAAACCAAAATACATATTTAATTATCAAGCAATACAAATTTCAAACAAAGCCATAAATCAAAACCATTTTAAACCCTACTCATACTTTTATATACTTGAACCATTTCATCTTCAAATATATGCTTTTCAAATATTTAATACATATTCCAAAAATACCATTCACTTTATTCACATATATTGAATATAACTATATTTATTACCTTCTTCACATGTTAACTTATCATTTCATATATTATGCATATTAAACATATAAACCATAGTACTTTATGGTATATTTATTCACATATGAGACATTAATATGTAATAACATAACAAAACATGCCCATGGTACTAACATAGTATGCGAATAATTCCAAAAATAAAATCCACATTTGCGTTGCACATATTTAACCTTACAATGCATACCAAATTCGAATATAAATATTTGTTTACCTAATCTTTACAATTTTTCATATTAACTAACCAAATCGTTTCATTTACCACTTGGACATGCATTTGAAATAACCCTAAAACAAATTCCCTTCTTACCATTAGCATCCGTACCTTTATAATCACTTTTAAAAATTCATACCTCAATTTATAACTATAATTATCACACAAACAAAGTCATTTAAGCATAACACCATATTTCCATCTAAATACATCACACATACCTTACTACCTACTTTACTATCAATACATGTGACCAAATTTAATAATTATTTGTAAAACATATTAGACCCAAAGCACATAGAATTATCTTAACCGTAAACATACCCTCTATAACATACATCGACCTAGATAAGCATGTAACAGGCCAAGGATAAAATTTTCTAAGAACCAAGCATATCAAGCATTCAACCATTCACACATATATCCAAACTTAACTTTAAAATCCAACCATTATGTCGATGAGTATAAAAACTTAAGTTAACCAAAGGGAATAAGCCTTTTTTGTAAGGCTAGACTATACTTATATACAAGACCAAATTTCATTGATTTTACAACTTAGTCTAACCTATACATGCCTTAGATTCAAAAACCAAGTAAATAAGTACCAAAAAGGGATGATAGTGTGGTTGACTTTGCTGACGATTTCCCCGAGCCCGTAGCTTGACCAAAATCTATAAAATAGAACATTAAATGAAAAAAGAGTAAGCTTACAAGCTTAGTAAGTCTTAATCGTTAACTTATGTCACTCAACCATTCAAACATGATTTAAAACAATTCATGACCTTAAACCTACATGTCTTAATTATAAACTCACCATAACAAGGTATCATTACCTTACTTAACTTGGTAACTTTAAATTCCTTACCACATACATCAATTGTCGAATATACATGGATAATTTCATAACTAGGTGTATAAATATACTTACATGAACCTTTTAACCACACTCATACTTTCGCATTTCCAATAACCACATGGCATATTATATTGTATATATATAAACTTCACAACCAAGTGTATAACACATTTTCTTTTCATCAATTCATTTGCTCACTATCATAGCTCATGTATATATATATATATATAACATTAAAGTATGGAGTACATACCTTGTTGCCGAATTAACAAATTCATTTTCAAAGCTCAAGTTTGCTAGATTTGCTTCATGACATTATTACTATATAACGAAATTCGAAATTGAAACTCACCGGTATGGCACCTGCTAGGTCTTAGCCCGATTGCACACACACCAAGCACTAGGCCCTGCTAGACTCAAGGTCCGAGATTTAAACACCTAGTATTTAGCACGCTAGGCAATAAGCTCGAATATTTCACCCAAGACAAGGCCTGCTAGGCTCGGCCCGAAATAAACCACCGGCACAAGGCCTGCTAGGCTCGAAGCCCGAATATCAACACTATTAACCATTCAATACTCATTACTTAATGCTAAATTCACAAACACCTCATATGCTTCATATTATTTTCACATATCAAACCGAACATGCTTAACCACATTACATTAAACAAAATAACTTCAATCCAATATTATATCACCACATTCGCCATCACATATATTTATACTCAAAATTTTCAAATTTCATCATTTACTATGTTCATAAATAATTCTTTAACATATATTTGCTTAAGGACTTACCTCGACTATCGATGGACAGCGTAGACCGGCTATTCGATAACCTTCGCCTTTCCCGATCCGATCCGTTCTTTTTGTTCTTGATCTAATCACATTAAAATTTAGCTCATTCAAGCACATTTCATCTCAATTTAGTCCCAAAACACATAAACGGGCAAATTACCATTTTACCCCTAATGTTTCACATTTTTACAATTTAGTCCTATTTGCATAAAACACAAAATACACAAAATTTCACTACATCACCTAAGGGCCGAATGTTCATAGGGACTATACAAGTCCATTAATTTCATTTATTTTGCATTTTAACCCCTCAAAATTTTATTTTTGCAATTTAGCCCAAAATACTCAAATTCATCAAAAATCCAAGAACAAAACATATTAATCTAACACATATATTTCATAATTCATCAACTATCATCATAAAACTCATGAACTCACCAATGGCACATTTCAAAATATTCATCAAAATCAAAAATTCAAGCATGGGTCTTGAAGTATTCGAAGCAACGATCACAAAAACGTAAAAATTATCGAAAACCGAAATCAAACTAACCTTGGATTTGAGCTTACAAGTGCCAAATTTGAAGTTTGAAAACCTATTTTCTTCCTTAACACATTCGGCCTTAAAGAACTAAAAAGATGATAATAATTTTTCTTATGTTTTATTTATCATATATTATGTTATTTAACTATTTACTTATATAACCTTATATTATAAAATTTTATAATATATAACTTAAGGTTAATCTTGTCATATACAACCCACTAACTTAAAAATGGGCTATTTGCTCATTTAATACCTCATATTAAAAAGCCATTATCATTCTTGCACTTTTCACTTTAGTTTGCAACTTTTACAGTTTATGCGATTAAATCCTTTTTCTAAATTAAACACACAAACAATCAAATTTTCCTACGAAACTTTCACACACATTAATTCACATATAAAAAACACCAAAAATAATATTAAAAAATTTTCCAGACTCGAATTCGTGGTCCCGAAATCACCGTTTCGATTAGGGTCAAATTCGGACTGTTACAATATTGACATATGAAGCGACTTTTACCATCTTAGTGAAGTAACCGACATCCACGAAAATGAATCGATGTTGGCCAGAAACTTTTGATGATACTGGCTTGATAACATCCATGCCCCACATATAGGAAATATTATTTCTGCATTGAGCTAGGCTTTGATCTTCATCTCCTTCCTTGGCTTACGACGTAGGATCTGTTTTTCATCCAGTATTAACAAATCAGAAGATAGGTTACAATTTCTGTCATCTTCAAAGTCCTGAGATCCCTTAGACTCATATCTCATTCAAAAAGGGAGTCTGTAACAATGTCGCTCATCTCGTTGATATTTGGGTACCTAGGTATGAAGGCAAAAATTCCAAAGAATAAATGATTCTAATGATAATTATTTGTATGGTATGGTCATGAATAAAGAATGAAAGAATATTCAAAAGAATGTACAGTATGAAATGTAAAGAATGAAAAAAAAATATTTGCTTAAAAAGATGCATTTTATTGAAATAAAAATTCTGGACACAAGCCCATTTCACAAAAGGATTCTTTTTGCTTCTGGGCTTAAAGCAACAAGCATGTTTTGAATATTACTCTAGATTAACTCTAAAAATACAGGGATCCTTTCCACAGTCTCATTGTTTAAAATCTTCCCAAGTATGTAAGGGCTTGGAAACTTTTATTCCCTGGTTCTCTCTTCAGATATGTCATTAATGTTCAGATTCCCTAGTATTCCTTCGGGTCTTTGATCTCTTCAATTTATTATCCCCCAGGCCTTGCACTAAGGCCCTGATCTTAATTAAGTGGACTTTCGTCGGTTCCCAGGTTGCTGAAATAATATTTAATTAATCAGGGTCTTTTCATAAAATCTAATGCATATGATGTAATGCCATGTAAATGCATGCCATGGATGCAAAAGGTATCGATCCTAATTCAATTTCCATTAGAAAACTTTTCTAGAGGGCAAAATTCTTTACATGAAACAGATTTCAAATATACGGACGACCGTATTGTCTTCCGTTTTATCAAGAAATTCGTCCTCCATGACAAACTCTTTAATTTGGTAATCGAATACGAATCGACACTCTTTTAGATATGAGATGATATGTGATGCAATCATAACCAAAACAAAATGAAATATATTAGTAAGAGATAAAAGTAAACAAAAAGAAACAAGTAGAGTACTTATTCGGATGACCACTATGGTTTATTGCGGCACCATTCAGGGTGGGCTTTTAAGGTTCACTATATGTGGTTTAGTTCTAAGGAATAGGTACACAACCAAAGTGATTCCTTAATCTTCACCCATTATAGGCTCATATGGATTGAGTTCGATTCGAGGAATACATTTCCCTATGACCATGCGAGATGAAAATCTCATGAAGCATATAGGTGCAGATGTATCCCTAAGCGATCCACTAGCCCATGCGGAGGTGAAAACCTCACGAAGGCATAGTTTCTCACTCCCACTTAAAGGTGTAACCACAACGGTCATGCAATGCCAAAGTATTTTATGAGACCCGACATTATTGCAATCATAGCACAAATAAATGCATCAAAAAAATATGATTTTCCAACACAATTTTCCAAATTTTCAATCAAAAGGACAAAAATTAATTAATTTATGGCCTGACTCTCAACCAGTCCCCAGTGGAGTCGCCAAGCTGTCGAGACCATTTTTTATCGAGTTTTGAAAAACGAGAATCGACTTTAAAAATATAGAATGGAGTCGCCACCGATCTTTTATTCGAGGTGTGATAGGATCATCTTGAGATGGATTATTTTAATAAAACATTTTGATTTATTAAAACAATAATTTTTGGTCTACGAATTATAAGAAAACGGGTTCGGGAGTCGGTTACGTGCGAGGAAGGATTAGCACCCTCGCAACGCCCAAAATTGGTACCAAATTGATTAATTGATGTCCTTGCGTTGAAAATTTGAAAATGTTTAAAATAGAATTCTTTTTTTAAAAAAAAGGTTAATTTAATGTTGAATTTGAATCTCAAGATTAACTCGTTTCGAAGGAATAAAAACATCATACCCAGTACGTTAGGATATAGCACATTATACTTCGATACCGAGATCATCTTTGATCTTCAAAACGTGCGATTAAGAAGGGTATTTGGCTATTTGGTTGGACGGAAAATTGACACCCAGTACGTTAGGGCATAATTTTCTGACTTTCCAAAAGCACAAATATTGCCTTATCTTGAAAATTTTTCAAATACGTAATTTTAAAATTGGCTCAAAACATTTTATTCGATACATGTGATAATATGAAACATTTAGTAATGGCTCGAACGCATTTAGAATTTGAGACGTAAAACACTAACGAGTAACACAAGCATAGCATTTAAGCATAAAATAACATGTAAACTCAACATCATACAAATGTATATAATTATAGAAATAATTAACGCACGAATACGCAACAACGTATATAGACAACCATATATTAAAAATGCGTGAAATAGATAAAATATGATCTCTACACTAATTTTAAAATAAAACGTATATACATAAACAATTTTAAGAGCAAATGAATTTATATAGATAAGTTAAAAAGGGCATATATATAATAAAAATATACATATTAAAGGAAAGTTTGAATGTAAACCTATATACATTTATAAAAATAAATAATGTTTAAAGTAGGCAAAATATAATTTAAAAATGAAATACGATGAAATATGTACGTACGAATTTAAATAAGGCAGTGAAATAAAAATAATTTTGATAGAATTTTATATATAAAATATGTATATATGAAAAATATCCCTATTATATTAATTTTGAATCAGCAAAAGAGTTTAAAATAAACATTTTTATGCAAGAAAATATATAATAACACATACATAAATAATTTGAAATATGTTAAAATTAGTTAATGCCAAACAAAATAATATTAGGTACACAGGATCTAATCATGATACATGCGAATAAATAGGGACTAAAAGTACAAATATTCCCGTAGCCGAAAAACAGTATGCAAGTAGGATCAAATCAACACAATGCATAAATTACAGGGATCAATCAAGAAAATAAAGAAACTATTTAACAGGTTTTACTGGAAAAACAAAACGCAAAGGGAGGACTAAACACGCAAATTTCCCTGAGGATCAAAACACGCGGATCTTGGCCGCATTCGGGTCGGGTCGTTGGGCATAGACTAATACGGCGTCGTTTAAAGACTACTGCCATAAGCCTAAACGATGCCGTTTCGTTAACAGATGTAAAAACAAATTAAAATCTATCTACCCTTCTAAAACAGATCCCTAAATCCCCTCTCTTTCAACCCCCAGCTGCAACTAAGGAAGACCCTTCCATCCGACCACCATAGCGTCACTGTAAACGGTGCTTGGTGGTACACGCGGGTTAAAAGGAGACTCTTTCACACCGGCCTTGAACCCTCGTCCCTCGGTCCACGCCCATATCTGAAATCCGATCGCGACGGAGGAGACACGGACGGAGCCTCACGAAGGTAACTCCTCCCCTTTTTTGTTAATGTATCGAGAGAATAAAAATAGAAAAAGAAGTGCTTGAAATGGATTCAAATAAGGAAATGAACAATCAAAGAAAAAAATATCGAAGAAAGGCAACCTTTTTCGAATATCTGTTTCTAATTTTTTTAATTGCTGTATTGTGTAATTTTCGTCCCGTATTACAATGTTTTCTCCGACTTTTTATAGTCGCATGAAATAAAAAATAAAATACAGTCTGTTTTTGCCATTTTCTGTTATTACTGGTTCTTTTGTTATCCTCTGCTTTTTCCTTCTTTTCCGCAGGTGTGTGACACAACGAAGGCCGTACAAGTGACGTGGAGGAGGCGCGCGTGCGGAGGCTGCTCGTGGGTGCGGCGCTCGGAGATTCTAGAAATCTCTTGGGTTTCTGGAAGTGTTGGAGCTTTGGGCCATTTGGGCTTCAACTGGGTCAAGGGTTAGGTTTAGTGATTGGGTCTTAGTGTTTTAGGCTAGCTCGTAAATGGGTTAGGTATTGGGTTTGAAATTTTGTAATTAGCATTTGGGCTTGTAAAAATGGACTGTTATTGGGACTATTATTATTGGTTTTTTTTTGTTTTTTTTTTTGGTTTAATTTATGGTTTTAAAAAGGGCCGGGCGAAAATTGGGTCTTACAAATGTATATAAATATATATAAAAAGATAGTAATAAAAAGAAATTTTCATAAAAATGAAATAATTTAATATAATGTCAGAATAATTTAAGAATGAAATAAAATAAAAATAAAAAGGGTTAAAAAATAAACAAATAAATAGAGGTTAAATAGTAATAAAATAGATATAAAAGGACTAAACCAAAATGCGTGTTAAACCACAGGGACTTATTGGGCAATTATGCCTTCGTTCTAAAACGGCGTCGTTCTGATTTTGACCTTTAAGCAGCCCGAGGACTCAATTGAAACAAAAGAAATAAGTTTAGGGCTAATTTAATAAAAATAAAAATTCAAATTGGACTAAATTAAAAATACTAAAATAGCGGAAGGATCAAAGAGGCAATTAGCCCTTTTAACAAAAATCCTCCCTGAACGACATCGTATTGTGCTTATTAACTTAAGCAAAAACGGCATCGTTTCAATAAGGCTATATAAGCTAAAATCAGCAAAAAAAATTCATTTTAACACCTTCAAAAAAAAAAAGGAGCTCTGCGATCCTTTGGCTTTGAAGCGATTTACGCGAAGTTCCGTGGCTCGGTGCCGTCCATTGCCGTCTGCCACCGACGCCGGCCACCGTGCACGGTGGTCGGAACTCCCAAAAATAGGTAAAATTTCCCCCTTTTTAATATTTTGATATATATAAATTATATGATTAAAAAAAAGAACAAGATAGAAGAAAAAATAGGAAATAACAGTATTCGAAAATAGAAAAAAAAACAAAAAAAACAAAAAGAAATCGTCTGAAATCACCTCTGCTATTGGGTTTTCTCTGTTTTTATTATGGTATATTTCTTGCTTGTGTATCCTCCATATTACAGATTTTTGGGGCTTTATATAGCCCCAAAAATAATAAATAGAAAAGGAAACATATTCTGTCCTGTTTATTTCTTTCCTTTTGCTGTTGTTTTTTCCTTGTTTGCAGGTTGGAAGCGAAGATCTAGCGACGAAGATGAGGAGCGCTAACTTCGGCGCGAATAATGGTGGCGTGACCGAAGAGCTGCTGGGGCATTGTAGCGTAAAGGCTGGGCTCTTGCTAGGGCGCTTGCGGCGCAATGGAAACCTAGGGTTTCCTGCGTCCGCAAGCTTTTGGGCCACTTGGGCCGTGTGTGAGTTTTGGGTCTGGGGAGTTCGGGTTAGGGTTTGTTTTGGGGTATTGGGTAGGCAGTTTAGGTGTTGGGTTTAGTTTATTTGGGCCATTAAATTTGGGCTCTGTAAAAGGACACTGGACATTTATTTTTTTATTTTTCTATTCTGGTTTTCACGGGCCCGGGCAAAATGGCCTTATTACAAAAAGGATTTGAAAATTGATCGCTGTGAAGTCAGAGTTTTAAAATTTATAATGAGAATGATCGAACCTAGAAACTAACTATGACAATGATTGAGGCAAGTGCACCTATCGAACAGTAGTATAGTTTAGGCAAGACCGGATTGTCGAACCCAAAGGAACTAAAAGTACTAATACTAACTTTCTTTCTATTATTTAGCCTAAAATAAGTGAAGTTGTTTATTTATCTAAATTAACTAATTATTAAACTAAAAGTCTAAGACAAAGAAAAATGAAATTCGGAGAATAACTTGGGAAAAACTCAGTTGATTAAGACGACACCCAAGGAAGAATCCACCTAGACTTCACTTGTTATCTAACACTGAACCATACGATTTATTCACTTGACTTGATCCGTAGGACTCCCTAACGTATATTAAACCCTCTCTCGAGGCGAATAACGTCTAGCCCTAGGTTAATTAACGAAAATCTCTTTCTCGAATAATAACCCCCTAGAATAGCAGTAAATCGATCTATGGACATCCCATATTAGGTTTCACCCTAATCCGGCAAAATCTCGTCACCCTATCTCTAGGCGTGCGATCAACTCCGCTTAATTATGCTATATCTACTCTTAAGCAGGGGCTTTTTCTCCACCACCTAATCACATCATACTTGAATTAATATCCGCGAAATATCAACACAAGAATTAAGGACACATAATTAAGAACAAATCAAGTATTTATCATATAATTCAGAAAACAATAACAAGATTCATCTAGGTTTCATCCCCCTCAGGTATCTGAAGGGTTTAGTTCATAATAATAAAAGAAAACATCTCAGAAGAAAAGATAAAACAAAACATAAGAAATCCCTAAAACCCCCTGAAGGAATTGAAGAGGAGATCCTCCGTCTTGAGTAGAATTTCGGCTTCTGGAGATGGATCAACTGGCTATCCCTAAGTGAATCCCCACAAATCTGCCTTCTCTGGCCTAGCAAGACGCCCCTAAACGATGGCTTAGGGCCTCTGTCGACTCCCCTCAACAGAGGGTTTCTGTCAAAACTCCCCGAATAAGTTGTCCCCTAGGGTGTTTATATAAGCTTTGAGATGCCTTACTTGGCCTCCAAGTATCCTAATTTGAGTGAAATTCCTATTTGGGGGTTTAATTAGACTTTGGAGTGTGTTTCTTTGCCTCCAAGCATCCAAATCCGAGTGAAACTCCTCTTGTCCGCGGCAGGGCACGGCCTTGGCACACGCCCGTGTGAATCGTGGCCAGGCCGTGTGGGCTTCGTTGATGAGGCACGGCCGTGTAAATCGTGGTCCAGGCCGTGTTCGAGATCTTTGGTGAGGCACGGCCGTGTAATCTTTGGTCCAGGCCGTGTCGATTTCATGCTTTGGCCCATTTGTCCCGTTTTAATCCTGTTTTGCGTTCTTTTCATCCCCCGGTGCTTTCCTGAGTATATAACATGAAAAGAAAGGATTAAGAGCACCAAATTACATAAAATAAGGGATAATTCATCCAAAAGCATACTAAATGTGGGATTAAAATATGTTACTATTTCGATTTATCAAATACCCCCACACTTAAGCTTTTGCTTGTCCTCAAGCAAAATTCTCAACTTACAATTAAAACGAACTTTCTATAATTCATAATAGTCATTGATAGTGTTTCATCATAATTCAGAGATAATTTATACATGGATAATTCAACTCAAGGAGTCCTAAAGATTCAAACAATATAAATCATACATTTGTAGCACAAAACATAGGTGTTTCCCCTCATCTAAATAATTACCTCTGATCCAAAACCTACAAGGATTGACATCCTCACAAAAGATTCACTCAAATCACTCAGAGTGTTTAAGGTTCAGGAAAAAGCGCTCAAAAGTCAAACATGAAGGCTTGCCTGAAAATCAAATCTCCACCACTATAATATGAGATGATGCACAAATCAAAAGGTCTTTGTTAGGGTTGTAACGAAGCTAGGGTTAAGGTGTGGATAAAGGCTGAATTAGAAGGTTAGAATAGAGATCGAATTGAAAAAAAAAATTACCTAACCAAAAACAATGAACTAAATAAAAGTAATTACATCAACTGAAAGCTAATAATACTAATACTACGAGCTTTTTCTTCAATATTTGGAATTCAAACGTATAAGCTCACTTAATCACAAAACTAGTAATGAATAATGACTATACTTCGATTGATTTTTTTTTAAGAACAAATCATAAATACATAACAAAGGATAATTTACTGAAATAAAAACATAGTTAGGCTATTAATCAAATCAAATCTCGATATAAGGGTCATCAAAAGGAATGGTGATAACAAAAACAAAGGGTTTCTGGGTTAATATTAGCGGTTATGTCAATAAAAAGGGTTGTTAGGATCAAAGAGGTTCACTAGTGGTTAATTGTGAAGGTAGGCTTTTTAATGGAGTTAGTGGGTTAAAACCTAGGTGCCTTAATCATCTCTGTATATCAAATCATAGGTGTGGTCTTGATATGTATAAACGAGGCAAGTTCTAGAATAACAAATCAATGTTGACATATTCATAATCAATAAAGTGAACATGAAAAAGAATATATGCTCTATAAGGCTCAAAATCTCACAAAAATTATGGGCATTTTGATATCAACCTTGTAAATTTCGAACTTCAAAGTAATATTTAAACTCAGTTCGACAACCTAGCAATTTTTTTAATTTCTGAAAAATAGACTTATCATGTTTGATTCTCTAGTATTCTTAGATTTTAATTATCAATGCACAATTATCAATGGCTTAATCTAAAACATATCAATAAAGATCATAAATCATGGAAATTTCATTCTAATCAGTAATATGATGAATTTACTTAAAAACAAGACTAAATTCAGGATTTTGAGAATAATGAAAAAAAATTAGGCACGTCTAAGATTCACCCCCCACACTTAAGATGTACATTCCCCTCAATGTACAAAGATAGATAATATCAAAATAATCATAAAATCGTAAGGTGGGGAGAGAAGTGAAACTTCCTGAATTTTGGATGAAGCTAATGAAAAGAAACCGGATAGGATTGGAGGTGAACGTGGGGAAGCGTCTCGAACTGTTTGAAGCAGCCATCCTAATTTTATTGTATCCTAAGCTAAATCTAAATGGAATTGTAACACCCCAAACCCGGCCCAAACGCTACGACCGAATTTGGTTTGCTACAGAAAAAACAATTTGAGAACCATTTTAAAACCGATTTAAGTTTTGTCGAAAACCTTGTGTTTTCAAGTCTCTTGTTAAAAACCATACTTAGTGTTGCTTAGAAATATTTATTAAGTCGGGTTGTTTATAGATTGCAAATGTGCCCGATGGCATTTTTAAAACATTTTACGTTTGATTGGGAAAAACATGTGAATCCATTTTTAACATAATTAAGTATTTTAAACAAATATTCAAAGCATGTAACAATAATAAAATAATTCTAGGAGGCCTTATTACAACTTAATTAAAATAAACCAACATTAAATAAAATAAAACAAAGTCCAGTTCATCTATTAAAATGTCCATCGCATGGCCACCTCGAGTCCATCCGGCTCCATCTCCGCGATCTACTCATCTGCAAAATGTTAAGGGAAAGGGGTGAGTCACCAAGACTCAGTGTGTAATCCCCCACCCGGTAAAGTAACTCATACACAAGTCATTAATAAACATGCACATGCAACCCAACCTAACCATCCATACTTCTTTTCTACCCCGTGTGGTCAAAACCACTGGTGGTCAAAACCACTGATGACTTAGAGTCACAAATCAGATGATGGGGCCAACCCATCGTGTGGTCAAAACCACTAATGACCATGGGTCACAATATTTCAAATGTGGTCAAAACCATCGGTGGTACCAAACCACTGGGACTTAGTCGCAAATAATTAATCGTTGTGGTCAAAACCACTGATGACCATAGGTCACAAATAATCTGATGGGGCCAACCCATCTTGTGGTCAAAACCACTGACGACAGTCCATAATTCTTCCCCCCTCTCATCAATCCCACCATCACATGCTTTTATAACAATTTTCATAAATCATACCGTAGCATTTAATCATCATGTGATGGCATGCAAATCATATATCAAAAATCACAAGTTAGGGGACTTACCCTAATCCATGTTTAAGCCCACAAGCATATCATAGATCACTACCAAAATTTATACTCAAGACAATAATATGGCAAATTTATTAATAAAGTGTGTAAAGAGTTTACACACCTTTTGCTATCGTAATTCCTAGATCTCAAAACTCCGATCTACAACGCTAGATCTCTTGTCCTATAATCGACCAAAAAGCATGGTTAGGGACTTAGGCCTATTCGGCCAAATACATGGGTTAGTACCATGGCCTATTCGGTCAAACCAATACAATTGAAAAGGGTTCCTTGTGAACCCAAAACATTACCCGAACGTCTTTAAACCCAAGCCACTATACTCCAATTGGTCTTGCTTCCCTGAAATCGGCAACTATTGGCTTTTCTTAGTCATTAGAAGAATAATCTATTATAAGTAGGCATTTACCACCACTTACCCAAATCCGAAAGTCAGAGAATGAAAGATCCAATCTCACTGCTTTGAGATCCCGAAGTGCCTATCATCAATTTCAACATTGATTAGAACCTTTACTCTTGTTTGCCAAAATTTCAGCTTCCATCCACTCCCACAAGTCAACAAAGAAAAGAAAATATGAAAGGAGGGTTCGGCCATCCCTTACCTTACAATCGATTGAATAACAGAGAAAACCCGGAGTATCAATGCCACTGTCCTATTCGGCCAAAGTGCAATCAAGGAGGAGTGTGAGATTTCGGTACTTCAAAAGGGTATATTCGGCTAAGGGGAAGAAAGAAAATAATGGAGAAGAAAGTGCTAAAAGTTTCACTAAAGGGGTTTGAGAAGAGGAAGGAAAGAAAATAAATGAGAGATTGATGTATAGGGAATTCGGCTAAGGTCCTTTAGAAGAAAAGAAAGAGTTTCAGCTTTTTGGAGCATGAAAAGAAAGAAAAATAAAAGATGAAGGCTAGGTAAATTGTTAGCCGAAATTCCCAAGAAAATCACTTAAGCAAATTCTACTCCCCTATACCTAAGCTTGCAGTCCACCCTTCTTTGAAGTGTTTAAAAAAATTCATTCACTACCTAAAATAATTCTAGGCCACTCATTTGAAGCAATTCAAATTGAATTTGAATACTTAAAATAATAATCCAATAATAATTCCATTTAATCCTATTTGTTTATCACCTCTTCAAGATAACAATAAAAATTAAAAAAATGAATAATCCTTATTCCTTATCAATTTAAAAGTCCAAAATCTGCCACTACTCCACCCTTTTCACGCCAAAGATTGAGAAGAAGGAGAAGATAAAAAAATAAAACCCAAATCGCTGCTATCTTTGGCTCGAACCCGATGACCCATGCCGCCTCTCCCCTAAAGCGCCCAGACCAACTCTCCCAATTTGACATTCATGTCAATTAACCCTTTCCTTTATTTATAACACCTACTTCTTGGCCCTTTTTTTCTTCTAACGCAAAAAACCCAAACTAAAAATGCTCCTGCGTCCCTCGAACCCGAGACCTCACTGCACCCTCACTCTCCAACGCCTTTTGCCACTTCTCCTCATTAGACTTTCATGCCATAAACCTTCTCCAATTAATTTTATGGCCTTCCTACTTAAGCCCCCTTGTCTCACGCCAAAACTAAAAATAAATGCCACTTGTCGCTGCGTGCCTTGAACCCAGGCCCTCTTTAGCGCTACTTCCAAACTTAGCGGCGCATGGAGCCACTTTGCCAACCGGACTTTCATGTTCATTTCCCGGCTATTTATTTTTAAGGCATACCGCCCAGATTCCTAGTTGACGCAAAAATAAAATCAAAGTGCTGCCTTTGCAACTCGAACCCAACTCCTTTGCCTCACCCTTAGGCGCACCAAGCCAATTGTGCCAGTTAGTTCCTTGTGTCACACTTTTCCCAGATTTTTACTTAACCCCTATCTCGCCTAGCTTCCTCCTTTTAGACACTTAAAAAAAATAATATTTTAACACTAGGTCAGGCCCAACTCGGGTTTAATTCTAGACCCTAAAATATGCCAAATAAATCATAATATTTATTCTTCAGGCACCCACATGGGAAATTAATTAAATTACACACAACCCCTAATTTAGGATGTTACAATTCTACCCCCCTTAAAAATAATTTCGTCCTCGAAATTACTTACTAACGAATAATCGTACATCCTAACTCACCGTACTACGCTTATGCTGCGCACTCTGATCTTAACAAATCTAACACGTCCCCTAGAACTCATTTCTAACGTCGCGATTTCATCTGATTAAAAAGTTTTATGCATTAGTATTTGTTTCACTTGGTTATCCGCGAAGAAATTTTATGAGGAGAGTGTAATAGAGATTCTTTCGATCACACAATGTTTTAAATCTTCTACCCTAGTTCACACAGAAGGGCTCATCCATTCCCTAATACCTTTCATACTTATTCACTCTTCGGACATTTCTGCCCATTTCTAACCCAGGGGTATTTTTGGTAATTTTGTCTACAGGGGCATTTTCGTAATTTTCCCGAACCAAAATATTTTGCTGATGATTTTCAAAGCAAGGTTTTTGAATGTCTATAAAATCATTGAAATTTTTGGGCAAAACCATTGAATTAATATTTTATGGGTCAGGGGCATTTTGGTCATTTTACTCCTAAGGGTATTTCTGTAATTTTTCACGAGTCAAGTTTTTCGAGAAAAACGTTGTAAAAGTGATGTTCTAGGATTTGAGAAAGTTATTGCACAAGTTTTGGAAACATTAGGGTTTGTTGTTTCATTCTATTTCGAAAAAAAACAAGGCTAATTCCTTTTTGGTTTTAATCATTGTGTTTAGCCTATGACCGAGCCCTCCAGTCGGGGTGAACCAGGGCTACGCACCAGACTGCATTCAGAGTGAAGAGGAGGTGGGTCACGCGGATCGCTTAAATACCAAGCTCTCACCAACCTTTCTAGACATGCGCACGAGGTTACCACACCACCGAGCCCTCTAAGTTAGGGTGAACTGAAGCTACGCACTGCAGGATACTGCGAAGAGGAGGTGAGTCACGAGGACCGCTTAAATACCGTGCTCTTCCTGATCCAATCCTAGACATGCGTCATGGGGTTACCACACCCTAGCTCATTGACTAAGTCATAGGTTGGTTTAGTTCCTTAAGTCTTATGCTTCGTTTGTGTTTGAGTAATCTAACCTTAGGGTCCAAGTCCTATAAGTCTATCTACGTTCCATGCTTCCTACCCTTCTACTGAATATAATTCACCAAGAGGTTTAGATATACTTACAGGCGGATTGGTGCCGAGACTCGGGCCATGCTTTGTTCAAAACCAAAAATCATTCCATAAGGCCTACCAAAACATTTTTGGGCCTTGGGCCCCCACAAATGAGCTTTGAACTGGGCTCGATACCATTTTGTAACACCCCAAACCCGCCCAAACGCTACGAATCGAATTTGGTTTGCTCTGAGAAAAACAATTTGAGAACCATTTTAAAACCGATTTAAGTTTTGTCGAAAACCTTGTGTTTTCAAGTCTCTTGTTAAAACCATACTTAGTGTTGCTTAGAAATATTTATTAAGTCGGGTTGTTTATAGATTGCAAATGTGCCCGATGGCATTTTTAAAACATTTTACGTTTGATTGGGAAAAACATGTGAATCCATTTTTAACATAATTAAGTATTTTAAACAAATATTCAAAGCATGTAACAATAATAAAATAATTCTAGGAGGCCTTATTACAACTTAATTAAAATAAACCAACATTAAATAAAATAAAACAAAGTCCGTGTTCATCTATTAAAATGTCCATTTGCATGGCCACCTCGAGTCCATCCTACTCCATCTCCGCGATCTACTCATCTGCAAAAAATGTTAAGGGAAAGGGTGAGTCACCAAGACTCGATGTGTAATCCCCACCCGGTAAAGTAACTCATACACAAGTCATTAATAAACATGCACATGCAACCCAACCTAACCATCCATACTTCTTTTCTACCCCGTGTGGTCAAAACCACTGGTGGTCAAAACCACTGATGACTTAGAGTCACAAATCAGATGATGGGGCCAACCCATCGTGTGGTCAAAACCACTAATGACCATGGGTCACAATATTTCAAATGTGGTCAAAACCATCTGGTGGTACCAAACCACCGGGACTTAGTCGCAAATAATTAATCGTTGTGGTCAAAACCACTGATGACCATAGGTCACAAATAATCTGATGGGGCCAACCCATCTTGTGGTCAAAACCACTGACGACAGTCCATAATTCTTCCCCCTCCTCTCATCAATCCCACCATCACATGCTTTTATAACAATTTTCATAAATCATACCGTAGCATTTAATCATCATGTGATGGCATGCAAATCATATATCAAAAATCACAAGTTAGGGACTTACCCTAATCCATGTTTAAGCCCACAAGCATATCATAGATCACTACCAAAATTTATACTCAAGACAATAATATGGCAAATTTATTAATAAAGTGTGTAAAGAGTTTACACACCTTTGCTATCGTAATTCCTAGATCTCGAAACTCCGATCTACAACGCTAGATCTCTTGTCCTATAATCGACCAAAAAGCATGGTTAGGGACTTAGGCCTATTCGGCCAAATACATGGGTTAGTACCATGGCCTATTCGGTCAAACCAATACAATTGAAAAGGGTTCCTTGTGAACCCAAAACATTACCCGAACGTCTTTAAACCCAAGCCACTATACTCCAATTGGTCTTGCTTCCCTGAAATCGGCAACTATTGGCTTTTCTTAGTCATTAGAAGAATAATCTATTATAAGTAGGCATTTACCACCACTTACCCAAATCCGAAAGTCAGAGAATGAAAGATCCAATCTCACTGCTTTGAGATCCCGAAGTGCCTATCATCAATTTCAACATTGATTAGAACCTTTGCTACTGTTTGCCAAAATTTCAGCTTCCATCCACTCCCACAAGTCAACAAAGAAAAGAAAATATGAAAGGAGGGTTCGGCCATCCCTTACCTTACAATCGATTGAATAACAGAGAAAACCCGGAGTATCAATGCCACTGTCCTATTCGGCCAAAGTGCAATCAAGGAGGAGTGTGAGATTTCGGTACTTCAAAAGGGTATATTCGGCTAAGGGGAAGAAAGAAAATAATGGAGAAGAAAGTGCTAAAAGTTTCGGCTAAAGGGGTTTGAGAAGAGGAAGGAAAGAAAATAAATGAGAGATTGATGTATAGGGAATTCGGCTAAGGTCCTTTAGAAGAAAAGAAAGAGTTTCAGTTTTTTGGAGCATGAAAAAGAAAGAAAAATAAAAGATGAAGGCTAGGTAAATTGTTAGCCGAAATTCCCAAGAAAATCACTTAAGCAAATTCGGCCTCCCCCCTATACCTAAGCTTGCCGTCCACCCTTCTTTGAAGTGTTTAAAAAAAATTCATTCACTACCTAAAATAATTCTAGGCCACTCATTTGAAGCAATTCAAATTGAATTTGAATACTTAAAATAATAATCCAATAATAATTCCATTTAATCCTATTTGTTTATCACCTCTTCAAGATAACAATAAAAATTAAAAAAAAAAATGAATAATCCTTATTCCTTATCAATTTAAAAGTCCAAAATCGGGCCACTTCTAACGCAAAAAAACCCAAACTAAAAATGCTCCCTGCGTCCCTCGAACCCGAGACCTCACTGCAGCCCTCACTCTCCAACGCCTTTTGCCACTTCTCCTCATTAGACTTTCATGCCATAAACCTTCTCCAATTAATTTTATGGCCTTCCTACTTAAGCCCCTTGTCTCACGCCAAAACTAAAAATAAAATGCCACTTGTCTTCTGCCGTGCCTTGAACCTGGCCCTCTTTAGCGCTACTTCCAAATTCTTAAGCAATGCGCGCATGGAGCCACTTTGCCAACTGGACTTTCATGTTCATTTCCCGGCTATTTATTTTTAAGGCATACCTGCCCCAGATTCCTAGTTGACGCAAAATAAAATCAAAGTGCTGCCTTTGCAACTCGAACCCAACTCCTTTGCCTCACCCTTAGGCGCACCAAGCCAATTGTGCGCTTAGTTCCTTGTGTCACACTTTTCCCATTTTTTACTTAACCCCTATCTCGCCTAGCTTCCTCCTTTTAGACACTTAAAAAAATAATATTTTAACACTAGGTCGTGCCCAACTCGGGTTTAATTCTAGACCCTAAAATATGCCAAATAAATCATAATATTTATTCTTCAGGCACCCACATGGGAAATTAATTAAATTACACACAACCCCTAATTTAGGATGTTACAGGAATGAATAATAAGAAGAAAATAATAAAGAAAATAAAAGAAAATTAAAAGAAATAAAAATAAAAATAAAAGTAGATAATGGAAAATGAAAAAAGAAAAACAACTGGAAAAGAAAAAGGAAGAAGGGGGTTAAATAAAAATTATGGATCTGGTGGTTGCCCCTGCCCTTGTACCTTCCTGTGGTGGCCACACGGCCACGGCCACGGCCGTATGTAAGGCCGTGTCATCTGGAAATCTGTATTTTGGTCAGTTTATAGTTAGGTGATAAAAAGGAAAAATTAAAGTAAAAGAAGAATAAATAAATAAATGTAAAAATTAATGGGGTTAGTGCTCGGGTTGCCTCCCGAGAAGCGCTCGTTTATAGTCTTAAGCTAGACTTTACCTCTCATTCGTATGGTCATGGTGGTTTGAGGAGGTGAAAATCCTTTCTCATGCGGTCAATTCAGTTTTTGATAAATAGTTTAAGTCGAGTAATGTTTACCTCAAAAATGTTGAATTTAGGATTGCTTACCTCGACTGTGCCGTATAGGAAGACATTAAGTACCTCAAAAGTGATTTCTTCGTTTGTCTTGAGATCTGAATTGGTGATTCGAGGGTCTTCCTTATTCAACAATACCTGATCCCCTATTTTGAAGTGATTTGTTGTTCTTATCACTGTCTGGGGGTTTCTTCTGTTTTCACTTCGTGTATTCCTAGTTTCTCTTTAAAGTGTGTTTTTCACTTGTCTAGTTCATCGCCCTGAAGCCTTAGTCCTTCATGAATTATTTCTTTATGGGTACGAGGTCTAAGATCTAGCTCAGCTAGGTGATTTCGTGATGTTTCTTGTAAAGAAGGTTGAACCAAATGGTTATCAATAGAATTAACGTTCGTACCTTTATTACTCGATGTCCTAGCTGAGCCAAGAGCTTGAAGAGTGATTGTTTCGTCGTCTACACGAAGTGTGAATTCACCGAATTCTTCCTCTGTGTGGCCTTTCTTTATTGCATCGGGATATGGCACACGAGGTTGGTACTCTGTAATTGCCAGTTTTGGTATATCATGGCACACTTCAACCTTACCTTTACTTACCACAGGTTCTTCCCTTAGGTTTGGTTCGTCTAACCCTTCACTATCGTAAATGGCTTGATTTTGCTCTCTTGGGTTAGTTTCAGTATTGCTTGGCAAGCTTCCTTGTGGTAGTTCTGAGATCAGCTTAGCAAGTTGTATAACTGACTTAGAAACTTCCTCAACTGACTTAGAAACTTCCTCAACTGACTTAGTGACTTCCCTAACTTGGCTCTCGATCCCTTTGATCGATGCTTGTTGGGTCTTAAGGGTGGTTTCAGTGTCTTGGAGACGGTTATCTGTGGCTGCCATGAATTTTATTAGCATCTCCTCAAGGTTCGACTCCTCTTCCTGTTGGTAATGTGGTTGTTGAAAATTTGGAGGAAGTTCCGGTCCTTGGCTACTTTGATTATCCCACGAGAAATTTGGATGGTACCTCCAACCTGCATTATAAGTGTCATTATAAAAAATATTTTGAGGTCTAGAATAGTTACCCGTATATTGAGCTTGCTCGTTTTCCATGACATATCCGTAGAGTGGGTACTCAGGATTCACCATGCCTCCTAAATTCGAATCATATTGTATTTCTGGGTGTACCTGCGAGAGACTATTCAAACCATCAATTTTTTTATTCATCATCTCTAATCGATTAGATAACTTGTGACCACGTCGAGGTTGAAGACACCGCTACTTTAGTAGGAATTGTCCTCATCGCTTGCCACCGATAATTATTCAGTGCCATCTTCTCTAAAAACTAAAATTATCTGCCAAAAGCAAATGGAGGAAAAATTAGCAAAGTAAAAAAAATAATAATAATAATGAAAATAAATTGCAATAAAAAAATGGCTAAAGCAATAAAAATGGAGTTTTCTTAATATTTTAGTTCCCCGGCAACGTCGCCAAAAACTTGATCGATGTGAAGTCAGAGTTTTAAAATTTATAATGAGAATGATCGAACCTGGAAACTAATTATGACAACGATTGAGGCAAGTGCACCTATCGAACAGTAGTATAGTTTAGGCAAGACCGGATTGTCGAACCCAAAGGAACTAAAAGTACTAATACTAACTTTCTTTCTATTATTTAGCCTAAAATAAGTGAAGTTGTTTATTAATCTAAATTAACTAATTATTAAAATAAAAGTCTAAGACAAAGAAGAATGAAATTGGGAGAATAACTTGGGAAAAACTCAGTTGATTAAGACGACACCCAAGGAAGAATCCACCTAGACTTCACTTGTTATCTAACACTGAACCATACGATTTATTCACTTGACTTGATCCGTAGGACTCCCTAACGTATATTAAACCCTCTCTCGAGGCGAATAACGTCTAACCCTAGGTTAATTAACGGAAATCTCTTTCTCGAATAATAACCCCCTAGAATAGCAGTAAATCGATCTATGGACATCCCATATTAGGTTTCACCCTAATCCGGCAAAATCTCGTCACCCTATCTCCAGGCGTGTGATCAACTCCGCTTAATTATGCTAGATCTACTCTTAAGCAGGGACTTTTGCTCCACCACCTAAGCACATCATACTTGAATTAATATCCGCAAAATATCAACACAAGAATTAAGCACACATAATTAAGAACAAATCAAGTATTTATCATATAATTCAGAAAACAATAACAAGATTCATCTAGGTTTCATCCCCCTCAGGTATCTGAAGGGTTTAGTTCATAATAATAAAAGAAAACATCTTAGAAGAAAAGATAAAACAAAACATAAGAAATCCCTAAAACCCTCTGAAGGAATTGAAGAGGAGACCCTCTGTCTTGAGTAGAATTCCGGCTTCTGGAGATGGATCAACTGGCTATCCCTGAGTGAATCCCCACAAATCTGCCTTCTCTGGCCTAGCAAGACGCCCCTAAACGATGGCTTAGGGCCTCCGTCGACTCCCCTCAACAGAGGGTTTCTACCAAAACTCCCCGAATAAGTTGCCCCCTAGGGTGTTTATATAAGCTTTGAGATGCCTTACTTGGCCTCCAAGTATCCTAATTTGAGTGTAATTGCTATTTGGGGGTTTAATTAGACTTTAGAGTGTGTTTCTTTGCCTCTAAGCATCCAAATCCGAGTGAAACTCCTCTTGGCCGCGGCAGGGCACGGCCTTGGGACACGCCCGTGTGAATCGTGGCCAGGCCGTGTGGACTTCGTTGATGAGGCACGACCGTGTAAATCGTGGTCTAGGCCGTGTTTGAGATCTTTGGTGAGGCATGGCCGTGTGATCTTTGGTCCAGGCCGTGCCGATTTCATGCTTTGGCCCATTTGTCCCGTTTTAAGCCCGTTTTGCGTTCTTTTCATCCCCGGTGCTTTCTCGAGTATATAACATGAAAAGAAAGGATTAAGAGCACCAAATTACATAAAATAAGGGATAATTCATCCAAAAGCATACTAAATGTGGGATTAAAATATGTTACTATTTTGGTTTATCAAAAATTTTGTATGAAAGGATTAAGGGTTTTGGTAGAGAAAAAAAATAAGAAAAGTTCTGCCCAAATGTGTTCAATAATGGTGTGAGTTGTATTAAAATCACGATGGTATCAATACTTATAGTTAAGTATCGATACTTTTCCTTTGGTATCAATAATTTTGTTAAAATATTGATCCTAAAGTGCCCAATTTGGTTTCAAAGTGCAGAAAACTTCGTAGAACACAATTCTAAGGCCTTAAAGAGTACTAAACTGATTTAAAAAGTTGTTTTTGCTATTTCTAATGATTTAGTATACCTAATTGTATAGATTAAGCCATGATGCATATGAATCATAGAATATCATAAATTCATCAAAAAATGATTAATTTCACCAAATAAAGTCTACTTAAGCATATTCTAAGGCATAAAAAAGTGCATACTAGACCATATTGGTCAAGATAGACTAACATGCAACTTTAACTCCCCCTTACTAGATGGATATAAAAGACATATAAATAATTTATACATGCTTTTTCAATCAATTTGAAGTCATAAAGAATTTAAAAAACATTAAAGTGCATAAATTTATTTGAACACAAAATCAAGTTAGGGTGGTGATAGCTAGTTCTCTCGTAAGTGTCCAAAATCTTTCCTTATCTAAAAGTTTAGTAAAAATATCAACTAATTGATGCAAAGTTTCAACATATTCTAGAACTATGTCTCCTCTTTGGACATGATCCCTAATTAAATGATGTTTAATTTCAATATGCTTAGTTCTAGAGTTTTGGATGGAAACTTTAGTGAGACAAATAGCACTAGTATTGTCACACTTGATAGGAATGGTGTCTATATCAATTCCACAATCCTTAAGTTGTTTCATCCATAAAACTTGAGTATAACAACTACTAGCGGAAATGTATTTCACTTTGGTGGTGGACAATGCATCACTATTTTGTTACTTTGAAAACCATGATATGAGCATGTTGCCTAAGAATTGACAAGTACCGGAGGTGCTTTTCCTATCTAATTTGCAACCTCTAAAATTTGCATCCGAGAAAGCATGCAAACTAAAGAATGAGTCTTTAAGGTACCAAAGGCCTAAGTTAAGAGTGGCTCTAAGGTATCTAAATATCCTCCTAATGGCTTATAAATGTGATTACTTAAGACATGATTGATATCTAGCATACAAGCAAACACTAAACACAATATCAGGTGTACTTGCAGTAAGATAAAGTAAATAACCAATCATTGACCTATATAATTTTATATCTACACCATTACCTTTCTTATCTTTGTCAAGCTTTGTAGAAGGGCTCAAAGGTGAATCTTGTGGTTTGAGGATATCCATCCCAAACTTCTAAAGCATCTCCCTTATATACTTGGCTTGATTGATGAAGATGTCATCCTTCCTTTGCTTGATTTGGAGTCCTAAAAAGAAATTTAACTCTCTTATCGTGTTCATATCAAACTCACATTTCATTAACTTTGAAAATTCTTCACAAAAGGAATCATTAGTAGCACCAAAAATAATATCATTTACATAAATTTTTACTACTAACAGATCATTAGTGTCAACCTTCCCTTTACAAAAACCTTTCTCAACAAGAAAATTTGACAATCTTTCATACCAAGCTTTAGGAGCTTGTTTTAAACCATATAAAGCTTTAGAAAGTTTGAAAAAATGGTTTGAAAATTTAGAATATTCAAAACCGAGTGATTGTTTAACATACACTTCTTCACTTATAAACCCATTTAGAAAATCATGTTTAACATCCATTTGATATAATTTAAAATCATTGAAGCATGCAAAGGCTAAAAGCATTCTAATGGCTTCTACTCTAACTACGAGAGCCTAAGTCTCATCATAATCTATTCCTTCCTCTTAAGTGTAACCTTGAGCAACAAGCCTAGCCTTGTTCCTCACTATGTTACCACTCTCATCTAGTTTGTTCCTGTAACACCCCAAACCCGGCCTAGACGTTATGGCCAAATCTGGCGATGTCACATGGGATGCAATTTGAAAACGAATTTATCATGTTAAACCTTTTCCGTTTATTAACCTCTATCTATCTCTTGACAATTCCAAATCACTTTCTCATTGAGTTGGATTCATTTAAAAGCATTTTGTGTAGCGAAAGCTTTTAAAACCGTGATATTTGAAGAACATCATTCGCGTTTAGGAAAATGTAGTTTTTAATAAAACCGAGTTTCGTAGTTAGAAATCCATGAAAACAGTGAAAATCCAAAGTAAAAGCAACAGTCCAAAAGTCCAATTACATCAAAAATAACCCAGAAGATAAATAGGAAATAAATACCATAACTGAAATTAAAATAATTCAAAAATCATGTGGTCACAGTCGAGTCCTCCGTCGTACCGATCCGTCTAAGTCTGGGGATTACCTATAAAGTTAAAACAAAAAGGGGTGAGTTTACGTAAACTCAGTGTGTAATCCCCACAGAAAACATGCATACAGTCAAATAACAAACAGTCAAATGCAGTCAGGGCCTAAGCCCATTTCAGTTTCATTAGCAGTTCGGCCTTAGCCCATTTTAGTTTCAGTATCAGATGTGCATTAGGGCCTACGCCCATCACAGTAACAGTATCAGTAATGCAGACAGTAATCAGTAATGAAGTCCTACCCACCAGCCTCTACACACCATCTCCGTCTATCCCTACACTCCATGTGGGGTTTAAAACACCCATCCATCCCTACACTCCGAGTAGTACCAAATGCGGCACATAATTAGTATATTGCAGCTAAGCTTCCAGATAATAGGCTTAAGAACCTTTCAGTACACTTCCTCCAAATATCAACATCCCAACCCAATGCAATGCAACATACAGTATATCATCCTTTTATGCAGTTATCAGTCATTCATATATAATTATCAGTGATCATGCATAAATTGTCATGCTCAATACATGCATTACATACAGTCAGATCACATATCTTGGGGGTCTAAGTACGTTTACCGACCCTACAGTAGGTTTACAGTCGACTTGGGCGACCCGTGTAACCCTAAGACATCATTTCAAATAAATGGGCTCACACGCCCATGTGGCTTGCCCGTGTGGGCCCACACGCCCAGATTGGCCTTGGCCCGTATGGATCACACGGCCTGGCCCGAATTCCCACACGCCTGTGTAGACTACCCGTTTGGGCCCACATGCCCGTGTGGCCCACACGGCCCAAATAAGTCTAGCCTGTGTGTCGCACACGGCCGTGTCTTGTGCACACAGCCTAACCTCGTCGATCACACGCCCGTGTTATGGCACACGGCCTACCATACGGGCAACCACACGCCCATATGGCATCGACAGTGGGGTTCTCGGTTTTCGTTGAAACCCCAGTTTCTGCGTAATCAGGTACACACCTGGTATTGGTTCGATGTGAAACCACTCGCGAGCCTTCCAAAACATAAATATTGTTATAACGTCGCTCAATTTTAGTAACATCTTTGAAACCTTAACGGGAAAAATTCCACAAACGAGAACTCACAACCTCAATAACGTATTCATAAACTTACCAGTAAGGAACAGGAACCTTTAACACTCGAATCGCTGCAGGAGCACCACTGAAATCTTAACCTTCGCCTAACCCAAGAGAACCAAACACAAACTCCTTTTTAGAAAACCATCCACGAAACAAAAAGAAAAATGAAAACATTTACTTACCGATGAATGAGCGCACACAAACATTTAACAAAGAGGAAACAATTTGGAAAACCGAAAAAAAGGAAAGAAAAGCAAAGGAAATTCGGTAGGGGAAGAAGAAGCAAAACGCTCAAAGTTGGAGAAAGTTTGGGGAAATTGAAAATTGAAAATAGAAAAATAAAAATAATAATTATCCCCAAATCCCTCAATTAACTCCCACTAAACCCATTACATCTCAACCAACACAAAATATCGGTTCATCCGAAACTCTCTTTCAATCAAATGAGCAAAAATATTAGCAATCACGCTTGCGCAAAGATTTGAACACAAGACCTCTTGCAAACCCACACTCCACCTAACCACTAGACCAGCAGTGTAACGCCTCGAATTTAGGCCTAGAAGTATTGGGCCTATTGGGCTTTGGGCTTTAGATCTCGGAAAATTTTTAAGTGAGCAAGAAAAAGACAATTGGCATGTGGGCTTTGAGGGTAATGAATTTAGAGTGTCTAGGGGTGTTGGAGATGTCCTGGGATCAAATAAAGGCATAGGGAAAATTTTAGTTTTAGCCCAAGGGAGCCAGACTTGATTAGAAGGCCTTTTAAATAAATGAAGAAGAAAAATGACACAAGAGGAGCTTGTGGTGTAGTGGCAAAGTGGCGCCACATAGGGAGCAAGGAGGTGGCATCATTAGCAGGAAAGGGAATCCAAGGTTTGAGTAGTGGCATGGTATTTTGTTGGGGATTTAATTTTTGCCTTCTAGATGGTTAGTAGTGGCGTTGGATGTGAACTCTGAAGGAAGTGTTCATGAGAGAAAATTAAGGAAGGGATAAAGGAGCTTATCTTAGAGAAAATTTAGGATGAGATTGAGGAGTTATCAAGGAGAAAAGTTAGGAGCTGAGAAGTGTGAAGAGTTGGTGCCGTTGTGGGAAGTGGGAAGTGTATAAATTCGGCTTAGGAGGGTAAATGAGTGCCGTTTTTGGGTCTTTTAAGGGGTATTACGAATTTTCATTGTGGCTTTCGGCATTTGGAGAGTTTTGCAAATAAGTTAGTCTTTCTTTTCTTTACCGAATATCCTGTAGTTACCCTCACACAAGGACATTTTATCTTTTCTTTTCTCCCCCTCATTCTGTTCTTTTGTTGCCGAATTCTTCAATTGCCGAAAAACCATCATTCCTTTTTGCCGAATTCTCTCTTAGCCAAACTTTTCTATTGCCGAATTACCATCATCTTCTCTTGCCGAAATCCTCCATTAGTGCCGAATCTTGTTCAAGTAGATATCTAAGCCACAGGATCAAAGGAGAATTTCGGTAAGTGCTTAGTTAAACTTTTTAGTGTGTTTTGTTAAAAGCTGAAGGGCTATCTAACCCAATCCTTGTCGTTAACCTGTATTAATAAGGGTAAGGCTCAACAATCGCAAGCGTGGTAAGTAAGGATTGCTAACAAGGTGGTAAGTGTTCTCGACTCAGTCATGGTTTAGTAAATGGCCGAATCTAATGTGGCTCATAGGGGTGACTTATGAACAATATGGGTCACTTGGTTTTTTATGATATAGGTGTTTGGGTGCAGATCTAGAGGATAATCGCCAATAGTAGCAAAGGAAGGGCTACTAGAACGTAAGGCCCATGGTAAAGGTACGGTGAGGTTTCGGTTTTTGGTTAGTATGTGTGTTAACGCTTTGGTTAATCGCTAGTAATGTCAATTGTAGGTTCGTGACTAAGGGGTTTGCAGTACGCGAGGTTACCAGGTGTGTACAAACACTACACACACGATATCGGCAATGCCGAAAAGCCGAAAAGGCGAAAGTGGCTAAATGGGCCCGGTGGGCCCTGAGGCTAAGTTTGATAAAATGGTTTGGTTGATTATACGAATTAAGTTAGCTATGCTTGATGCATGATCTGGCCATGTTTTGGGCCTAATAGGCCATATGATGAGATTTGGGCCTAACGGGCCGTAAGGACATGAGATGGGCTTATGGGGGCGTAGACAAGTATGTTAGGGTTAATGGACTTTAGGCCTAGCTTGAACAACTTTGTAATTTCATAAGACTTAAGCTAATTAAACATGTTTGTGGACAAGTCGATTAGTTAGAGTGTGGTAACCGACATATACATGTCTAGGATTGGATCTAGTGAGAGCTTGGTACTTAAGCGGTCCGAGTGACCCACCTCCTCTTTTCTGAGATCCTACCTGGTGCATAGTGTTTGTTCACTTTAACCGCGAGGACTTGTTTATGGGCCAAAGTTCATAACTAAAACCCAAGAGGGACCAAATACCCTTATATTTGTAAAATTACTAAAATACCCTCATATTTGTAAAATTACTAAAATACTCTTATATTTGTAAAATTACTAAAATACCCTAATATTTGTAAAATTACTAAAATACCCTTATTACTAAAATACCCTTATGTGTAAAATTACTAAAATACCTCTAGATTTGTAAATTACTAAAGTACCAAAATACCCCTGTTCTCAAAATTACCAAAATACCCCTGTTTGCAAAAGTACCAAAATACCCTTGTTTTGCAAAATTACCAAGATACCCCTATCTTGCCAAATTACCAAAATACCTCTATAGGGTAGAATTATGAAAATACCCCTGGATATTGAAATGACGAAAATACCCCTATATGACGGATATGAGTTTATGGATGTTACTTGTGTGTTTGATGCATTCATATGATATTCTGTTTAGGATGCATACGGGTGGGAATTATGGTATGGAGGAAGAATTTGAGGATCACATAGTCGCTTGACGACCGTGGATCCACCGGAGGCTTTTAGCCCAATATATGATTAGCAGCTTTGCTGCAACGTTCGGTAGTACCGCAACCGGGCTACCCATGGTGTGTAGTGGAGGGGTGGGTCGAGCTAGAATTCCCCACAGGAGCCATAAGGTTGGAAGGGAAATGGTGTGTGTAGAGGATGGATTTTTGGGGTGGGTTTTGCATTATCTTGTTTGTATATGATGCGATATGATATGATATGAGGTCATTGTGGGACCGATTTTGTTAGGGCATGGGCCCAATGTGAATATTTGTATGAAAATTGATTGCCAAGGGTTGTACACACTGAGTTTTGAAACTCACACCCTTTAATTTAATGTTTCAGGTATTCCCGAATAGACGGCTCGACATGGGAGAGGACTCGGAGATGGCCACACTACAAGCTGTTCAAATGTTTTAATTTATTCAAATGATTCTGTTTTAGATACTTTGTTTTTTCATTGGATTGTAATAAGGCCATGTAACTCCTATTTGACTTTGAATTTTGGGTTTATTATTATTATTGTTTCAACTACCCACTTGAGAAATTTCATAAAATTAGTAAAGTGTTAATATGGTTTCAAAATAATCTTTTGTTTTGGGCTTTTGGGCCTTAAATGGTTAACTAGTAAATTGTTTTGAAGTGCGCCTTTAATGTGACATTCTAGATTCGGGCCTAACTTCTAGGCCGGGTTTGGGGTGTTACAAGCAGGCCCATTCTGATATGGTTTTATAATTAATAAAATATAAGCCCATTGAACAGAGATAGGGCTTAATTCCAAAAATAATCAAAATTTGCCAAAGCTAAGGCTTGAACTTGGGATCTCTCACACACACCCAGAACACTTAACCACTGAAGCGGATACACAGTTGTGTCAAAAATTTACAAAAGCTGAAAAACAAATTTTTGGGGCGTTACAACTCTACCCCTCTAAAAGAAAATTTTGTCCTCAAAATTTACCTGATCAGAATAGGTGAGGATACTGCTGACACATCGAATCCTCAAGTTCTCACGTGGCCTCCTCAATGCTATGATTTCGCTACAGAACCTTTTACCAGTGGAATGGATTTCTTTCGCAGAACCCTAACGTCATGATCCAGAACCTGAACTGGCTCCTCCTCAAAGGTCAAGTCTGGCCTAACTTTAATCTCCTCAACAGGGTCAATATGCGAGGGATCAAAGCGGTAGCGCCTCAACATCGAGACTTGGAACACATCGTGTATACGGTCTAACTCTGGAGATAGCTCCAACTGATAAGCAACCGGTCCCACTTGTTTCAGAATCTGGTACGACCCAATAAACCTAGGGCTTAGCTTTCCTTTACGACCGAACCTCAGAATCTTTTCCATGGTGAGACCTTGAGAAATACGAAGTCCCCCACAGAATACTCAATCTCGCGTCTCTTCAGATCCGCATAAGATTTTTGTCTGTCTGATGCCGCTTTCAGTCGATCCCGAATCAATCTGACCTTATCCTCAGTCTCAGACACCAACTCAGGACCCAGAACACCTCGTTCACCCAACTCAATCCAACACAAGGGAGTGCGACACTTACGACCATACAGAGCCTCGTAAGGTGCCATCTGAATGCTAGACTAGAAACTGTTATTATAAGCAAACTCCGCTAGCGGAAAATACTCCTCTCAACTGCCTCGAAAATCAATAGCACAGCTCTTCAACATATCCTCCAGTATCTGAATCATTCTCTTCGATTGACCATCGATTTGAGGATGGAACGCAGTACTGAAGTCCAACCTTGAACCCAGAGCCTCATGTAGCTTTTTCCAAAATCGAGGCGTGAAGCGAAGATCCCTATCAGAAGTGGGTGTCAAGGGCAACCTACTAACAAATTCCATGGTTACTCGTTCCCACTTCCATAGCGAGATCTTAACCGGCTGCAGCAAACCCGAAGGCAACTGATGCTCAGCCTTAACCTGCTGGCATGTCAGACATCGTGCCACAAAAATAGTAACTTCCCGTTTTAACCCTGGCCACCAGTACAGTTCATGAAGATCTCGGTACATCTTATTACCGCTAGGATGTATAGCATAAGGGCTACTATGCGCCTCCCTCAGAATCAACTGTCTCAAATCAGAATCATTCGGCACACATACCCGGCCTCGGAAACACAACACACCCTCAGAGTTCAACCCAAAGTCCGTAGTAGTACCACCCTCAATCTGTCGAAACCTCAAGCTCAGAGACTTATCCTGCAGCTGTTTACTCTTAATTTGCTCGATCCAAGTTGGTTTGACTTGCAGTTTAGCCAACAAACTCCCATCATCGAACAAGCTGAGTCGAGCAAACATCGCTCTCAGATCAGTCATATCCCTACGGCTCAATGCATCGGCCACCACATTGGCCTTGCCAGGATAGTGTTCAATTGTACAGTCGTAATCCTTAAGTAGCTCAACCTATCTGCGCTGCCTAAGATTCAACTCCTTCTGAGTAAGGAGGTACTTGAGGCTTTTGTGATTAGTGTAGATGATACACTTCTCACCATACAGGTAGTGCCTCTAAATTTTCAATGCAAAGATTACGACGGCCAACTCCAAATCATGCGTCGGATAGTTTGCCTCATGTGTCTTTAGCTGACGAGGCGCATATGCTACCACCTTACCATCCTGCACCAACACACATCCCAAACCGACATGTGATGCATCACTATAAACCGTGAACTCCTTTCCAAGTTTAGGTTGTATCAGCACAGAAGCCTCAGTCAGTACAGTCTTGAGCTTCTCAAAGCTCACTTGCTGTGCATCAGTCTAGACAAACGATACACCCTTACGTAGCAGCTTAGTTAAGGGTGCTGCAATCAGTGAGAAGAATTCCACAAACCGCCGATAATAACCTGCCAAACCCAGAAAGCTACGGATCTCAGAAACATTCTTAGGCTGTCTCCAATCCACTACAGCCTCAATCTTTTGAGGGTTGACCCGAATCCCCTTAGCAGACATCACATGACCCAGAAATGTTACTTCACGTAACCAAAACTCGCACTTGTTGAACTTAGCATAAAGCTGCTTTTCCCTCAAAATCTGAAGAACAACCCTAAGGTGCTCGTCATGCTCATCCTCAGTCCTCGAATAAACCAATATGTCATCGATGAAAACTATGATGAACTGATCCAAATAAGGCTAAAATACCCGGTTCATGAAATCCATGAATACGGCCGGCGCATTCGTCAACCTAAAAGGCATAACTAGGAACTCGTAGTGACCATAACGAGTCCTAAATGTCGTCTTATGCACATCAGTCTTCTTAACCCTCAACTGATGGTACCCAGAACGCAAGTCAATCTTAGAGAACAAAGACGTCCCTTGGAACTGGTCAAACAGATCATCGATCCTTGGTAACGGATACTTGTTCTTGATGGTCAGCTTATTCAGTTGTCGGTAGTCAATACACATCCTCATGGATCCATCCTTCTTCTTAACAAACCGTACCAACGCTCCCCATGGAGACACACTAGGACGGATGAACCCACGATCCAATAACTCCTGAATTTGAGCCTTAAGCTCCGTAAGCTCTTTCGGTGCCATTCGATAGGGAGTGATAGAAACCAGAGCTGTACCAGGGAAAAGCTCAATCCCAAACTCCACTTCCCAATTCGGAGGTAAACCCGGTAGCTCATCAGGAAAAACATCTAGAAAATCCCTCACAGTTCTGATATCCCCAATAGAAGAGTTCCCAGAAGCAGTAGTACTGACGTAAGCAAAATACACCTCGCACCCTTTTCGGACTAGTTTCTCGGCTACCAGTGCTGAGATCACATTCGATAGATAATCCTGACGCTCTCCAATCACGACTACCTCATCCTCCTCCTCAGTTCTCAAGATGACCCTCTTAGCCGCACAATCCAAAGTTACACGATGCTCGACTAAGCAGTCCATCCCCAATATCATATCAAACTCCCCAAACAGAAGCTCCATCAACTCAGCTAGAAATACCGTCCCTTGAACCTCTAAAGGAACATTCCTATTCAGTTTGCTAACTCTAACAGATTGCCCCAGCGGGCTCAGCACAGTCACCTCACTAGAAGTACTCTCAACCGGGATTCCTAAATTTTTAGAAACTGAACAGGCAACATAGGAATGCGTAGATCCTATATCTATCAATGTAGTGTAAGGCACATCATAAATAAGAAAAGCACCCGTGATGATGTCTAGAGCATCTTTGTCCTCTCGGCGGCGTATAGCATAAACAAAAGCAGGCTGCCTCGCCCCAGTCTATCCAGCACCTTTGCTCGGTGCCTCTATCCACGACCCATACCATTACCACCCCTAGCCTGACCACGGCCTCTCGGTGGCTGTTGTGCTACTCTCTGTGGCTGTACAGCACCAGTACCCTGAGCTTGCATCTGATCGGCCCTCAACGAACACTCCCTAATGCGATGATCCAATGATTCACACTTCAGACACGCCTCAGCCCTCCTCCAACACTTGCTCTGATGGCGTCTACCACAATCGACACATGGCTCCAGTCCCGTAGCAGTAACAGGGGGCCCAGCTCTAACTGGCCCATCAGGTCTGGCCTTTTTCTTAGGCCTCTATACAGAACTCGAGGGCTCTGAATCCCTCTTGTTCTTACCCCTCTCTTTATCTCTGTTCTGGCGCTCAGCGCGCTTAACATCCTCAGCAATCTTAGCTTTCTCCACCAGTACAACAAACTCTCGCTCCCTCTGTGGAGCAATCAAAACCCTCAGATTATCCCTCAGCCCATCCTCAAATTGGACACACCTCTCATACTCATCTGCCACCATGCCTCGAGCATAACGGCTCAGCTTTAGGAATTCAGCCTCATACTCGGCCACAGATCAGTCTCCCTGAGTGAGGTTCAGAAACTGATGTCTCCTAGCATCAATATAACTGGCTCCCACATATTTACTCTGAAACGAAGTCTTAAAGAACTCCCAAGTCAGACGGTGAGGCTGAGTGCCCTCCTTAAGAGTCAACCACCACTAGTAAGCCTCATCGTGAAGCAAAGAGACTGCACCCTTCAATTCCTGCTCAACGGTGCAATCCAGGTCATCCATAATCTGCTCCGTGGCCTCAATTCAGTACTCGGCCACATTAGGGGCGACTCCAATGACACCCCTAAAAAGTTTAGCTCCATTGGATCGGAGTCATTCAGTAACAGACTCTCGGCCCCCAGATCTAGTGTTGGGTCTAGCGACCCTCTCCAGTATCCTTAGCATAGCCTGGGACAATGCGTCGTTCCCAGCCATGCGATCTTCAGACCGAGTCTCAGTAACAGGTGACACTGGCGCCTCACTCATTTTCAAATTCGGTATACTACCCAGGGAAGAGGACTCAGCTTGAGCCCCTCTACGGGCCCTACCTCGGCCTCTAGTACCACGTCCACGAATACCTCTTGCGCTCATGTCTAATAAGATTTATTTGTATTATGAATTTTATGAATCAGTTACAGTTTCAGTAGTTACTAACAGATGTTTTATGTAAAGCAGTATCATAAATTCAGAGTTTGTTTTCGCAGTACAGTCTCTACCAGTTTCAATTCACTACAGTTTCAGTATACATTACTAGATTTTTTCAGTACCGACTATCTATAGCAGTTTATCAGAATACTTACAAGATCGGCACCGGAGACTCGGTGTACCACAATCTCAATCAAGTCATTTCAAATAATTTAAAAATCAGTTCTTAAAAACCAAGTTTTAAAACCCAAAATCCACAGCCGAGTTTTGCAACCTGGCTTTGATACCACTAAATGAAACACCCCAAACCCGGCCTAGACGTTATGATTGAATTTGGCGATGTCACATGGGATGCAATTTGAAAACGATTTTATCATGTTAAACCTTTTCCATTTATTAACCTCTATCTATCTCTTAACAATTCCAAATCACTTTCTCATTGAGTTGGATTCATTTAAAAACATTTTGTGTAGCAGAAGCTACATTCAAAAACATTTTGTTAAACATTTTGAGTTGGATTCATTTAAAAACATTTGAACTCAGTGTGTAATCCCCACAGAAAACATGCATACAGTCAAATAACAAACAGTCAAATGCAGTCAGGGCCTAAGCCCATTTCAGTTTCAGTAGC
Organism: Gossypium sturtianum; assembly: GCA_025698515.1. Classification (NCBI taxonomy): domain Eukaryota; kingdom Viridiplantae; phylum Streptophyta; class Magnoliopsida; order Malvales; family Malvaceae; genus Gossypium; species Gossypium sturtianum. The sequence goes on from CM046950.1 coordinate 31,106,819, forward strand.
AGTTCGGCCTTAGCCCATTTTAGTTTTAGTATCAGATGTGCATAGGGCCTACGCCCATCACAGTAACAGTATCAGTAATGCATACAGTAATCAATAATAAAGTCCTACCCACTAGCCTTACACACCATCTCCGTCCATCCCTGCACTCCATGTGGGGTTTAAAACACCCACCTATCCCAACATTCCGATTAGTACCGAATGTGGCACATAATCTGTAACATCCTGAATTATTGGGTCTGTGCATTTTATGTGATGTACATTTAATATGATTAATTTGAGAATTTGAGGTGCAAATTGGGTTCAGGTTTGGGCTGAGGCCTTGATTAAATATTCTGTTTAGATACTCTAGGGCTTAAAATAAGGTTTTGGTTGTTTGAAATGTCAAATTGGGCTTGTAGCCTAAAGTAGTGTGGTGCCATAGAGGAGAAAAGGGGGGCGTCACTAGTGGATGGAGAAGGCCCAAGTTTTGGTTGCTTGGAGCCCAAGTTATTGGGCCAAATTTGGCACTTAAAGAGGAGTTAGGGGGGACAGCACAAGGCTATTAAATAGGGATTTTTAATGTTTTTAATTTGTGGATAATAAGCTGATAAAAGGAGGGAGGAAGTGGTGTGATGTAGGACACTTTTGGGTAGGTGTTTTGATAAAAATAAGGAAAAGATGGGAGCTATCTTTAGAAGATTAGTGTTAGCCGAAATTTTGAAGAGTTGGAAAGGAAAGGGGCATTCTGTTTTGGCTTTAGGTGGGTGTGCCAAAATTTGAAGGCATCATACCCATTTGTTTTTCTTTCTTCTCCTATCTTCTCCCCCTCAAAAGAAATCGCCCTTTCCTCTTCACTTTCTTTTCTTTTCTTTCTTCTTCTAGCCGAATCTCTCTGTCTATTCCTTGCCCATCTTTTTAATCCTTTGTTCTTTTAAGAGCCGAAAACGCATCAGTATTTCTCTTGTTCATCTTTCTGGGATTTTCTTAAAAGCCGAAATCCCTAGATCTCATCTCCTGTGATTGCCAAATTTCCTCTGTGGTGTCTACTTGTGTCGAATCTTGAGGAAAACTGAAGGTAAGTGTCGATTTACGTAATTCAATCTTTTCCGATTTTAGAGACCCTAGCCGAATGGCTATGTGGAAACTGATCTTATGTTTTTCTCTCATTTGCGGCATTCCGAGATTTGAAGGGGATTCAATCGCTTAGATTTCTAAGCTAGATTTCAGTAGCACTCGAATCGTATTACTTTCGGGATTTCAAGGTAAGGAGATCTGTTAATTTAAAGTATAAATGCGGGAAAACACTAACCCTTGGCCGAATATAGGAGAGGCCTTATCTTCGCGTTCTTTCGACTTTTGAGCAAAGTTGTAGACAGAGGGCAGTAGATCCGATTAGCGAGGGTATCGACATAGAGGGTAGTCTTACACATCAATCAGGTGTGTAACACTCTCACACCATTTAGATTGCTTGATTAGTATGTATACAAACCTGTTATATTCTGCATATTCTATTAAATGCCGAAATACCGGCATGGCTGTTAAAAACCCGAGAAGGGTAAAGGCGAATCACCAGGTTAGTGATCTCTGTCATTCTAAAGTGAATGTTTCTGCTGAGAAGATATGCTTTATATGTATGCCAATTTCTATGTATGCATGGGGTTGGGTGATTGATGAAAGGGGAAGTGTTCTGTTGTAGTGGCTTTTGCCATGATCTGTTGTAGTGGCTATTGCCATGATCTGACAATGAGCAGCTATCTGCAGCATGACTGCAATCGATGGTGTGTAGCGGTGTGGGTTGATTGTAGAAATCCCCAATGGTGTGATTGGCAGGTAAGGGTGGTGTGTAGCGGATGAAAACCTAGGATTGGGTTGGGCTTTGCATAATTTTTTTGATATATTATACTCTGTTATCTGTTCTGTAGGGCTAAGGCCCAATCTGATGGTGCACGAGGGTTGCACACTAAGTCTCGTGACTCACCCTATTATTTAACATCTTTCAGGTAGCACCTAGTGCATCGGACTGGGTTGGAGAGGAGCGCAAGGTGGCCATGCGAGGGATTATTTTGATTCAGCAAAAGACTTTATTAGTTTAATTATTTTTAATATTTTTTAATTAGTTTGTTTATATTTTATTGTAATAAGGCCACCGCTTATTATAATTCTTTTAGGTTTTCTTTTGGGTTTTCGAGTTTTTGGACATCTAAAATCCTACGTAAAAGGTTAAACTAAGGCATGTACTGAAATGATAAAAATCAAAGGAAAATTCCAGTTTTATATTCATTAAGGCATTAAATAAAATTTATTTCTTTTACAATTTATCAACCTATTAAGTTTTTCCCGTATAAACGCCAAAACTATGTTTTTAAAACAAAACAAAACGTGACATGTTTTATAAAGTCTTCTTAGTGACATGCCAGATCCGGTCGTGGTGTTTGGGTTGGGTTTGGGGTGTTATAAATTGGTATCAAAGCTAGGTTCAAAACTCGGCTTTGGGTTTTTGGGCTCAAAACGTTTTCTAAAGATGGGTTTTGGAAACATGCATGTTTATAGATAACACAGGAGGGTTTTCTCGGCATGGCACCTGCGTCTCCAGCCCAAGTCCGCCAGGTAAGTATTCAGAACTCACTGTGTGTTATATATATATGAGGGCTCGATGGGCTTTAAGGAACGTAGATTATTTTAATTAGAGCTTGATGGACCTTAGGCTTAGTTAAACAACTCTCAATTGCATAAGACTTAATCCAATCGAACAAACCTGTAGACAAGTCGCAAGACTAGGGTGTGGCAACAGCATGCGCATGTCTAGGATTGGATCCGAAGAGCACAGTACTTAAGCGATCCTAGTGACTCACCTCCTCTTATTTGGAATCCTACACGTGCATAGTGACTGTTCACCCTAGCCACGAGGATTTGTTGACGGGCCAAAATTAATAATTAAAAACCCGAAAGGGACCAGCCATTCTATTTTGTAAAACTACTAAATTACCCCTAATTTATAAATGACCAAAATATCCCTGATTTGTAAAATTACCGAAATACCCCCGAATTGCAAAATTACCAAAATCCCCTCTTTCACAAAATCACCAAGGAACCCTATTTCAGAAAATTACAAAAATACCCCTGTAGGATAAATTACGAAAATACCCCTAGGTAGTGAAATGACGAAAATACCCTTAGGTGATGAATGTAAGTTCATGGATGCTATTTGTATGTGGATGTTACATGATTGAATGTATGTGTATGTAGAACAAAGAGACAAACTTGAGACTGAAACTTGTGGATGTAATTTCGAATTTGAAAGAACTACTCTTAAACTACTGTTCATAAGACTGTTCGTGGTTAATCAGTGGAAGAAACCTATTAATTCATAAAATTTCTAATCAGATAAACGTCAATCGGAAGAATGAGTACAAGGGGTCGAGGACGTCTGCCGCGTGGTCGTGGTAGGGGTAAGATGATGGTGTCAGAACCAGTAGGGTCTGGCCATGGATCTGGAAACGAGATGCCGATACCACCAGCTGTGGAGGAGGAATTTCAGGACCAGATGGCCAGAGATGATGCGGTATCTCAAGCGATGTTGCGGGTCCTCGAAAAAGTTGTTGGGGTAGGCACGGGTGTAGGAGCTCGGAAATCTGTGTCAGAACGACTCTAAGCCAATGGAGCAGAGATGTTTAGGGGTGTTTCTGGCGTAGCCCCTAATACAGCTGAGTATTGGTTAGAGGCAAGTGAGCGTATAATGGATGACCTCGACTTCACTGTAGAGGAGAAGTTGAAGGGGGTCGTGTCTCTTCTTCGAGATGAGGCTTATCAGTGGTGGCTCACGGTAAAGAAGGGTACTGCCGCAGACTGGATTGACTGGGATTTCTTTAAGGAATCATTTCAAGGAAAGTACATTGGGGCCAGCTATGTGGATGCACAGAGGAAGGCATTCCTGAATTTGGTACAAGGAAGTAAGTCTGTATCTGAATACGAGGTGGAGTTTCTGCGGTTGAGCCGTTACGCTCTAGGGATTGTTGCGACTGACTATGAGCGTTGCGTACGGTTCGAGGATGGACTAAGGGATGAGCTAAGGGTGTTAGTAGCACCGCAGTGGGAGAGGGACTTTGCAGTTTTGGTTGAGAAAGCTAAGATATCTGAGGAGGTTAAGCGGACTGAGAAACAGAGTAAAGATAAGGATAGGAATAGGAATAAGAGGAATTTTGGGCCGTCGGGATCATCTGGAAATTTTCAGAAAAGGCCTAGGACTGATGGGCCAGCTCGTGCTCCGACGGGTTAGAATCGGTCATGTCCTTCGTGTGGGAAGGTACATTATGGGGAGTGCAGAAGGAGAATCAGTGGATGTTCCAGGTGTGGATCCATGGATCATATGATAAAGGACTGTCCACAGAAGGATCAGGTGCAGCCAGCTGGACGAGGTTCTGATCAGGCTGGGAGAGGTGGTCAGCCAGTACCGAGGGGTCGTGGTACAGCCAGAGGAGGAAATGGATTCGGTCAGGGTCGTGGAGCACCTGGTAGGGGTGCAGGTAATGTGGATGCAAGGCAACCAGGTTTGGTTTATGCAGCTCATCGGCGGGAGGATGGTGACGCACCAGACGTCATAACCGGTACGTTTCTTATTATTGATAAACCATTTCTTGCTCTGATTGATATTGGATCAACCCACTCTTACGTTGCATGCTCGGTATCTGAGACTTTAAGTATAGACTCTGAAACAACTACTAGGAAGATGACTATGGTTAGCCCGTTAGGACAGTCCAGGATAGTGGACAAACTATTTAGGAGTGTACCTTTAGAGACGCAAGGGGTAGTGTTCCCGACAAACTTAATGGAATTACCATTTGGAGAGTTTGACCTTATCTTAGGAATGGATTGGTTGGCTAAACATCGTGCTAAGCTGGATTGTGAGACTAAGCGCATGGTGCTGAGTACCCCGGAAGGCGGGGAGGTGGTTGTGTTAGGAGAATGAAGGAATTATTTGTCTAACGTAGTATCTGCATTAAAGGCTGTTAAGATAATGCGGAAAGGATGCAATGCATTTCTAGCCTTTTCAGTGCCATGGATGTTAAGAAGGTGACTGTCGATGAGGTTCGAACAGTCAAGGATTTCACAGATGTCTTTCCTGAAGAATTGCCCGGGTTACCCCCGGATCGCGAAGTGGAGTTTGGAATAGAGCTACTTCCGGGTACGGCTCCGGTGTCTATTGCTCCATATAGAATGGCGCCGAAAGAGCTGGTGGAGCTCAAAGCCTAGATCCAGGAACTATTGGATCGTGGATTTATCCCACCGAGCGTGTCTCCGTGGGGAGCCCCGGTCCTGTTTGTGAAGAAGAAGCACGGATCCATGCGTATGTGCGTGGACTAGCGTAAACTAAATAAGTTGACGGTTAAGAATAAGTACCCACTGCCGAGAATCGACGATCTGCTCGATCAGCTCAAAGGAGGTTCGATTTTCTCTAAGATAGATTTAAGGTCAGGTTATCATCAGTTAAGGGTAAAGGAAGGAGACATTCATAAGACAGCATTTCGAACTCGCTATGGTCATTACGAATTTTTGGTGATGTCGTTCGGGTTGACGAATGCACCAGCGGCCTTTATGGATATGATGAATCGGGTGTTTCAGCCATACCTTGATCGGTTCGTGGTGGTGTTCATCGACGATATTCTGGTTTATTCCAAGTCTGAGGAGGAGCATGATGCACATCTCCGTGTGGTGTTGCAAATTCTAAGGGAGAAGCAGTTGTACGGAAAGCTCAGCAAGTGTGAGTTCTGGCTAAGTGAAGTAACCTTCTTAGGGCATGTAGTTTCTATAGAGGGAATCAGGGTTGACCCTCGAAAGATAGAAGCTGTATTGAATTGGAAACCGCCAAGGTCTGTGGCAGAGGTTCGAAGTTTCTTAGGATTGGTAGGGTATTACAAGAGGTTTGTTGGGGGGTTCTCGTTAATGGCGGCACCTCTAACTAAGTTGTTGAGGAAGGGAGTACCGTTTGTTTGGACCGACAAACAGCAGGAGAGCTTTAAGAAGTTGAAGAAAATTTTGACGGAAGCACCGGTGTTAATTCAACCAGAGGCGGGAAAAGAGTTTACCGTCTACTGTGATGCGTCACACGCGAGTTTGGGATATGTGTTGATGCAAGATGGGAAGATTGTTGCATATGTGTCTCGACAGTTAAGACCGCATGAGTTGAACTACCCTATGCATGATTTGGAATTGGCGGCGGTAGTGTTCGCTTTGAAGATTTAGAGGCACTACCTATATGGGGAGAAGTCGGTTATTTACACGGACCATAAGAGCCTGAAGTATCTCCTTACCCAGAAGGAGTTGAATCTGAGGCAACGTAGGTGGATTGAACTTTTGAAGGACTATGATTGCTCAATCGAATATCATCCGGGTAAGGCTAACGTGGTGGCGGATGCGCTGAGTAGGAAGGCGATAGCAGATTTGAGGGCGATGTTTGCTCATCTTAGTCTATATGAGGATGGAAGTTTGGTAGCTGAACTCCAAGTAAGACCTATGTGGACTAGTCAGATCAAAGAGAAGCAGCTTCTAGACGAGGTCTTGAGTGCTCGACTCCAGCTAGTGCAAAGGGGTGAAGGAGAGGACTATTGTTTGAATGATGAAGCGGTTCTGTGTTTTCGTAAGAGGGTTTGTATGCCAAAGGATGTGGAGCTAAGGCAGATGATTTTTCAGGAGGCGCATAGTAGCCCTTACGCTATGCATCCTAGAGGGGTTAAGATGTATCGGGATTCGGGAGAGCAATTCTGGTGGCCAGGTCTGAAGCGAGAGGTAACGGAATTCGTGGGTAAATTTTTGACGTGTCGGCAGTGAAGCGCGAACACCAGTGCCTTTCGGGTTGTTGCGGCGTGAAGATTCCGCAGTGGAAATGGGAAAGAATCACGATGGATTTTGTTAGTGGGTTACCTCTTACGCCCACTAAGAAGGATTCGATTTGGGTGATTGTGGATCGTCTGATGAAGTCTGCTCACTTCATGCCGGTTCGGGTCGACTACTCTCTGCAAAGGTTGGCTAAGCTATATGTGGATGAGGTAGTGAGACTGCATGGTGTACCTGTGTCGATCATATCGAGATAGAGACCCTAGGTTCACGTCCACGATTCGGAAGGCTCGCATCGTGCAATGGGAACAAGGTTAGACTTTAGTACCGCTTTTCATCCGCAGACTGATGGTCAGTCTGAGAGGGTAATTCAGATTTTAGAGGATATGTTAAGAGGTTGCGTCATTGATTTCAAGGGAAGTTGGGAAGAGTATTTACCTTTGGCAGAATTTGCGTACAACAATAACTATCAATCTAGTATTCAGATGGCGCCTTATGAAGAGTTGTACGGACGGAAGTGTCGCACTCCTACTTGTTGGACGGAGTTGGGTGAACGTCAGGTGTTGGGCCCAGAACTGGTTTCAGAAATGGAAGAGAAGGTTAGGTTAATTCGAGCTCGATTGAAGGAAGTGTCTGATCGACAGAAATCGTACGTGGATCTTAAGCGTAAGGAGGTGGAATTCGCAGTGGGAGACCAAGTCTTTTTAAAGGTATCTCCATGGAAGAAGGTAATGAGGTTTGGTCTGAAGGGTAAGCTACATGATGTGTTCCATGTCTCGATGCTAAGGCGTTACCGTTCTGATCCATCGCACATTGTGCCGGTGGAAGAGATTGAAGTAAGGCCAGACTTGTCTTTTGAGGAGGAGCCAGTGCAAATCTTGGAGCGAGACGTAAAAGTGTTGAGAAAGAAGTCCGTCCCTTTGGTCAAGGTTTTGTGGCAGAACCATGGTGCAGAGGAAGCGACTTGGGAGCCAGAGGATGCTATGCGACAGCAATATTCCCATCTCTTTTGACCAGGTAAATTTCGAGGCCGAAATTTATTTTAAGGGGGGTAGAATTGTAACATCCTAAATTATTGGGTCTATGCATTTTATGTGATGTACGTTTAATATGATTAATTTGACAATTTGAGGTGCAAATTGGGTTCAGGTTTGGGCTGAGGCCTTGATTAAATATTCTGTTTAGATACTCTAGGGCTTAAAATAAGGTTTTGGTTGTTTGAAATGTCAAATTGGGCTTGTAGCCCAAAGTAGGGTGGCGCCATAGAGGAGAAAAGGGGGGCGTCACTAGTGGATGGAGAAGGCCCAAGTTTTGGTTGCTTGGAGCCCAAGTTATTTGGCCAAATTCGGCACTTAAAGAGGAGTTAGGGGGGGACGCACAAGGCTATTAAATAGGGATTTTTAATGTTTTTAATTTGTGGATAATAAGCTGATAAAAGGAGGGAGGAAGTGGTGTGATGTAGGACACTTTTGGGTAGGTGTTTTGATAAAAATAAGGAAAAGATGGGAGCTATCTTTAGAAGATTAGTGTTAGCCAAAATTTTGAAGAGTTGGAAAGGAAAGGGGGCATTCGGTTTGGCTTTAGGTGGGTGTCTTTGAAATTTGAAGGCATCATACCCATTTGTTTTTCTTTCTTCTCCTATCTTCTCTCCCTCAAAAGAAATCGCCCTTTCCTCTTCACTTTCTTTTCTTTTCTTTCTTCTTCTAGCCAAATCTCTCTGTCTATTCCTTGCCCATCTTTTTAATCCTTTGTTCTTTTAAGAGTCGAAAACGCATCAGTATTTTTCTTGTTCATCTTTCCGAGATTTTCTTAAAAGCCGAAATCCCTAGATCTCATCTCCTGTGATTGCCAAATTTCCTCTATGGTGTCTACTGGTGTCGAATCTTGAGGAAAACTGAAGGTAAGTGTCGATTCGCGTAATTTAATCTTTTCCGGTTTTAGAGACCCTAGCCGAATGGCTATATGGAAACTGATCTTATGTTTTTCTCTCATTTGCGGCTTTCCGAGATTTGAAGGGGATTCAATCGCTTAGATTTCTAAGCCAGAGTTCAGTAGCACTCGAATCGTATTACTTTCGGGATTTCAAGGTAAGGAGATCTGTTAATTTAAAAGTATAAATGCGGGAAAACACTAACCCTTGGTCAATATAGGAGAGGCCTTATCTTCGCGTTCTTAGGCTTTTGAGCAAAGTTGTAGACAGAGGCGATGAGATCCGATTAGCGAGGGTATCGACATAGAGGGTAGTCTTACACATCAATCGGTGTGTAACACTCTCACACCATTTAGATTGCTTGATTAGTATGCATACAAACTGTTATATTACGTGTATTACGTTAAATGTCGAAATACCAAATGGTGTTTGAAAACCCGAGAAGGGTAAAGGCGAATCACCGGGTTAGTGATCTCTGTCATTCTAAAGTGAATGTTTCTCTTTGAGAAGATATGCTTTATATGTATGCCAATTTCTATGTATGCATGGGGTTGGGTGATTGATGAAAGGGAAGTGTTCATTGTAGTGGCTTTTGCCATGATCTGCTTTTAGTGGCTTTTGCCATGATCATTGTAGTGGCTATTGCCATGATCGGCGATGAGCGACTATCTGCGGCATGACCGCCATCGATGGTGTGTAGCGATGTGGGTTGATTGTAGAAATCCCCAATGGTGTGATTGGCGGTAAGGGTGGTGTGTAGCGGATGGAAACCTAGGATTGGGTTGGGCTTTGCATATTTTTTTGATATATTATACTCATTATACATGCTCATGGGGCTAAGGCCCAATCGATGGTGCACGGGTTGCACACTGAGTCTCGCGACTCACCCTATTATTTAACATCTTTCGGTAGCACCTAGTGCATCGGACCAAGGTTGGAGAGGAGCGCAAGGTGGCCATGCGAGGATTATTTTGATTCAAAGAAAAGACTTTATTAGTTTAATTATTTTTAATATTTTTTAATTAGTTGGTTTATATTTTATTGTAATAAGGCCACCGGTTATTATAATTCTTTTATGTTTTCTTTTGGATTTTGGGTTTTGGACATCTAAAATCCTACGTAAAAGGTTAAACTAAGGCATGTCTTGAAATGATAAAAATCAAAGGAAAATTCGATTTTATATTCATTAAGGCATTAAATAAAATTTATTTCTTTTACAATTTATCAACCTATTAAGTTTTTCCCGTATAAACGCCAAATCTATGTTTTTAAAACAAAACAAAACGCGACATGTTTTATAAAGTCTTCTTAGTGACATGCCAGATCCGGTTGTGGTGTTTGGGCCGGGTTTGGGGTGTTACATAATCAGTAAATTGCGGTGAGTACGCGGATAATAGGCTTAAGAGCCTTTCAGTACGCTTCCTCCAAATATCAACATCCCAACCCAATGCAATGCAACATACAGTATATCATACTTTTATGCAGCTATCAGTCATTCATATATAATTATCAGTGATCATGCATAAATTATCATGCTCAATACATGCATTACATATAGTCAGATCACACATCTTGGGGGTCTAAGTACGCTTACCGACCCTACAGTAGGTTAACAGTCGACTTGGGCGACCCGTGCAACCCAAAGACATCATTTCAAATAAATGGGCTCACATGCCCATGTGGCTTGCCCGTGTGGGCCCATACGCCCAGATTGGCCTTGGCCCGTGTGGATCACATGGCCTGGCCCAAATTCCCACACGTTCGTGTGGACTACCCGTGTGGGCCCACACACCCATGTGACCCACACGGCCTACCTGGCCATCAGACGGTCGTGTCTTGTGCGCATGGCCTGACCTTGTCATTCACAAGAACGTGTTATGGCACACGGCCTACCACACAGGCAACCACACGCCCATGTGGCGTCGACAATGGGGTTTTCGGCTTTTGTCAAAACCTCGGTTTCTACGTAATCGGGTATGCACCTGGTATCAGTTTGATGCGAAAGCACTCCTGAGCCTTCCAAAACCTAAATATTGTTATAACGCTCAATTTCAGTAACATCTTCGAAACCTTAACGGGAAAAACTCCACGAACGGGAACTCACAACCTCAATAACGTATTCGTAAACTTACCGGTAACGAACAGGAACCTTTAACGCTCGAATCGCTGCAGCAGCACTACTGAAATCTTAACCTTCGCCTAACCCAATAGAACCAAACACAAACCTGTTTGTAGAAAACCATCCACGAAATAAAAACATAAATGGAAACATTTACTTACCGATGAGCGCACACAACTGTTGAACAAAGAGGAAACAATTTGGAAAACCGAAGAAAAGGGAAAAAAAAGCAAAGGAAATTCGGCAGGGGAAGAAGATGCAAAACGTTCAAAGTTGGAGAAAATTCGGGGAAATTGAAAATAGAAAAATAAAAATAATAATTATCCCCAAATCCCTTAATTAACTCCCACTAAACCCACTACATCTCAACCAACACAAAACTTTGGTTCATCCGAAACTCTCTCTCAATGAAATGAGCAAAAATATTAGCAATCAAGCTTGCGCAAAGATTCAAACACAAAGCCTCTTGCAAACCCACACTCCACCTAACCACCAGACCAGTAGGCCCATTCTGATATGGTTTTATAATTAATCAAATATAAGCCCATTGAACAGAGATAGGGCTTAATTCCAAAAATAATCAAAATTTGCCAAAGCTAAGGCTTGAACTTGGGACCTCTCACACATACCCAGAACACTTTACCATTGAAGCGGATACACAGTTGTGTCAAAAATTTATAAAAGTGGAAAAACAAATTTTTGGAGCGTTACAGTTCCTAAAAACCCATTTAATACCTATAGTAGGTCTTTCAACTAGGGTAAATACTTTACTCCTCTCAAATTGATTTAACTCTTCTTGCATAGCCAATATCCAATATTCATCATATAATGCTTCTATGATATTTTTTGGATCTATGCATGAGATAAATGCAACATAATTACATGTGTTTCTAAGAAAGGATCTGGATCTTCCAAAATTTTACTATCTTTCACATAGTTGTACTCCCTTGGATGATTGACTTTCCTTTCCTCAAGAGTAAACTCCTTTTGAGCATCTTGAGTTTGCTCTTGTATCTTTTCACTTGATGATTGATCTAGTTTTTCATCATTGTTCAAAATTCCTACATCATCATCAATATAAGAATCATTTTTAGGAGGAGGGTTAGAATCATTGAAAATAACATGTATAGACTCTTCAACCACTAAATTTATTTTATTAAAGACTCGATAAGCTTTAGAATTTAAGGAAAAACTAAGAAAGATTCCTTCATCACTTTTTGCATCAAACTTGCCAATATTATCTTTTATATTATTTAAAACAAAACACTTACATCCAAAAGGATGAAAATATCTAGTGTTAGTCTTTTTGTTTTTGAAAAGTTCATATGGAGTTTTCTTCAAAATAGGTTTAATCATTACTTGATTTACAATATAGCATGTAGTGTTTATAGCTTCCACCCAAAAATATTTTGGCAAATTGTTTTCACAAAGCATGGTTCTAGAAGTTTCTTCTAAAGTTCTATTTTTCCTCTCAACAACTCCATTTTGTTGAGGGGTTCTAGGTGTTGAAAAGTTATGGCTAATACCATTTGAGTTGCAAAAATTATCAAAACCAAGATGTTGAAATTCAGTTCCATGGTAACTTCTAACACCAGTGATAGAGTAATCTTTTTCATTTTGATTAATTTTTTAAAATGTGATGAATTTCTTTAAAGCTCCATCTTTAGTACTTAAGAAAAGAACCCAAGTAAATCTAGAGTAGCCATCTACAAGTACAAATGCATATTATTTTCCACCCAAGCTAGTTGTTCTAATAGGTCCAAAAATATCAATGTGAATTAATTGTAAAACTCTACTAGTATATACATCATTAATAGGTTTAAAAAAAAAACTCTTTTATGTTTGCCTTTAGTACATGCATCAAACTTTATCTAAATCAAAATCAATTTTTGGTAATCCTTTTACTAAGTCATTTTTAGCTAATTTATGCAATATGCTTATGCTAGCATGTCCTAATTTCCTATGCCATAACCAAGATGTGTTTATTCTTGGCTATAAGGCAAACATTTGAATTATGTAAGTCATCTAGATGCACCATGTAAATGCTTCCTATCCTATAACCTACAAGCACAATCTTATTAGACACAATGTCAACAAATTTACAACTATTTGACTAAAAAATGACATTAATATCTTTATCGCACAATTGACTAATACTTGGAATATATTTCTTAAGACCATTGACACATAAGACTTTTTCAATAAAAATTGAAGAGCTTTTACCAATAAAGCCAATTTCTTCAATGACTCCTTTGGAGTGATCACCAAATGTAACTTCTCATCCACTTTTTTTCTTTAGATTGATAAAGTGGCTCTTGTCACCGATCATATGTCTTGAGCATCCACTATTAAGGTACCATGAATTTGTACTTGAATTGTCCACCTTGAAGTATCGTTCATTTCCTTACAAACATAGAATTAACTTTTGGTTTTTGGTACCTAAATTATTTTGGGTCCATAAAGATTATTTCTTAAAATTCTTGTCCTTTTTGGTATTCATTTTGAAAGAGCATCAGTGTCTTGAGTAGCACTAATTCCTTTAGGGACCCATACGCTCTTAACAAGTTTTCCCTTGCAAAATCTTGAGGGACTTTTATGTTTATAGTAATTAAAGTTAGTTTTAACAAAGTTTTGTTTTGAATTTTCTCCTTTTCTCAAATCTTTTTGGAAAAACTTTGTTAAAGTGAGATTTTTCACTCTTGAGCAACTCAAGTTGCTTTTGATGATCATCATGAACTTTGGAAAGTAAATTATGCAAGTCACAATTCTATTTTCTCAAAATCATTTATAATTGCTTGCATGTCATTTACTTTCTTTTCAAGTTCATGATGATCATCATTTGGCGCTTATATTGAGCTTATGGAACTTAAAAAACAATTCGGGAACAATTTGGGACTTATTTGAAACAAAACATAAAAATGTAAAAAAAAACTGAAAAAATGGGTCACACGATAGTTGGCTTAGGGACATGGCAGTGTGACCAACCCATGCACAATTTGAAAATAGGGTCACACGACGGTCTTGCTAGACTGTGTGCCCGACCGTGTACAATTCGAAATAAGGTCACACGACCGTGTCGCAAACCATGTGCCAAACTGTGTGTCATTCGAAATAGGGTCACACAGCCGTGTCGCCAGGCCATGTAACAACCTATGATCGTGTGGAACAAACCTGCACCAAAATTAAATAGGCCACATGGCTGTGTGGAGTGATTGTGTGTGGCACACGACCGTGTGATAGCTCGTGTCTCAGGCCGTGTGCACCTACAATGACTTCCAAAACAAGCCAAAACTGTAACACCCCTAACCCGAAATCGTCGCCGGAATAGGGTTAAGAGGCGTTACCAATCAATCGAATCATTACACAACCATTACACGACACTAAGTCATTCATCCATCAACTATACTCATTATCAACCATATGGTCCCTTATTGAGGTCTACAAGACCTTAAACACATGCTAGAATAGGGTCGGGACTAAACCAAACACTTACGAAAGTTTTCAAAATTTCAAATATTCACCAAGTCTGTTGAGGTCACACGCCCGTGTAACCAAGCCGTGTACCCCACACGGTCACCAGACACCCCCATGTGTCTAAGCCGTGCCAAAATAGAGCAAGCATTCTGACTTCTCCACACGGCCACCAAGCACGCCCGTGTGCTCAGGCCGTGTGCCCTTAAGCCACATACTGACTTATTCACACGGCGACTAGGCACGCCCGTGTGCCATGGCCGTGTACAACTAGCTAGCTACTGCCTTTACCCCACGGTCATTAGACACGCCCGTGTGGCATAACCGTGTAGGTAAAATAGGCCATTTGCAAGGCCAATTTGCCACCCATACAAGGGTCAAACCTACAAGCACATTTAAGCATACTTCCACACACAAATTGGCAGCCAATTTTCATGTCAAGTGATCAACATATCATCTCATATAATCTCATTTCTAAACATTTCAACTTAGGAACTAAATTACACAACTTGAACACATTCAATATCAAACATGATTCATCCCCAAATTCACTAAATCATACTAGAATCATACCATCACTAAGATTACCATTCATAAGACATTTTATTTACCCACAAGCTATACCAAAATATGCACCATATATCAAAGCCACACATGCATTTTACCAACATTTATCTAGCCACATCACATGGCTATTTACACATCTCAAACATGTCTTACAAAACTCGCCTATACATGCCATATTTCAACTATGTACATCTTTCCCAAAAGTACCAAAATAGATTACCGATAGTGTGATTGAGATGCTGACAATTCCCAGATCCGAGCAAGCTTTACTGACACTACAAAGCAGAGAGACAAATCACACAGTAAGCTTTCAAAGCTTAGTAAGTTCGTAACATAATACATTATAATAAAACAAATCATCACATAGATTATTTCATATATACATATATATCATGCCATCCAAAACTAAAATGCTCGTTTAACATTTCATAATCTCATTCATAGATTCATCAACCACATAGATTCCGAGTGTACCTTAGCCAACACCTAGTAGTCAATTTCATTTACTACTCAATACTCACTTTTCCATTTCGATCAATTTCCGTCTCTTCTTTGATTCAATCGCACACTTAGTGTCCCGATATTTAGCCGAAGCTTAATTATCATCGCACACATAGTGCATTTATATCGAACCGTTCTTCAATCGGTATCGCACATACAGTGCTGATCATCTCGATCACGTTTTCGAATACGCACACTTAGTGCCACATAACTGAAACTCAACTCTCACATAGCTTCCACATTTCAATATCATTATAACATTCATTTCATAGCATTTAACATAACTAGATGTTCATATTATGTCCGAACTTACCTCGGACGTTGAACTATCGCAACAGTCGGTCAATCGAGCACTTTATCTTTGCCTCGATCTCGATCCGAACCTCTCCTCTCTTGGTCTATACACATTAAAATCCAATCCATTCAATCACCAAATCATTCATTTTAGTCCAAACACACATATTTAGGGCATTTTACAAAATAACCCTCACATTTTCACATTTTGACACTTTAGTCCCTATTTCACAAAATCATCAAATTCGCATAATTTCTCCTCACACAAGCCTAGCCGAATTTTCCTTGTGTTCATACAAGCCCACACATTTCATTTATTTCACATTTTAGTCCCTCAATTTACACTTTTCTCAATTTAATCCAAATTACTCAATTTCATCAAAACTTTCAATACAAACTATGTTAACCCAACCCTAAGCTTTCATTTTCCACCATCAAACATTCAAGAACTCACATGTCCATCAATGGTACATTTCAAAGACATCATCAATTCACAAAATCTAAACATGGGTTTGGAAGAGCACAAAGCAACGATTACGAAAACGTAGAAATTATCAAAAACCGAGCTTAAAGCATACCTCAATCAAGGACAACAATGGCCAAACCCTAGTGTAGTCTTCTTCTTTTCTTTTTCTTATGATTTTCGACAAAGATGGATAAAAGATGAGAAAAAAATTGGTTTTGTTTTATTTATTATAACATTAATAATTGATTTCCAATTTTACCCTTAATGAAATAAACATTAATACTTATAATAGTTGGTTATACTTGTCCTTTAACCATCCACTAATTATATAGTGGCTTAATTACAACATAAGGACTCCTCCTTTAGAAAGCCATACCAAATAGGTACTTTAAAAATTAACACACAGCTTTTACATCTTATGCGATTAGGTCCTTTTCACAAATTAAATACACAATCAATAAAATCTTCACACGGAAATTTCACACAAGCTAAATCACATACTGTAAACACAGAAAATATTATTAAAATATTTTTCTGACCTCGGATTTGTGATCCTGAAATCACTGTTCCGATTAGGGTCTAATTCGGGCTGTTACAAAAACATTACCAATTCCTTAGGTGCCAAGCCAAACCAAAATCAATCATTTACATACCTTCAAAACACATCCAAAAAAGCTTAAAACATACCAAAACATTCAAGTTAAGTGCCTAACCAATATGCCCACATTGGCACCACAATTTGTATATATAAACACAAGCAATTTAACTAAAGATGCAATCATTATATGAATTTTTGTTCTATCATGCATAAGGTTCCAAATATCACTTGCTAAAATCATTCATTCATGCTACTTACCAAAGAAAAATATATTAAATTCCAAAAATATAAGGTACCAATGCTAAATTGACCATTTCCATATCTATTCACAATTAAGACACCAAGACCAAAACATATCTACCATTCAAATGGCACAAAACAACTTCTTATCAAATAAAGCCGACATGTTAATTCAACTATTTACTCCACAACCATCACAAGATCAATAAGAAAGATAAACTTAACATCATATGACAACATTTACTTCATTTGAAAATTTAAATACAACTTTAAGTTTGACAACTTCAAAACCCTATCTACATGCCACAAACCAAAATAACCAAATCAAAAACTACCGAACAAAGGCTCGATAGTGTGGCCTATGAAGTTGATCCGTCCAACCAGTTCCGCAAAATGTTAACTACAGAAAGCAAGAACAAAACGAGCAAGCTTAAGAAGTTTAGTAAGTCCATAGCTAAAATTCAACTCAACTTACCTCAATTAGCATTTGAATACAAAAGAACTTAAATTATTTAACCCTGATAACCATTTACAAAATCACATAACATTAGTGTTGAAACATTACATCATATAATTGATATCCAACAATACTTCAAGCCAATTCAATTTATATATATAAACATCTCAATATTTTTCATCACATTAATTCTATAATTTAACATACTTGTAGGATCATTCTTGATATAACATTACAATGAATATAATCTAGATTAATCAAATAGTTTTAACCTTAGTCACATAATTTCATAGCCCGATGAAGTATAGCAACATGACCCGGATACTCAGGTTTCCCCAAAACACACTAGAGAGCATAAAAATGCTAACAGAGACATCGAAGTGCAAACAGAGGCACTGAAGTGCAATCCTGTACAAGCGCGTGTTCTAACCTTATTGTCATGTCGTTTACTATATTCAAACTGGCATTTTAATTGAATTCATTACATTAACAAATCAGAGGCACTTCCATAATATCCGTAAACATACTTTAATTCCATTACGTCCATTCCAGGATGATACAATTCATATTTCACAACTTTTAAATAAGTACGCCTTCACTTTGTACTTAATTATAAACAATTTGTAACTATAGTTCCAATACCAAATATTTGACCACATTTCAATTTAAAAAAATTCAGACAACATAAATTATAATAATATATACTTATTCATATACACTATGAACTTACCTAATATATGCTATCAGTTGACTCGTAAGGACTAATCCGTGATTTTTCCTTTTCCCTAGTTATCCTCCGTACGATTCAATTCTTGATCTATATAATAATTAAATTTAATATATCATATTCAAATACAATATCAAACTCATTTCTATGCATGAGACCTTTAAATTTCATTTTATAAAATTTTCCTAAACTTTTACACTTTATTCAATTTAGTCCATAACAGCAAAACTATTTAAAATTTAACTTTTAACCTCTAGGACTTTTAACCGAATTTAATAACACCCCAAAAAATCCTTTAAACATCCAAAATTTTCACAATTAACAGGCTAATTTTTACATAATTTCAAATTAATCCCTAGGTTCACAAATAACAAAAATTCTTTACAAAATAGTCCTAATCAACAAACGAGATTACAAATTCATCATTTAATCTTAAAAACAACTATAAGTCATCAATGGTAAGTTTCAAAACCTTTAACAGTTTTACAAAATAGTCCTTGGGTTAGCTAGATTCTTACTATAACGATCTCAAAAACATAAAATTTACAAGAAACGGTTTCAAAAGGAGCTTACATGCAAGGGAGTATAAATGTTCGAACCTTCAAGCTTGTTTTCTATGGTGTTTTGGTTTTCTAAGGTTGAAGAAAATAGGTGATAATGCTTAATTCCTTTTCTTTTTAATTTTTTCGTATTCTTATTATTATTTAACTTAAGTTTTAACATATAAAATTTATAAATTTATGCTTTAACTGTCCACCAACATTACAATATGGTCTAAATACCATTTAAGACCTCATACATTTAGTATTCAAGTCATTTAATCAATAAAATTCAATATGGTTTAGATTTTACAAATTTTATGATTTAATCCTTTTTCAATAATTAACAAGTCAAACAATAAAATTTCTGAACTAAATCTTCACATACCTATATGATAACTCCGTAGATATCAAATAAATATATTTACAGACTTTGTTTACAGGAAAAAGGTCTCGATACCTCATTTTCCAAAACCACTTGACTTTAAGAACAAACCACTTGTACTTAACTATTTGTTCGATTAGCAAATTTAACCAATTCAAAATTCATTATATATTATTTTTGACCCATATAAATAAAATAAAAATAAAAATTACGGACTTATTAGTCAGATTTGTGGTTTCGAAATCACTGCTTTTGATACCACTGAAAACGGGTTATTACACTCGGCTTTTTAGTCTCATGGCAAATGATAAGATCCTTTTCTTTGGTAGATTCAAGTTTGAATTTTTCCTTCTTTTGGAATCTTCTTCCTTTGTTGGACTCCATGAACCTCTTGAATCTTCTAGCAAACATGACCATTTTTTATCCTTATCCACATTATCACTTGATTCACTTTTTTCAATTGTTGTGGATTTGAGGGCTACAATGACCTTATTCTTCTCAACCTTATTTTCTTCTGCCCCTTCTTTAAGCCTTATATCATGAGTGAGCAAAGAACCGATCAGCTCATCTAGTAAAAGTGTTGCCAAGTTCTTTGCTTCTTCTATAATAGTCACTTTAGCTTCCCATGAATTTGGCAAGTTTTAAAGCATTTTATCGATTGCATGTTTAATTTAGTGGAAAGGACTAAATCTTTTACTCTCAACTGATAATAACCAGACCACAAATCAATCTTCAAGAACATAGTTGCCCTTTTCAACTGATCAAACAAATCATCGATTCTCGGCAAATGATACTTGTTCTTTATTGTAACCTTGTTGAGCTGACGATAATCAATACATAGTCTCATTTATTTCCCCATGGCGAAAAAATAGGTCGTGCAAAACCTCTATATGTTAACTCTTGGAACTGAGCTTTCAACTCTTTCAATTCGGTTGGAGCCATTCTGTACAGAGCTATCGATATCGGTGATATTGCCGGTACTAATTCAATAGAAAACTCAACCTCTCTGATCGGTGGTAACCCCAGTAATTCTTCTGGAAACACATCTAGATACTCACAGACAACTGGCATTGATTCAGTTTTCGATTCAGACACTTTTGTATCTAAAACATAAGCAAGATAAGCTTCGCAACCTTTTCTCACACATCTCTGAGCTGACATAGGCGAAATCACAACAGGCAATTCACTCAACTCATCTGACTCAATCCGAAGGATCTCATTATTCTGACATTTCAATTCAATAGCCTTTCGTCTACAATTCACAATGGCATCATGCAGCGTCAACCAATCTATACCCAAAATTACATCAAATTCATCAAATGGTAGTAGCATCAAATTAGCTGGAAAACAGTAACCCCGAGTCATCAAAGGACAATTCTTGCAAACTTTATCAACTAAAACATACTTGCCTAAGGGGTTTGACACTTTAATCACAAATTTAGTAGAATTAACAGGAAAACACTTACTAGACACTAAATTCTCACAAACATATGTATGAGTCAATCCAGGATCAATCAATACAATTACATTAGTGTCATAAAGAGAAAATGTACAGGTGATAACATCGGGTGATGACGCATCTTCGCGAGCGCGAATAGCGTAAGCTCTAGCAGGTGCTCTGGCCTCAGATCTCACAGCAGAGTCCTTTGTTGTTCCTCTACTACTAATCATAATTCCAACACTTCGAGGTGGTTTACCCCTGGCAACTGTATTACTCGGGCTTGAAGTCTGAAGATTATCTTTCCCAGATAACTGAGGACAATCACGAATAAAGTGTTCTTGCAAACCACATCTGAAACAAGCTTTATTTTTATTATTCATCCAACAATCTCCAAAATGTCGTCGACCACACTGTTGACACTCGGGTTTATTGTTTCTCACGCTGCCAACACTCGATTCTGATGTAGCTTGAGCTTTAGGATTTGAGTACTGCTTTCTACGATCTCTGTTTGGATACCCGATTGAAGCATTTGAACGAGTATACGAATCTCGTGATTTCTTTGACGAAGATTAATATGGTTTGCTCATCGATCTTTTTCTCGAATCTCTAGCCTCGTAATCAACTTTTCTATTTTCTTTGCCAATTTCTTCGGCTTTACAGGCTCTACCAACTAACATCACAAATTCTTTCAACTCTAGAATTCTGACAAAAAATCTGATATCCTCGTTCAACCCATCTTCGAATCTTTTAAACATAATTGCCTCAGTTGAAACACATTCCCTAGCATACTTACTGAGTCTAACAAACTCTTACTCATAATCAGTCACAGGCATACGGCCCTGTTTCAGCTCCAGAAACTCTTTTCGCTTTTGTTCAATGAACCGTTGACTAATGTATTTCTTTCTGAACTCAGCTTGAAAGAATTCCCTGGTAACTCTTTCTCTCGGCACCACTGATACTAGAGTATTCCACCATTGATACACTGTGTCCCTCGAAAGTGATATGGCACATTTTAAACACCCAGTTGGTGTGCAAGAAAGTTCATCAAATACTCTGATCAAATACTCTGATAGTGTTTTCAAGCCAAAACTCGGCTCTCTTAGGATTGTCATCAACAGTAGTTCTGAACTCTTAGGCCCCATATTTCCATATCTTATTAACTGGTGGCTTATTCAGTCGTAGAAGTTCCACACCTTGAGGAGCTACAGAAACTGGTTAGGGATTAGGTGGGGTGGAGGTTGTTGAGTTGCCGGATTTGTTCGAACAAATTCCGTGAACCACTCATTCATCATTTGGAAGAAGGCTTCTTTAGCCTCTTCTCCCTGGCTACCCGATACAGGTCTCGATTCTGATTGCACAACTTCGTGAATGGAGGCAGGTGCATTACTTTCAACATCATCAGCTACAGTTCGATTGGGATCCATTTACTATATGAAAACACGATTTAAATTGTCAGGAGATATCACACTATCACAGGTTATATATGGCATGTATAGCTAGACTCTCACATATGCTACGTTAGTCCTAGAATCGACTAAACTGTAGCTCTAATACCAATAAATATAACACCCCTCACCCGTATTCAACGCCAAAATAGGGTTGTGGAGCATTACTGGACTTATAAAACAATTAAATAATAATTTCACATACATTTTCAAATTTCATGCAATCATCATTCAAACTCAATCACATTGTCCCTAATACGAGCCTACGAGGCCCTGAACATGCTTTATAAGTGGTTCGGGACTAAACCGATAGCTCAAGAAATTTTTGAAACACTTGGAAAATTTTTCAAATTTCAGAGGACACACGCCCGTGTGGCCCGGCCGTGTGTCTCACACGGCCAAAGACATGCCCGTGTGGACATTTGAAATGGGATCACATGGCCATGTCCCAGCCCGTGTCTGACCCCATGTAACTCTCTGACTTAGGTCACATTGCCAACACATACGCCCGTGTGCCCTAAAAATGGCCACACACGCCCGTCTGCCAGGCCGTGCCAAACCTGTAGGGTATACTGACTTATGCCACACGGTCAATCACACATCCGTGTGCTGGGTCGTGTGGAGCATACTGACTTGATTTTTAATTCAACACTAGGGGACACACGACCGTGCAACCTGACCATGTGTCACACACGGCTGAGACACACCCCCGTGTGGACAAAAATAGGCTATTTACCAAGCCAATTTGCCACCCAAATTTGCATATACCTACATCAACCCAAATGGCATAAAACATGGCATAACTAGGCATGTAAAAAAAACTCCAATCAAGCTCAATTTATACCATTTCAATACTAACCATTCCATGTCACAAAATTACCACAACACACCAATCAAATTCATACCAAAACTCACTTTTACAAAACATCAAATAACCAATTCCAAATATGCATTATTAGCCTAGATTCACTAGCATACCAATATTATAACTCAACCATTTGCTATCCATATTACCTATTATCAACAAGCATCACATATCCATCATCAAACTCACACACAAACCATATGCACAATTATATACATAACCAAACCAACCAAATTAAGCCAACTTCCAAGGCTATATACAAAACCAAACTTTAGACATTTACAAGCCAATTCAAATGGCTAAATTCATTATCAAATCATAACCAAAATGGCCATAATTGTATACATGCCATATACTCAAAATACTTAAGATCAAAAGTACCAAAGTGATAGTAGAATAGTGTGATGAAGTCTCTGACGATCCCCGAATCTGAGCTAGCATGATTTTACTGTAAAACACAGAAAAATAAACGATGTAAACTATAAAGCTTAGTAAGCTCGTATGAGATTAATAAGCAAAACTCACCATTTAGTTACCATTCAAATATGCATATAACATACTAAAAAATATATATAACCACAATGTTAACATATATTCAATCATCTATTTAACCATGAACTCAATTCTTTCATATGTTCAATGCATATTCAGTTTTCGTACATACATGTATTGATACGTATCTATTTCTCACCATTTCATATCCTCGATATACCCGTTGAACCATTTGGAATAATACAGGATACTCGGGAATCTCGCACCCTAAGTGCCAATATATATAGCTGAATCTATCTCAATAAAATCTTGCACCGAAGTGCCAATACATAGACGAAGCTATCTCAATATCATATCTCAATAATGCTCACTCTCGAGCTATCAACGGGTCTGCTCACACAAGCTAACGGTCATGACGTAGCTACACGGTGATGCTCACACAAGCTTTCGAGAATCCGCAACACATGCTAGATAACTCAGCCACCGGTAGGACTTACGGACCAGCACCCAAAATAATAATAACCCTTAATGACATGTCATTCGTATCCTAAACTATTCCTAAGGTTCAACTGGGATTTCACACTTGTCGAATTATCGTCGAACATGTCCGTAGAGTCGCATTCACAGTTTTTGCAATATCAAAGCATTTGAAATACAATTATAACAAAGCTTATTACATACAAATTTACCTCGGATGCGAAAACGGCGAATTAAGTCGATTAATCAGAAACCTTGTTCTTTCCCCGATCTAAATTTGTATTTTGCCTTTCTTGATCTAATTGCAATAAAATTAACTTATTTAATTATCACTCTATTCAATTTAGTCTAAAATACACTTTTAAGCCACTTTACACTTTTGCCCCTAATATTTCACATTTTTACAATTTAGTCATTATTTTATAAAATCACAAATACATGCAATTCAACAAAAACCCATGCTAGCCAAATTTCAATTAGGTCCCTAGCAGCCCATATTTTTCATTTATTTCACAATTTAACCATGAATTTTACACATTTCACAATTTAACCCCTAATTGATAATTTTGTCAAAAATCACTTTACAAATGTTGCTTATCTAACAACAAGCATGTGTTTTCTACCATTAAAAATCAAAACACATCAACATTCATCAATGGAAAAACCCTAAATATTTAAAAATTTTGCAAATTCGTCCCTGGGCTAGCTAGATTAAGCTGCAACGATCTCAGAAACATAGAAATCATTAAAAACGGAACAAAAATGAACTTACATGCAAAGAAGTAGCTTGACCGAACTTATTTTCCCCTTTAATGGAGTATTTTGTCCATGGTTGAAGGAAACAAGAAAGATGACAACCTTTTCATCTTTTAATTCTTTTACATTTTCAATTATTTATCAAATTACTTTAATAACCTTTTAAAATAACCTTTAAAATTCAATTAACCATGCACATAATTGTCCACCCACTTTAATAATGGTCTAATTACAACATAAGGACGTCAACTATTTAATTTCATAGCCATTTAATACTTTTAGCTAATAGAACATAAGTTTTACACTTTACGCCAATTTAGTCCTTTTTATCAAATTAACCACTCAAACGATAAAATTTCTTAATGAAATTTTCACACAATCATATTACCATGCCGTAGACCTTAAAATAATAATAAAATAATTATTTTGACCTCAGATTTGTGGTCCTAAAACCACTATTCCGATTTGACTAAAACTAGGTTGTTATAAAAACTCCATTGAAGTGCATTTGAAGGTTTAGTCATTGTATCCTTGCATGTAAGTGAATTTTGGTTCCGTTTTTATTGATTTTTATGTTTTTAGGATCGTTGTAGCTTAATTTAGCTAGCCCAGAGACTAATTTGCAAAATTGTTAAAAGACTAGGGTTTTGCCATGAATGAATTCATTTTATTTGTGAAGTTTGATGGAAGAAGATAAACCTTTGTTGTTAGATAAACAACTTTTATTAAGTTCTTTTTGATGAAATTGTCAAATAAGGATTAAATTGAAAAATAAGAAATATTGATGGTGTAATTTGTGAAATAATGAAATGTGTAGGTTGCTATGAGCCTATATGAAATTCGGCTAGGCTTGGGTAGGGATGAAATTGCATGAATTTCATTTTACAAGCTTAAGGACTAAATTGTAAAGAAATCAAAACATTATGGGCAAAAGCATAATTTTTTAAAAATGTGAATTTGGATTGAATTGAATAGAATGGCTATGAAATTAATTGAATTTATTCATTTAGATCAAGATAGACCTAGTACAGCTTTAGATAGAAGCAAAGAGAAAACTTCGAATTAATCGACTTTGTTTCTACATTTCGTCGCCGAGGTAAGTTCGTACGTTTAAATAGCGTTTTAAATTGTGTTTTAAATGCTATTATAATATAATATCAAATTATGTCTCAGCGGAAAAACTCAACAGCGTATCGACGATCACTGAATTATGAAAAGGGATAGCTTCGACTATCGAATTATGAAAAAGGATGGTGACGACCATCAACTATGAAAAGGGATGGTAACGACCATCAAATTATGAAAAGGGATAACTTCGTCTATCAAATTATGAAAAGGGATGGTGACGACCATCAACTCTGAAAAGCGATGGTGAGGACCATCGAATTATGAAAAGGGATAGCTTCGGCAATCGAATTATGAAAAGGGATGGTGGTGACCATAAACTATGAAAAGGGATGGTGACGAAAATCGAATTATGAAAAGGGATAGCTTGGGCTATCGATTATAAAAAGGGATGGTGATAACCACCGTGATTTACTTCGAGTGAGTTTCAGTAAGAGTTTTTGATGCAATTTACTTTGTTACTATGAAAGATAGGTGAAATGTGGATGCATGATTGCGAGAAGTATGGATTCATATGTTTTAAACTTATGAAATTTATTTTATCATATGTTGATATTGAATTTATGTGATTAAGCACTAATTTGGGTTGTTGGTGATGTTTAGGCTTGTGCCAAACTTGTGTTAGATTGGATCCATATTTATTTCAAGCTTATACATTGTATTGTTAAGCATCGATTATGAGTTACGAACTTACTAAGTATTATATGCTTACCTTGTGTTCATTTCCCTAGGTTTTGTAGTTAATCGGAAGCCCGTTCGGGTTGGAAGTTTGTCGGAGACCTATCACACTATCCATCAGCTATATCAGTAGATTTTGATGTTTTTAAGTCTTGGTTATTATGGCATTTTTGACGAAATGGCCAATATGTTTGCCTTGTAAATACGGTATTTTTGGCAGTTGGTTGGTTGTTATGTTGGCATGTATATATGGCTTTGTGATTGTTAAAATTTTTGTATTTTGGTGCTTAAATGGTGTGTGTTAGAATGGTCAATTGAATACATTTTCTAAATAGCCCTTTTTGGTATGTTTGAATGTGGCCAAGGTGATATGGTTTGGTATGGAATTAAGTAGCAAATATTGAGTTGATAAATGGCTAAGTATATGTATATTTTAACTTAATTTGATAACATGTGATTGAGGTTCCTTAAGGCATATTGGTCATATAAATTGGTAACACTTTGTTCTAGCTTGATTATGCATATTTTAGGTACACTTTGAATGCTTGAAATAGGTGCAAATAGATTGTATGCGTGTGTATAATTTGGGTGAAGGAAATGGCATAAAAATTGCCTAATTCTTGTCCACACAGCCTAAGACACGGGCGTGTGTCTCAGCCGTGTGTAACACAGAGCCATGAGACACGACCGTGCGTCCCCTGTAGGTTTCAAAGGGTTGCAAGTCAGGCAGTTACAAGGCCTAGCACACGGCCTGGAACACGGGCGTGTGAGGCCATTTCAAGAGTTACACGGCCTGGCACATGGGTGTGTGGCTTGGCCATGTAACCCAAGTCAGATAGTTACACGGACACGGATATGGGCTGGGACACAGTTGTGTGTCCCTACTTCAAATGTTCACACGACCTGGCCACACGGCCGCATGATGCCTGCAGTGTGAAAATTTTTAACTTTTTCCTAAAAATTCTATACGTTTCCGATTTAGTCCGAATTCATTTCTAATCTGTTTTTAGGGCTTCGAGGGCTCATATAAGGGAAAATATGTATGAGTTTGATTTTTATTGTTATGATTTATGATATGTTTTGAATTTTAAATGTTTTGTGATGTAAACTTCCGATAATTCTACGTAACCCTATTCCGGCAACGGATACGGGTTAGGGGTGTTACACTATCTTCCTTTTTCCATTCTTTTTTGCTCTTTGGAACTAGAAGCTCTCCTTATTGTTTAAAGGGGATGGAGCGTCCAGCCATGATGATATCCTAAGTTGCAAGGTCGTTCACTTGAATGAATAACATCATCCTCGTTTTCCAGTAAGAATAATTTGCACCATTGAAGTAAGGAAGCTTTGAGATAGATTGAGATTCTCCACAGAAAACAGACTCGAAAGTGGACGTCATTCTTTGTGGATTGAGTTGATGATTGATGAGCATCCTTAAGGATCTTCTTTTAGTTGTTAGACCGTCTTTAGAGACTAGCTTTGATACCAATTGTTAGCTCGATAACTCAACTGAATTAGCCAAGAGAGGGATGAATTGGCCTTTTAAAAATTTGTGGAAGCAAAGAGAAAAGAATGAACACAATGAACACAATGATTTATAGTGGTTTGACCCCAATTGCCTACTCCACTACCTTAGCTTTCCACAACTAAGGGTTTTCCCAAATTCATTAATTTGACCAACCTTTGAGGACAATGTTTAACCTTACAACTCCCTTAAGATTTCTAAACAAATCTTAAGACACAAACCCTCTAAAAGAGAAACAAACAAGCAAAAAAATAAATAAACCTTACAAGATCAAAGTGTTTGAAAATTAAGCACAAAGAAAAACAAAAACACTTGAGTTGAATGAAAAAAATTAATGCTCACAAGTGTATATAGAAAACATATAAAGAAAAATTGAGCTTTAAAGTTGATAGCACTTTAAGATTTTTAATCTCTCTTGTTGTTGTTGAACCTTTGAAAGCTGGTATTTATAGTTCCAAATTGATTTCCAACCATTGCGGTTGTTGGGATATTTAATATATTTGTTGGGGATGAAAATACCAATGCATTTATGTCACCTGCAACAACAGGTTTTGATACCCATAAAAAATTATCGATACCTTTTATCATGTATCGATAAATTTCATTTGGAATTGATGTAAATAGGGATAAAAGTCACTAAACTATTTCATTAAATGCAAATACTATCAATACCTATCAAAAAGTATCGATCCATGTTGCAGGTGACATAAATGCACTAATATTTTCATCCCCAATGGCTCTATTCAATATCTCAACAACCATAACGGTTGGAAATTAATTTGGGACTATAAATACCAGTTTCCAAAGGTTCAAAAACAATAAAAGAGATCAAAAAGCTTAAAGTGTCATTCTATCAACCTTAGAGCTCAATTTTTCTTTATATGTTTTGTATATGCACTTGTGAACATTAATTGTTTTCATTCAGCTCAAGTGTTGTAACACCCCAAACCCGGCCCAAACGCTACAACCGGATCTGGTATGTCACTTAAGAGATTTTACATAACATGTCGCATTTCGGAAAACAGTTACTAGGTTTACATCTTTATTTCGAAAGCTTAATAATTCATTAAAGTATAAAATATTAAGTTACCAATTATCTTGGTAGATTTTAAAAAAAAACCGAAATTTCATGCAGGTCTTAACTTAATTGAAAACATAAAACTTAAAACCCAGTAATAAAAGCCCAACAAAATCCCAAAACATAAATGGTAGTCTAGTGGCCCATGGTCTTATTACAAAGAAATTTGAACCCATTAATTAAATGAAAATCAAATATTAGACTAAGTCTTTTTGCTTTGAATTCTCAAAGCTCATGTCATACGGCCACCTTGTTCTCGTCTCACACCGGTCCGATGCCCTAAGTGTCACCCGAGATGGTTAAAATTAAAGGGTGAGTCGCGAGACTCGATGTGCAACCCCATGCACCATTAGATTTGGGCTTTTAGCCCCATAAAATAGAATAATCAAAATATAAGTAACAAAAATAATATGCAAAGCCCAACCCATATCCTAGGTGTCCATCCGCTACACGCCCCCGTACCAGCCATTCACACCATTAGGGATTTCTACAATCAACCCACACTGCTACACGCCTTGATGGCAGTCGTGCTGCTCATCATCAAATCATGGCCGTAGCCACTACAACAGATCACGGCAGAAGCCGCTACAACAGATCATGGTAAGGAACCGCTACAACATATAACTTCCTCCTTTCATCAAACCCAACCCATGCAATCACATAAAATCAGTATACTTATAACATTTAATCAGATCATTTACTAACCTTGTAACATCCCGAAATTGGGCCTAGTAGGATTGGGCCTTGAGCTTTAGGAAAATTTGAGTATTATTTGTGTTGGCTCGGGTATGAATTTTGTGTGTTAGCATAGTCTTGTGAAGGCTTGATTTTATTTAGGAAGTTAGAATAATTTTTTTTTAGTAAGGTTTATTTAATGAAGTGGATTAAGTGAGCTTAGCACTTAAGTTAATTTAAGTGTTAATTAAAGCACATGAGGAGTTAGTGGCAAGGTGGTTATGATGCTTGGTTAGTTGCTTGAGGTTAGAGGTTCGAGTAGCATGATTAACATTTTGAAGACTTTATTTTTATCCTAGCATTGATGGACTGGTCAAACCTTATTTATGATAGGTTGGACTCTCAAATTTTGGTAAGTTGAATATTGGTTTAAGGAAAGCATGAAATTGGGGATAAGAATCTTAAGGTTATGGTATGATAAGGGGACAAAAGGCATGGAATATGGAGAATGTTTGGAAAGTATTCCAAGGCCTTTAGTGCATGTATGTGGACGGTAAGTGTGGCTAGGGGATGACCGAATGTTGTTAGGAGATTTGGGGGAGGATAGTTAGTCAACTTTTGGCATTTGTGCATGTTTTGGCTTTTGTTTTCTTTTCTCTCCATAAACACTCCCTATAGCCGAATGTGTCTTGGGCATAAGGTGAGTTTTTGTTTTAGTTTTGGCCTTCTTTCTTGTTTTGTGTCTTAACCAAAACCTATTCTTAAAGAAACTTTACCAACTTTTCTCTAGTGCATCAAAGTGAGCCATAGCCGAATGTCCATTGGAGTTGTTTTTCTTCCTCTTAGGCTTTTGGCCGAATCTTCTTTGGAACCTCCTCTCATCTCTTATTTCTTGTAGCCAAAAAACAACCTCTCTTGTTCCCATCTCTTTTCATATTGTTCATTCTTCTTTTACTTTTCTTTGGCCGAATCTTCCTCCTCTCAATTCTTTTTCTTTTTCTTCCATTGTTTGCTCATGCCAAATTCTCCTATTTTATTTTCACTTTATTTTCCATTCTTTTCTTGTATCTAGCCAATCCTATTTGTGTCTCACTCAACCACGTTGTCGTAATTGTTTTGTCTTGAGAGGATCTTTTTGACCGAATTTATTATCTCTTCTCTTTCAAACAAACCTTTTTATTTTGGTAGTGGTATAGTGGAGTGTTGCTTATTTCTTTATTAATAGTCGACTATAGCCATTCTAAGATCGTGTGGAAAGGATCTTATCATTGAAGGATTTTGACAAACTCCATAGGCAAGTGATGATTTTCGTAATTTAATCAAGTGTTAAGGTAAGGATCTTTATGCTTGTTATATCGCTTTTAGATGGTCTTCTAATTGATTAAGTTTTAGGGGACTCTATCGTCCGCTTATTATCTTCTTCCTTGGACGTTAGATTTTGGAGCAATCAAGAATGGGTTCGAAAAGAGCGGTTCGTAGTGTTTGGAAGAGGGTGGTTCTCGCTATACCCTCAAATTTCAAACGAAGGGTCGTGTGTCGGCGCTTCGAGACTTTCCACCGGATGTGGACCCTCCGCCGACGATAATCGTTTATTTGAAGTCGTTCGTACTTCGAGCCATTGTTCATTCGTGGTTCTTCATCGGGTTATGAACCATCAATCGAGAGAAATCGCCTATAGTTGTTATTAGAGATTTCGAGGGTATCGACGAGCGGAAAGTGTAGTTCTCACTATTATCAGTGTGTGTATCTTACACACTTTATAACTTGGTTTATATATGTATATATATGAGTGATAAATGACTATTCATGTTGTTAAAGCCGAAACAATGAGATATTGATATGATACCTTGATGGGTATGAGCAAGGATACGGGTAAGTCCGTTTTGATATGATATTACTATATGTTGTATTGGTTATATGTTCATATCAAAATATATTGACATGATTTGTTTATCTATTGCATTGGTATGGGCAATATGAGAGGAGGGGGAAGATTGATTCGTGTCTTCGGACACCAGTGGTTTGGCACCACCAGTGATTTGGTATCACATTCGTGTCTTCGGACACCAGAGGTTTGGCACCTCATAGCGACTCGTCCCTGTGGATTAACTCCACCGTGGGTTGGCCCCACTTTTGAGATATGGGATCGTCTCGCGGTGATTTGGTATCACACGGGGTTGGCCCCACGATGATGGATTATTCGTGACTACGGTCACCAAGTGATTTGGTATCACATTTGTGTCTTTGGACACCGTTGGTTTGGCACCACCTGTGGTTTGGTACCACACGGGGTAGAAAAGGAGTTATGGATGGCTAGGTTGGGTGCATTATACATATATGTTGCTTTGTTATAATTTGTGTAAGTATGTGGTATTTACCCGGGAGAGGGAATATGCACTGAGTCTTGGTGACTCACCTTCTCCCTTATATTTTCAGTGATTCGTGAGATCGCGGATATGGAGCCTGGATGGACTCGAGGAGGCCATGCAATAAAGTTTGGTTTTACATGAACTTCCATTTGGGTACTTTATTTTAATTTGGTTTTCATATTTTATGGATTTGTAATAAGGCCTGTTTAATTATGTTTTGGATTATTTTTATGTTCTGAATATATTTAAAATATGGCTTATAAATTACTTGGTTAATCTAATAATTGAGCTCAAAGTTTTCTAAACTAAAAACTTGCAATGGTTTTAAAAATCTTACCATCGGGTAATATGAATAGTTCGATAGAAAAATTACAAGTTAAGTATTTTCAACAAATTAAGTGATTTCCAAAATTCAAGTTTCTATACTCAATTGCAAACGGATTTTCAAAGTGATATTTCAAATTTTCTTAAAAAGATATAAATGTTTTCTATCCTATGATTTATCAACTAAGTTTTAAAGTTTTATGTAATTCAAAGTAAATCTCAGTTTTAACTTATTTTCGACAAATAAAGAATTACAAAGAGTTTTTCACAAAATTTAATTGTTAATTCGATTCTTTCAAAAATATTTTCCTTAGTGACATACCAGATTCGGTAATGGCGTATTGACCGGGTTTAGGGTGTTACAAATTGGTATCAGAGCCAAGCTCAAAAGCTCGGCTGTGGGCCCAAGGCCCAAAATGTTTTAAAGAATGGATTTTAAAATGTTTTGTTGAAAATTATATGGTTGGAAAGGCATGGCCTCGAGTCTCCGACATCAATCCGCTCGTAAGTACATCAAATCGTTGATTTTGATGATATGATTATAATGATGTTGGCATGATCTGTATAGTAGTAGGAACTACTTTAGAGACCCAAAACTATATGTTGAATTTACTCGCGAAACAACTTCTTATTAAAATTATTCATAAAACTGTGTTTTAAAGAAAGTGGAATAATGACTATTGCATAAAACTTTTAAATCGATAAGTCGAGATGTTAGACATGAGCACTCGAGATCGTGGACGTTGTGGATGTGGTAAAAGCCGAAGTGTTAGGGCTAGATTTTCGCATCGAGGCATAATTCCAAAGAAGGAGGCGTTAGCATCGCTAGTGGCCGAGACAGAGTATCATGATCGGGTTCGGATTGATGAGTCGACTCGAGATAGTTAAAGAATCGGTGAAGCACTTGGAGTTGGGTCTGTGGATCGTAAGAAGAACAGAGATCACGCTTCTCTAGGGTTACAATCTTGTTCTCAAAACATGTCAAGGCATGGTCGAACTTTTTGGCTTGCGATTATTGTGGAAGGTGTCATCCGGAGAATGTTGGAGGAAGATAGGAGTATGCTTGAGATGCAGTCTAAGGAGCTTAAGGCTCAGATTGTTTCTGACTCTCAAGTCGTATGTTTTGCTGGAAGTGATGGTTGATTGTAGGAAAATTTTTGGTATAAGTGTAAGTGTTAGATAATGGTTTGCTATGGTGGATTAGTATGTTGGTTGTGTGAAAAAAAGGATTTAAGATTTTGTTAAAAGTACATTGTGGTTTTATTAAGATCAGAGTCTTGCAAGAACGTAGTGTGGCGAGGTAGGATATACGATCATTAGTTAGTTGGAAATTTCGAGGACGAAATTTCTTTAAGGAGGGTAGATTTGTAACATCCCGAAATTGGGCCTAGTAGGATTGGGCCTTGAGCTTTAGGAAAATTTGAGTATTATTTGTGTTGGCTCTGTATGAATTTTGTGTGTTAGCATAGTCTTGTGAAGGCTTGATTTTATTTAGGAAGTTAGAATAATTTTTTTAGTAAGGTTTATTTAATGAAGTGGATTAAGTGAGCTTAGCACGTAAGTTAATTTAAGTGTTAATTAAAGCACATGAGGAGTTAGTGGCAAGGTGGTTATGATGCTTGGTTAGTTGCTTGAGGTTAGAGGTTCGAGTAGCATGATTAACATTTTGAAGACTTTATTTTTATCCTAGCATTGATGGACGGTCAAACCTTATTTATGATAGGTTGGACTCTCAAATTTTGGTAAGTTGAATATTGGTTTAAGGAAAGCATGAAATTGGGGATAGGAATCTTAAGGTTATGGTATGATAAGGGGACAAAAGGCATGGAATATGGAGAATGTTTGGAAAGTATTCCAAGGCCTTTAGTGCATGTATGTGGACGGCAAGTGTGGCTAGGGGATGACCGAATGTTGTTAGGAGATTTGGGGGAGGATAGTTAGTAAACTTTTGGCATTTGTGCATGTTTTGGCTTTTGTTTTCTTTTCTCTCCACAAACACTCCCTATAGCCGAATGTGTCTTGGGCATAAGGTGAGTTTTTGTTTTAGTTTTGGCCTTCTTTCTTGTTTTGTGTCTTAACCAAAAACCTATTCTTAAAGAAACTTTACCAACTTTTCTCTAGTGCATCAAAGTGAGCCATAGCCGAATGTCCATTGGAGTTGTTTTTCTTCCCTCTTAGGCTTTTGGCCGAATCTTCTTTGGAACCTCCCTCTCATCTCTTATTTCTTGTAGCCGAAAACAACCTCCCTTGTTCCCATCTCTTTTTCATATTGTTCATTCTTCTTTTACTTTTCTTTGGCCGAATCTTCCTCCTCTCAATTCTTTTTCTTTTTCTTCCATTGTTTGCTCATGCCAAATTCTCCTATTTTATTTTCACTTTATTTTCCATTCTTTTCTTGTATCTAGCCGAATCCTATTTGTGTCTCACTCAACCACGTTGCCGTAATTGTTTTGTCTTGAGAGGATCTTTTTGATCGAATTTATTATCTCTTCTCTTTCAAACAAACCTTTTTATTTTGGTAGTGGTATAGTGGAGTGTTGATTATTTCTTTATTGATAGTCGACTATAGCCATTCTAAGATCGTGTGGAAAAGGATATTATCATTGAAGGATTTTGACAAACTCCATAGGCAAGTGACGATTTTCGGAATTTAATCGAAGTGTTAAGGTAAGGATCTTTATGCTTGTTATATCATTTTAGATGGTCTTCTAATCGATTAAGTTTTAGGGGACTCTATCGTCCGCTTATTATCTTCTTCCTTGGACGTTAGATTTTGGAGCAATCAAGAATGGGTTCGAAAAGAGCGATTCGTAGTGTTTGGAAGAGGGGTGGTTCTCGCTATACCTCAAATTTCAAACGAAGGGTCATGTCGGCAGCTCGAGACTTTCCACCGGGATGTGGACCCTCTGCGGCGATAATCGTTTATTTGAAGTCGTTCGTACTTCGAGCCATTGTTCGCTCGTGGTTCTTCATCGGGTTATGAACCATCAATCGAGAGAAATCGCCTATAGTTGTTATTAGAGATTCCGAGGGTATCGACGAGCGGGAAAGTGTAGTTCTCACTATTATCAGGTGTGTATCTTACACACTTTATAACTTGGTTTATATATGTATATATATGAGTGATAAATGACTATTCATGTTGTTAAAGCCGAAACAATGAGATATTGATATGATACCTTGATGGGTATGAGCAAGGATACGGGTAAGTCCGTTTTGATATGATATTTGTAACACCCTGATTTAGGGGCTATGCAATTTGGGTAAAACTCCAGTGTTGGAAAGTTTTTGGGTGTTTTTGGATGTGTTTTAGAGGTTTAAGAATGCTTGGATGAAAAAGGAAGGGCTTTGGAAAATTTTTATTTTTTAGTGTAAAAAGGGGAAATGGGGCAGGAAGGCCTTAAAATATTTTTCTGGAGTTTAGGACGCAAGAAAGGATCTGGTAAAGCGGCTGCATGCGCTGCTTTAGGGGGGCTGGAAGTAGCGCCAGTGGGGGGCTTGGGTTCGAGTCCAAGCGGCAGCAATGTTGTTTTATTTTTGCGTGAAGGGACTAGGCTAAGTAGGCCTTAAAAATAAATGTCCAAGTTGATGGACATGAAAGTCCAATTGGCAAAGTGGCTCTTGGGCGCTACTTAGGCGCTGGAAGGGAGTGAGGTCGCGGTTTCGAGGGGTCGGAGAAGCATTTGGCGTTTTATTTTTGTTTTGGGCGTTGGGCTTTGTAAGGCCTTAAAGATATATGGTGAGGAATTTGGACAAGAAAGATGGGCTGGTGAAGTGGCTCTCATGCGCCACTTAGGCGCTGGAGGAGAGCAAGGGCGCAGTTCGAGCACTGAGCCAGCAGTTGGCGTTTTATTTT
The DNA here is from genome assembly GCA_025698515.1 of Gossypium sturtianum. Classification (NCBI taxonomy): domain Eukaryota; kingdom Viridiplantae; phylum Streptophyta; class Magnoliopsida; order Malvales; family Malvaceae; genus Gossypium; species Gossypium sturtianum. The sequence goes on from CM046950.1 coordinate 31,143,026, forward strand.
TTTTGTGCGGTTATGGGCTGAGATAAGAAGGGTTTAAGAATAAATGTTGGGGGTGTTACAGTTTGGTATCAGAGCCCGGTTCAAAACTCGGCTTTGAGGGTTTTGGGCCCAAAAACATTTTCAAAATGGGCTTTTCAAGAATATGGGCTTTAAGAAACTTTTTCAGGTTATTCTGGCATGGCACCTGTACCTCCGGCCCGAGTCCGCCAGGTAAGTACTTCAGGCTTGTGAAGTAATTTGTTATATGAATTGTTATGGGCTTAGTTGGGCTCGTAGATTAGTGAACTAGGATCTACTGAACCCTAGGACTAGTCTACTCAAACACATGCATAAGACTTAAGGTTACTAAACAAACCTGTGATTAAGTCGCCGAGTTAAGGTGTGGCAACCATTGTGCGCATGTCTCAGGAGTGGATCCTAAGAGCACTGTACTTAAGCATCCTCGTGACTCACGTCCTCTTCGCTGGAATCCTACCTGGTGCGTAGCTACGGTTCACCTTAACCAAGAGGACTTGTTCATAGGCTAAACCAATTATTGAAACCCGAAAGGGATTTGCCTCACTGTTTTAAAACCCCTAGTTTTAAAATTTCCAAAATTTACCCCCATGTTGAAAATTACTAAAATGCCCCTGACTTTCAAAATTTCCGGTTTAACCCCGAGTTTAATAAAATTTTCTTACTTTGCAAAAGTACCCAACTTTCTGTATGGAAAAAATAATAACCCTGACTTTGGAAATTTACAAAAATTACCCTGATTGTCAAAATTACCAAAATACCCCTGGGGTGAAAACAGGCAGAGATGTCCGGATAGTGAATGTGTGTGGTGGATACCACTGAGTGTGCCTTTACTGAGGAAGGAATGTGGTTTTATTGATGAACGGATGTGTGTGTGAATGTGATTCTTGAACTAGAGTAGTAAACTCGAACTGAAACTTTGTGTGATCGAAAGAACTACTTCTAAATATCTTTCATTCCATAAAATTTGCTCGTGGTTAAATAGTGGAACAATTTCTAATGCATAAAACTTGTTAATCAGATTAAATTGCGACGATAGAGATGAACTCTAGGGGACGCGGTAGAGGTAGAATGGCCGCATCGGAACCAGTAGGGTCTGGCCATGGGTCAGGAAATGAAGTGCCGCCAGCAATGGACGTAGAGGGGCAAGGTCAGACAGGGGAAGATGACGCAGTATCGCGGGCCATGTTGTGAGTGCTCGAGCGAGTAGCAGGAGTTAGTGTAGGAAGCGGAGCTCGGAAGTCAGTGTCCGAGAAGCTCAGATCGAACGGAGCCGAGATCTTTAGGGGAGTATCTGGAGTGGCTCCGAATATAGCAGAATATTGGCTAGAAGCAGTCGAGAGAATCATGGACGATTTGGACTGCACCAATGAAGAAAAGCTGAAGGGTGCTGTTTCATTACTTCGCGACGAAGCTTATCGTTGGTGGCTCATCACAAAACAAGGTGTACCGCAGATCGACCGGATTGGGACTTCTTTAAGGAAAAGTTTGAAGGAAAGTACGTTGGAGCAAGTTATTTGGACTCGCAAAGGAAAGCGTTTCTAAATCTAGTGCAAGGAAGTAAGTCGATAGCCGAGCACGGCGGAATTTGTGCGGTTAAGTCAAGACGCCAAAGGAATCGTGGCTACCGATTATGAAAGGAGTGTTCGATTCAAGATGGGTCATGAGATGAGTTGCGCGGAGTTGATCGCGCCACAAAGAGAAAGGGATTTTGCCATTCGGTAGAGAAAGCTCGGATTGCCAAGAGGTTAAAAAGACTATAAGAGAAAACCGAGAGAAGAATAGGAGCGAGAATAAGAGAAATGTTGGGCCGTCAAGATCGCTTGGTAATGTCCGAAGAGACCAAGGATCGAGGATCCTGTACGTGCACTTGTACCAGTGGATCGGAATCGTTCTTGTGTCCGATGTGGAAGACCTCACACAGGAGAGTGTTGGGGAAATAGTAAAGAATGCTTTCGGTGCGGATCTAAGGCACATTTAGTTAAGAATTGTCCTCGAGCGACGAGGGGTCATGGTTCAAGTCATGGAAGGAATGGTTCTAGTCGGAGTCAACCAAGGATGTGATAGCGAGTAAGCTCCTTTGCTTTGGTACATGCTTTGATTGCTTTGCTTGCTTGTGTAGTTAGCCTTTTCTGTGTTGCTAAGAGAGGTGTTTTGAATTTTGAGCGCGAACTTAGAGATTGTGTAGGTACGATAGCCTTAGTAAGATCAGAGTTGCGCAGCATAAGCGTAAGGTGGTAAGATAGGTTGTATGGACGTTTGGTAGTAAAGTAATTTCGAGGACGAAATTATTTTTTAGGAGGGTAGAATTGTAACACCCTGATTTAGGGGCTATGCAATTTGGGTAAAACTCCAGTGTTGGAAAGTTTTTGGGTGTTTTTGGATGTGTTTTAGAGGTTTAAGAATGCTTGGATGAAAAAGGAAGGGCTTTGGAAAATTTTTATTTTTTAGTGTAAAAAGGGGAAATGGGGCAGGAAGGCCTTAAAATATTTTTCTGGAGTTTAGGACGCAAGAAAGGATCTGGTAAAGCTACGCATGCTTGCTTGCTTTAGAAATGGAAGTAGCGCCAGTGGGGGGCTTGGGTTCGAGTCCAAGCGGCAGCAATGTTGTTTTATTTTTGTGATAAGTGGGATAATAGTAGAACAATTCAAATAGTTTTTGAATTGAACTAATTCAAATGGAATTGAATTAGTGGCTAGGGAGGTGTTGGCCGAATCTTGGAGTCTTCAAGGGGGGGTTGGCCGAATGCTATAAATAGGGGGGGTAGAATGCCAATTATTCTTCAAGTCTTTGCTAAATCTCTCCCTCTCCCTCTTGGTGTGCCAAAATTCCCTTCCCCTATTTAGTGTCATCTTGGCCGAATAGTAGAGTGGTGCTGATCTCCCTTGGTGTCCTAGTGTGGTTGGCCGAATCTTAAGCAAGAGTGGTAAGTATGTTCTGCCCTTAGTAATCGATTTATGAATTCCTTGTTGTAGTGGCCAAAACCGAATGGTTGGCCTTAGTTTTGGCATGGCCGAATGTCATAGTGCCATTAAGTATGTTCTCTTGGGTGTAGCCGAAAGAAGGAAGCATTGAGGAAGTCTCTTGGATTCGATCATCTAAGGGGCATATCGACAAGAGCAAGGGAAGCCTTCGGGATCTCAGATTATTTCGGTAAGGATATTAGTAAGTGACTTAGAATTAGTTGATTATGACGATTTGATTAACCGGTTGATTCTGATTAAGTGACTTTCGATGGAGGCCAATACCAGTCTTGAAGGAAAAGGGAAAGCTCCCATTCCAAAGTTTAAGAAAAGAGCCGTCTCGGCAGTGCGTGATTGGCCACCGGGGTGTGGACGAGCAACAGAAAACGTTAGGTAAAAAGTCGTAGTTTCGCTAGACGATAGCGTCGAGGATCGAGAGTCTAGAACTCCTAGTAATAAGGTGTGTAATTAGCCTACTGTTTCCGGGTTTTATGTGTTATATGTTTTACTAACAAGTGCAGTAATGAGTGTGCCATATATACCCCTAAAGGGTATAGCGATGATCAGGTTAGTATCGAACCTGTTGCAATGTGATTACTTGCTTGTATATGAGTATGTTTATGGATATTAATAAGCATGTGCATGCATTATCACGATTATATTTTATGTGGCATGTGCATGGGTGGGATATGAAAAGAAGGTGCGGGTGTACTTCGAGTACGTGGTTGATGTCGACTTTGTGCTACATCGTGGATTGGCGCCGATCGAGGTTGTGGATCTTTGCGATTTGGTTCGCATGGTTACCTTGATTGATATGGGCTTTATGCCATATCGTGGCTTGATGGATTGCTGTGTGCTCCATCGTGGTTTGATGTTAGCTATACGCTACATCGTGGATGGCATTGGTTGCCTTTTGGAGGAAAAGGAGAGGGTGACTCGATAGTCCCCTGGTGTGTGGTAGGCTGGATAAGGGGGTGTGTAGCGGATGGACCCTAGGTTGGGTTGGGAATCATGTTGCATTATTTTTTGTAATAATATGGAAATGGGCCAAGCCCAATATGACATGTGGATAGGTATGTTTTGGGAACATACGTGGAAATGGGCCAAGCCCAGTTGATATGTGGTTTATTGAGAAATGGGCCAAGCCCAGTATTTGAGCATGATTTGAATGTGGGCCAAGCCCAGATAGTGGTAATTATTAAAATGAATATATATATTACTTGTTGCATTTGATAATTGGGATATTATGTGGCTAGCATGTGGGTGGATTTCAGTGGTTAACTTACACACTGAGTCTGTATGACTCACCCAATTATTTTCAAACATCGCAGGAGACATGTTGATTGGACTGGGTTGGAGTGGATACAAGGTGGCCCATGCAGAAGGAGATTTTCATGTAGAAGATGTTTTACTTTATTTAAGTATTTTATATTATCAGTATTTTAAAATTTTATTTGATGTAATAAGGGCCTCTTTGATTTAAAGTACTCTATTTATTAATGTTGAAGTTTACACTACACTTAGAAATATTTTCGCAAAAGATTCATATTATAGCAACTTATAATAATGTTTTAGTTCGGAAGTTTTCAACAAGCATATATTATTTAATAAATTTTAAATAGACATGATTTTCAGAGATGATAAATTTTCAAGTTTTATTCTAAAGTCAAAGATTTCCAACCGTCTTTCCGCAGTGACATAACCAGATCCGGTCAAGGCTCGTAGGCCGGGTTTGGGGGTGTTACAATATTACTATATGTTGTATTGGTTATATGTTCATATCAAAATATATTGACATGATTTGTTTATCTATTGCATTGGTATGGGCAATATGAGAGGAGGGGGAAGATTGATTCGTGTCTTCGGACACCAGTGGTTTGGCACCACCAGTGATTTGGTATCACATTCGTGTCTTCGGACACCAGAGGTTTGGCACCTCATAGCGACTCGTCCCTGTGGATTAACTCCACCGTGGGTTGGCCCCACTTTTGAGATATGGGATCGTCTGCCAGTGATTTGGTATCACACGTGGGTTGGCCCCACAAATGGATTATTCGTGACTACGGTCACCAGTGATTTGGTATCACATTTGTGTCTTTGGACACCGGTGGTTTGGCACCACCAAAGGTTTTTGGTACCACACGGGGTAGAAAAGGAGTTATGGATGGCTAGGTTGGGTGCAATATACATATATGTTGCTTTGTTATAATTTGTGTAAGTATGTGGTATTTACCCTGAGAGGGAATATGCACTCGAGTCTTGGTGACTCACCTTCTCCTTATATTTTCAGTGATTCGTGAGATCGCGGATATGGAGCCTGATGGACTCGAGGAGGCCATGCAATAAAGTTTGGTTTTACATGAACTTCCATTTGGGTACTTTATTTTAATTTGGTTTTCATATTTTATGGATTTGTAATAAGGCCTGTTTAATTATGTTTTGGATTATTTTTATGTTCAATATATTTAAAATATGGCTTATAAATTACTTAGCTAATCTAATAATTGAGCTCAAAGTTTTCTAAACTAAAAACTCGCAATGGTTTTAAAAATCTTACCATCGGGTAATATGAATAGTTCGATAGACAAATTACAAGTTAAGTATTTTCAACAAATTAAGTGATTTCCAAAATTCAAGTTTCTATACTCAATTGCAAACGGATTTTCAAAGTGATATTTCAAATTTTCTTAAAAAGATATAAATGTTTTCTATCCTATGATTTATCAACTAAGTTTTAAAGTTTTATGTAATTCAAAGTAAATCTCAGTTTTAACTTATTTTTGACAAATAAAGAATTACAAAGAGTTTTTCACAAAATTTAATTGTTAATTTGATTCTTTCAAAAATATTTTCCTTAGTGACATACCAGATTCGGTAGTGGCGTATTGACCGGGTTTGGGGTGTTACAAACCTGGTGATTTGCTTTACCCTCTTTGGGTTCCCGTCAATATGCCGGGGTTTCGGCATTTAACAAAACATGTAATACTTATTTTCATATATTAATCAAACAGATCTAGATGGTGTGGATAATTACACACCTGATATTGCAAAATCCAATATTCTTAGTCGATGTCCTTGCTATCTGGATCTATTATCCTCAATCTATAGCCTTGCTTAAAAGCCGGAACAATTGCAAAAATAGGCATCTCCTATATTCGGCCATGGTTAGTTGACTAAGCTTGAAATCCCGAAATTGGAGACTTATGATTTTCGGCTTTTAGATCTAGTTGACTAAGCTTCCTTCAAATCCCGAATTGCCTCCCATCATAAAACCACTAAACTATTAGCTTTTGGCTTTTGCCTTTCAAAAACCGGGAATAGGTCATGAGAACTAATCAAAAATCAACACTTACCTTAGCATAGGAGATTCGGCTAGCACTAGAGAGAGGATTCAGCAATGCCCATGGAAGATTTAAATGCCGGAAGTATAGAACTAATTCTCAAATAGGATGAATAGAAGAAAAGACTATGGATGCTTTGGCTTCCTAGAGAAATTGGCACAAGAAGGAAAAAGTGGAGAAGAGTTTCGGCTTTTAAAGAAATTGGAGAAAAGAAATTGGAAAGGGAGAGGCTAGGGAATTCCGGCACAATGGGAGAGAAATTTAGGGTTTTCAGTGTCAGAATCAAGGAGCTAGCCCCCCTATTTATAGATATTTTGGCACCTACTGCTAAAAACCGAAAACACCCTTAAAATTCAAGCTAAAAGAGAGGAGAAATTTGGCACCCTCCTTGCCATGCAGTAGCCGAATTTTACACTCCTCTAGGTGGTGGATTTTCGGCCAACACTTCCCTTGAAGATAAGCTCCTAACTTTTCTCCTTTTTATCTATGATATTATCACTTAAAAATCCACATAAAATCTCCTATTTTATAGCCTTGTAGCCGTCCACCTCTACTAATCCCTAATGCCAAATTTACCTCACTTAAATTAAAAGATTTGGGCCTCATTAAATTTAATACTTGGGCCCCTAATTCCTTGTGTGTGGCGTCACCCTCTCTTCATTTAAAGTACCAAATTTGGCCTAAAACATGGGCTCCTTGCGACCCAAAACTTGTTCCTTTTAATCTGTGTAATGATGCCACTTTAATCTGGGCCTTTTTGCCTAATTCTAAGCCCAAATTTAGACCCCTATCAATTAAATTAACATAGTAAACCTATCCCTACACTAAATGTATAGGCCCGTAAATTTAGGATATTACAGTTCTACCCCCCTTAAAGAAATTTCGTCCTTGAAATTTCCAACTAACTATTAATCGTTCTACCCAAGTCTCACCACTATGCTTTCGCTGCGCACTCCGATTCTAAAGCCAAAAGAAACACTTAGTATACTATGGTAGAGTACGCACCATCATTCGCATCTGGAGCGTCTCTGTCCCCTACCACGGCCACGCAGCGGTCGTCCTCGACCCCTTGTACTCATTCTACCGATTTGCGTTTATCTGATTAGAAATTTTATGAATTATTAATTTCTTCCACTAATTAACCACGAACAGTCTTAGGAATAATAGTTTAAGAGTAGTTCTTTCGAATTCGCATTCACAATACAGTCTCAAGTTTGTAACCTCTAACTAAAATAAAACACATACATCATACAAAAATCATCCAAGCACTTACATTCTTCACGTAAAGGTGTTTTCATTGATTCACTACCCAGGGGTATTTTCGTAATTTCATCCTACATGGGTATTTTCGTAACTTTTCATAATAAAGTTCCTTGTTGATTTCATGAAGTAAGGGTATTCTGGTAATTTACAATCCGGAGGTATTTCGGTAATTTTACAAGTCAGGGGTAATTTGGTAATTGTACAAATCAGGGGTAATTTGGTAATTGTACAAACCAGGGGTATTTTGGTCTTTTTTTCAAACTTTGATGTTGTTGTGGTTGTTTTTTTTTTAAAATAGGGGTACTTTGGGAAATCTAGTTTCGTAGTCTGGGTTACTCGTGAAATCATGAGATTTTCGGGTAAATTTTCAAAACATAGGTATTTTACAAATTCATAGCTGGTTAGAAGTTTTCACAAATCAAATGTATTTTGAAAATTTTGCAAAACTTGAGAAATTTTCTTTCTTTTTTTTTTCAAACTGGGTGGCTGGTCCCTTTCGGGTTTTAATTATAAGGTTTAGCCCATCAACAAGTCCTCGTAACTAGGGTGAATAGTCACCACGCACCAGGTAGGATTCTAGTCAAGAGGAGGTGAGTCTGTAACATCCAGGATTTAGGGGTTATGCGGTTAGTGCATAATTCAAGTGATAGTGGGCCTAGTGTGTGTTTGGATGTGTTTTAAGGGTTTTGAGAACCCTAGGATGTAGGGAGTGCCTTAGAAAAATATTAGATTTTAAGGTTAGTAGGGGAGTCAAGTTAAGGAGGCCTTAAGGAAATTTGTGAGGAATTTGGACATGAGGTTGGGCTTGGTAAAGTGGCATGGAGGCGCCACTTAGGGCCTTGGTAGGTGACGCCTCAAGCAAGTGGAGAAGAGCTCAGTTCGAGTCATGTTGGCGTGAGAGTATGGCTTTATTTTGCATTTTAAGCGTCAAGAAAGGGGGAAGGTGTTGGACGGCATATGGGACTTTAAAAGATGAGGATAAAAACTTGTTTTCTTCTTTTAAAAATTCGGCTAAGGTAGGTGGATGAAGGTTGGACTCATTCAAACTTTTTGAATGAGTGTTGAAGAGAGAAAATAGGAGAAAATCGAGGATATAAGGGTGAGGTGAAAGCAATGGCCGAATATAGGACTCTAGGGGTAGCATTTTCTGGTTCGAATATGGTGGTAGTGTGTGCGAAATTTAGCCTTAGTGTGTGTGCCGAATTTTGTTCTTTCTCCTCTTTTTCATGCCGTTTTCTTTATGTGAAGAAGCCACCTAGTTTCGGTAAGGCCATTTGTATTTTATTCTTTTCTCCCTGTTTGTTAGCTTGGCTGAATCTATCACCTTTCCCAAACTTCTTCTTTTATTTTGTGTTAGCCGAATATCTCATCTCCATTTGGGAGCTCTCATTCTCTTCTCTTTACCTTCTCCGTGTTCATTCGAATCATCATCTTCCCCAAGACCAATCTTTATTCTCATTATTGACAAAAGCCGAAACCTCTCTACTATTGATCACCATTGCCGAATCTTTCAGCCTCTCGCTCTCTCTCTTTTATTTCGCAAATCTTTGAGGCCGAATCTTCTAAAGTGGTGCCATTGACTACTTTCTTGTAGTCCCTTCAAGCAGGCGTTAGTGGTAAGTAACGTGTAAGGGTAAGTATTTTCTATCCTAGCAATCGGTTTGGGCTCTCTTTCTATTAGTGTGTCGAAATCATGTAGTTAGGCCTTGGTTTAAGGATGGCCGAATGTGTATTAAGCCATGATCTTGTGTTTTATTTGTAGCCATTGTGAAGGAGGTCTTTCGGGATCCAAGAGATCAAGGTAAGTGATATGTGGTATTCGGCCAAGGGCCTTTTCTTAGATTATTGCTAATAGCCGATTCTAACAAAGGTTAATTAGGGATCTCGACAACCGAGGAGCAAGTGACAGTTTCGGATTTGGATAAGCAAGGAATAAGCAAAGCCTTCGGGATTCAAGTACATTTCGGTAAGGGTACTTAGTAAGTATAGATTCGATATATTTTGATTAAGATGTTATCGATTAACCACTTGGTTCTGATTAAGTATTGTTGATGGAGGCGAATACTAGTCAAGGAGAGAAAGGGTAGTCCGTATCCCTAAGTTTAAGAGAAGATCGGTCTACTGACGCATTGGCCACCGGGGTGTGGGCCAAATGGCGGGGCGGGACTTTAGGCAGATATTGGTAGTTTCACTTAGTGATAGCATCGGTATTGAGAGCATAACGCTTCAAGTTATCAGGTGTGTGGTTAACCCACAATTTCCCAGTTGTATGTTATATTTGCATGTGTTGTGTATATGTTGATTTATGCAGTGGCAATAATGAGATGGTTACCTAAAAATAGGTATAACGATAACCAGAGTTAGTGTTAATTATTGATGAGATTGTGAATATGCCTATGAAAGTATGATTGTATGTCGGAATAACTTTGTACATGCATTATTCATTATGACACTACCGTATGTTGCATGTGCATGGGGGATTGATATATGTGAAAGAAGGACAGGTGTACATTTATGTACGTGGTTTAGTGAGAGCTACGAGCCTCACGTGGATGATGAGAGGCTCTCGTGCCTCATCGTGGTTGGTATCGGCTTTGTGCCATATCGTGGTTGGTGATGGCTATGTGCCCTATCGTGGTTTGATGTTAGCTACGAGCTACATCGTCGATTGACGCTGACTGAGGTCGCGTTGTGGATTATTTGTGATTTGGTTCGCGTGGACGGCATTAATTGCCAAATTGGTGTGTAGAGGTTGGAGGGTGATTTAGTAATCCCCTGGTGTGTGGTGGCTGGATACAGGGGTGTGTAGAGGATGGACCCTAGGCTGGGGTGGGTGCACTTTGCATAAACATGTGTGGTGTGTGGATTGGTGTGGTTATGGGCCAAGCCCAATATGTGGAATTATGAGGATAAGTTTCCTTATTATCTGATATGTGGTTTGATGTGGTTGTGGGCTAAGCCCACGTGGGTGGAAATCTGTGGACTAATTACACACTGAGTCTGTTCGACTCACCCAAATTTTTACCAAACATCGCAGGTGATACATGATGCTTGGACCGGGTTGGAGTGGATACGAGGTGGCCATGCAGAAGCTACTTTTTATTTATTTCATACATGAGATGTTTTATTTAATTTTATGCACTTTATATTTTAAGTTTTTTTTTGAATAATTATTTGATGTAATGAGGGCTATTTAAAGTAGTTGAAGTTTATTATTATGTTTTAGTTGGATTGACGATTAAATTACTAGTTGGAAATGATTTTATTTTTAGCAACTTACATTTTAAAATATATATTAAAGTTTTAATTTCGGATATTTTGTAACAACCAAATTTTACCTAGAAATCTAAATATATACAATGTCTTACAACTGACAACCAATTTCTATGTTTCCACCACTACGTTAAACGCTTTTCAAACGTTTTCTTCAGTGGCAGTCCAAATTCGGTCGTGGTGTTTGGGCCGGGTTTGGGGTGTTACAGTTTGGTATCAGAGCCAGGTTCAAAACTCAGCTTTGAGGGTTTTGGGTCCAAAAACATTTTCCAACGATGGGCTTTTCAAAAATAAAGACTTTTGTGAACTTTTTCAGGTTATTCTGGCATGGCACCTGTATCTCCGGCCCGAAGTCCACCAGGTAAGTACCCTAACTACTGAGGTGAATTGTACATATGAACTTTATGGGCATCATGGGATCGTAGATTAGCAGATTAGGGCTATTAAACCCTAGGGCTAGTCTACTCCAACACAAGAATGCATAAGACTTAAGTATAGCCAAACAAACCTATGAGTAGGTCGTCGAGCTAGGGTGTGGCAACAGTTGTGCGCATGTCTAGGATTGGATTCGGTAAGAGCTTGGTATTTAAGCAGTCCTAGTGACTCACCTCCTCTTTACTCGAATCCTACCTGGTGCGTAGTAACGGTTCACCCTAACCAAGAGGACTTATTCATCGACTAAACCTGATAATTAAAACCCAAAAGGGACCAGCCATACTGCTTTATAAAAAACCTTAGTTTTTTTTAAAATCACCAACTCACCCATTTTGATTTGTAAACACTAAATTAGATTTTGAAAAAACATTTTCGAAATGTTCCCGATTTACAAAATTACCCAAATACCCCTGGGTTGGGAATGGATAAAAATGCCCAAAGTAGTGTGTAAATGTTGTTGATGAATGTGAATATGACTCTCTGAATTAGAATAGTAAGCTTGAGCTGAAACTTTGGTTGATCGAAAGAACTGCTTTCAAACACCTTTCTTCATGAAATTTGTTCGCGGATAAACAGTGGAACAAAATACTAACGCATAAAACTTTTTAATCAGATTAAATCGCGACGTTAGATATGAGTTCTAGAGGATATGGTAGAATGAACGTATCGGAACTGGTAAGGTCTGGCCATGGGTCAGAAAATGATATGCCGTCGCCAGCAGTGGGCGCGGAGGATCAAGACCAGACAGGAGGAGATGACGCAGTATCGCGGGCTATGCTGCGAGTGCTGGAGCGAGTAGCAGGAGCTAGTGTGGGAAATGGAGCTCGGAAGACAGTGTCGGAGAAACTTAGGTCAAACGGAGCCGATGTTTTCAGAGGAGTATCTAGGGTAGCTCCGAATGTAGCAGAGTTTTGGTTGGAGGCAGTCGAAAGGATTATGGATGATTTGGACTGCAATGCGAAGGAAAAGCTGAAAGGTCTTGTTTACCGCTCCGGACGAGGCTTATCGGTGGTGGCTCACCGTCGTCGGACAAGGTACCCCTACGGATCGAGTGGATTGGGGATATTTTAAGGATAAGTTTGAAGGGAAATACGTTGGAGCTAGTTAGCTAGACTCGCAGAGAAAGGCGGTTCTAAACTTGGTTCAAGGAAGTAAGTCGGTAGCAGAGTACGAAGCGGAATTTGTGCGGTTAAGTCAGTACGCCAAGGGAATCGTGGCTACTGATTATGAAAGGTGTGTTAGATTTGAAGATGGGTTGCGGGATGAGCTACGAGTGTTGATTGCTCCGCAAAGAGAGAGGGACTTTGCTATTCTAGTGGAGAAAGCTCGGATAGTGAAGAAGTTAAGAGGACCGAGGCGAGAAATCGAGAAAAGGATAGGAATTGGAATAAGAGGAGTTTTGGACCGTCAGTATCATCTAGGGATTTTCAAAAAAGACCAAGGACAGAGAATTCTGTGCGTGCACCGGTACCAGTTGCTGAGAATCGAAGTCGTTCATGTGCTCGGTGTGGGAGAACTCACGCAGGAGAGTGTTGGGGAAATAGTAAGGAATGTTTCTGATGTGGGTCTAAGGCTCATTTGGTTAGGAATTGTCCTCAGGCGACGAGGGGTCGTGGTCCGAACCATGGAGGAAATGGTTCTGGCCGAGGTCGTGGAGCTCCAGGCAGAGGTGCTGAGGATTCAGACGAGAGACCACCAGGGTTAGTCTACGCAGTCAGGCGTCGCGAGGGGGGAAGACGTGCCAGATGAGATAACGGGTACGTTCCCTGTTTCTGGAATAGCCTTTATTGCCTTGTTTGTTATAGGGATAGCTCATTCTTATAAGGCTAGTGAGGTGCTTGGAACCTTGGAGGTGAACTTTGAGAGTGTATTTGGAAAGGTGAGCGTACTTGGTCCTTTAGGGCAATCAGTGGTAGTAGATAAACTTCATAAGCAAGTGCCTTTAGAAGTTCAGGGAGTAGCTGTACCCTAGCTTAGGTTAGCCAAGTAATTTCGAGGACGAAATTATTTTTTTAGGAGGGTAGAACTGTAACATCCAGGATTTAGGGGTTATGCGGTTAGTGCATAATTCAAGTGATAGTGGGCCTAGTGTGTGTTTGGATGTGTTTTAAGGGTTTTGAGAACCCTAGGATGTAGGGGAGTGCCTTAGAAAAATATTAGATTTTAAGGTTAGTAGGGGAGTCAAGTTAAGGAGGCCTTAAGGAAATTTGTGAGGAATTTGGACATGAGGTTGGGCTTGGTAAAGTGGCATGGAGGCGCCACTTAGGGCCTTGGTAGGTGACGCCTCAAGCAAGTGGAGAAGAGCTCAGGTTCGAGTCATGTTTGCAGCAGGGGAGTATGGCTTTATTTTGCATTTTGGCGTCAAGAAAGGGGGAAGATGTTGGACGGCATATGAGACTTTAAAAGATGAGGATAAAAACTTGTTTTCTTCTTTTAAAATTTGGCTAAGGTAGGTGGATGAAGGTTGGACTCATTCAAACTTTTTGAATGAGTGTTGAAGAGAGAAAATAGGAGAAAATCGTGGGATAAGGGTGAGGTGAAAGCAATGGCCGAATATAGGACTCTAGGGGTAGCATTTTCGGTTTGAATATGGTGGTAGTGTGTGCCGAAATTTAGTCTTAGTGTGTATGCCGAATTTTGTTCTTTCTCCTCTTTTTCATGCCGTTTTCTTTATGTGAAGAAGCCACCTAGTTTCGGTAAGGCCATTTGTATTTTATTCTTTTCTCCCTGTTTGCTAGCTTGGCCGAATCTATCACCTTTCCCAAACTTCTTCTTTTATTTTGTGTTAGCCAAATATCTCATCTCCATTTGGGAGCTCTCATTCTCTTCTCTTTACCTTCTCTGTGTTCATTCGAATCATCATCTTCCCCAAGACCAATCTTTATTCTCATTATTGACAAAAGTCGAAACCTCTCTACTATTGATCACCATTGCCGAATCTTTCAGCCTCTCGCTCTCTCTCTTTTATTTCGCAAATCTTTGAGGCTGAATCTTCTAAAGTGGTGCCATTGACTACTTTCTTGTAGTCCCTTCAAGCAGGCGTTAGTGGTAAGTAACGTGTAAGGGTAAGCATTTTCTATCCTAGCAATCGGTTTGGGCTCTCTTTCTATTAGTGTGTCGAAATCATGTAGTTAGGCCTTGGTTTAAGGATGGCCGAATGTGTATTAAGCCATGATCTTGTGTTTTGTTTGTAGCCATTGTGAAGGAGGTCTTTCGAGATCTGAAGAGATCAAGGTAAGTGATATGTGGTATTCGGCCAAGGGCCTTTTTCTTAGATTATTGCTAATAGCCGATTCTAACAGTGGTTAAGTAGGGATCTCGACAACTTCAGGCGCAAGTGACAGTTTCAGGATTTGGATAAGCAAGGAATAAGCAAAGCCTTCGGGATTCAAGTACATTTCGGTAAGGGTACTTAGTAAGTACAGATTCGATATATTTGGATTAAGATGTTATCGATTAACCATTTGGTTCTGATTAAGTATTGTTGATGGAGGCGAATACCAGTCAAGGAGAGAAAGGGGTAGTCCCTATCCCAAAGTTTAAGAGAAGATCAGTCTCTGCTGTACGGGATTGGCCACCGGGGTGTGGGCCAGCGACAGGGCAGGACTATAGGCAGATAGCGATAGTTTCGCTTAGTGATAGCATCGGTATTGAGAGCGTAACGCTTCAAGTTATCAGGTGTGTGGTTAACCCACAATTTCCCAGTTGTATGTTATATTTGAATGTGTTGTGTATATGTTGATTTATACAGTGGCAATAATGAGATGGTTACCCTAAAATAGGGTATAACGATAACCAGGTCAGTGTTAATTATTGATGAGATTGTGAATATGCCTATGAAAGTATGATTGTATGTCGGAATAACATGTACATGCATTATTCATTATGACACTACCGTATGTTGCATGTGCACGGGGATTGATATATGTGAAAGAAGGACAGGGGTATACATTTATGTACGTGGTTTAGTGAGAGCTACGAGCCTCACGTGGGTGATGAGAGGCTCGTGCCTCATCGTGGTTGGTATCGGCTTTGTGCCATATCGTGGTTGGTGACGGCTATGTGCCCCATCGTGGTTTGATGTTAGCTACGAGCTACATCGTGGATTGACGCTGACTGAGGTCGCGTTGTGGATTATTTGCGATTTGGTTCACGTGGACGGCATTAATTGCCAAATTGGTGTGTAGAGGTTGGAGGGTGATTTAGTAATCCCCTGGTGTGTGGATCAGAAGATATGGGGATAAGTGAAACTCCCTGAATTATGGATGAGCTCCTTGAGTTGGCAGGTTGTGCCTTTGGTGGTGGTGATGGGCCGTCTGGATGACGAACCTGCGCTAGATGAAGAAATTGGGAAGCTCATGCAGGATTAGCCAAGAAACCTAAAGAAACCTTAATAATATACTAATAATATAATTAAAGACAAGAAAGATAAAGAGAATGAGACTAAGAAGGAAAATAAACTAAGTTTAAAAGATAAAGGGGCTTGAGAATCCTTATGGTAGATGGTTCGAGAGGTGGTTGTGACTTTGAAGGTGACAGAGTTGTTGGTGATGGTGGAAGTGGCGTGATTCCCAAGCAGCCTGAAGAACCTAAAAATAAGAAACTAAAACAAAATAAACTAAATTAAGTAGAAGAGAAGTAAAGATAAAGAAAATAAAGGAGAAGATAAAAATAAAAGAACAGATAATTGGTCTCAAAGACCCTTGGCTTGTTGTTTGGATGAAGTCATTAAGGCATAAACTCGGTGAATCGGTCTCCTTTGAGGAGATTGGCCTTTACACTTCTTTGCCATGGATATGATTTTGTTGTAGCTCAAGAGTCTAAGTATTTATTAGGAAAAGGAAAAAAAACAAAAGGGAGAAAAGAAAGGAAAGAAGAAGAAGAAGAATAGGTAAGGAGAGAAAGGAAAGGGGCATGGTATTTAAATAGAATCTCAAGTCTGGCAATTTACCACGCCCATGGGTTAAGGGTGTGTCAATTCACACAGCCGCATTGCACGACTGTGTCGCAGGGTGTGTTGATTCTCTACGTTTGTTTTCGAGTCGACCACGGTTGGAAGACACGGGTGTGTTCTGCCCGTGGTGGCAAGTCAGTAGCTTCACACGGTTATGGGGCACGGCTGTGTTCTTCTCGTGGTTGGAAAGTCAGTAGCTTCACACGGTTACGGGGCACGGGAGTGCCCCTTTGTCGGTGCCCGTGGTGTAGTGGTTGGATCCGTGACGTTGAAAAGTGGTTGGAATTGATTCGCACGGCCTCTGCTATGTTAGTACAGGGATTTTTATGGTCCACACGACCACGGCCACGGCCGTGTGCAAGGCCGTGTGTCCTGGAATTCTGCACCCCTTGTTAGTTTATAACTAAGTGTTCAGAAAGAAAAGAAGAAAATAAAAATAAATTTAAAGCGAAATATGTGAATAAATTATGTTAGTGCTCGGGTTACCTCCTGAGAAGCGCTCGTTTATAGTCTTAAGCTAGACTCTCCTCTCGTTCGCTTTGTCAGGGTGGTTTGAGGAGTTAGAAGTCCTTCATCATGCTATCATTTGCGTCTTTGTGAAAAAATTTAAGTCAAGATGTGTTTATAGTAAAAGTACCGAAAATAGGATTACTTACCTCGACTGTTCCGTGTGGAAAAACACTGGTTACCTTAAAAGATATTTCTTTGTTGGTGCTAGGGTCCAGAGGAGATATTCGAGGATCTGCCTGATCTAATAGTACCTGGTCCCCTAGTTTGAAGTGGTTTGTTGTTCCTTTTAGCTCTTTTGGGGGCTCATTTGGTTTTATCTTGTGTGGTTCCAGTTCTTTGTCGTGTATCCCTAATTTCTCCTTGAAGTGTGTCTTCCACTCGTCTAGATCATCGAACTGAATCCCTCGATCTTCATGAGTTATTTCTTTGTTGGCATGGGGTTTAAGATCGGGTTCAGTTGTATTGTTTGGTGATGCTTCCTGACAATAAGGGTTAACCGCATTGTTGTCAGTAGAATTTACGTTCTCACCTTGATTACTCAATGTTCTAGCCGAATCGAGAGCCTTGATGGTGACTGTCTCATTACCTACGCAAAGTATGAGTTCTCCTGCATCAACATCAATTTTAGTTCTGGCAGTTGCTAAAAAGGGTCTTCCTAAAATTAGGGGGATCGAATTATCCTCATCCATGTCTAAGACAACAAAATCTACTGGGAAAACGAATCTGTCAATTTTTACAAGAACATCTTCGATAATACCCTAGGAATTCTAACGAGTTTTATCATTTAATTGAATGCTCAACCTAGTTTGTTTGGGTTTCCCTAGACCTAATTTTTTAAACAATTTATAAGGCATGGCATTTATGCTTGCCCCTAAATCAGCTAACGCATTATCAACAGTTAGTCTACCAATTAAACATGGAATTGTAAAACTCCCTGGATCTTTTAGCTTTTGTGGTAGTCTATTTTGGAGAATTGCTGAGCACTTTGCGTTAAGTTCCACATGTGACGACTCGTCTAACTTCCGTTTGTTTGTCAGAAGCTCTTTTAAAAATTTCCTAGAATCTGGCATCTGCGAAAGAGCTTCTAGTAATGGTAAGTTAATATGTAATTTCTTTAAGAGTTTAAGAAACTTACCGAACTGTTCTTCTGTGTCGTCTCTTCTTAATGCCTCAGGGTAAGGTACGCGAGGTTGGTACTCCTCCATTACCGGTTTTGGCTTGTCTTGTGTTACCTCAAATTTACCTTTTTCTACCTCGTTTCCTTGTGTTGGACTGGGTTCGTCTACTTCTTCGCTTTCTTGAGCTGTTATGGCTTGGATTTTCTCCTTTGGATTAATTTCAGTATTACTCGGTAGACGCCCTTGCGGTCGTTCGGATAATAGCTTTGTAATTTCTCCGACTGACTGGGTAATTTCCCCGATTGCCTTTGTAAGTCCTCCAACTTGGTTCTCGATCGTTTTGATCGATGTTTGTTGGGTTTCGAGTGTTGCTTCAGTTTTTTGGAAAGGGCTTCTGTGGATGCTATGAATTTGTTCAACGTTTCTTCAAGATTTGGCTCCTTTTCCTGTGGGTAGGGCAGATTTTGGAAATTTTGAGGAGGTTGTTGTCTTTGATTTCCTTGATTTCCTTGTCCTCCCCACGAAAAATTTGGGTGGTTCCTCCAACCTGGATTATAATTATCACTATATGGGTTATTATTAGATCTTAAATTGTTACCTATATAGTTTATCTGTTCGCTCTCTGTGCCCGGTTGGTAGGGTGGGTACTCAGGATTCGCCACAGTTCCACTTGCGTCGCACTGCATGACTGGATGTACCTGCGAAGAACACAAATTATCAATCTTCCTATTCATCAACTCTACCTGATTTAATAGCATGGTTACTGCGTCGAGGTTGTAAACTCCGGCTATTTTTGTTGGACTTGTTCTTGTAACTTGCCACTGATAGTTATTCAGCGACATCTCTTCTATAAATTCGTAGGCTGCCTCAGGAGTTCTATTATTCAGGGTTCCACCGGCAGTTGAGTCGATTAGTTGCCTCGTTGAGGGGTTTACACCGTTATAGAAAGTTTGGACTTGGAGCCACAAGGGTAAACCATGGTGTGGACACCTTCTCAAGAGATCCTTATATCTCTCCCATGCATCGTATAATGTCTCTAAATCCATCTGCACAAAAGAAGAGCTATCATTACGTAATTTGGCTGTTTTGGCCGGTGGGAAATATTTTAATAAAAAATTTTCGGTCATTTGTTCCCATGTAGTGATTGACCCTCGTGGTAACGAGTTTAACCACTGTTTAGCTTTATTCTTTAATGAAAAGGGAAATAACCGAAGTCGTATGGCATCATCAGAAACGCCATTTATTTTGAAGGTATCACAGAATTCTAAAAAATTAGCTATATGAGCGTTTGGATCTTCGTCCTGTAAACCATCAAATTGAACAAACTGTTGAATCATTTGTATAATGTTAGGCTTTAATTCAAAATTATTAGCAGCTATAGCAGGCCTAACAATACTAGATTCGACTCCTTTTAAATGTGGTTTAGCATAATCAAACATAGTACGAGGAGCATTATTTTCTCCCACATCTTGTGGTGGAAGATTATTTTCGTCCATCCTTTCAGTTGGATTGGATCTGTCTTCTCGCTCTCCTTGGTAATTTAGGGCTCGCCTAATTTCTTTGCGATTTCTCCGAGCGGTAGCTTCAATATCACTGTCGTATTCTAAAGGTCCTTCTAGTCATAAACTAGAGGTACCTGCTAGGAAAAGAAAGAAAGAAAGTTTAGCAAATTTAAAATTAAAACTAAAAATAAAAATAAATTGCGAAAAATAAAAATAATGGCTAAAGTAATAAAAATAGAGTTTTCTTAATATTTTAGTTCCCCGGCAATGGCAACAAAAACTTGATCGCAGTAAATCAGAGTTTTAAAATTTATAAAAGAATGATCGAACCTGGAAACTAACTCTGACAACGATTAAAGGCAAGTGCACCTATCGAACTGTAGTATAGTTTAGGCAAGACCGGATTATTGAACCCAAAGGAACTAAAAGTACTAATACTAACTTTCTTTTTATTATTTAGCCTAAAATAAGTGAAGTTTGTTTATTAATCTAAATTAATTAACTACTAAACTAAAGACTCTAAGACAAAGAAGAATGAATTTGGAAAATAACTTGGGAAAAACGCAGTTGATTTAGACGATACCCTAGGAAGAATCTACCTAGACTTCACTTGTTATCTATCACTGAACCATATGATTTTATTTACTTAGTTTGATCCGTAAGACTCCCTAACGTATATTAAGCCCTCTCTCGAGGCGAATAATGCCTAACCCTAGGTTAATTAGTGGAACTCTCGTTCTCTTATAATAACCCCCTAGAATAGCAGTAAATCGATCTGTGGATTCCCATATTAGGTTTCACCCTAATCCGGTAAAATCTCGTCACCCTATCTCTAGGCGTGCGATCAACTCCGCTTAATTATGTTGGATCTACTCTTGGCGTGGTCTATTCCTCCTCCACCTAAGCACATTAAATTTGGATTAAGCTCACATAATTAAGAACAAACTAAGTATTTATCATATAATTCAAATAATCAAATAACAAGATTCATCATAGGTTTCATCTCCTTCGGGTATCCGAAGGGTTTAGTTCATAATAATAAAGGAAAACATCTCAAGAGAAAAGATAAAACAAAACATAAGAAATCCTTAAAACCCCCTGAAGGAATTGAAGGAGAGATCCTCCGTCTTGAGTAGAACTCTGGCTTCTTGAGATGGATCAACTGGCTATCCCTGAGTGAATCCCCACAAATCTGCCTTCTCTGGCTTAGCACGACGCCCCTAGACGATAGCTTTGGGCTCCCCCTTTCAGGTCATACTTAGGGTGTATTTATAGGCTTTTGAAATACGTTTCTTTCTCCCTAAGTATCCTTTTCCGAATGAAATTGCTCTTTTCCATGGCAGAGGCACGGCCATGGCACACGCCTGTGTAAATCGTGGACAGGCCGTGTTCGGACTTCTTTAATGAAGCACGGCCGTGTGAATCGAGGGAAAACCGTGTTTTAGATGATCAGTGAGGCACGACCGTGTGATCTTTGGTCCAGGCCGTGTCGATTTCATGCTTTGGCCCATTTGTCCTATTTTAAGCCCGTTTTGTGTTCTTTTCATCCCATGGTGCTTTCCTGAGTATATATCATGAAAAGAAAGGATTAAGAGCACCAAATTACATAAAATAAGGGATAATTCATCCAAAAGCATACTAAATGTGGGATTAAAATATGTTACTTTTACAGTTTATCAGGAACTGTGGCGAATCCTGAGTACCCACCCTACCAACCGAGCACAGAGAACGAACAGATGAACTATATAGGTAACAATTTCAGATCTAATAATAATCCTTATAGTAATACTTATAATCCAGGTTGGAGGAACCACTCAAATTTTTCATGGGGAGGACAAGGAAATCAAGGAAATCAAAGATAACAACCTCCTCAAAATTTCCAAAATCAGCCCTATCCACAGGAGAAGAAGCCGAACCTTGAAGAGATGCTGACAAAATTCTTGGCAGCTACAGATAACCGTCTCCAAGAAACTGAGACCACCCTTAAGAACCAACAGGCATTAATTAAAGGGATCGAGAGCCAAGTTGGGGAACTCACTAAGACAATTGGACAACTTACTAACACAGTTGGACAACTTGCAAAGATAATTTCCGAACGATCGCAAGGGCGTCTACCAAGCAACACTGAGATTAACCCAAAGGATAAAATCGAAGCCATCACAGCTCATGATAGTATAGGGTTAGATGAACCCAGTCCAATACAAGAAAATAAGGTAGAAAAAGGTAAAGTTGAGGTAACACAAGAAAAGCCAAAACAGGTAATCAAAAAGTACCAACCTCGCATTCCTTATCCCGAAGCGATGAAGAGAGACGATATAGAGGAACAGTTCGGTAAGTTTCTTAAACTTTTAAAGAAATTACATATAAACTTACCTCTTCTTGAAGCTCTTTCACAGATGCCAGATTCGAGGAAATTTTTAAAACATCTCTTGACGAACAAGCGTAAGTTAGACAAGGAGCCACATGTGGAATTAAACGCAGTATGCTCAGCAATGTTACAGAATAGACTACCGCGAAAGCTGAAAGATCCAGGGAGTTTTACAATTCCATGTTTAATTGGTAGACTAACTGTTGATAATGTGTTAGCTGATTTAGGGGCAAGCATAAATGTCATGCCTTATAAATTGTTTAAACAACTAGGTCTAGGGAAACCCAAACAAACTAGGATGAGCATTCAATTAGCTAATAAAACTGTTAGAATTTCTAGGGGTATTATCGAAGATATTCTTGTAAAAATTGATAAATTCGTTTTCCCAGTAGATTTTGTTGTCTTAGACATGCATTAGGATAATTCAATTCCCTTAATTTTAGGAAGACCCTTTTTAGCAACTGCTAGAACAAAAATTGATGTTGGTACAGGAGAACTCATACTTCGTGTAGGTAATCTAATCAATCGGTTTACAAGCTCTTGACTCACCAGGGACAACAACTGATGAAGGTGAGAAAGTAAATTCAGTTGATAACCAAGTTGTTCAACTTTCACCACAGGAAACACCACAAGGTTACGAACCTGATCCGAGTCATGGACCCCATGCCAACAAAGAAGAATTACATAAGGAACGAAGCCTTAAGGTCGACGAACCAGAAGAGTGGAAAACACAATTCAAAGAAGAACCGGAACCACACGAAGTAAAACCAAAGGAGCCCACAGAAGAGCTCATAGGAACAACAAACCACTTCAAAATAGGGGACCAGGTGCTGTTAGATAAAGCAGATCCTCGCATCATCACATCAGATATAAACACAAACAAAGAAATCCCTTTTAGGGTAATCAGTGTTTTCCCATACGGAACAGTCGAGGTAAGTAATCCTATTTTTGGTACTTTCAATATAAATGCATATCGACTTAAACTCCATCATGATAATGAAAATGATAGCATGAGGAAGGACTTTCAACTCCTCAAACCACTCTGACGATACAAACGAGAGGTAAGTCTAGCTTAAGACTTTAAACGAGCGCTTCTCGGGAGGCAACCCAAGCACTAACCCTAGTTACTTTTGCTTTTGTTTTCATTTTCTTTTCTTCTCTTAGTCTTAAACATGTAACACCCCAAACCCGGCCTAAACGTTACGACCGAATCTGGCATGTCACATGAAAGGAATGTCTAAAAACTGTGCATTCGTTAAAAAGCTCATATTCTTTATAGTTGTGGTGAGAAATCGAGTTTAAGTAATTTTGAATAAGAAATGGTTTATTATCATTTTAGGAAAATCCCATATTGATCATTTAATAACAAGCAATAAACAAATTGAAAGTCAAACCAAATAAAATACCCAAGGCCTTATTACATAACAAAAACTCAAATAAAAATAAGTCCAAATAAAAGAAACGAATTTACGAGTGAACATATGTATGGCCTCCACGAGTCCACCTCACTCCCAAATTCGCGATCTAATGATTACCGCAAAATTTAACTAAGGGTGAGTCATCGAGACTCGGTGTGTAAATCCCCATCCAACGAGCCCTTACACAATTTCATATGAAAATATGCATATCATGCACCCAAACCTAGCCATCCGCACTCCATTTCTACCCCATGTGGTACCAAACCACCGGTGGTGCCAAACCACCGTGACCCAAAGTCACGATATCCATAATTGTGGTGCCAAACCACCGGTGACCCAAAGTCACGAATAATCCAATGATGGGGCCAACCCATCGTGTGATACAAAATCACCGGCGCTCAATCCCGTATAATCACCGTGGGGCCAACCCATTGTGGTGCTAAGCCACTGGGGCGAGACGCTATGAGGTGCCAAACCTCCGGTGTCCCAAAGACACGAATGTGATACCAAATCACCGGTGACCAAAGTCACGAATCCAATGATGGGGCCAACCCATCGTGTGATACCAAATCACCGGCGCCAATCCCGTATAATCAATCGTGGGGCCAACCCACCGTGGTGCTAAGCCATCGGGGCGAGGCGAGGTGCCAAACCTCTGGTGTCCGGAGACACGAATGTGATACCAAATCACTGGTGACTCAAAGTCACTAATAATCCATCTGTGGGGCCAACCCACGTGTGATACCAAATCACTGGCGACGATCCCATATCTCAAAAGTGGGGCCAACCCACGGTGGTGTTAACCACGGGGACGAGTCGCTATGAGGTGCCAAACCTCTGGAGGTGCCAAACCTCTGGTGACCGTAGTCACAATGTGGTACCAAACCACTGGTGCCCGTCGACACGAATATCACTGCCCCCTCCACTCATATAACCCATGCAATATGACATAATAATTCGTGTATGCAGTATGTCATGTATGCTAGACATATATCAAATATAAGTATAACATGAATTACCATCATAATCGATAGACATAAAACAACATAATCACCCTAATCAACCTCTAAGGGTATAACCGTAATTTTACCTACCAAAGGCATTTTCGTAATTTACCCACCAAGGGTATATTGGTAATTTACCCACCAAGGGTATATTGGTAATTTACCCACCAAGGGCATATCGGTAGTTTACCCCTTCAGGATATTTTGGTAATTTACCCACTAAGGGTATTTCAGTAATTTTGCACCTACAATGGCCTTTCCCAAAGGCCCAAATGTCACCCCGAGCGACTCGGCTACCATTTCCTGGTCGTCTGCCGACGATTGGGCCTAAAACTCGATTCCGCCCCATTCGGGCCCCTGCGCTTCGTCACGGCCCACCTAGCACAAATCTAGCCATGTATATAAGTTCCACCTAGTCTAGTTCACTATATACTACACCATCATACATTTTACTATATTGGGCCCACGGGCCCATTGGGCCCCTTCGGCCCATCGCGCCCAAGCAACCCCAACCCACAAGAATACTACCGATGGCCTCAATCTGCGCGTCAAAGCCCCACACGCGCGCTCGCACGCTCGTGTGGCTACTATTACCGTGATCGGCACTTCGGCATTGCCGCTTCTCTGCCTAGAGTAGAGAGAGTTACACACCCGATAGGACTCGGTGTTAATCCGCGCCCGACCACTCCTGTGCCCAAACGCCTTCCAAGGTGTGTCAACCCTCCTCCCGGAATGCTCTTTATATAGCTAGCTCTTCACCTTCCTTCTTTGTATCTTTCCGATGTGGGATCCCTTCACAAGAGAGTTTAAATTCAATGAAACTCTTCCCGTCCAGCATCATAAAATAAATACTCCCTTGCTTCTCATGAGATTCGAACCCAGGCTCCCTTGCAACATAATCCACGCTGTTAACCACTTGGCCACAAGCTCCTCTTGTGTCTTAAACCATGCGCAACTAAATATAAATCTATAGCCAAATTCTGAGGTCCAAGTAAAAAGAAAACCAAAATGCAAAAGCCAACACTTGAACCTTGGACCTCCTTCCTTCCTTGTGGCGTCACCCCCTTGTCTCTTATGTGGCGTCACTTTGCCACTACACCACACACTCCACTTGTGTCATTTTTCCCCACATTTTATTCTTAAGGCCTACCTGCCAACTTCCAGGGTTTTTTTTTTTTTTTCACATAAAACCAAAATTTCCCCAAAGCTAATATTTGATCCCGGGACTTCATAGAAGCCCTCTAACCTTCCAAAATAACTTACCTAATAAGTCTAACTTGCATTAATGCCGTTCTCAAAAATTTTAAAATCAAGGCCCATTGGGCCCAATCCTACTAGGCCCAATTTCGGGATGTTACAAATCTACCCTCCTTAAAGAAATTTCGTCCTCGAAATTTCCAACTCAAGAACATTCGCACTACCACCTAACCTACAACATCAGTGCTCACGCTGCGCACTCTGATTCCAATAACCCTAATATACTTTTAACTAGAATTTAGAAATCCTACACATACTAAAAAAAAAACTAACCATTAAAGCAGACAAATATTTCGTACGCAATCAACTCTATATCCGAACATCACATCCAACCCAAACACACAGAATAGATATTCAAAATACAGCATATAACAAAGAAAAGTATCGAAAACTTACAAAGCATGGATTGGTGCCTAGGAGACTCGGGTGCCATATTTCAACAAAAAGAACAGATATATATTTTTCTAAACCATTTTCCAAACCATCTTTTGAAAACATTTTTTGAACCCAAACCCACAAACCGAGTTTTTGAACCTAGGCTCGATACCATAATTGTAACACCCCAAACCCGGCCTAAACGTTACGACCGAATCGGCATGTCACATGAAAGGAATGTCTAAAAACGTGCATTCGTTAAAAGCTCATATTCTTTATAGTTGTGGTGAGAAATCGAGTTTAAGTAATTTTGAATAAGAAATGGTTTATTATCATTTTAGGAAAATCCCATATTGATCATTTAATAACAAGCAATAAACAAATTGAAAGCTGAAACCAAATAAAATACCCAAGGCCTTATTACATAACAAAAACTCAAATAAAAATAAGTCCAAATAAAAGAAACGAATTTACGAGTGAACATATCTATGGCCTCCACGAGTCCACCTCAGCTCCCAAATTCGCGATCTAATGATTACCTGCAAAATTTAACTAAGGGGTGAGTCATCGAGACTCAGTGTGTAAATCCCCATGCAACAGGCCCTTACACAATTTCATATGAAAATATGCATATCATGCACCCAAACCTAGCCATCCGCACTCCATTTCTACCCCATGTGGTACCAAACCACTGGTGGTGCCAAACCACCGTGTGACCCAAAGTCACGATATCCATAATTGTGGTGCCAAACCACTGGTGACCCAAAGTCACGAATAATCCAATGATGGGGCCAACCCATCGTGTGATACAAAATCACTGGCGTCAATCCCGTATAATCAGCTGTGGGGCCAACCCATTGTGGTGCTAAGCCACTGGGACGAGACGCTATGAGGTGCCAAACCTCTGGTGTCCCAAAGACACGAATGTGATACCAAATCACTGGTGACCGAAGTCACGAATCCAATGATGGGGCCAACCCATCGTGTGATACCAAATCACTGGCGTCAATCCCGTATAATCAACTGTGGGGCCAACCCACCGTGGTGCTAAGCCACCGGGGCGAGACGCGAGGTGCCAAACCTCGGTGTCCGGAGACACGAATGTGATACCAAATCACTGGTGACTCAAAGTCACTAATAATCCATCTGTGGGGCCAACCCACGTGTGATACCAAATCACCGGCGACGATCCCATATCTCAAAAGTGGGGCCAACCCACGGTGGTGTTAACCACGGGGATGAGTCGCTATGAGGTGCCAAACCTCCGAGGTGCCAAACCTCTGGTGACCGTAGTCACAATGTGGTACCAAACCACTGGTGCCCGTCGACCACGAATATCATCGCCCTCCACTCATATAACCCATGCAATATGACATAATAATTGTATGCGATTATGTCATGTATGCTAGACATATATCAAATATAAGTATAACATGAATTACCATCATAATCGGATAGACATAAAACAACATAATCACCCTAATCAACCTCTAAGGGTATAACCGTAATTTTACCTACCAAAGGCATTTTCGTAATTTACCCACCAAGGGTATATTGGTAATTTACCCACCAAGGGTATATTGGTAATTTACCCACCAAGGGCATATCGATAATTTACCCTTCAGGATATTTTGGTAATTTACCCACTAAGGGTATTTCAGGTAATTTTGCACCTACAATGGCCTTTCCCAAAGGCCCAAATGTCACCCCGAGCGACTCAAAATACCATTTCCTGTCAGTGCCAGGACGATTGGGCCTAAAACTCGATTCCGCCCATTCGGCCCACACGCTCGTCGCGCCCACCTAGCACAAATCTAGCCATGTATATAAGTTCCACCTAGTCTAGTTCACTATATACTACACCATCATACATTTTACTATATTGGGCCCACGGGCCCATTGGGCCCCCTTCGGCCCATCGCGCCCCAAGCGAAATTTCAACCCACAAGAATACTACGATGGCCTCAATCGCCGCGTGAAGCCCCACACGCAGCGCTCGCACGCTCGTGTGGCTACTATTGCCGTGATCGGCACTTCTGCATTGCCGCTCTACGCCTAGTAGAGAGAGTTACACACCGATAGGACTCGTGTTAATCCGCGCTCCGACCACTCCTGTGCCCAAACGCCTTCCAAGGTGTGTCAACCTCCTCCCGGAATGCTCTTTATATAGCTAGCTCTTCACCTTCCTTCTTTGTATCTTTCCGATGTGGGATCCCTTCGTCAGAGAGTTTAAATTCAATCAAAACTCTTCCCGTCCGCACCATGAAAATAAATACTCCCTTGCTTCTCATGAGATTCGAACCCAGGCTCCCTTGCAACATAATCCACGCTGTTAACCACTTGGCCACAAGCTCCTCTTGTGTCTTAAACCATGCGCAACTAAATATAAATCTATAGCCAAATTCTGAGGTCCAAGTAAAAAGAAAACCAAAATGCAAAAGCCAACACTTGAACCTTGGACCTCCTTCCTTCCTTGTGGCGTCATCCCCTTGTCTCTTATGTGGCGTCACTTTGCCACTACACCACACACTCCACTTGTGTCATTTTTCCCCACATTTTATTCTTAAGGCCTACCTGCCAACTTCCAGGGTTTTTTTTTCACCTAAAACCAAAATTTCCCCAAAGCTAATATTTGATCCCGGGACTTCATAGAAGCCCTCTAACCTTCCAAAATAACTTACCTAATAAGTCTAACTTGCATTAATGCCGTTCTCAAAAATTTTAAAATCAAGGCCCATTGGGCCCAATCCTACTAGGCCCAATTTCGGGATGTTACAAAACACCTAGCTTTAAACTAACCAAAAGTGCAGATTACCAGGCCACACGGCCTTACACACGACCGTGGTCGTGGCCGTGTGGAAGCAGAATCGCCGTACTAACACGGCAGAGAGGGTACAAGTCAGAAAAAATCAAATCTTCGAGTCACAGACTTCCACCACCCCACGGGTACAGACAAAACGCCACGGCCGTGCGATGCGGCCGTGGATGACACTGACTTATCACACACGGGTATGACGACCTGAGCATGGGCGTGGGAGAAACGAACAAAGCCCACCACGACCATGCAATGCGGCCGTGTGAAACAACACACCCATGAGACACGGGCGTGTGAATGTACCTGATTTTAGAATTCTATTTAAACCACCCACCCCTCCCTTGTAACACCCCAAACTCGGACAGGACACCACGTCCGAATGCATATGTTACGGGAAAACGCGTTTTGAGTGATCAGATTTTTCGTTTAAAGGCGGGGTAAAAACGTAGGGAATTTGAGGAAAATTGAAGTAGGCCTGTTTGATTAGATTTGAAAACTTATCCAAAGTATATAGTTAAAAACGAGTTGACTTCATTTAGCATATCCACCAGTTTCTTAGTGCTATTTTGAAACATTTTTGACTTAGTAGAATATCGAGTTTGGTTTGAAGCTCATTTGAGGTTACTTTATAGCAAAGCATAGTGAGATACCCGATGGTATAGTTTAAAACACATTGCGCTATAGTTTTGAAAACATTATCTTACCAAATTTTTAGTAAAATTTCATACCAAGTTATTTGTTAAGCAGGTTGAGAGTCTAATTAAAGCATAACCATCAAAAACATAATTTAAAGGCCTTTTACAAATCCAAATTAAAAACCCAAATAAAAGTAATTAAACTAAGGTACCCAAATGATAGAGTTTGAGTAAAACTTTATTAAGCATGGCATGAGCACCCCGAGTCCATCCCGGCTCCATGTCCGCGTCTACGGGTCACCTGAAATGTCAAAGGAGAGGGTGAGTCGAATGACTCAGTGCATAAATCCCGCTCCCGATGGAACAACATGCTAACACACATCACACATAGCAACATAATTAATGCAACCCGATCCTAACCATCCGTATCGCTTTTTTTCTACCCCGTGTGTGGTACCAAACCACTGGTGGTGCCAAACCACTGGTGACATATAGTCACAATGTGTTACCAAAACACTGGTGTCCCAAAGACACAAATGTGCTACCAAAGCACTGGTGACCGAAGTCACAAATCCAATGATGGGGCCAACCCATCGTGTGATACCCAATCACTAGCAGACGATCCCATATCTCATGTGGGGCCAACCCACGGTGGTGTTAACCACAGGGACAAGTCGCAATGAGGTGCCCAACCTCTGGTGTCCCAAAGACACAAATGTGCTACCAAAGCACTGGTGACCGTAGTCACGATAATCAAATGATGGGGCCAACCCATCGTGTGTGATACCCAATCACTAGCGATCGATCCCATATCTCAAAGTGGGGCCAACCCACGGTGGTGTTAACCACAGGGACAAGTCGCAATGAGGTGCCCAACCTCTGGTGTCCCAAAGACACAAATGTGCTACCAAAGCACTGGTGACCCAAAGTCACAAAGTGTGTTACCAAAACACTGGTGCTCGTCAGCACAAAGTATCACTGCTCCTTCCACTCATATCACCCATCAACATACCAACTCATGTTATCATGCATATCATACAAGTCATGCTTATCATGCCAACATGTCTAGCATTACATCTCATAGCATACATAACATAGATCATAATACCCAAGGTATCCACAATAGAACTGGTAATAAATTAGACTTACCCGTATACGTACACATACCCCGTTTGGGTATCCAATTATCCGTCATACTGGTATAGTTTTTAACAGGCAAACAGGTTTATTAATAACATTACTAGGTATAGTGTGTTAGTTTACACACCTGGTAATACGAGTCTAAAGATCCCAACGAAACGACCTAAATCCCTCGAGTATCAAGCTCCTATAACAATCGGCCAACATAGGGGTTAGTACACAAAAACCATTCGGCCAAAGGCTTTATACCAAGAGAAGTCATCTCAACCCTTACCTTCACTTCTTAACTTGGTTTCCAACCAACCCCGAACCTCAATGGTCCTTCTAAGACAATCGGCCACCACCTTGAAAAGAGTAACAGTTAATCCTTTATCATTCACGATTTAATCGAAACCAGACGATTTAACTAACAACAACCAATCACTTACCCCTTACTAATCAATTGACAGAAGAAAACGGCTCCTCTTGCTTGCTTCCACCATCCAATGATCCTATAACGAAGAGAATAGAAACACGAGATTAACACCTAATATTCGGCCAAGAAGAACCACTAGGAGAAGGAAAAGATTCGGCTAACACCTTAACAAAGAGGGGAAAGAAGTTTCGGCTTCACACCAAGGAAGAGAACTCAAGAGAAAAGTGGGGAAACAAGGGGTTGATATTCGGCTAATTAACAAAAAGGAACAAAGAAAAGAAAAGTGCTTTCGATTTGAAAGAAGAAGCAATGGAGAAAAGTATTTTGGAGAATGGGGTTTCGGCTATCAAGGTTTCAAAACAAAGAAAAGAGTATGGAGAGAAGAGAGTTATAATTTCGGCTTACTCCAATGAAGAAGGAAGAAGATGTGGAAGGGACATTCGGCCACAAGCTCAAAATCAAGAAAACAAAGCAACTTTTCGGCAACTAAAGGGGTTTGATGTTTTCGGTTTCAAGAAGTGTAGAAGATGAGAGAAATTCTTTAGAAAGAATCGGCTTACCCTTTGATAAAAAGAATGAACTTCCTTTTTACCCAATATGACCGAAAATGCACCAAATGAAAAGTGCATTTCGGCACACTCTTTCCCCCCACACTAAGCCGTCACTCCCCCTCCAACTCCCCCCTAAATTCGGCCAAATCCCCCACAACACTCCACTCCACACATTCAAACAAGCATGACCAAGTCTTCCTCCTAAACTCACTCTCCTCCCACCATTTGAACGGTTTGACCAAGTCCAAAGAAGAATTTGAATTGCCTTCTACTTCCTCCTCCCATGCCGTCCAAAATGGGAACCAAAATGGGGACTTTGCAGCTCGAACACTAGACCTCCACCCCATGCATTTGACGCCACACCTAGCTCCCAAGTAACGCATGCTTGCCACTTTGCCAGCTCACCTTTTTGTTCAACAAAACCCCAAATAAAACTCTTATACCCCAGCTTCCTCAGCTCCTCTCCTATAAAGCCTAAAAACAAAAATTCTCCTTCCTACTCAGGCACACTCCTAACCTACAATTAAGCCCCGAAACTACACAAACAGCAACACAGCACACTTAACACATGCAAAATCATGCAACAACAAAATAGCCCCTAACCCGGGATATTACATCCCTCTTCTCACCTAACTTTCACCCTTCTTCCTCCCTTACACACTTACACCATACATTCTTAGCATTCTTCATTCTTAGAATTCTTCTCAATCTTTTGGCCATGTCGAAGAAATGGAAGGATCCCAGCACAGTCTCCCTCATGGAGACCGATCTATATAAGTTCATGCCGGCCGCTTCAATCACTCGACAAGCCAAGGACATTTGAGGCTATTTAGTTTTTATTTCGTTTTTCTCTTTTGCTTCAATTTCCTTATCTTTACTTCTCTTCTGCTTAACTTAGTTTATTTTATTTTAGTTTCTTAGTGTCAGATTCTACAGGCTGCTTGGGAATCACACCACGACTACCACGATAACCTCAGCCTTAGAAATCACACCCAACAATAAGGACCCTACTGTCCATTTATCTTTTCTTTTAATTTTAGTTTCATTTTTATTTTTCTTCACTTTAGCTTGCTTTTCTTTAATTATTTAATCAGTATAGTTTTAATTTTTAGTATTTTATCCTGGCTAATCCTCCATGAGCTACCCAATTTTTTCATCTAGCGCAGGATCGTCATCCAGACCGACCCCTCCGACCTATCTTTCACCTTCAAACCAAGGATGCCATCCGAAAATTCAGGAAGTTTCACTTCTTCCCATATCTTATGATTTTATAATGATATTATCTATCTTTGTACATTGAGGGCAATGTACATCTTAAGTGTCGGGGGTGAATCTTAAGGATGCCTAACTTTTTGCATTATTCTCAAATCCCTGAATTTAGTCTTGTTTTTAAGTAATTTTCTCTTATTACTAATTAGGATGAAATTTCCATGATTTATGATTTTTATTGATATGTTTTAGATTAAGTCATTGATAATTGTGCATTGATGATTGAATTCTAAGAATACTAGAGAATCAAGCATGATAAGTCTATTTTTTAAGAAAATAAAAAAAATTTCTAGGTTGTCTACCTGAATTTGAATATTACTTTGAAGTTTGAAATTTACGACGTTGACATCAAAATACCCATAATTTTTGTGATATTTTGAGCCTTATAGAGCGTATATTGTTTTTCTTGCTCACATTATTGATTATGAGTGTGTCAACATTGATTTGTTATTCTAGAACTTGCATCGATTATACATGTTGAGACCACATCTTTGATTTGATATACAAAAATGATAAAGGCACCTAGGATTTAACCCACTTACTCCATAAAAAGCCTACCTTCATAATTAACCCCTAGTGAACCCCATTTGATCCTAACAACCCTTTTTATTGACTCACCCACTAATATTAACCCAAAACCCTTTGTATTTGTTATCACCATCCCTTTTGACTACCCTTTTTGTCGAGATTTGATTTTGAGCAGTTGCCTAACTATGTTCTATATTTTAGTTGTTAAAGTACTTTCTTATTATTGTAAATATTTGATTATTTATTCTTAAAAAAAATCGAAGTATATTCATTATTAGTTATTTGATTAAATGAGCTTATACGTTTAAATTCCAATTGTTGAAGAAAAAAAAGCTCGTATTAGAGTATTATTAGTACAAATTTTCAATTGATGAGATTATTTATATTCAGTTCATTGTTTCTAGTTAGGTAATTTGTGAATTCAATCTCAAATTTAACCCTCTAATTCAGCCTTTATCCACACCTTTTACCCAAGCCCCGTTACAACCCTGTTAAAGACCTTTTGATTTGTGCATCATCTCATATAATAGTGGTGGAGATTTGATTTTCATGCAAGCCTATGGGATTAACTTTTCATGTTCGACTTTTGAGCGCTTAATTCTGAACCTTAAACACTTTGAGTGATTTGAGTGAATATTTTGTGAGGATTTCAATCCTTGTCAATTCCGAATCAGAGGTAATTATTTAGATGAGGGGAAACACCTATGCTTTGTGCTACAAATGTATGACTTATATTGTTTGAATCTTTAGGACTCTTTGAGTTAAAATTATCCATGTATAAATTATCTATGAATTATGATGAGACATTGTTAATAGGAATATTGAATCAAGGAAAGTTTGTTTTAATTGTAAGTTGAGAATATTTCTTGAGGACAAGCAAAAGCTTAAGTGTGGGGGTATTTGATAAACCGTAAAAGTAACATATTTTAAGCCCACATTTAGTATGCTTTTGGATGAATTATCCCTTGATTTATGTAAAAAGGTGCTCTTAATCCTTTCTTTTCATGTTATATACTCAGGAAAGCACCGGAGGATGAAAAGAACAAGAAACGGGCTTAAAACGAGCCAAATGGGCCAAAGCATGAAACCGACACGGCTTGGACCTAAGACCACACGGCCGTGCCTCCTCAATTATCTCGAACACGGTCTAGCCATGAGATGCACGGCCGTGACTCATCAACAAAGTCCACACGGCCTGGCCACGACTTACACAGGCGTGTGCCAGAGGCTGTGCCCCTGCCGTGGCAAAGAGCAATTTCAATCGGATTTTGATACTTAGTAGGAAAAGAAACACATTCCAAAAGCCTATAAATACACCCTAAGTATGACCTAAAAGCGGGAGCCCAAAGCTATCGTTTAGGGGTGCCTTGCTAGGCCAGAGAGGGCAGATTTGTGGGGATTCACTCAGGGATAGCCAGTTGATCCATCTCAAGAAGCCAGAATTATACTCAAGACAGAGGATCTCTTCTTCAATTCCTTCAGGGGGTTTTAGGGATTTCTTATGTTTTGTTTTATTTTTTCTTCTGAGATGTTTTCTTTTATAGTTATGAACTAAACCCTCAGATACCTGAGGGGGATGAAACTTAGATGAATCTTGTTATCGTTTGCTGAACTATATGATAAATATTTGATTTGTTCTTAATTATGTGTTCTTAATTCTTGTGTTGATATTTCACAGATATCGATTCAAGTTTGATGTGCTTAGGTGGAGGAGCAAAAGTCCCTGCCTAAGAGTAGATCTAGCATAGTTAAGCGGATTTGATCGCGCGCCTAGAGATAGGGTGACGAGGCATTGCCGAATTAGGGTGAAACCTAATATGGGAGTCCATAGATCGAGTTAATGCAATTCTAGGGTTTTTAATTAGAAAGAGATTTCAATTAATCAACCTAGGGTTAGACGTTATTCGCCTCGAGAGAGGGTTTAATATAAATTAGGGAATCCGACGGATCAAGTCAGATGAATAAATCGTCTGGTTCAGAGTTAGATAACAAGTGAAGTCTACGTGGATTCTTCCTTGGGTGTCGTCTTAATTAAATGGTTTTTCCCAAAAGTATTCTCCCAATTCATTCTTCTTTGTCTTAGAGTCTTTAGTCTAGTAGTTAATTAATTTAGATTAAACACACAAAATCTCTTAATTTTAGGCTAGATAATAAAAAGAAAGTTAGTATTAGTACTTTTAGTTCCTTTGGGTTCGATAATCCGGTCTTGCCTAAGCTATACTACTGTTCGATAGGTGCACTTGCCTCAATCGTTGTCAGAGTTAGTTTCCAGGTTCGATCATTCTCTTTATAAATTTAAAAACTCGACAGACATACGATCACATGCAACTTGCACATTCATGAATATCCTCATCTTTTCATAGATTAATAAGAAAGAGCCATCAACTATGGCCTTATATAAAAGAGTTCATCTTTGAATGAGCCAACACATTTGGCCAAAATAATATGACATTCAACTAAGTCTAGTCCCTATATATGCCATACTCAAAATGCTAAATCTAACTATACCAAGATGAGCTGATAGTGTGGGTGATCCTTTGCTTATCTCCGTATCCCGAGCTGGTCTTCGACACTATAAAACAAGGGAAAAGAGAAGGGAGTAAGCTTTAAGCTTAGTAAGTCTATATGTAAACAATATACATCATAACACATCTTTATCAATCATGAAAATTACACACTAAATAAAAACAATTCAAGTCCTCTTAGCCATACTTACTCATTTCAACCCTTACCACATCCCAAACACATATAATAAGCATTGCTCACATTTACTTGTACATATACCCTGCACTTATCACCACAAAGCCACATGTAATTTCACTTAGACAAGTTTCTCGATGAACCCTTCAGAATGATACAAGATATCTGGTGGTTTCGCACACAGCCCACCATTTATCAATAATAGGGTGGTATCGCACACAGCCCACTATCAATGATAATTACGGTGTATCGAACACAGCCCACCATCAATGATAATTACGGTGGTATCACACACAACCCACCAAAATGATAATAAATACGATGGAATCGCACATAGCCCATCGTTAATAAGTAACAAGGTGGTATCACACACAACCCACCAATAATTTCATATTTACGTATATCTATCCGTACCCATATTCCTATTCCAAAGGTTCATCCCGAGAATTTCCCCATTTTCTACCATTTTCAATAAATCTCACCAATAAGCATTTACATCCACACAATGCATTAATAGGTAAAAACATACTTAATAAGGATGTATTGTTTACACATAAACTTACCTTGATACAAAATATGTCAGTTTGCAGTTTAGTCTGAAACCTTGCCTTTTCCCCGGTCAAGGTTGGTTCGACGTTCTTCTTGATCTATAATGACATATTTCGCTCATTAAATAATCACATTAATCAAATTACTCCAAAATTCTTATTTTGGCAAAAATGACCATTTTGCCCCTATACTTTTACAAAATTATGATTTTACCCCTAGGCTCGTAAAATGAAATGTGTTCATTTTTCCATACACTCAAGCCTAGCCGATTCATATTCTCTCTTATAGTAACTCAAGATTTCAATTATTTCACACATTTATCATCTATTTTATAACCTTTACAAAAAGGTCCTTTGGTGTTTTCATGGAAACATCTTTCACAAAAATTGTGTATTTAACACCCAAGATTCATTTTCTTTCATAAAAAACAGCAAAAACAGAAGCACTATCATGGAAATACCCTAAACTTTCAACCATTTTGCAAAATAGTCCCCTCTTTAGCTAGCTTAAGCTTTAGGGGTTCCAAAAGTACAGAAATTATCAATAAAAACCATCAAGATCACTTACTTGTAAAGATTGAAGTGGCTGAAAATTTTCAAGCTCTAAACCCCTCCTCTTGCTGAAATTTTCGGTGGTAGGGAGAATGAGAAAAAGATGATATCTTTTCTTTCTTTATTTTTCTCTTATTTTATTCATTAATCACCTAACCCTACCAACTTTGACTAAATTAAGCTTCTTGTCCCCCCTATGCTCGGCTATTTCCTTTAAAAGGCCTAATTTCACATTTAAAACCTCAAATTAAAATTCTATAGCTATATGACACCTCTAGCTTGTAAAATGAAACTTTCGCAATTTATGCGATTTAGTCCTTTTTCACAATTTAGCATGCAATCACCAAAATTAATGCACCAAAAATTTTCATGCACCCATATAATCATGATATAACACATATAATAATATTACAAATAATTTCTCTAGTCTCAGATTAGTGGTTTTGAAACCACTGTTCCGACTAGCCCCAAAATCGGGCTGTTACGCACCCATCAGAGATTAGAACTCATAACACATTTAGAGAATTTTGTGTTTATGTTTTGAGGGTTCTTTGTTTTTGGGTTTTTGGGGTTTAGTTTTTATCTCCATCTTTTGTACTATTCGTTCTTTTTCCATTAAAGTAAAATTATCTTTGCCCGTGGTTTTTTATCCTATTTGGAGGGGTTTTTCCACGTTAAATTTGTGTGTTCAATTTTTTTAATTTATTCCGCTATTTTTTTACTTGTTGCTTAATCGAGTCGGTCCTAACAAGTGGTATCAGAGTTAGTTCAATTTTCATAGATCAGCCCAGTCAGAGATGGCAGCAACAAGGTTTGAAATTGATAAGTTCGATGGTGAGACAAATTTCAATCTATGGCAAGTTCGGATAATGGCAATTCTAGTTCAAACTGAATTGAAAAAGGTTGTTACCGAGAAAAAGCCTAAGAATCTAAGTCAAATAGTAAGGGAAGAGTTTGATGAAAAGGCATTGTCTACAATCTAGTTGTGCCTCGCGAATACGGTATTATAGGAGGTATTGATGGAGAAGACCTCATCTGCCTTGTGGAAAAGGTTACAAACTCTTTATGCGATTAAGTCTCTAGCTAATCGTTTAGTGTTGAAACAACGTCTATTTACGTTTCGTATGAACGAAGGTGAGCTTCTTAGATATCACATCAGTCAATTCATTACTCTTTTAAATGATTTAAAGAACGTTGAGGTTCATATTGACGATGAAGATCAGACTATACTATTATTATGCTCCTTACCCCCTTCATACAAGTCTTTCAGGGAGACCCTGATTTATGGCAGAGACAAACTCTTATTCAAAGATGTGAAGAGTCATTTGTTGAGTAGAGACAATCTCGACAATGAGTTTGGTTCGGATAGTAAGGCAGATAAGCAAGCTTCCGTTTTGGTAGCATCAAAGAAACGAGACAAAAGGTGTCGCTATTGTAAAAAGTTAGGTCACGTCAAAGCAAATTGTTATAAATTGCAAAATAAAAGAGCTGCTGAGAGTAACGAGGAAGATGTAGCTGGTGCTAATTTGGCCGATGAAAGCGATGATGATTTCTTGTTAGTGTCAACGAGCGATAACTCCAAGCTCACGTCCGAGTGGATCCTAGATTCGGGATGTTCTTTCCACATGTGTTCTAATAGAGAATGGTTCTCAATATACAGTTCGGTTGAAGGTGGAGTTGTGCGCATGGGAAACAATTCATCTAGTAAGGTAATTGGTATTGGTACTGTTAAAATTAGGATACACGATGGGACGATTAGAACATTCTCAGATGTCAGGTATGTACCTGATTTACGAAAGAATATCATCTCCTTGAGTATTTGATCGCTGTGAAGTCAGAGTTTTAAAATTTATAAAGATAATGATCAAACCTGGAAACTAACTATGACAACGATTGAGGCAAGTGCACCTATCGAATAGTAGTATAGCTTAGGCAAGACCGGATTGTCAAACCCAAAGGAACTAAAAGTACTAATACTAACTTTCTTTCTATTATTTAGCCTAAAATAAGTGAAGTTGTTTATTAATCTAAATTATCTAATTACTATGCTAAAGAAGCAAAGACAAAAAGAATGAATTGGGGAAATACTTGGAAAAACTCAGTTGATTAAGACGATACACTTAGGAAGAATCCACCTAGACTCCACTTGTTATCTAACGCTGAACCAGACGATTTATTCACTTGACTTGATTCGTAGGACTCCTTAACATATATTAAACCCTCTCTCGAGGCGAATAACGTCTAACCCTAGGTTAATTAATTGAAATCTCTTTCCCATTAATTACCCCCTAGAATAGCAGTAAATCGATCTATGGACTCCCATATTAGGTTTCACCCTAATCCGGCAAAATCTCGTCACCCTATCTCTAGGCGCGCGATCAACTCTGCTTAATTATGCTAGATCTACTCTTAAGCAGGGACTTTTGCTCCACCACCTAAGCACATCATACTTGAATTAATATCCGTAAAATATCAACACAAGAATTAAGCACACATAATTAAGAGAAAAATCAAGTATTTATCATATAGTTCAGAAAACAATAACAAGATTCATCTAGGTTTCATCCCCCTTCAGGTATCTGAAGGGTTTAGTCCATAATAATAAAAGAAAACATCTCAGAAGAAAAGATAAAACAAAACATAAGAAATCCCTAAAACCCCCTGAAGGAATTGAAGAGGAGATCCTCCGTCTTGAGTAGAATTCCGGCTTCTTGAGATGGATCAACTGGCTATCCCTTGAGAGTTTCCCACAAATCTGACCTTTTCGACTCGGCTCTTGGCCTAGCTGACCGCCCGTCGACTCCCCTCGAATCCCCCTTTTAGGTTATACTTAGGGTGTATTTATAGGCTTTTGGAATGTGTTTCTTTTCCCCTAAGTATCCTTTTTCGAGTGAAATTACTCTCCTCCACGGTAGGGGCACGGCCATGGCACACGCCCGTGTGAATCGTGGGCAGGCTGTGTTGGACTCCGTAAGTGAGGCACGGCCGTGTAGATCGACATCAAGCCGTGTTCTAGTATATTTGAGGAGGCACGGCCGTGTGAGCTTTAGTCCAGGCCGTGTCGACTTCTTCTTTGGCCCATTTTGGTCCATTTTGAGCCCATTTCTCGTTCTTTTTATTCTTGGGTGCTTTCCTGATTATAAGACATGAAAAGAATGGATTAAGAGCACCTTTTTACATAAATCAAGGGATAAATCATCCAAAAGTATGCTAAATGTGGGATTAAAATATGTTACTATTTCGGTTTATCAAATACCCCCACACTTAAGCTTTTGCTTGTCCTCAAGCAAAATTCTCAACTTACAATTAAAATGAACTTTCAATAATTCATAATTCCTATCAAAAATATCTTATAATAATTCATAGATAATTTATACATGGATAATTCAATTCAAAGAGTCCTAAGGATTCAAACAATCTAAGTCATAGATTTGTAGCTCGAAAATATAGGCGTCTCCCCTTATCTAAATAATTACCTTTAATTCAAAACCGACAAAGATTGACATCCTCACTAGAGATTCACTCA
The DNA here is from genome assembly GCA_025698515.1 of Gossypium sturtianum. Lineage (NCBI taxonomy): Eukaryota > Viridiplantae > Streptophyta > Magnoliopsida > Malvales > Malvaceae > Gossypium > Gossypium sturtianum. The sequence goes on from CM046950.1 coordinate 31,183,501, forward strand.
AATCACTCAAAGTATTTAAGGTTCAGGAAAAAGTGCTCAAAAGTCGAACATGAAAAGTTAATCCCATAGGCTTGCCTGAAAATCAAATCTCCACCACTATAATATGAGATGATGCATAAATCAAAAGGTCTTTTTCAGGGTTGTAATGGGGCTAGGGTTAAGGTGTGGATAGAGGCTGAATTAGAAGGTTAGAATCGAGATTGAATCAATAAAATACCTAACTAGAAACAATAAACTGAATAATTACATAATGGATTGAAGCTTTAAACTAATAATACGAGCTTCTTCTTCAATATTTAGAATTCAAACGTATAAGCTCACTTAATCACAAAACTAATAATGAATAATGAATATACTTTGATTGATTTTTTTTAAGCACACATAATCAAATATACATAACAAAGGATAAATTACTGAAATAAAAACATAGTTAGGCTATTAATCAAATCAAATCTCGATATAAGGGTCGTCAAAAGGAATGGAGATAACAAAAACAAAGGGTTTCTGGGTTAATATTAGCGGTTAAGTCAATAAAAAGGGTTGTTAGGATCAAAGGGGTTCACTAGGGGTTAATTTTGAAGGTAGACTTTTAATGGAGTTAGTGGGTTAAAACCTAGGTGCCTTTATCATCTCTGTATATCAAGTCATAGGTGTGGTCTCGATATGTATAAACGAGGCAAGTTCTAGAATAACAAATCAATGTTGACATACTCATAATCAATAAAGTGAGCATGAAAAAGAATATATGCTCTATAAGGCTCAAAAACTCACAAAAATTATGGGTATTTTGATATCAACCTCGTAAATTTCAAACTTCAAAGTAATATTTAAATTCAGGTAGACAACCTAGAAAATTTTAATTGAAAAATGGACTTATCATGCTTGATTCTTTAGTATCTTAAAATTTAATTATCAATGCACAATTATCAATGACTTAATCTAAAACATATCAATAAAAATCATAAATCATTAGAAATTTCATCCTAATTAGTAATATGAGGAAATTACTTAAAAACAAGACTAAATTAAGGACTTTGAGAATAATGAAAAAAAAAGTTAGGCACCTTTTTAGGTTGTTCACCCCCCACACTTAAGATGTACATTGCCCTCAATGTACAAGGATATATAAATAAGCATGTAATACTTAAACCATAAGAGAAGAGGAGAAGTGACACTTCTTGAATTTTGGATGGAGTTAATGAAAAGGAACCGGATAGGATTTGAGCGGAGGTGAATGTGGGGAAGCGTCTCGAACCGTTTGAAATTGAATCCTCAAAGTAGCCGGCCTGATTTTATTGTATCCTAAGCTAAATCTAAATGATATGAAGAATACGAAGAAACTAATAAAAAAATAAAAATAAAAGTAAATAATGGAAAATAGAAATAAAAGTAAATAATGGAAAATGAAAGAAGAAAGACAACTGAAGAAGAAAAAGGAAGAATGGGGGTCTAAATAGAGATTATGGATCTGGTGGTTGCCCCCGCCCTTGTACCTTCCTGTGGTGGCCACACGGCCACGGCCACGACCGTGTGTAAGGCCGTGTGGTCTGGAAATCTGCACTTTGGTTAGTTTATAGTTAGGTGCTAAAAAGGAAAAATAAAAGTAAAAGAAGAATTAAAAAAATGTAAAAATTAATGGGGTTAGTGCTCGGGTTACCTCCCGAGAAGCGCTCGTTTATAGTCTTAAGCTAGACTTTACCTGTTATTAGTATGGTCATGGTGGTTTGAGGAGGTGAAAATCCTTTCGCATGCGATCAATTCGGTTATGGATGTATAGTTTAAGTCGAGTAGTGTTTACCTCAAAATTGTTGAATTTAGTATTGCTTACCTCGACTGTGCCGTATAGGAAGACATTAAGTGCCTCAAAAGTGATTTCTTCGCTTGTCTTGAGGTCTGAATTGGTGATTCGAGGGTCTTCCTTATTCAACAATACCGATCCCCTATTTTGAAGTGATTTGTTGTTCCTATCACTGTCTGGGGTTTCTTCGGTTTCACTTCGTGTATTCCTTGTTTCTCTTTAAAGTGTGTTTTTCACTCGTCTAGTTCATCGACCTGAAGCCTGAGTTCTTCATGAATTATTTCTTTATGGGTACGAGGTCTAAGATCTAACTCAGCTAGGTGATTTCGTGATGCTTCCTGTAAAGAAGGTTGAACCAAATGGTTATCACTAGAATTAACGTTCGTACCTTTATTACTCGATGTCCTGGCTGAGTCAAGAGCTTGAAGAGTGATTGTTTCGTCGTCTACACGAAGTGTGATTTCACCGAATTCTTCCTCTGTGTGGTCTTTCTTTATTGCATCGGGATATGACGCACGAGGTTGGTACTCTGTAATTGCCGATTTCGGTATATCATGGCACACTTCAACCTTACCTTCACTTGCCACAGGTTCTTCCCTTGGATTTGGTTCGTCTAACCCTTCACTATCGTAAATGGCTTGATTTTGCTCTCTCGGGTTAGTTTCAGTATTGCTTGGCAAGCTTCCTTGTGGTAGTTCTGAGATCAGCTTAGCAAGCTGTATAACTGACTTAGTAAGTTCCCCAACTGACTCAGTAAGTTCCCCAACTTGGTTCTTGATCCCTTTGATCGATGCTTGATGGTCATTAAATGTTGTCTCAATTTTTTAGAGACGGTTATCTGTAGCTGCCATGAATTTTGTCAGCATCTCTTCAAGGTTCGACTCCTCTTCCTGTTGGTGAGGTGGTTGTTGAAAGTTTGGAGGAAGTTCCAGTCTTTGGCTACTTTGATCATCCCACGAGAAATTGGGATGGTACCTCCAACCTGCATTATAAGTGTCATTATAAAAATTATTTTTTGGTCTAGAATAGTTACCCGTATAGTGAGCTTGCTTGTTTTCCATACCATATCCGTAGGGTGGGTACTCAGGATTCGCCACGCCTCCTAAATTCAAATCATATTGTATTTTTGGGTGTTCCTACGAGAGACTATACAAACCATCAATATTTTTATTCATCATCTCTAACTGATTAGATAACCTGGTGACCACGTCGAGGTTGAAGACACTGGCTGCTTTAGTAGGAATTGTCCTCATTGCTTGCCACTGATAATTATTCAGTGCCATCTTTTCTATAGACTAAAATTATCTGCCAAAAGCAAAATCGAGGAAAAATTAGCAAAGTAAAAAAAATAATAATAAAAATAAATTGCAGAGAAAAAAATGGCTAAAATAATAAAAATAGAGTTTTCTTAATATTTTAGTTCCCCGGCAACGGCGCCAAAAACTTGATCGCTGTGAAGTCAGAGTTTTAAAATTTATAAAGATAATGATCGAACCTAGAAACTAACTATGACAACGATTGAGGTAGGTGCACCTATCGAACAGTAGTATAGCTTAGGCAAGACCGGATTGTCGAACCCAAAGGAACTAAAAGTACTAATACTAACTTTCTTTCTATTATTTAGCCTAAAATAAGTGAAGTTGTTTATTAATCTAAATTAACTCATTACTAAGATAAAGACGCAAAGACAAAAATAATGAATTGGGGAAATACTTGGGAAAAATTTAGTTGATTAAGACGATACCCTTAGGAAGAATCCACCTAGACTCCACTTGTTATCTAACACTGAACCAGACAATTTATTCACTTGACTTGATCCGTAGGACTCCCTAACGTATATTAAACCCTCTCTCGAGGCGAATAACGTCTAACCCTAGGTTAATTAATTGAAATCTCTTTCCCATTAATAACCCCCTAGAATAGCAGTAAATCGATCTATGGACTCCCATATTAGGTTTCACCCTAATCCGGCAAAATCTCGTCACCCTATCACTAGGTGCGCGATCAACTCCGCTTAATTATTCTAGATCTACTCTTAAACAGGGACTTTTGCTCCACCACCTAAGCACATCATACTTGAATCAATATCCGCGAAATATCAACACAAGAATTAAGCACACATAATTAAGAACAAATCAAGTATTTATCATATAGTTCAGAAAACAATAACAAGATTCATCTAGGTTTCATCCCCCTTCAGGTATCTGAAGGGTTTAGTTCATAATAATAAAAGAAAACATCTCGTAAGAAAAGATAAAACAAAACGTAAGAAATCCCTAAAACCCCAAGGAATTGAAGAGGAGATCCTCCGTCTTGAGTAGAATTCCGGCTTCTTGAGATGGATCAACTGGCTATCCCTTGAGAGTTTCCCACAATCGACCTTTCGGCTCGGCTCTTGGCCTAGTTGACCGCCTCGTCGACTCCGTCGACTCCCCCTTTAGGTTATACTTAGGGTGTATTTATAGGCTTTTGGAATGTGTTTCTTTTCCCCTAAGTATCCTTTTCCGAGTGAAATTACTCTCCCCCACGGCAGGGGCACGGCCATGGCACACGCCCGTGTGAATCGTGGCCAGGCCGTGTTGGACTTCGTTAGTGAGGCACGGTCGTGTAGATCGACATCAGGCTGTGTTCTAGTATATTTGAGGAGGCACGGTCATGTGAGCTTTAGTCCAGGCCGTGTCGACTTCTTATTTGGCCCATTTTGGTCCGTTTTGAGCCCGTTTCTCGTTCTTTTTATTCTTGGGTGCTTTCCCAAGTATAAGACATGATAAGAAAGGATTAAGAGCACCTTTTTACATAAATCAAGGGATAAATCATCCAAAAGTATGCTAAATGTGGGATTAAAATATGTTACATTTTCGGTTTATCAGTATTTTAGACTTGAAAGGATGCAGAATCAACATCGAGTCGGACGACATTAAAGTATCTCATGGAGCTCTCGTTTTGTTAAAAGATAAAAGAACGGGCAGTATTTAGATTTTGGAAGGTTCTACAGTGACCAGTGAAATCGTATGTCCCTCGTCTGTTACGGAGTCGAAGTCAACTCGTTTAGAGAGGAGGCAACTTGGTCATAGGAGGGAAAAGGGTATGACCATTTCGTTGCAGAGAGGTTCTCTTTTGGATGCAGGTTTTGAAAAGTTAAGGCACTGTGTTTGTAAAAATCAGACCCGGGTTAGTTTTGATTTGGCAGTGCACAAGTCGAAGGCTAGAAGTCTTCCAGCTTCCAAGCATAGATTCGACTTAGTTAATTCCCTGCATAGTTCAAGATAGGCCCGTGGCGGGCTTTGGCAAAGATGGCGTTGTAAGAATTCATGTCAAGGTGGAGATTGTTAAAGTTGTGTGACCCAAATTCTAAGAGATTGCTTGCAAGTCAAGTTAAACAAAATATATTTTCTTTCTAGAAGATTTAGTATTTATTAGTATAATATATTTAGCATTTATTAGCATAGTTTATTTGACCTACTAATTTATCCTATAAATAGGTTCTTTTACAACCTTAGAACATACACCCATTAGAGATTAGAACTCATAACACATTTAGAGAATTTTGTCTTTACGTTTTGAGGGTTCTTTGTTTTCAGTTTTTTGGGGTTTAGTTTTTATCTCCATCTTTTGTACTCTTCGTTCTTTTGCATTATAGTAAAATCATCTTTGCCTGTGGTTTTTTATCCTCTTTAGAGGGGGTTTTCCACGTTAAATTTGTGTGTTCAATTTCTCAATTTATTCTGCTATTTTTTGTACTTGTTGCTTAATCGAGTCGATCCTAACATGTTGATTGATTTTCAAGTAACCCATTAACTTAAGATGCTCGGCGTGTCAGGAGCTCAATCATCTCTCCTTTCTGATTTGTAACACCCTAAAATTCAAGTGTAACAACCCAAACCCGGCCCAAACATTACGACCGAATTTGATTTGCTACAGAGAAAAACTCTTTGAACACCATCTAGAACCAATTTAAGTTTCATTGAAAACCCCTTGTTTTTGGTTATCTTGCCAAAACTATACTTGGGTTTAATTTGGAAGTTTAATTAAGTCCGGTTATTATACAAATTCAAGTGTGCCCGATGGCACGATAAAACATTTTCGTGTTAATTTAAGAAAACATGTGATTTTAATTCAGTTTTAATAATATAGTTTAAAGTGAATATCCAACATATAAAAAAAAACACAAATAAAGTTTATGGAGGCCTTATTACAACCAAAATAAAAATAACCAAATTTAAAGTTCTATAAATTTAAATCCACTGCATGGCCACCTCGAGTCCAACCGGCTCTCAACCGCCATCTACGAGTCACCTGAAAAAATGTTAAAGGAGAAGGTGAGTCACCAAGACTCAAGATGTAACCCTTCCCCGCTTTTAAAGAAAAACAACATTTCATACACAACATATAACTTAATATGCAGAGTATCGTGTGCCCAACCTAGCCAACCAAACGCCTTTGTCTACCCCATGTGGTACCAAACCACTGGTGACCATAGTCACAATGTGTTACCAAAACACCGGTGGTGCCAAACCACCGTGACGTATAGTCACAATGTGCTACCAAAGCACCGTGTCCGTGAGACACAAATCGGGTGATGGGGCCAACCCATCGTGTGATACCAAATCACCGCGCATTTATCCCATATCTCAAGTGGGGCCAACCCACGGTGGTGTTAACCACGGGGACAAGTCGCTATGAGGTACCAAACCTCCGGAGGTACCAAACCTCCGGTGACATATAGTCACGCGAGTGTGTTACCAAAACACCGGTGCTCACAACCTGAAAACATCACCGCCCCTCCTCTCATATAACCCACAGTAGATAAACAGTTAACAATAGATCTCATGCATTCATCACATGTGTCAATAAGCCATGCTTCCCAAAAGCATTAAAGTAATCTCATTTTATCAGAGACTTACCGGGATCCTCACTTGTACCGTTAAGGTACCAATCCGCATCTACATCAAGCAGATTTACATACAAAATATATATATATAACACAACATTAACTGCTATAAGTGTGTATGTACACACCTGATTTCGATGATAGTCTTAATCCCGAAGAAAACCAATCGGCCACACTCTAAGTCCTTGCCCCTATATTCGGCCAACTACCAAAGTTAGTGAAATGGCCATTCGGCCAAACCCAAAGATTCTATAGGGTTATTGCTTGAACCCGAATCCTTACCTACTCGCTTTGAATACTAGCCACAGCACACATTTTGGTGAATCTACTTTACTACCCTACAATCGGCAATTATTAGTAGCCACTATGATAGCCTTCGGCTTTCGATTACTTAAAAGAATTAATGATCTTAAAATGGATCCTTACCACCCTTACCAAAGCCGATTGTCGGAGAATAGAGGTTTGGATGGTGCACTTCAAATCCCGGAGCACCTTCTAAGAAATCGGTTTCAAAGGAGAAGAATAGTTAGCCACACCATCAACATGTGCCGAATTTCGGCTTCCCATTCATCCAAGTCGACCAAGAACAAAAGATTGTGGGAGGAGGGTTTCGCAATACTTACCTTCACCAATCGTTTGAAAAAGAAATCCAAGAGACTTATGTTACTCCTAATATTCGGCCAAAGTGCTTCTAGATAGGAGAAGGGAATTTCGGCACAAGGTAGGGAGTAGATTCGGCTAATAGAGAAAGAGAAGAGAAGGGAAAAGAAGGTAGGATTCGACGAAGAAAGGGTAGAGAGAGTTTCGGTTTTGAGAAAAGATGAAAAAGAAGGAAAAGGGGTGGAAGATGAGAAAATACCTAGCCGAAATTGTCAAGTAAGAGACTAAGAGAATTCGGCCTCCCCTCTACATAGTTCCTTGCCGATTACTCCTCTCCAACAAGGAGTCCTAGATTCGCCAACACCTGAATTACTCTTGGCCGCTTGTTTAAAATCATTCAAAAGAATTTGAATTAATCAGTTCCTACTTTTTCTCTCTCGCCAACTTTTAAACAAATATTCAAATAAAATCCAAATAAAATCCTTATTATCCTGAAGTGTTTGAATTGAGCATTTCTCTCTCTCTTTTTGCCGTCCAAAATAAAGAGCAAAAAGGAGGATGTTGTGACTCGAACCAAGGCTCTCCCTTGCTCCTTGGTGGCGTCACATGCTAGCTCTTAAGTGGGCTTGCTTTGCCACTTATCCAAGGCCTAATTAGTGTCGACACACCCATTTATTCTTATAACACCCCTCTTGCTAAGGCTCCTTCTTTTAAAATTAAAAACTGAAATTTTTCTATCAAACCGGCACACTCAAAGCCTTAAATTAAGCTCTATTACTCTATTAATAATATCACAAAGAGCTCATAACAAGAAAATAATCAAATTCCAAATAACCCCATATTTGGGATGTTACAGATTCTACCCTTAAAATAAATTTCGTCCTCGAAATTCCTTGATCAAAAGAGATGGGGTATTGCTTGCCGCATCACCTCCTCGGGCTCCCACGTAGCTTCTTCCACTCCGTGGTTCCGCCATAACACTTTCACTAAGGGCATCGCCTTCCTACGTAGAACCTTCACATCTCGGTCTACAATTTGAACCGGTTCTTCTTCAAAAGATAAATCCAATTCACCTCAATCTGCTCACGGGCACAACGTGCGAAGGATCTCGACCGATACCGCCTCAAAGATTGACACATGAAATACGTCATGAATCGACTCGGTTCTCACGGCAATCTAGCCGATAAGCTACCGGTCCTACTCGCTTCACAACAATATATGGCCCGATGAACCTTGGGCTTAGCTTCCTTTCCGTCCAAATCTCAACACCTTTTTCCAAGGTGACACTTTCGTAAAGACTTTGTCTCCCACAAAGATACTCCACTTCCTTGCGCTTGAGATCGGCATAAGACTTCGCCTATCCGATGCTTCCTTGAGACGAGACCTAATCACCTTGACTTTGTCTTCCGTCTCTGCTACCACCTGGACCCATAACTTGTCGTTCTCCCAACTCCGTCCAACATGTAGGAGTACGGCACTTTCGTCCCATATAGGGCCTCGTATGGAGCCATTTGAATACTCGCTTGATAACTATTGTTATAAGCGAATTCCGCTAATGGTAGGTACTCCTCCCAACTACCACTAAAATCCAAGACACAACCTCTTAACATGTCCTCTAAAATCAGATCACCCTTTCCGATCGTCCGTCGATCCGTGGATGGAAAGCCGATCAAATCTAACCGTGTACCCAAAGCTTGATGCAACGCTTTCCAAAACCTTGACGTGAATCGGGATCCCTATCCGAGATAATCGATCATCGCACACCATGCAACCTTACTATTTCCCCACATACGACCGCTTAGCTTCGGAGTGAGTAATCCATTCTCACCGCATGAAGTGAGTGATTTAGTCAAAGCGATCCACAATTACCCAAATCGCATCCTTCTTGGTGGGCGTAAGGGGTAGCCCACTAACAAAATCCATGGTGATCCTCTCCCATTTCCATTGAGGATCTTTATCGGTTGCGATAGTCCCGATGGTAACCGATGTTCACCTTAACCTGCCGACACGTCGGACACTTCCCTACGAACTCCGTTATCTCACGCTTCAACCTGTGCCACCGTAATCAAGCTTTCCGCAAATCTCCATACATCTTGCTTCCCCGGGTGCATAGCGTATGGCCTGCTATGTGCATCTTGGAGAATTTTCTCGCCTTAATTCTCGTATCCCTTGGCATACAAGCTCGTCCTGAAAAACAAAGCACTCCATCACTAGACAGATCAGACTCTTCCAAACCACCATCCTCGAACTTGTACCCTCATAGCGCTCAAGCCTTCATCCACTAATCGCTTTTCCTTAATCTCCTCAATCCATGTTGGCTTTACTTGAAGTTCCGCCAAAAGACTCCCATCATCATATAGACTCAACCGAGCGAACATTGCTCTTAAGTTCGTCACCACCTTCCGCTCAATGCGTCGGCTACCACATTAGCCTTACCCGGATGGTACTCGATTGAACAATCGTAGTCCTTTAGTAGTTCAATCCACCGACGCTGTCTCGCATTCGGATCCTTCGAGTCGAAGATACCTCAAGCTTTTGTGATCCGTGTAGACTATCGACTTCTCTCCATACAGTAATGTCTCCATATCTTCAGAGCGAAGACGATCGCCGCTAACTCTAAGTCGTGAGTTGGGTAGTTAACCTCATGCGGTCTTAATCGACGGGATGCATAGGCTACTACCTTCCCATCTCAGCATCAACACACATCCCAAACCGGTGTGAGATGCATCACAATAGATCATGAATAACTTCCCGCTTTCAGTCGTACCAAAAACCGAGCTTCCTTAAAATTTTCCTTAGCTTATCAAAGCTTCCTTGCTTGCTCTCCGTCCATACAAATGGAACACCTTTCCTTAGCAACTTGGTCAACTGGCGCTGCTATTAGAGAGAATCCTTCCACGAATCTCCGATAGTACCTGCTAAACCCGAAAACTTCGTATTTCACCACCGTCCTAGGTGGTTTCCACTCCAATCTTGCTTCAATCTTGCGAGGGTCTACCCTAATTCCTTCACCGACACTACATGACCTAAGAAAGCCACTTCCCTAAGCCAAAATTCACACTTACCGAATTTGGCATATAACTCGCTTCCCCAATACTTGCGTAACCATCCGTAAATGCTTGTCATGCTCCTCTTCTGTCTTTGAATAAACCAATATGTCGCCTATGAACACCACGACGAATTGGTCCAAGTATCGTTGAAATACTCTATTCATCAAGTCCATAAATGCCGCCGGTGCATTGGTCAACCCAATGGCATTACCAAGAACTCGAAATGCCCATACCGAGTTCGGAATGCCGTTTTGTGAACATCAGCCTCCTTCACCCTTAATTGATGATAACCTGACCTAAGGTCTATCTTTGAAAACACCGAGGCGCCCTTCAGTTGATCAAACAAGTCGTCAATCCGAGGCAACGGATACTTGTTCTTGATTGTTAACTTATTTAACTGACGGTAGTCGATGCACATCCGCATAGAACCGTCCTTCTTCTTGACAAACAACACAGGCGCTCCCCACGGAGATATACTTGGTCGTATAAACCCTCTATCCAAGAGCTCCTAAAGTTGAGCCTTTAGCTCCACCAATTCCTTTGGTGCCATTCGGTATGGTGCTATGGACACAGTGCCGCCTGTAGCAAGTCTATACCGACTTCGACTTCCCGATCCAGAGCGCACTTAAGTTCTTCCGGGAACACATCAAAGAAATTCCCAACCATTCTGGACCTTTTCAATTACTAACCCCTTAGCTTCCAAAGCACAGATTTGAACCAAATACGCCTCACAACCCTTCTTGACCATCTTTTCACCTTTCAAGGCAACTCACTACATTGGATAGATAATTCCTTCTATCTCCTATCATAACCACTTCATCACCTTCACCGCCTTAAGGACCATGCGCTTAGTCGCACAATCCAAATTCGCTTGGTACTTAACCAACCAATCCATACCAAGGATCAAATCGAACTCCCCAAACGGTAGTTCCATTAGGTCACCTACAAATACTACCCTTGAAGTTCTAGGGTACGCCTCTATAGAGTTTATCTACGACTACGGAGTGACCTAAAGGGCTAACTACGCCATCTCCTAGAAGCGCTTTGAGTCTAGGTCCATAGTTCCTACCACACTACTAGCAATGTACGAGTGCATCGAGCCCACATCAATCAATGCAACATAAGGAAAACCGAAAATTAGAAACGTCTGGTTATGACATCCGGTGCGCCACCTTCCTCGCGACACCTCATTGCAGAAACCAAACCAGTGCGCCTAGCCTCGTGTTGCTGAACCTCGCCTTGAGTTCCACGACCTCGGTTAGGGACCGTTGTTTCTCTCTGCCATTACCACGACCCTCTCGTGGTCCTACATTTCTATCCCGAGCACGGTTCGCCTCCGCCGCTTCTTAGCTAGTTTCTGGGGACAATCTCTGACGCGATGCTCCAAAGACCCACACTCAAAACATCCTTTATCACCGGTCCAACATCCTCCCCAATGGGTCTTTCCGCAGCGATTGCACTGAGTCGGCCTCTGATTAGCGATCGTGGGCCTTGTTTGCTGATTGGGCCCACTTGGCCTAGCCTTTTCTCGAGCACTACCGCTTGATCCAGCTGACCCAAAACCTCTCTTCTGATTGTTCTTACTATAGCTCTGCCTCACAGCCTCCTTGATCCCTTTGGCTACCTTAGCCTTCTCCACTAGAGATGAGAACTCACGAACCTGCTGTGTGGCAATCAGTAACCTTAAAACATCTCGGAGTCCGTCCTCAAAGCGGACACAGTGCTCATGTTCAGTAGACACGATGCCTCTCGCATACCTACTCACCTTAAAAATTCGCCTCATATTCCGACACGGACTTAGTTCCTTGCACTAATCCCGGAAAAGCCTTTCTGCTCAGCGTCGGTGTAGCCGATACCCACACATACTTCTTCCGATAGGTGGTTCGAAATACTCCCAAGTCAAATCATCTGCTGTAGCCCCATCTCGAACCGTAAGCCACCACCGATACGCTTCATCCTTTAGAAGCGACACGCCTCTTTCGACTTCTCTTCCTCGGTCAAGTCAAGGTCATCCATGATTCTTTCGGTTGATTCTAGCCAGATTCTCACAGACTGGGTGCCACTCGACACACTCGGAATACCTCCGCCCGTTAGATCGAGTCACTCGGGACAGATTTCCGAGCTCCTACATTTCCACCAGCCCCACCACCATCTCCAAAACTCGCAACACGACTTGCGATACACGCCGCCACCTGGCTCGATCCGGCCCTCACTCTAAAAGTAGGAGGTGGTGGTGGCGGGTACCTCATTTTCTCTCGAACCTTGTCCCGACTGACGGGGTTCATACATCGTCATCCTACCCCTACCACGTCCACGGCGTCCACGTCCTCTAGAGCTCATTCTATCTACCGCGCTTTTAACTGATTAAGAAAATTTTATGCGTTAGCATTTGTTTCACTTTATTACTCATGAAGAAATTTTATGGATAAGGTTTAATCGTAGATTCTTCTTTCGAGCAAACAAAGTCTCGCTTTCCTATCCTAGTTCACACAAAGAAGTTCATGCATCCATTCCTTAATACTTTCCATACCTATTCGCTCATCGGACATTTCTGCCCATTTCTAACCCAGGGGTATTTTCGTCTTTTTCCTACAGGGGTATTTTCGTAATTTTCCAGAACCAATATACTTTGCTGATGATTTTCAAAGCAAGGTTTTTGAATGTTTATAAAATCATTGAAATTTTTGGGCAAAACCATTGAATTAATATTTTATGGGTCAGGGGCATTTTAGTCATTTTACTCCTAAGGGTATTTCTGTAATTTTTCACAAGTCAAGTTTTTCGAGAAGAACGTTGTAAAAGTGATGTTCTAGGACTTGAGAAAGTTATTGCACAAGTTTTGGAAACGTTAGGGTTTGTTGTTTCATTCTATTTCGAAAAACAAGGCTAATTCCTTCTCGGTTTTAATCATTGTGTTTAGCCTATGACCGAGCCCTCCCGGTCGTAGTGAACCAAAGCTACGCACTGTGCAAAAATTCGAGAAAGAGGAGGTGGGTCACGCGGACCGCTTAAATACCAAGCTCTCACCAACCTTTCTAGACATGCGCACGCAGGTTACCACACCACCGAGCCTTCCGAGTTAGGGTGAACCGGCTACGCACTGCAGGATACTGCGAAGAGGAGGTGAGTCACGAGGACCGCTTAAATACTGTGCTCTTCCTGATCCAATCCTAGACATGCGTGCATGTGGTTACCACACCCTAGCTCATTGACTAAGTCATAGGTTGGTTTAGTTCCTTAAGTCTTATGTTCTGTTTATGCGTTTGAGTAATCTAGCCTTAGGGTCCAAGTCCTATAAGTCTATCTACGCTCCATGCTTCCTACCCTTCTACGAATATAATTCACCAAGAGGTTTAGATATACTTACAGGCGGATCGGTGCCGAGACTCGGGCCATGCCGCTTAAAAACCCGAGAAACAATTCATAAGGCCTACCAAAACATTTTTGGGCCTTGGGCCCCACAAACAGCTTTGAACTGGCTCGATACAGTCAGAACAACCCAAACCCGCCCAAACATTACGACCGAATTTGATTTGCTACGGAGAAAAACTCTTTGAACACCATCTAGAACCAATTTAAGTTTCATTGAAAACCCCTTGTTTTTGGTTATCTTGCCAAAACTATACTTGGGTTTAATTTGGAAGTTTAATTAAGTCCGGTTATTATACAAATTCAAGTGTGCCCGATGGCACGATAAAACATTTTCGTGTTAATTTAAGAAAACATGTGATTTTAATTCAGTTTTAATAATATAGTTTAAAGTGAATATCCAACATATAAAAAAAAACACAAATAAAGTTTATGGAGGCCTTATTACAACCAAAATAAAAATAACCAAATTTAAAGTTCTATAAATTTAAATCCACTGCATGGCCACCTCGAGTCCAACCGGCTCCTCAACCGCCATCTACGAGTCACTGAAAAAATGTTAAAGGAGAAGGTGAGTCACCAAGACTCAATATGTAACCCTTCCCCCGTTTTTAAAGAAAAACAACATTTCATACACAACATATAACAGTTAATATGCAGAGTATCGTGTGCCCAACCTAGCCAACCAAACACCTTTGTCTACCCCATGTGGTACCAAACCACTTTGGTGACCGTAGTCACAATGTGTTACCAAAACACCGGTGGTGCCAAACCACCGGTGACGTATAGTCACAATGTGCTACCAAAGCACCGTGTCCGTGAGACACAAATCGGGTGATGGGGCCAACCCATCGTGTGATACCAAATCACCGCGACGATCCCATATCTCAAGTGGGGCCAACCCACGGTGGTGTTAACCACGTGGACAAGTCGCTATGAGGTACCAAACCTCTGAGGTACCAAACCTCTGGTGACATATAGTCACAAGCAGTGTTACCAAAACACCGGTGCTCGTCAAGACGAAACATCACTGCCCCCTCCTCTCATATAACCCACAGTAGATAAACAGTTAACAATAGATCTCATGCATTCATCACATGTGTCAATAAGCCATGCTTCCCAAAAGCATTAAAGTAATCTCATTTTATCGAGAGACTTACGGGATCCTCACTTGTACCAAGTAAGGTACCAATCTGTATCTACATCAAGCGATTTACATACAAAATATATATATATAACACAACATTAACTGCTATAAGTGTGTATGTACACACCTGATTTCGATGATAGTCTTAATCCCGAAGAAAACCAATCGGCCACACTCTAAGTCCTTGCCCCTATATTCGGCCAACTACCAAAGTTAGTGAAATGGCCATTCGGCCAAAACCAAAGATTCTATAGGGTTATTGCTTGAACCCGAATCCTTACCTACTCGCTTTGAATACTAGCCACAAAGCACACATTTTGGTGAATCTACTTTACTACCCTACAATCGGCAATTATTAGTAGCCACTATGATAGCCTTCTTTGCTCGATTACTTAAAAGAATTAATGATCTTAAAATGGATCCTTACCACCCTTACCAAAGCCGATTGTCTGAGAATAGAGGTTTGGATGGTGCACTTCAAATCCCGGAGCACCTTCTAAGAAATCGGTTTCAAAGGAGAAGAATAGTTAGCCACACCATCAACATGTGCCGAATTTGCTTCCCATTCATCCAAGTCAACCAAGAACAAAAGATTGTGGGAGGAGGGTTTCGCAATACTTACCTTCACCAATCGTTTGAAAAAGAAATCCCAAGAGACTTATGTTACTCCTAATATTCGGCCAAAGTGCTTCTAGATAGGAGAAGGGAATTTCGGCACAAGGTAGGGAGTAGATTCGGCTAATAGAGAAAGAGAAGAGAAGGGGAAAAGAAGGTAGGATTCGACGAAGAAAGGGTAGAGAGAGTTTCGGTTTTGAGAAAAGATGAAAAAGAAGGAAAAGGGGTGGAAGATGAGAAAATGCCTAGCCGAAATTGTCAAGTAAGAGACTAAGAGAATTCGGCCTCCCCTACATAGTTCCTTTGCCGATTACTCCTCTCCAACAAGGAGTCCTAGATTCGCCAACACCTCGAATTACTCTTGGCCAATTGTTTAAAATCATTCAAAAGAATTTGAATTAATCAGTTCCTACTTTTTCTCTCTGCCAACTTTTAAACAAATATTCAAATAAAATCCAAATAAAATCCTTATTATCCTGAAGTGTTTGAATTGAGCATTTCTCTCTCTCTTTTGCCGTCCAAAATAAAGAGCAAAAAGGAGGATGTTGTGACTCGAACCAAGGCTCTCCCTTGCTCCTTGGTGGCGTCACATGCTAGCTCTTAAGTGGGCTTGCTTTGCCACTTATCCAAGGCCTAATTAGTGTCAGATTACACCCATTTATTCTTATAACACCCCTCTTGCTACGGCTCCCTTCTTTTAAAATTAAAAACTGAAATTTTTCTATCAAACCGGGCACACTCAAAGCCTTAAATTAAGCTCTATTACTCTATTAATAATATCACAGCAGTTCATAACAAGAAAATAATCAAATTCCAAATAACCCCATATTTGGGATGTTACATCAAGTATCGATTTATTGCATGTTTTGGTGTTTAGATTATGAAGGAAAAATTTTATTATTTCTTTTCGTGCCTATTATAGTCCTGAAGAAGAGTATAGAATTATTCGGGTATGGAATAATTTTTAGTTTGAGAATTTATTGAAGTGGAGCAAGTGGCATTGACACTTAAGTTAAATTAAGTGTTAAAAAGTAGCATAAGATGAGTAAATGGCAAGGTGGTGTTGGCGCATGAGATATTGCATGAGGGGAGTGGTTCGAATCCCTTGTATAACATTTGGACAACTTTTATTTTGCTCTTCTATGGTAAGTGTCGGCCAAGCTTATTTATGGTAAGTGTTGACCTTGTTATTTTTGGTTAGTATATCAAAGGAATAAGGTAAGAGTGAATTTATGGTAGGGAATCAAGAAAATATGGAAAGATATGGAGACATAGGGCGAGTATCAAGGAAAGTGTTTTGAAACAAATTCATGGTCATTTGACCAATGAATTTGGACTACAATATGGCTAGGGGAAGGTTGGCCGAATTTTGCTAGTAGCTTGGTAAGGGTTAGGAGTTTGCTTTTGGTCATTTTAGTTTTTGTGCAAAATTTTGCATTCCTCTTCTCAACTTTTCCCTTTGGCCGAAATTGATCTTTTGGTAAGCCTTGATTATTTTGACCATTTGGTCATTTTTGCTTTTCACTTTAGTGTTCAATTTTGTGCCTTTCTCATAGTGCCGATTCTACCAACACCAAAAAGCCATTCTTTACTTTTCTTCTCCCCATTGCCGAATATACATTGCTCCCAAAACTCATCTCTTTCTTTCTTTCTCTTTGAAAATTGAAACAACATCATCATCATTCTTCTCTCATCTTTTATTCTTGATACTCATACTTTCTCTATTATTTTCTCTCATGGCCAAATGTTGATGTATCCATAGCCGAATCATTTTTCTATTTTCTTTGGTCATATAGCCGAATCCTCCATCTTGCACAAACATCTTTCTCAATCGTCTCTTTCCAATCGTGGATAATAGGTAAGGGTTCTTTTTATTTTACGATTAGTTAATAAATATGTTGGCCGAATTTTGATGATGGTAAAAAGGATTTCTTGGATAGAAATTTTACCATTCCATCTCTTAAACGTTTCCAATGGTTATATTTTAGTGCGATAGCGGAAGATCGGAAATCAAGTGTTCGTGGGTATCTTAGAACGTTGGAATCGATTTAAGGTGATAAAGGAACGTTTGATCGATTCTCATATTTTGGAACAAGGATCTTTGTGGTAAGCGAATTTCACCCTTAAACCCTTAGTCATATTTCGATGTAATAATAGATTGGATTAACGATCTTTTGTCTTTGAAGACAATCAAGATAGGGAAGAAAAGGGTGGTGTTTAGTGTTCGGAAGAAGGAGGTTCCATTATTCCCCTAAGTATAAGCAAAGGATCAAGCTTTCAAAGAATCCGGATTTCCCACCGGGTTGTGGACGTTCATCCGAGGAGAATCAATTGTTTGAAGTAGTTCGTACTCCCGAACCATTATTTGTTCGTGGATTTGATTCGGATAACGAACCATCAATCGGGGAGAAACCACAAGTAGAAGTAGTTCAAAAATTCGAGGGTAAAAGTTAGATCGTTAATTCCTAAGATTGATTTCGTTATTAAAATATAGTGATTCTAATTTATCGTGATACGTATAGGTGTTGACGAGCGGGAAAGTCTAGTTCTCACTATAACTGTGTCTCAGAACTTCACACTTATCTTTCGGGTTAGATACTAAACAGTAAGTATTATGATAAACCGTAAAAATGGCAAAATCGAAAATTATGTGATAATTAACACTTTTGTGTAAATGCATGAAAACGGTTAAAGTCGGAAAAATTACTAGATCGATAAATTGAGCCAAAATATTGCTAGATCGATAAATTGAGCTGAAATATTGCTAGATCGATAAATTGAGCCAAAATCTTAGAGATCGTTAAATTGGGCGAAAGATCGCTAGATCGTTAAATTGGGCGAAAGATTGCTAGATTGTTAAATTGGGCGAAATATTGCTAGATTGTTAAATTGGGCCAAAGATCGCTAGATTGTTAAATTGGGTTGAAAAACTACTAGATCGATAAATTTGGCCGAAAAACTGCTAGTTCGACAAATTGGGCCTAAAAACTGCTAGATCGATATAATGGGCCAAAAACCTTCTAGTTCGAAATATGGGCCAAAGTTCGCTAGATTGCTAAATGGGCTAAATACTATTTTGTTTAATGGACCCAAATGAAAAGTTTAATTAAAAACTCATTTGTGTTATGGATTACTTGATAAATTATTTATGATTAAAGTTTGTTATTCATACATAATTGTATGGGATGGGATACATGATGAAGAGAAGTAAGGCCTGTGGCCATGAATCTAGTTCGGTGGCTCTGCCACAAATTTGGCTTAATGCCTCTAGTTCGGTGACTATGTCACAATCTAGTTCTGATGAGTGCACTACAATATTATTTAAAAGGCTAAATGCCTACGATTGGTGTGTTTGGCGGGGTGGGTTGACTTGATCCCCATAGGTGTGCTGGTTGGTACGGGGGTGTGTAGCGGATGGAAATTAGGCTTGGTTGGGAAATTCATTTTACATGCATTTTATATATTTTGTTTCATTTTTTTATATTGTTAAAATTTGTAATTGGGCTCAAGCCCAAATTAATGCCTTGATGGTCTGGCCCAATAATGGTGGTAAGTGAGTTACACACTGAGTTCTTTGTAACTCACCCCATTTTATTATCCATCTCAGGTAATGGAAATTGATGTGGACTTGGGCCGGGGATGACTTGGTGGAGGCCATACTACGAGCTTGGGTTTTATAAACTATGAACTTTATTTAAGTTACTTATTTTAATTACTATTTTGGGTATGATGTAATAAGGCCTCTAATTATGTTTTTATGGATTTTTATGTGTGGATGGATTTAATTTTATTTTAAGACTCTTAATATGGGCTTATGTTAAAATCTATAAAGTTTTCTTAAAAATATTGTGTTTTATAACAATTTTGGACACCTAAATTACTTTTCAATTTCTTTCAAATTCTTTTAAAACTACGTTAAGGTTTTGACTAATATATATAAGATTTCAAACAAGTATTTTTCTTAATTCATAAATTTTAATCATTGTACTTAGTTTTTATTAAACCTTATTTCTAAAGGTTTTGCATTACTGTTTTACTTAAATCATTAGAGAATATTGGATGTTCGTTCGGTGTGACAAAACAAATCTCGTCTTAACGCATAGACCTGGTTTCGGGTGTTACATTTAATGGTATCAGAGCCAGGTTTCAAAACTATGCTGTGGTTTGGTTTCAACAAAGATATTTGTTTGAGAAACAACTCAAATTTCTAGACTTTTTGATTTAAAGGTAGTATGGCACCATGAGCATCCCGCGCCAAGTCAAGTAAGTATTTGTATATTGATTGTTTATTATCATTGTGATATGATCATAAGAAACACTCTAGAACTTCTAGTTTTAGGTGTGGAAAATCGTAGAGATTGAGACAATAGGATATGGTTGCGAAAACAACTCTATCTCTTTCATATCATAAAACATCGTTAATAAACACTGAAATAGTATTCTGATTCATAAAACTCATAACCAGATTAAATCAGTCACTATGAGCACTAGAGGACGTGGTCGTGGACGCGGTAGACGTGGCCGTGGTAGAGGACGAGGTGTTAGAGGCGCAATTGAAGCGCCGGATCATATGCCGGAAATGGATGCACCTGTGTCACTCGAAAGTGAGACGGGATCACATGATCATATGGAAGAAGATAATGCGGTGACACGAGCAATGCTGCGAGTCCTTGAAAGGGTCACCGGAGCTAGAATCGCCAACGGCTCGTGGGTCGATATCGGAACGATTGAAATCAAGTGGTGCTGAGGTTTTCAGAGGTGTCTCAGGTGTAGCTCCAAATGTCGCTGAATATTGGCTTGAGGTAGTGGAGCGAATTATGGACGATCTTGAGTGCACTGTGGAACAAAAACTAAGGGGAGCGGTGTCCTTGTTAAGGGACGAAAGCATACCAATGGTGGCTTATCGTCCGAGAAGGCACTCAAGTCGCATTAGTTAATTGGGAATTCTTTAAAGTTTCCTTCCAAGGGAAATATGTAGGAACGAAGTTATGTTGATGCCGTAAGGAAGGAATTCTCGAATCTGTCCAAGGAATAAGACAAAGGCGAAGATATGAAGTCGAAGTTTTTGCGCTTGAGTCGCTATGCTCGAACAATAGTGGCAATGGATCATGAGCGTTGTATACGCTTTGAGGATGGCTTGAACGATGAATTGCGGGTTTTGATAGCCCCACAACAAGTTACAACTTTTGCCACGCTTGTGGAAAAGGCCAAGATAGCCGAAGAGGCTAAGAACTCGACGCCGAATCGGGAACGAGCTAGAGGCAAGAGAGATATGAAGTATTCGGGTTCTTCAAAAGGTTTCAAGAGGCCTCGGAATGATGAACCACTCAAGGTAGAACACCAGAATCGTGAATCGTAGTCGAGATTGTGCCGATTGTGGGAAAAGGCATTCGAGAGAGTCTTTGGAAGAAAACGGGTGCTTGCTATAAATGCGGTCGATGGATCATCAATATAGGAATTGCCCTCGTCGAATGGATACAACTCGTGAAGCTCGTAACAATGATGCACCACCGCAAGAGGAATTCGGCAACCACCGAGAGGTCGTGGACCAGTCGTGGTGGTAATGGGGCCGACGTGGTCAAGGTGCAGCCGGTCGAGGCAATGGTCCTAGAGGCAACACGGATGCAAGACAGCCAGGATTAGTATATGCAGTTAGACGCCGTGAGGATGGCAATGCACCTGATGTGATAACTGGTACGTTCTTCATCTTTGATGTACATGTTATTGCTTTGATAGATATTGGTTCTACCCATTCATATGTCGCTAGCACCATATCTGGAAACTTGAATTTAGACTCTGAAATTTCCGATAGTGAGATAAAGGTAATTAGTCCTTTAGGACAGTCGGTGTTGGTAAATAAACTGTTTAGAGACGTGCCCTTAGTAATTCAAGGAGAAATAGTTCTGGCGAATTTGATGGAATTTCCTTTCGGCGAGTTCGATATCATTTTGGGTATGGATTGGTTGGTTAAGCATCGGGCGCAAGTGGATTGTGCCGAAAAGCGGATGTCAATAAAAACTGTGGAGGATAAGGAGATAATTATGATAGGTGAGCGAAGGAATTACTTGGCAAATGTGGTATCTGCACTTAAGGCAGAAAAGTTGGTGCGAAAAGGGTATGGAGCATTTCTAGCTTTTATTAGTGCTTTAGATGCCAAAGAGTTGTCAGTGGAAGATGTGAGAACAATGTGAAGGAATTTCCAGATGTATTTCTGAAGAACTTCCCGGCATACCTCCAGATCGGAAGTGGAATTTGGTATTGAGCTTTTGCCCTAACAGCTCCAAAGTGTCCTTTGCTCCTTATAGAATGGCACCGAAGGAGTTGTCGAGCTTAAAGCTCAAATTCAAGAATTGCTAGATCGGGGCTTTATTCGACCGAGTGTGTCTCCGTGGGGAGCACCGGTTTTGTTTGTTAAGAAGAAAGATGGGTCAATGCGTATGTGTATTGACTACAGGCAATTGAATAAATTGACGATCAAGAATCGGTATCCTCTGTCGAGAATTGACGACCTGTTTGATCAATTGAAGGGAGCTTTCGCTTTCTCAAAATTGATTTGAGATCGTGTTATCACCACTTAAGGTGAAAGAAGCGGATATTCACAAGACGACTTTCCGAACTCGTTATGGACATTATGAGTTTTTGGTGATGCCGTTTGGGTTGACCAATGCACCAAACCGCATTTATGGATATGATGAACCGGTCTTTCAACCATATTTAGACCGGTTTGTGGTGGTATTCATAGATGACATTCTGGTATATTCAAGGAATGAAGAGGAGCATGACTCGATTTGCGAATTGTATTGCGCTTACTTCCGAGATAATCAACTTTATGCCAAATTCGGTAAATGTGAATTACGGTTAAGGGAAGTGACTTTTTGGGTCATGTGGTATCACCAAGGAATAAGGGTGGATCCTCGGAAGATTGAGGCTATATTGGATTGGAAACTACCAAAGTCGATGAGTGAGATTCGGAGTTTCTTGGGTTTGGCTGGTTACTATAGACGCTTTGTTGAGGGGTTTTCGTTGATTGCTTGCACCCTAACTAAGCTTTTACGAAAAAGGAGTACCATATATATGGACCGATAAACAGCAAGAAAGTTTCGAGAAATTGAAGAGGATTTTAACAAGCGCCAATCTTGATTCAACTTTGAGGTGGAAAGGAGTTTATAGTTTATCATGATCGTCACACACACGTTTAGGATGTGTATTGATGCAAAGTGGGAAAGTGGTGGCTTATGCTTCTCGTCACCGAGACCGCACGAAGTAAACTACCCTACTCATGACTTGGAGTTAGGCTGCAGAGTGTTTGCTCTAAAGATTTGGAGGCATTACCTCTACGGTGAAAAGTCTATCATCTATACGGATCACAAGAGTCTTAAGTATCTTCTTACTCGGAAGGAATTAAACTTGAGACAACGAAGATGGGTGGAGTCTGTTAAAGGACTATGATTTCTCAATCGAGTATCATCTTGGAAAAGCTAATGTGGTAGCGACGCGTTAAGTCGTAAGGTGGTATCGATTTGAGAACAATGTTTGCCCATTTGAGTTTATACGAGGATGGTAGTCCGATAGCGGAACTTGGTGTGAAGCCTCCGTGGTTAGAGCAAATCAAGGAAAAATAGATATCGAGATAAGAAGTTGGGACTTTTAATTCAACAAGTTGAAAATGGTGGAATAGAGGATTTTAGCATAAACGCTGAAAGGTGTGTTATGTTTTCGTGGGAGAGTTTGTATACCTAAGGACTCGAGATCTCGAGACAAATGATTCTCTGGGAAGCGCATAGTAGCCCTTATGCTATGCACCCGGAGGAAATAAGATGTATCGGGATCTTCGTGAACAATATTGGTGGCGTGGTTGAAGCGTGAGATTTACGAATTTGTGGGAAAATGTTTAACTTGTCGACCAAGTGAAGGCGGAGCATCAATTGCCGTCGGGATTATTACAACCGCAAAGATTCCTCTTTGGAAATGGGAGCGGATAACAATGGATTTTGTTAGTGGGTTACCTTTAACACCTACTAAGAAAAATTCCGTTTGGGTAATTGTTGATCGTTGACGAAGACCGCTCATTTTCTACCGGTTAAATGCGGATTACTCGTTACGAGAAGTTGGCTAAGCCATGCACGTATCCGAAATCGTGAGGTTGCATGGGGTACCTGTGTCTAATTATATCGATAGGGATCCTAGGTTTACGTCACGATTTTGGAAAGCTTTGCATGAAGCTTTGGGAACAAAGCTAAACTTCAGTACGGCTTTTCATCCTCAGTCAGATGGTCAATCAGAAAGAGTAATTCAGATTCTGGAAGACATGTTAAGGGGATGTGTAATCGACTTCAAAGGTAGTTGGGAGGATTTTCTACCGCTGGGCGTAATTTGCTTACAACAATAGCTATCGATCCTAGCATTCGGATGGCACCCTACGAGGCATTATATGGTCGTGGGTGTCGTTCTCCTAGTTGTTGGACCGAATTGGGCGAACGATGGATGTTAGGTCCTGAAATGATCTCTCAAACGGAAGAAAAAGTAAAAGCTATTCGAGCACGGTTAAAGGAAGCTTGGATAGACAAAAGTCGTATGCACGATCCGAAGCGTAGAAGTATCGAGTATCTTTGTGGGGATCAAGTTTTCTTGAAGGTCTCACCTTGGAAGAAGATTTTCAGTTTGGGAAGAAGGGCAAGTTGAGTCCTAGATACATTGGACCATATCGTGTGGTGAAGCGTGTTGGTCCAGTGGCCTATCGATCGAATTACCTCCGGAGTTGAGTCGATTCATAATGTTTTTCATGTTTCCATGCCGAGGCGCTATAGATCGGATCCTTCGCACATAGTACCTGGTAGAAGAAGTGGAGTTGAATTCGACTTGTCTTTTGAGGAGGAACCGGTGGAAATCTTAGACCGAGATGTTAAGGTGCTAAGAAAGAAAATCGTGCCGTTGGTCAAGGTTTTATGGCGTAATCACGGAGTGGAGGAAGCTACGTGGGAGCCTCGAGGATACAATTAAATCAACAATACCCTCACCTCTTTCAACTGTAAATTTCGAGGACGAAATTTTCTTTAAGGAGGGTAGAGTTGTAACACCCTAAAATTCAAGTATCGATTTATTGCATGTTTTGGTGTTTAGATTATGAAGGAAAAATTTTATTATTTCTTTTCGTGCCTATTATAGTCCTGAAGAAGAGTATAGAATTATTCGGGTATGGAATAATTTTTAGTTTGAGAATTTATTGAAGTGGAGCAAGTGGCATTGACACTTAAGTTAAATTAAGTGTTAAAAAGTAGCATAAGATGAGTAAATGGCAAGGTGGTGTTGGCGCATGAGATATTGCATGAGGGGAGTGGTTCGAATCCCTTGTATAACATTTGGACAACTTTTATTTTGCTCTTCTATGGTAAGTGTCGTTAAGCTTATTTATGGTAAGTGTTGACCTTGTTATTTTTGGTTAGTATATCAAAGGAATAAGGTAAGAGTGAATTTATGGTAGGGAATCAAGAAAATATGGAAAGATATGGAGACATAGGGCGAGTATCAAGGAAAGTGTTTTGAAACAAATTCATGGTCATTTGACCAATGAATTTGGGCTGCAATATGGCTAGGGGAAGGTTGGCCGAATTTTGCTAGTAGCTTGGTAAGGGTTAGGAGTTTGCTTTTGGTCATTTTAGTTTTTGTGCAAAATTTTGCATTCCTCTTCTCAACTTTTCCCTTTGGCCGAAATTGATCTTTTGGTAAGCCTTGATTATTTTGACCATTTGGTCATTTTTGCTTTTCACTTTAGTGTTCAATTTTGTGCCTTTCTCATAGTGCCGATTCTACCAACACCAAAAAGCCATTCTTTACTTTTCTTCTCCCCATTGCCGAATATATACATTGCTCCCAAAACTCATCTCTTTCTTTCTTTCTCTTTTATTCTCTTTGAAAATTGAAACAACATCATCATCATTCTTCTCTCATCTTTTATTCTTGATACTCATACTTTCTCTATTATTTTCTCTCATGGCCAAATGTTGATGTATCCATAGCCAATCATTTTTCTATTTTCTTTGGTCATATAGCCGAATCCTCCATCTTGCACAAACATCTTTCTCAATCGTCTCTTTCCAATCGTGGATAATAGGTAAGGGTTCTTTTTATTTTACGATTAGTTAATAAATATGTTGGCGAATTTTGATGATGGTAAAAGGATTTCTTGGATAGAATTTTACCATTCCATCTCTTAAACGTTTCCAATGGTTATATTTTAGTGCGATAGCGGAAGATCGGAAATCAAGTGTTCGTGGGTATCTTAGAACGTTGGAATCGATTTAAGGTGATAAAGGAACGTTTGATCGATTCTCATATTTTGGAACAAGGATCTTTGTGGTAGCGAATTTCACCCTTAAACCCTTAGTCATATTTCGATGTAATAATAGATTGGATTAACGATCTTTTGTCTTTGAAGACAATCAAGATAGGGAAGAACAGGCGGTTTTTAGTGTTCGGAAGAAGGGAGGTTCCATTATTCCCCTAAGTATAAGCAAAGGATCATTTGACAATCCGGGATTTCCCACCGGGTTGTGGACGTTCATCCGAGGAGAATCAATTGTTTGAAGTAGTTCGTACTCCCGAACCATTATTTGTTCGTGGATTTGATTCGGTTAACGAACCATCAATCGGGAGAAACCGCATAGCGCGAAGTAGTTCGAAAATCCGAGGTAAAAGTTAGATCGTTAATTCCTAAGATTGATTTCGTTATTAAAATATAGTGATTCTAATTTATCGTGATACATATAGGTGTTGACGAATGGGAAAGTCTAGTTCTCACTATAACCAGGTGTGTAACTTCACACTTATCTTTCGGGTTAGATACTAAGCATTAAGTATTATGATAAACCGTAAAAATGGCAAAATCGAAAATTATGTGATAATTAACACTTTTGTGTAAATGCATGAAAACGGTTAAAGTCGGAAAAATTACTAGATCGATAAATTGAGCCGAAATATTGCTAGATCGATAAATTGAGTGAAATATTGCTAGATCGATAAATTGAGCCGAAATCTTTGCTAGATCGTTAAATTGGGCGAAAAGATCGCTAGATCGTTAAATTGGGCGAAAGATTGCTAGATTGTTAAATTGGGCGAAAGATTGCTAGATTGTTAAATTGGGCGAAAGATCTAGATTGTTAAATTGCGTCGAAAAACTACTAGATCGATAAATTTGGCGAAAAAGCGCTAGTTCGACAAATTGGGCCTAAAAAGCGCTAGATCGATATAATGGGCCAAAAACCTTCTAGTTCAAATATGGGCCAAAGTTAGCTAGATTGCTAAATGGGCTAAATACTATTTTGTTTAATGGACCCAAATGAAAAGTTTAATTAAAAACTCATTTGTGTTATGGATTACTTGATAAATTATTTATGATTAAAGTTTGTTATTCATACATAATTGCATGGGATGGGATACATGATGATGAGAAGTAAGGCTGTGGCCATGAATCTAGTTCGGTGGCTCTGCCACAAATTTGGCTTAATGCCTCTAGTTCGGTGACTATGTCACAATCTAGTTCGGTGAGTGCACTACAATATTATTTAAAAGGCTAAATGCCTACGATTGGTGTGTTTGGCGGGGTGGGTTGACTTGATCCCCACAGTGTCTTTGGTTGAGTGCGGGGTGTGTAGCGGATGGAAATTAGGCTTGGTTGGGAAATTCATTTTACATGCATTTTATATATTTTGTTTCATTTTTTTATATTGTTAAAATTTGTAATTGGGCTCAAGCCCAAATTAATGCCTTGATGGTCCGGCCCAATAATGGTGGTAAGTGAGTTACACACTGAGTTCTTTGTAACACACCCCGTTTTTATTATCCATCTCGAGTAATGGAAATTGATGTGGACTTGGGCCTGGGATGACTTGGTGGAGGCCATACTACGAGCTTGGGTTTTATAAACTATGAACTTTATTTAAGTTACTTATTTTAATTACTATTTTGGGTATGATGTAATAAGGCCTCTAATTATGTTTTTATGGATTTTTATGTGTGGATGGATTTAATTTTATTTTAAGACTCTTAATATGGGCTTATGTTAAAATCTATAAAGTTTTCTTAAAAATATTGTGTTTTATAACAATTTTGGACACCTAAATTACTTTTCAATTTCTTTCAAATTCTTTTAAAACTACGTTAAGGTTTTGACTAATATATATAA
Organism: Gossypium sturtianum; assembly: GCA_025698515.1. Taxonomy (NCBI): domain Eukaryota; kingdom Viridiplantae; phylum Streptophyta; class Magnoliopsida; order Malvales; family Malvaceae; genus Gossypium; species Gossypium sturtianum. The sequence continues at coordinate 31,211,152 of CM046950.1, forward strand.
GATTTCAAACAAGTATTTTTCTTAATTCATAAATTTTAATCATTGTACTTAGTTTTTATTAAACCTTATTTCTAAAGGTTTTGCATTACTGTTTTACTTAAATTATTAGAGAATATTGGATGTTCGTTCGGTGTGACAAAACAAATCTCGTCTTAACGCATAGTCCTGGTTTGGGGTGTTACATGATTATCTTCATCATTTATATAAACTTATACTATTGCATGTTATTTCGGATTACAGTGTTTAAGTTTGAATTACCTTGATGGCTTAACTATTTAAATGTTTTTGGATAACGAATTTTTAATAGTTAAGGTTGGATTTTTCTTAAACGTTTTGATGTAGCTCTCCAGAGTTGGTCTTAATGTCTAGGCCAGGTATTGGGTGTTACATACCAGCATGGATGGGGTGAAATTTATTAAATTCCATTCACCGAAGCTATCAATATTGAAGTTTGGGAAATCATCCGAATTGAGACGACATTTTGGATTGGATTTAGACATTTTTGGGTTGAAATGTCTTCATTGAGTTCGAAGATCTATCTCTTAGCTTCAAAATGCACCTTTAATCACTCAATTTTGAGTTCGAGAGCTAAATTTATGACCATTTTAGTGAAGACTATGCGATCAAAATTTCTAGATGAAAATATTACGAAAATCATGATTTTTGGGCTTTTAATTCGAGTTTTATTATTTTATTATATTTTTTCTGAATTTTGGATATTATTTAAGTATTTTAAGTTGTTTAGTAGTTTTATGTTTCTTAGTCAAACAAGAAAGTTTAGTTTAAAACTACTTCTTGTTTAGATTAATTAGAGTTTTAGTATACTTGAGAGTTTTATTAGGCTTCTTCATTGATCATTAACAAAAAATTGTTTTTATTAATAAAGTTTTCAACTCTGGGAGTTAGTTTCTTTGTGCAAGATTTATTTCTTGTGATTTCTAGAAATAGTTTTCTTCTCGATTTTCTTCAACAAGTCATGAGAATCCATTCTTCACCCTTCAATTTGTCAAGGATTATTTCTTCGAGGGTTGATAGATCCATTAATTGAGTTTGTTGGGATTTATATCTCAAAGGGTTCAATTGGACATATATCCAACTATCCATCACATCCATCAGTTTATTCTATTCATCTTCCACAATAAAGATTCGTCTATTTATTTATTTACTATTTTGAATATTTATTCTTATTTATTAAACTTTTTCTTTTAGTGTTTTCTTTTTCTTTAATTTCTAAATTCTTTATTTCTACTTTCAAGTCAAATCCAAATCTTTGTTTCTTTAGTCGTACAACTTGAATACATCTTCTTCCACTTCTCCCGTTCAATTGCTTATCAATTAGGAATTACTTAGCGTGCTCATGAATTTAGCACTTCAGTGCTTGTTTTCTAACACTATTAGTGTTCATGCTAACCTAGCATTTACGTGCTCATGTACTTCATGATTATATTCTATATATCCTTTTTGTTCACTCAAGTATACAATGGGCAAAGTGAGTGATTATTGAATGAAAATGTATGAAGAAAATTTGGTAAGTGAAATGATGTTATTTATCCTTATTGCCCATATCAGTCTTTATCTTTAAGTAGTTTTTAGTATCCATGTTTATTATATTTATGTAACACCCTTACCTAACCTGATCGTCGAGTCCAGGTATGGGGTGTCAACATTAAATCGTTTTAGTCTATCAACAAGCCTCTGAAAGTACCCCTTCCTAAGTGCATGACACCAAATTGACGATGATCATTAATCTAACACGGTCTGGCTTGGTCCCACCTTAAGGTCCTTAATCGCCGAACTAGTCCAGGAAACATAAACCAAAATTTTGTAAGTTCATGTAACACCCTGGAATTTGAGGTTAGAATTTTTGAGATTTGTAGGTAGGGTCAGTGGCTAGATCAGACATTTGGGTTTGCTTTCGCATTTTGATGTTAGAATGGGCCTGCTGGTCCGGTGGTTGGTAATGTGTTAGGGTACCTTTGGTTTCTGGGTTCAAATCCTCATGTGTGTGTTTTGAGAAATTATTTTGTTCTTTATTCTAAATTTGTTTTAAGTTTTAAAACATTTATTTATTAGTTTCATTTTTTATTTTTTATCTCAAAAAAAAAAATACTCAACTACTTCACGTTCTTTCCCCATTTTTAGTTCTCTGTAAACTTTCTTGTTCTTTTTTTTCCTTCTTCTTTATCTTTTCTTTCTTCCCAAAAAATCAATTTCTTTTAATTCTTTGCTTCTTCCGTTATTTGTTGTCTGACAATGGAGTTTTGTCTATGTGTATTTGTTTATTCAGAAGTGTAAAAGGTAGGCTTCGTTTTTGGGTATTGTTAGAATTTCTTTCTTTTTCTATTTACAGTTAAATTGAAGTTCTTATAAATTGGTATGTCTAACTGAGGTTTCTGAATTGGCTTGGTGGAGAGAGTCGAATGATTCTTGGTGCTCGATATTCCATCTAAGGTGTGGGTTCGAAAACTTTTCATTTTCATTACTGAAATTCTGATTTGGTTCTGTGAAATTCAACATATTTCGTGTGTTTCTAAAATTGACTAATCGATGTGTTGTTTTGCTATTGAATTGTATGAAAATCCATATGTTTTGGTATATCTCTGAATTACCAAAGGTTGGGGGTTGGTTTTGTTTCCAAAAGCACGTTTTTTCCCCTATTTCGTTGTGGTTTCGTAACCAAACGGGTGGCCACACGGGCGTATGCCGCATACGGGCAGTTCACACGACCATGTGAAATTGGGAATTAGGGTTTTTAGACTATTTTTGGTGCCACACGGCCGTATGGCTATGTTTTGCGGATTTTGTTGATTTCCATACGGGCGGCTGTGTCCTTTAGCCACACGGCCGTGTCTACTCTGCACTTAATTTTAGCACTTTTGGACAGTGTGTTACACGAGCTACTCACACGAGTGTGTGTCCCCTCTACACGGGCACTTTGTACATTTTCGTTCTGTGTCAGATTCTGACTTGCTTGTTTTCCTGTGTGTTTGGACCCTCAGTTAGGCCTTAGTAAGGGTGGTTGGGACCCTATTCTAGCCCGGTTTTATGTGTTGTTTGTAATCATAGCATTAATTTAATGGTTTGCTTAAATGTTGTGTGATGTTACCTCGTAAATAAGTACAGTCCTAACTGATTCCAAATCTGATCAATTGAATATATGCACCTTTGATTCTGTTTGACTGAAGTGTATGTCTGACTGTAAGTTGTTTACATTACTTCTGTAAGTCTGTTGGTGATCTGTTTGCATACATACATTTGCATAAAATTCTGGGTTTGGTTGCGAAGAGAAGGAAGTCTCGATTCGATTTGCGCTTTCAATCGCAAATACACTGTCTGACCAGTTCTGCATCTTGTACTATACATATGTTAGCTTAGCTGCATATTATGATTTGAGTGGCTTATTTCCACGTATGTGGTGTGTTGGGTGGATGGGCCTTTCGAGGTCCTATGTGGTCTGCATGGTTGGTTGGGCTTGATTAGCTCATATGTGATGTGCAGGGTTGTCGGAGAGGTGTTCGGTTGGTGGGGTGGGTTTTTGACTTGTTGCATTCATACGCATCTGATTATATGTCTTATTATATGTGATTGATTGTTCGAGTGTTGATGTTAGTGTTATGGTACTAAGAAATGAGGTGTTTGTGATGATACGCGTTTTGGTGTGTTTCGGTATCGACTTGTTGATGGGTTATTCGGTTTAGTTTTCATGTACGGTTTGTGTTCATATTCTGTTTCTGGACTATTTGTCTTGTCGCTCCGCTTTCCGTCATTTGTTGTGTTCCGGACTCACACTGAGCTCGTGTAGCTCACCCCTTAGTTTTCTCCCTTTCAGGTACTCTCGTAATCAGAAGTTGGGCTCGGCATACTAGAGGTCTCGGAGTTATACATTTTAATTCGAGCTAATAAAATGATTCTTCAGGTTTTTTTTTAATTTGTGAACTATTTTGGACTATAAAAATCTATACGGATTGTGGTACAAATTTATTTTGGGTTTTCGTAAATTGCTTTTGTAATGAAATCTAGAAACAGCGGAATTTTAATTCTGAATGATTTTGAAGTAATTTAAATTTTCTGTTTTGAATCCTAAATAGTTAAATGGTTTAGTACGTTTTTAGAAAATTGTGTTCGAAATGAGATTCCAACAAACCGATTTGTAAAATTGTTTTCAGATCACTTCGGTGATCAATGTAACCTCCGGGATTCGGTCTAAACTTCTAGGCCGGGTTTTGGGGCGTTACAGTTCAATAGAACCTAGTGAGCTTCTGCATTGCAATACTTAAAAGTAAACCCCATCTTGCAGGAGTATTATTATGAAAAGAAAAATAAACATAGATTAGGGACGATTTCGCTTAATCTGGGATGGAAAACTCCGATTCATTTTCCAAACTCGTCTATTTGAGGATAGATCAATAAGCGATCTCCCCCTGGTCGATCCTATAACCATCTGATTGGTTTTAGTGACTTTTCCAATGTCTCGCAATGATTGCTAACTCTGCTCTTTCTTCGCCTATCCTTTCTCTTTCGACATATACTTGCGGGGTGGTCCTCCTAAACTTCCATTTAAGGGTCCTTTTTGTTAAGCCTTCTATAACACATTTTACCTAGTCCAGTCATCAAACTCGAGTAATAGAATGTTACAAACAAATACTAATCATTTTCAAACAAATTATAAATTAAATTTTAATTAATTATCATATCATTCATGAACAATCAATTTAACATGTGTTTCAATCAATTTCAATTTAATATCGAGCTTATAGAAGGTTAAAACTAAGCAAGAAATTATTAGGGATCAAATTGAAACAAATTTAAAAAGGTAGGAAAAATTCTACATACAGGGGTCACATGGAAGTGTCCCTGGCCGTGTGCGAAAGATAAACCCGTGTGTGATGAACCACTCGACCGTGTCACTGACTATGTGCGAAAGCTAAGCTCGTGTGAGGTAGGCCACACGGTCGTGTCCTTAGATCATGTAACTAACTGTTACCGTGTGCACCAAAATCACCTAAATTTTTACACGCCACACATCCGTTCCATGAGCCCGTGTATGGAACACGGTCGTGTGCCAGGCTGTGTCTCAAGCCGTGTGAGCCTGTAGTTACCTTTCAAAACAAGTTTTCTTGCATAATTCACTTCGGCTACAAGTCACCCGTTTTAAACCATACTCAACCACTTCAAAAGCAAATCAAAACAAGCCAAAACCATCATTTAAAGTCACCATCCTATGTGCATAACCAATATTCCAAAATTGGCACCTCAATTCACAATTTAAAGCTAACCAAATGAATATATATACAACAATACCAATATGCCTTTAAGGCACTTCAACCTTTTTCATTATATCAAGCACAACCAAAAGAACATACAAATACCAATTCAATAATCACTAATGGCCTATTAACCATCAACTTTTCAAACATCAAATAACCATTCACCATTTCCCATTTGATTTCATATTAGCCTTTTAACCTTGATACTAGAACTACCAAATCCTTTCAAGCAAAGAATAGATATAACATCAAACTTACCAAATAATTTCTAAGGCATCGCCTAAGTATATCATCCATCATACTAATTCCAAACATCACCCAAAACACATCACTTAGCATAATATTTTTTCTCAACCATTAGAACATTTAGCATATAACCTAAACAATCTATCAAGAAATCAACCATATAACCGTTACCAACACACAAATACATACACTTTTATACATAATATCCAAAAATACCATCAAGATAAAAAATGATTATAATAACCAAAAGACTTCTTAGGTACATGCCAAGATCCAAAATGAGCACATCACCAACACTTGAGTCCGGGATTGCCGCTGGATGCTGAGTCGATGATTGAACCACTAAGTACCTAACCTGCGCACGAAAAAAAAAATACACACTGAGTATAACTCAATGGTACTTTTTTAATCTGAACATTAATATCTAATCTAACACATAATGATACATAAGTTAACATAAATAATGAGATGCAATGTAGCCACATAAATAATGAGATGCAATGTAGCCATTACTATATACCAGTTCACTTATTCCTTTCTCAAAACTATCACATTATTACCAATACTAGAACATGGGAAATTCATTTCATATATCATTTGGTAATTCAAATCATATACTAGCACATTCCATCACATAATATACCCTTGAATACATTCAAAGTTTATATTCATCTTTAATTCAAATGTTTCACCATCATGGTTATATTTTCCCTTTTTAATTCCCTACTAACATGACTTGGACTTGGACGGATACGCGAATCAAAACCAACACACCAATTTGGCACCCAGTGCCTGATGGATAAATCCGTAACAATAATTGCGCCTTGTGCTGGCTGGTAAAGACCAAAAAATAAATGTGCCCAGAACTAGTCAGTATAACTGAAAAATGGGGTGCCCAGCACTCCCCGACACGTAGTCATATAACCCTGAACTCTTCCTATCCTATGGCATGCCAATCATACCCTACTCAACCCGAATAGTTAATAGGGTAACATATTTACCGAACCAATTCATAAACTAAATCCTCAATAACAAATCCCAATTTCTATCAATTCATAATCCATTATCATGCATCTATCAACATTATTCATTTCTCATATCAATTCAATTCGACATATAATTCAATATACATTATCTTCATAACTATCAAATTAAATCCATTTTCACAACCAATCATCCAATCATATTGATTCAAATAAATTTAGCATTTCATCATATTTTCAAAGAACTAACTCACCCTATAAACTTACCATATAATACAATGTTTATATGCAACAATTGAAATAGGATTATAGAAACACAAACCGTAGACTCCGAGCTAATTGTCGAAAACTTTATCTTTTCCTTTATTTTTCGAGGGATCCGGGTCGGTGTTAGCTACAGATTAAAACAAATATAATAAATTATCAATAGAAAACCAAATTCACATTCTATTACTAAATTATGCAACTTTTGCATTTTATTCAATTTAGTCACTAAAACCAGGATTAACATCACTTTCACATTTAACCCTCTAATTTAAAGCTGAATTCACTAGAGTACCTATACAACTTCCTATTTTTCAATTCCACCACAAATTTCACATTTTGTGCATTTTAGTCCTTATTGCACAAATCATCAACTGTCTTTACAATTTAGTCCTTAATCAATTCTAAACTTAAAATCTATCCAAATAACACCTCAAGATTCAATTATTCAACAACAGTAATATCCCAATTCTTTAACAGTATCAAAAAATATGAAATGGGTCAGCTAGCCTAAACTATCGAGATTCTGAAAACATAAAAATTTCAAGAAAATGACTAAATTGAACCAACCAAATTGAGCTTGAAATATTCAAACACTTATGTCATGCGCTCTCCCCCTTGTTCTTTTTGCTTCAAAATGAAAAAAGAATGAAGCGAAAATTGGCTTTCTCTTTCACCCCCACTAATTTATTTGTTTTAATATAAAATTCATTTTATAATTTAATTTTAACTAATGTTTTATAATATAACATATCTATATAATTCATTAATAAGTCATATAATTGTAATTTAGTGTATAATTTCTATTTTAACCCCTTTATTTTAAGTTCTAATTATAATTCTTAGCAAATTTCACTTTTACCCTTTAAGCGTTCTAGTCTCTGTACTTAAATTAAACACTAATTATACGAGATTACCTAGCCAAAATTCAATTCACTTCAATTATAAATTTGTAATATTTAATAAAAATATTTACGAGTCTGGTTTACGGAAATGGAGTCCCAAAACCACACTTTTCGTACCACTGGCTTTAGGTCGTTACACCTTCCTTGGCTTACCTTCCAAATCAACTAGCCTTAGTGGGTCCTTTCTTATTGCAGTCTCAAAGGACTTGTTGTCATCCCATGTAACACCCTGGTTTTAGGGGTTAGATTTTTGGTGCTTAGCTCGGGTGTTGGCACACTTCAGTGTGTGTTTGGGTAAGTTTTAGGGGTCCTGAGAACCCTAGGTGGTGGTAGATTGCTTTGGTAAATTTGTAAGTTTTAGGGGCTAAAAGGGGGAGTTTGGATGGAGAGGGCTTTAAGAGAATTTTTGGTGGGGTTTTGGCATAAGAATTGGCCTTGGTAGAGTGGCAAGGAGACGCCACTAAGAGCTTGGGAGGTGGCGCCTCGGGTGCAAGGAAGTGGGGGCGGTGTTCGAGTCACAAGGCAAAGAGACTTTGGCCTTTGTTTTTGCGTCATTGAGGTAAGGAGTTGGATGGACGGTTTGAAAGGCTTAAAAGGTGGAGAAGACTTGGTCATTTTTTTTGAATTTTGGCTAGTTAAGTTTGACTCATTCAAACTTTTTGAATGGGTGGAAGGGAGGTATTTTAGGAGAAGTTTGAGGATTTTTTTGGGGGATTGGAGCTAGGCCGTGTAGTATAAATAGGGGGAGGGGAGGTGCTCATTTCATTCACCATCTGCTCATCATTCTTTGTAGCCGAAAGATCATTCTCTCATCTCCCTCTTGTGCCGAATTTTGTTGGTTCTTCTCTAATTGTCTTTGTGCTGAATTTGTAGCAAGAGAGAACCTCTTCTTTCCCCATTTATTTTGCATAGGCCGAAACTTCTTAACCTTTTTCCTTGTAGCCTAAGCCGAATATCCACAGCCTCTTCTCCTTTTTTTTTCTTCTTTATGTTTTAGCCGAATCTCCTCTCACCCTTGTCGAAATATCCTCTTAGTAGCCTAGTGTGGTTGGCCGAATATCTGCAAGGGCGACCTCTCCTAGTTCTGCTCCATTCGGTTTAAGGGAAGCCGAAAGAAGGAAGCATTGAGGAAGTCTCTTGGATTCGATCATCCAAGGGGCATATCGACAAGAGCAAGGGAAGCCTTCGGGATCTCAGATTATTTCGGTAAGGATATTAGTAAGTGACTTAGAATTAGTTGTTTATGACTTCGTTGATTAATCGTGTGGTTCTGATTAAGTGACTTTCGATGGACGTGGATGCGAGTACCAGTCAAGGAGGGAAAGGGAAGGTCCCTGTCCCAAAGTTTAAGAAAAGATCCGTTTCTGGCATGCATGAGATTGGCCACCGGTGTGGGCCAAAGAACAGAAACGTTAAGCAAATAGCCGTAGTTTCGCTAGACGATAGCATCGAGGATCGAGAGTCTAGAACTCCTAGTAATAAGGTGTGTAACTAACCCACTGTTTCCGGGTTTATGTGTTTATATGTTTTACTAACAAGTGCAGAATGAGTGTGCCATATATACCCCTAAAGGGTATAGCGATGACCGAGTTAGTATCGGATCTATTGCGGTGTGATTATTTGTTTATGAGTATGTTTATGGACATTAATAAGTATGTGCATGCATTATCATGATTATATTTTATGTGGCATGTGCATGGGTGGGATATGAAAAGAAGGTACGGGTGTACTTCGAGTACGTGGTTGATGTCGACTTTGTGCTACATCGTGGATTGGCGCCGATCGAGGTCGTTGTGGATCTTTGCGATTTAGTTCGCGTGGTTACCTTGATTGATATGAGCTTTATGCCATATCGTGGCTTGATGGATTCTTTGTGTGCTCCATCGTGGTTTGATGTTAGCTATACGCTACATCGTGGATGGCATTGGTTGCCTTTTGGAGGAAAAAGGAGAGGGTGACTCGATAGTCCCCGTGTGTGGTAGGTGGATAAGGGGGTGTGTAGCGGATGGACCCTAGGTCGGGTTGGGAATCATGTTGCATTATTTTTAGTAATAAATATGGAAATGGGCCAAGCCCAATATGACATGAGGATAGGTATGTTTTGGAAACATACGTGGAAATGGGCCAAGCCCAGGTTGATATGTGGTTTATTGAGAAATGGGCCTAGCCCAAATATTTGAATATGATTGGAATGTGGGTCAAGCTTTGATTGTGGAAATTGTTAAGTGAGTAAATATCTATATTACTTGTTGCATTTGATAATTGGGATGTTATGTGGTTAGCATGTGGGTGGATTTCGATGGTTTAGTTATACACTCGAGTCTGTATGACTCACCCAACTTTTTAATCATCGCAGTGAGTCATGATTAGTGGACGGGTTGGAGTGGATACAAGGTGGCCCATGCAGAAGGAGACTTTCATACGTAAGATGTTTTACTTTATTTAAGTATTTTATATTATCGATATTTTGGTATTTTATTTGATGTAATAAGGGCCTCTTTGATTTAAAGTACTCTACTTATTAATGTTGAAGTTTACACTTAGAGATATTTTTGCAAAAGATTCATATTATAACAACTTATAATAATGTTTTAATTCGGAAGTTTTCAACAAGCTTACCTTATTTAATAATTTTAAATGGACACGATTTTCAGCGATAATAAATTTTCAAGTTTAATTCTAAAGTCAAAGATTTCCAACCGTCTTTCCCAGTGACATAACCAGATTCGGTCGTAGTGAATGGGCCGGGTTTGGGGGTGTTACAGTTTGGTATTAGAGCCAAGTTCAAAACTCGGCTTTGAGGGCTTTGGGTCCAAAAACATTTTCAAAATGGGTCTTTAAAATATGGGCTCTTAAGAAATTTTTTTTCTTCTTGGGTTTATTCGCATGGCACTGTACCTCAATTCAAGTCCACCAGGTAAGTACTTCGGACTTTTGAAGTAATTTGTTGGTATGAATTGTTATGGGTTTATTTGGGCTCGTAGATAAGAATATTAGGGCTATTGGACCCTAGGAATAGTCTACTCAAACAATTGCATAAAACTTAAGGTTACTAAACAAACCTGTGATTAAGTCGCCGAGTTAAGGTGTGGCAACCATTGTGCGCATGTCTAGGAGTGGATCCGGAAGAGCCTGGTACTTAAGCAGATCCTCGTGACTCACCTCCTCTTCACTGAATCCTGCAGTGCGTAGCTACTGGTTCACCTTAACCAAAAGGACTTGTTCATAGGCTAAACTAATTATTAAAACCCGAAAGGGACTTAGCCTTCTTTGTTTTCTAAATTCCCTGTTTTTAAATTTTCAAATTTACCCCTCCAGTTTGTGAAACCTTAAATCTGATTATGAAGGGCGTTTTTCTTTCGATTTACAAAATTACCAAAATGCCCTTAGTGGCAAAATTACCAAAATGCCCCTGTATTGCAAAATTACTGTACTACCCTCAAATTTTGATAAAATTCTCTTTACCTTGCAAAATACTAAAATCCGAGTTTTCAAAATATTAGGATACTCTGACTTGTGGAAATTTACGAAAATACCCCTGGTTGACAAAATTACCGAAAAGCCCTTGGTTTCTAAATTTTTAATTTCTCTCAAATATTCCTACTTTACTAAATATCAGAAAAATTCTATTTTGTAAAATGTTGTGATATCTCGATTTTGAGAATTTACGAAAATGCCCATGATTTCCAAAATTACGAAAATGACCCTACTTTCTGAAATTTTCGCAACACACTTTGTTTGAGAAACAAAATTTTCAAGATGACTCTTGAGATTTGCAAATTTTGAAAAAAAAAAAAAAACCCTAAGTTGGAGAAACTATGTTCGAAATTGACCCTGAGTTATTATCGAAATATCTCTTTAGGAAAAATGACGAAATTACCCCTGGGTAGGAAAAGGAAACTTGATTGCTCGAAAGAACTACTCTCTAACCTTCATTGCATAAAATTGCTCGTGAATAAAACAAAGAAACAAAATTTCTAATGCATAAAACTTTTTAAAGATTAAATTGAAGCGCTAGAGATGAGTTCTAGGGACACGGTAGAGGTAGAATGACGACTTGAACCCGGTAGGAGTCCGCTATGGGTCGAAAAGCGAAGTGCCGCCAAGCAGTGGATGTAGAGGAACAAGATCCGATAAGTGAAGAGGACGCAGCGGTCGCAGCTATGTTACGCGTGCTTGACCAAGTGGCAAGAGCTAGTAGGGGAAATAGAGCTCGGAAGTCGGTGTCCGAGAGACTTAGGTCTAATGGGGTCAAGTTTTTAGGGAGTATCTGGGTGGCCCCGAACGTAGCGGAGTATTGGCTAGAAGAAGTCGAGAGAGAATCATGGACGACTTGGATTGTGCCCCGGAGGAAAAGCTAAAAGGTGTTGTTTCGCTTCTTCGGGATGAAGCTTATCGTTGGTGGCTCACAGTCAAACAAGGTGTACCGCGATCGATTGGATTGGGAGTACTTTAAGGAAAAGTTTGAAGGAAAATACGTTGGAGCAAGCTACTTAGATGCGCAGGAAGGCGTTTCTAAACCTAGTACAAGGGAATAAGTCGATAGCGAGTATGAAGGCTGAGTTTGTGCGACTAAGTCAAGACGCCAAAGGAATCGTGGCTACCGATTATGAAAGGAGTGTTCGATTCGAAGATGGGTCATGAGATGAGTTGCGAGAGTTGATCGCGCCTCAAAGAGAAAGGGACTTTGCCATTCTGGTAGTAGAAAGCTCGGATTGCGAAGAGGTTAAAAAGACTATAAGGGAGAACCAAGAAAAGAATAGGAACGAGAATAAGAGAAATATTGGACCGTCGGCATCGGTTGGTAATGTCCGAAAAAGGCCAAAGATCGAGAATCCTGTGCATGCACTTGTACCGATGAATCGGAATCGTTCTTGTGCTCGATGTGGAAGACCTCACACGAGAGTCTTTGGGAAATAGTAAAGAATGTTTTGGTGTGGATCTAAGGCACATCCGGTTAAGAATTGCCCTCAAACGGCGATGGGTCGTGGTTCTAGTCGAGTCAACCAAGGATGTGATATTAGGTAAGTTCCTTTCTTTGTGGTACTTGCGTTAATTACTTTGTTTGCTTATGAGATAGCCCTTCCCGTGTTGCTAAGAGATGCGTTTGAATTTTGAGCGCGAATTTAGAGATTGTGTAGGTACGATAGCCTTAGTAAGATCAGTGCGCAACATAAGCGTAAGGTGGTAAGATAGGTTGTATGGACGTTTGATAGTAAAGTAATTTCGAGGACGAAATTATTTCAAGGAGGGTAGAATTGTAACACCTGGTTTTAGGGGTTAGATTTTTGGTGCTTAGCTCGGGTGTTGGCACACTTCAAAGGTGTGTTTGGGTAAGTTTTAGGGGTCCTAAGAACCCTAGGTGGTGGTAGATTGCTTTGGTAAATTTGTAAGTTTTAGGGGCTAAAAGGGAGTTTGGATGGAGAGGGCTTTAAGAGAATTTTTGGTGGGGTTTTGGCATAAGAATTGGCCTTGGTAGAGTGGCAAGGAGACGCCACTAAGAGCTTGGGAGGTGACGCCTCGGGTGCAAGGGAAGGGGGCTGGTGTTCGAGCTGCGAAGGCACACTTTGGCCTTTTGTTTTTGCGTCATTGAGGTAAGGAGTTGGATGGACGGTTTGAAAGGCTTAAAAGGTGGAGAAGACTTGGTCATTTTTTTGAATTTTGGCTAGTTAAGTTTGACTCATTCAAACTTTTGAATGGGTGGAAGGGAGGTATTTTAGGAGAAGTTTGAGGATTTTTTTGGGGGATTGGAGCTAGGCCGTGTAGTATAAATAGGGGAGGGGAGGTGCTCATTTCATTCACCATCCGCTCATCATTCTTTGTAGCCGAAAGATCATTCTCTCATCTCCCTCTTGTGCCGAATTTTGTTGGTTCTTCTCTAATTGTTTGTGTCGAATTTGTAGCAAGAGAGAACCTCTTCTTTCCCCATTTATTTTGCATAGGCCAAAACTTCTTAACCTTTTTCCTTGTAGCCTAAGCCTAATATCCACAGCCTCTTCTCCTTTTTTTTTTTCTTTCTTTATGTTTTAGCCGAATCTCCTCTCACCCTTGTCGAAATATCCTCTTAGTAGCCTAGTGTGGTTGGCCGAATATCTGCAAGGGCGACCTCTCCTAGTTCTGCTCCATTCGGTTTAAGGGAAGCCGAAAGAAGGAAGCATTGAGGAAGTCTCTTGGATTCGATCATCCAAGGGCATATCGACAAGAGCAAGGGAAGCCTTCGGGATCTCAGATTATTTCGGTAAGGATATTAGTAAGTGACTTAGAATTAGTTGTTTATGACTTCGTTGATTAATCGTGTGGTTCTGATTAAGTGACTTTCGATGGACGTGGATGCGAGTACCCAGTCCAGGAGGAGGGAAAGGGAAGGTCCTGTCCCAAAGTTTAAGAAAAGATCCGTTTCTGTGCATGATGAGATTGGCCACCGGGGTGTGGGCGATGCTGAGAAACGTTAAGCAAATAGCCGTAGTTTCGCTGAGACGATAGCATCGAGGATCGAGTCTAGAACTCCTAGTAATAAGGTGTGTAACTAACCCACTGCTTTCGGGTTTTATGTGTTATATGTTTTACTAACAAGTGCAGTAATGAGTGTGCCATATATACCCCTAAAGGGTATAGCGATGACCCGAGTTAGTATCGGATCTATTGCGGTGTGATTATTTGTTTATGAGTATGTTTATGGACATTAATAAGCATGTGCATGCATTATCATGATTATATTTTATGTGGCATGTGCATGGGTGGGATATGAAAAGAAGGTACGGGTGTACTTGAGTACGTGGTTGATGTCGACTTTGTGCTACATCGTGGATTGGCGCCGATCGAGGTCGCGTTGTGGATCTTTGCGATTTAGTTCGCGTGGTTACCTTGATTGATATGAGCTTTATGCCATATCGTGGCTTGATGGATTGCCGTGTGCTCCATCGTGGTTTGATGTTAGCTATACGCTACATCGTGGATGGCATTGGTTGCCTTTTTGGAGGAAAAAGGAGAGGGTGACTCGATAGTCCCCTGTGTGTGGTAGGTCGGATAAGGGGTGTGTAAGCGGATGGACCCTAGGTCGGGTTGGGAATCATGTTGCATTATTTTTAGTAATAAATATGGAAATGGGCCAAGCCCAATATGACATGAGGATAGGTATGTTTTGGAAACATACGTGAAATGGGCCAAGCCCGGTTGATATGTGGTTTATTGAGAAATGGGCCTAGCCCAAAGATTTGAATATGATTGGAATGTGGGTCAAGCAGATTGTGGAAATTGTTAAGTGAGTAAATATCTATATTACTTGTTGCATTTGATAATTGGGATGTTATGTGGTTAGCATGTGGGTGGATTTCGATGGTTTAGTTATACATCTGAGTGCAGCCATGACTCACCCAACTTTTTAATCATCGCAGGTGAGTCATGATTAGTGGACGGGTTGGAGTGGATACAAGGTGGCCCATGCGAGAGGAGACTTTCATACGTAAGATGTTTTACTTTATTTAAGTATTTTATATTATCAGTATTTTGGTATTTTATTTGATGTAATAAGGGCCTCTTTGATTTAAAGTACTCTACTTATTAATGTTGAAGTTTACACTTAGAGATATTTTTGCAAAAGATTCATATTATAACAACTTATAATAATGTTTTAATTCGGAAGTTTTCAACAAGCTTACCTTATTTAATAATTTTAAATGGACACGATTTTCAGCGATAATAAATTTTCAAGTTTAATTCTAAAGTCAAAGATTTCCAACCGTCTTTCCCAGTGACATAACCAGATTCGGTCGTAGTGAATGGGCCGGGTTTGGGGGTGTTACATCCCATCAGTTAGGATAACTAATGGAGACCCGCGCCACTCTGGCAAACTGAATCTCATCTAATCCTACCCAGGTTGTAAAGTTGTTTGGATTATTTCCTCGTCATCTGCCCTATTTTTTATACCTTGCTTTTAGGATGTAACATGTCCGTCTATAGTGAATCGTTCTAGCCTACAGTTTCTAGCAGACTTTTACCTGAACAACCTTTTGGGTTTACAATTTCGCTTATGTGATGGTCCTCTGTGGAACTAACTCTATGACGATTGTCCCTACAATAGCTTCCCCTCAAAGAGGAATAGTCTTGACAAGCATAATTTTCGCTTAGATAATCCCTATTAGAACCTCTTTCTGTCCTTAGGTCCTACCTGATTCGCTTTTTACAAACACTATCCGGAGTACATACAATTGATCCTCCCCCTATAACTAAGATATCATCAAGGCCTTATGATCGCCTATAAATGAGTTGTCGTTTATAGAATAAATATAACACCAAAATACAAGAATTAAGAATAGCAGTATCTGCAAGTGCACAGGTTAAATTGTAATATAGTTGTACAACAAAATACTGGAAGTATTCCGAGGAGCATACTCAAGGGAGGGTAGAATAAATAATAAAAATATTTGTTTACAATAATAAGTCTTAATGGTAATAGTTAATTCCTATATTATGATAGACCATAAAATAGATTAGAGAAATAAAAATAAATAACTAACAAAAAGAAATAAATAAATAAAATAAACAAACGAAATAAATCGATAAACCAATCAGAATGATGAACTCGCTTCAAGGTTTGCAACTAACTTTGGATTAGGGGTCTAAAGTGGATTAGTCACCAATTAAGCAATTATTACCTCCTAACTTTTAATTAACTTAATCAATTGGTTGATACTCTCTTATCTCTCAACCTCACTTTCTCAACCAGGAGCAATTACGATTTACTCAATTCGACTTATCTTCCGACCTCGTCTATCCTATGATAACTTATTATGGTTGTCAAGCCAAATAGTTTAAGAACACATGATTTATACCAACTAATCCATCTTTAGAAATCCCAAATCCTCCGTTAATCACATCCCCATCCACTCGTTAATCTCCCCTAAGGGATTTAGCTACTCATGATATTCATAATCTCAACTTCGATTGAATAAACCATGTGAGAAACACGATCGATTCAAAAAAGAAAAGAGATTTGAATAATCGTGGATTGAATATCGAATGGGAAACGGAGTAACAAATCTCTCAATTGGAATAAAAAAAATAAAACGAATACAAAGAAAAATATAAACTGAATACTTTAAATAAATAGGCAAATCCTTTTACCAAAACTAATTCAAGAAGAAAAATAAGAAAGTACTTAAATAGCTGAAAAGAAAATAAACTAAAACTAATTCTAAACTACGAGGGTTTTTTAATGCATCTAGGACGACTTGATTACATTCAACACCTAATGTCTTATTTGTAGAGGTGTTGGCAGCCCAATTTAGGTCTTCGGCATATCCTAGGTCTTCGTATAAGATTGATTGCGCAGATGAATATAACCCCAAAATACTTGGACAACACATTAGCTCTGTGTTACGTCACCCCCTTGCGTGGCACGACACGACACCTAATTACTTCCTTGTCTCATTCTTTTGGTGCTTTGACGTCCTGGGAAGCTTGTGTATCACTCGACCTTTGCTTCTACATTAACTGGGTCTTTCTATCTCCATCCTACACACTCAATTGAACCAATTAGGATAACCTAAGGCCTGTGTTGACCTATTGGGTCACAACACCTACAAAATGTGTTAAAAACACTTATTTTTATTAACTTTCTAACCTAAAGCCTAATTACTGAAAACGTAAAGTTAAATCCTAAATTGCTTAGAAAACAAGCTCCTTAAGTGCGAAATTGACCCGAATTAATTACTGCATTTGAGAACCGATCAGCTTATACCAGGAGTAAATCTCTCATTAAACATCCAAGGTCTTCTTCTGACGTGCAAAATGTAATATCCCATTTTTTAGTGGTGTCAGAAACAGTGGTTTCAGGATCACAATTCTGACTAATGAGTTTCTAATTTATAGGTATTTAATATTTTTAGGGTTACATGATTATCATATTAAGATTTGGTTAGTTGATTTTATAGTTTACTTAGTTAATTAAAACAAAAGGACTAATTTGTAAAAAATGTAAAATTTAATGGCTATTGAATTATAAAGATCAAATGGATTAGCTATCATAAAATGAAGTATTTAAATGGTAAATATACCATTTTTATATATATGGGATGGCTATTAGGTGAGTTTTATACTTTTATACATTAAAATTTTACTAATTATAATGACAAAAGATATAATAAAATAGTAAAATCATTAAAAATGACCATTATCTTTATTTCTCTATTTGAAAATCGAAACCTTCAAGGAAAGGATCCTTCAAGCTTTGGTCTTCACTCTTATGCTTGCATGGTATGATTTTCAAACCTGTTTCTTATAATTTTTATGTTTTTGAGATCGTTGCAACTAGGTCCAACTAACTCGTAGCTTCATTTTTTGAAACTGTTAAGGATTTTTGTAACACCCCAAACCCGGCCTAGACATTACGACTGAATCTAACATGTCACATCAAAGTGTTTTTCGAAATCAGGCTTGTTGAGAGAAAACCATTTTTAAACGATCGCCATGTTTGTTACTGTTGGTTTCTTAGTTTGTTAAAAATGCATAGAAGCTACTCTAATTAATGTCATTTTGAAGTTTGAAAATGTGTGTTTGTCTTTTAAAACAGTTATTATTTTTGAAAACTTATTTGTATCAGTTTGGCAGTTTCAAAATAAGAAATAAAACCCATCTAAAAGAAATTAAAATCACCAGAGGCCTTATTACATAAATATCAACCCAATATAAAAATTTAAATAACTAAGTCTAATATAAAATATTAGCGAACGTGTGGCCACCTCCGAGTCCCTCGTAGCTCCAAATCATCTAAGGCTGGGGATTACCTGTACAGTTTAAAAAGAAAAGGTGAGTTTACGAAAACTCAGTGTGTAATCCCCTATCATGCAGTAACAGTCTGGGCCTGAGCCCTATTTAGTAACAGTACAGTGTGGGCCTTAGCCCATTACAAAAGTCAATGTGGGCCTAAGCCCAAAACAGTATCAATATGGTGCAAATATGAAACCCACCCCAATCCAACCAACACACCACCCGTACCAACCAACACACCATGTGGGGATAAAATCAACCCACCCAGCCAACACACCAATATTGCAGCATAGCTGCCAGTAATAATAACGTAGCAAAGCTGCCAGTAACAGTATATGTGGCAAAGCCACTAGTAATAGTATTGCAGCAGAGCTGCCAGTAACAATATATGTGGCAAAACCACCAGTAACAGTACACTTCCTCCATAACAGTATCCCAACCCCATGCAGTATGCCATGTCATAAATCATACGTGTATGCAGAATGTCATATTAAGTAACAGTCATATACAAATCATGAACACATCAATCAACCTACCCTTAGTGGTATAACGGTCATTTTATCCTATGGGGGTATTTCGGTCATTTTACCCTATGGGGGTATTTTGGTCATTTTATTCTTTAGGGGTATTTTAGTCATTTTACTCTTTAGGGGTATTTCAGTTATTTTACTCTTTAGGGGTATTTTAGTCATTTCTCTTTAGGGGTATTTCAACGCAGATAACAACCTTTCCGAAGGTCTACAGTCGCCTCGAGCGACACAAATAACCTAAATGGTCATAACGGTGTAAATAGGCCGAAGGCCCAATATTCGGCCCAAGTGGGACCACACGCTCGTGTGGCCCATGTGGCCCAAATTCAGTCGTGGCTATATGAACTACATAGCCCAGTCCAGTATTCGCCAATTATCGAGGATTTTGTCTGTGTGGGGCCTACGAGCCCAGTGGGCCCACACGGCTCATTTTAGCCAAACGGGGCCCATATCGGCCCAAGAGCACGAGAATGCTCATGGTGGCCTCTACAGTCGATCACCACGATTTGTGGGCTTGGTTTACCACACGAGCGATCGCACGCTCGTGAGGCCTCAAATGCCGAAGTTATGGCTTTTCGACTTTTCGGCTTTTTCCGATTCACAGAAAAGATAGTATGGTTACACACCTGATTACGATATTGCTCTACGCTCCACGAGCACCCAACCTAGATTCAAACAAGATCCAAAGTTAGTCCTTTAATCGATACGGTAAAGCACCATCTTATTGACTCTTAATTCGAAACACCCTTCTTACCTTGTTTGAATGAGGGTGACCTTAGTCCCTCTATGATCTCTATTCAGAAACAATCACACGCCCTTGTTGGTATCCTATAGTATAATCAAAATCTGATTAGTAAGTGATAGGGCACATTCGGCCATCCCCAAAGAATATAAGGTAACACTTTTACCTTACCTGTATGCTGAGGACGAAACTGTGACTCCTCCAAACCGTTCACACTTCACCACTTCTTGAGGAAGACCCTAGGATCGCAACGAGTACAGTATGTGAAGGAGGAAATGATAATCGGTTAGCAAGAGGGAGTATTCGATTTTGGAAAAAGAAAAAGAAGAGTATGGTGTATTCGGTTTTTAAAAGAAAAGTAGACGATAGATGTAGCACCCTAAATTTGGGCCTAGTAGAATTGGGCCTGTTGGGCCTTGGGCATGGGAGCGTTTAAAACTTTTGAGAACAAGAGAACGGCACTAATGCAAGTTGGATCTATTAGGTGAGTGATTTTGAAAGGTTAGGGGGCTTCTATGAAGTCCTGGGTTCAAGCCATGTCATTTGGAAAAGTTTTATTTTTAGCATTAGGGGACCTTGACTCCTGGTATTAAGCCTTATAAGTATTTGTGATTAAAAAATAGACACAAGAGAGCCTCTGGTGGAGTGGCTATGGCGTCACAGGTATGGCAAGGAGGGCAGAGGTTCAAGTCTCACTGCATGCAAAAGGGGATTATTTATTTATTTTGCTCATGAGTGGGCAAGAGTTGGTGTTGGATTCGAACTATGTGTTGGAGAGTTTGAATGAGTCAATTGAGGGATTTAAGGAGTGGATATGGAGGAGATTTTGGTGGAGAAAATCGTGGAGTTTGATAAGGGGTGGAGTTGGCCGAATTTAGGAGTCTTTAGGTGCTTATTCGGTTTTGATTTAGTGCCGTTTTGGTAAGGGGAAAACATAGGAATTCGGCTAGGGGGTTCTCTTTTCATTTTTGGTCATTTTCTTTATTTCTGAATTTCTGAGTTCCTAATCTCCTTTCCTCTATTTTCCCTCTAGTGCCGAAATTGCAAGTAACCATTTGAGATTCTATTGTTCTGCAACTGTTCAGCAAATGTGCCGAAACCTTTAATTGTCAAAATACCGAAGCCTTGTGTTGTTTTGACCAAGTCTCTTTCTTTCTTTCCTGTTTCAATCCCTGCTGAATCACTCAATTGTGAGTTGTCTCTCCTACCTTTTCTTGTTTGGCCGAATCGTGTAAGGACTCTACCTTGTTTTCTTTCAAGTTTTCTCCTAAGCTGAATCTCTCCTCTTTCGGCAATCAATCGGTTCTGGGAGGTAAGTATTGTTGGGCCAAATATTTCATGACTTAGGGATTGGACTTAAAGCCATATTCTCGTAAACAATTTTGTTAATAGCATTTGTGATATTACAGATATTTGACTAAGGAGGGTAACCGATTGTGGTCAGTGGATTTAGGAGATTCAAGGACTCTCATTCAAGCAAGGTGAGGAAGGTTTACGTTCTGGGTTTAGTAATGGAATGAGATTAATCTTAAACGACGTTCGGCTAATAGAGTGTTTTTGGATTATAGGTTCGGTGCGAGTGGGTTAAACGCACGTTCGTAAACAAGGTGTGTACACACACCACTCGGACAGTAGATCGGCAAATGCCGAAAAAGCCGAAGTACAGGCAAATGATGCCACACAAGCGTGCGATCGCACGTATGGTGGACCGAGCCCACGAATATGGGCGTAAGATGG
The DNA here is from genome assembly GCA_025698515.1 of Gossypium sturtianum. Lineage (NCBI taxonomy): Eukaryota > Viridiplantae > Streptophyta > Magnoliopsida > Malvales > Malvaceae > Gossypium > Gossypium sturtianum. Next base: position 31,232,593 of record CM046950.1, read on the forward strand.
TTTAGGCCACCATGAGCGTCCTCATGGGCTTAGGTCGTTTTTGGGACCAAATGGACCAAAATGGGCCGAGTGGGCCCAATGGGCCGTGGGCCTTACGCGAGTAAATTTTATGGATGGATAGGAGACAATGAGCCGGCCATGACGATCGCATGGCCAAAGCGGTTTTAATGAATGGGCCACACGAGAGTGTGGGCCCATTTGGGCCGATTAATGGGCCTTAGGCCCATTTGCACCGTTATGACCTTATATGATATCTGTGTCACTCGAGGCGGCTGTAGACCTTCGGGAAGGCTGCAAAATTACCGAAATACCCTCGAAGGGTAAAATTACCGAAATACCCTCGAAGGGTAAAATTTATGAAATACCCTCGTATGGTAAAGTTACCGAAATACCCTAGAGGGTAAAATGACCGTTATGCCCCTGAAGGGCAAAATGACTAAAATGCCCCTACATGTTATATGATTGTTATTCTAAGCTATTTATAGTATGCCTGCATTCATGTGATATTATGCTGCATGGGGGATGGGATTATTGATTTGAAGGAAGTGTATGATTTGTTAGGGTCACATGGTCGCTTGACGATTGTGGATCCACCGATGGCTTTAAGCAGATTATGTGATTGGCAGGTCTGCTGCAACATTGGTTAGTGCCGCAACCGGTGCTACATAAGGAGTGTAGGGATGGGTGGGTCGATTAAATCCCCACAGGAGTGCAGGGTTGGACAGGAGACGGAGTGCAGGGTTGGTATGGGCATTAATGCATTACATACACTTATTTTGTTATTGAGATGGGCTTAGGCCCAGATAGATGTGATCTGTGATATTTGATATGGGCTAAGGCCCAATTGAGGCTATTATGGGATAAGGCCCAAATGCCACCGTTATTATATTGGGCTAAGGCCCAACTGAGGCTATTATGGGCTAAGGCCCAAACGCCACTGTTACTGTGTTGGGCTTAGGCCCACATTGATTACTGGAATGGGCTTAGGCCCAGATTGATGTGATGCATGCTTTATGACCGATAAGGGTTGTGCACACTGAGTTTTCATAAACTCACCCCCTCTTTTTAAAATTTTTTTCAGGTAATCCTCAGTAGGCGGTTCAACGTACTGGAGGACTCGGAGGTGGCCACACTACGAGCAACTTTGAATTTTAGTATTCTATTCTACTTGATTTAAACCGTTTTCTTATTGGGTTGTAATAAGGCCTCTTTTAAATCTTGGTTTTTTATTTGGGATTTTCAGTTTATTATTATTTAAATCTGCTAGAAGTAGAACATGGTTTTCCCAAAACGATAACTGTTTTCAAAACACAACGTTTCCGCAACACAATTTTTAGATAACACGTCTTCGTAAATTATTTTTTTGAATTAAGCTTCTGCAACAGTAAGGTTTTGAAAATAATAACTTTTAAATAAACAAACGCAAACTGAGACTTTAGTTTTTAAATATCAAGAAGGGTTTTCAATGAAAACACGGTTTTTGAAAAACACTTCAATGTGGCATGCCAGATTTGGGCCTAACTTCTGGGCCGGGTTTGGGGTGTTACAATAGATTTTGAACACTTACCGATAGTCAGAACCTTTGCAGAGATCGACGCAGAGAGGGATTAACAACAGTGATATTCGGCCAGACTAGAATAGAAGATGAACAGAAGTTAAAGAAGAGAAAGGGAAGGTTCGATTAGGCTATGGAAGAATCCGATTGCAGAAGAAAAGGGGTAAGGGAAAGTAGATGTTAGGTTCGGCCAAGAAGAGAGGAAAAGAATAGCAAATATGCAAAGAAGGAATGACACGAATGGTCAATTTCGTAGCACAAAGAAAACTAGAGAGAACCCGAATTGCAAAAAGTGCAAAAACCTAAACTGCCAGCAAGGAAATTCGGCAGCTTTCCTATCAACACTCACAAAATCGAACAAAGAAATTCCTAATGCCGAAAATACTCCCTATTTTCCCCTAGCCAAATTCCACTAAAGCCTTGGAGTCCCAATCGGCCACAACACTTTACCAACCTCCCATTTCAAAATTCCTTGATTTTCTCCCCAATCTCCTCCTTGATTTACTCCACAAAACCCTCCAAGACCAATTCAAACTTCACCTTACAGAGTTTCAGTCTAACTCTACTTCTCCTGCTACAAGGAAATAAAATAAATACTCCATTGCGCATCATGAGACTCGAACTTGAGCTCCCTTGAAACCTTAAACACGCCACTTACCACTGAACTACAGGTTCTTTTGTGTCACATTTCCACCACAATTATTCTTAAAGCCTACTCTCCAGAACCAAGGCCTTATTCACTTGAAAATTAAAAATTTTGCTAAAGCCTGGGTTTGAACCCAGGACTTCCCAAACATCCCCAAACACTTCACACTTACTTAACAATTAAGGCAAGCATTCAATTGTGTCATTTTCTTGCACAACTAAATACCTATGTGTAACACCCCAAACCCGGTCTAACCACTACAACCGAGTCTGGCGTGCTACGAAAAGAGAATGTTTGAAGATCGACTTGTCAATTTTATTTAAGGAGGTAACTGTTGATTAATTTCAGAGAAAATGAATTTGAATCTTGTTTTAGAAAAACTTAGTTGCTTAATTGTTACTCCATACTTATTACTTAATCTGTGAGCATTTCAGAAAACACATTCTTATTGAGGTTTAAAAAAAACAACCAATTCATATTTACCAAGTATGCTTATCGAAAGTTATAAAAAAACAACCAAATAAAACATCACAGAAATAAAGGTTAGGCGGCCTTATTACAACGAGGAAAACCCAAAATTTAAATAAAACTGTAACATCCTGGATTAGGGGTTATGCGTTTGGAGCATAACCCAAGTGCTAGTGGGTTTTAAGGGTATTTGGAGATGTTTTAAGAGTTTTTAGAACTTTAGAATGAGGGTGAAAGCTTTGGAAAAATTTTGGATTTAAGTGTAAAAGAGGAAATTAGGTGAGGAGGCCTTAAGAATAATTTGTGGGCGTTTTGGGTCACGAAAGGGGCTTGGTAAAGTGGCTTAAGGACGCCACTTAAGGCCTGGGAATGACGCCAACGAGGGTCCAGGTTCGAGTCTTGAGGATGGCATGGGAGTATTTTATTTTTCCTTTTTGCGTTAGGAAGGGAAGTCGGGCCGGGAGGTCTTAAGAGAAGTTATAGCGCTTTTGGACATAACACAAGCCTTGGTAAAATGGCTTCCATGCGCCACTTAGGAGTTGGAGGTGAAGATGGGCGCGAGTTCGAATGGTCGGAGCGAGTTTTTTTATGTTTTTTTTTTATATATGCGGTGATGGGCTTAAATTGGAAGGCCTTAAAATTTAATGATGGGGTTTTATGACATGAAAGTCAATTGGGAAGAGTGGCACAGGGCGTTGGAAGAGAGGGTCATGCAGTAAGGTCCCGGGTTCGAACCAAAGAAGCAAAGATGGGGTTTTTATTTTTTGGCGTCCCGGAGAGGGGGTCATGGCCTGCACGTGGGACTTAATTTGATAACAATCAACCTTGTTGTTATTAATTTTGGAGTGGGAATAAATATTAGTTTATTTTATTTATTTATCTTTATTTGAAGAGGTGATAAAGGTAAGGGTAGGAGATAAATATTATTCTTTTTGGGTGATAATTAAAAGCTGGAATTATCACCAAAAAGTGAGGTGATGGCCGGTTATAAGACTCCTTGGGGGAGAGATTTCCTCTCTTTAAACTCTTTTAGATAATAAGATAATAAGGATAATATTAGCATTTTTTTAATGGATTTTATTTGATTAATCTTTATTAAGTGGCAAAGAGAAATATAGGCATTTGAGTATTCAAATTATTTTGAATAATTTTAAATTAGTGGCCAAGAGAGAATTAAGGAGTTGGCCGAATTTTAAACTCCTTGGAGAGGAGTGGACGGCAAGCATAGGGGGGGAGAAGCCAAATTTTCTTAGCATTTTTCTTCATAATTTCGGCTAGTCTCCATCTTTTTGTTTCTTCCTTTTTCATTCTCTCAAAACCGAAAACCCTTCTCTTCTTCTAAAACCTTGGCCGAATCTCCTATACCTTAATCTCCCATCTATTTCTTTCTTTTCTCTTCTCAAACCCTTAGCCGAAACTCTTATTTCACTTTCTTACTTCCTCTTTTTCCGTACAAAGCCGAACCTTGATTGATTGTGTTGAACAATCATAGCCGAATCTACTCCCTTGGTGTGCCGAATTTTCCTTCTTCTATTTGGTGTAGCCTTGGCCGAATATCAAAGCAAGGGTGATCCCTTTTCAGTGTTTTCCAAATCGGTTTGGGTAGGACTCCGGGATCTCAAAGCAGTAGATCTGAACTATCATTCTCTGTCAATCGAATTCGATTCGTGTATCGTGTGCTGTGGCTAGTATTCAAAAGCGTGTAGGAGCAAGGATATTGTGGGTGGCCGATTGGGTTCTTCGGGATTTAGGGCTGACAATTGGCATCAGGTGTGTACATACACACTTTATGATTAATTAACTGTGCTAAATGTTGTATATGATAAATCTGGTTTATGTAGCTTTGGATTTAATACCGTAACGGGATAAGCGATGATTCAGGTAAGTCTCTGTCAATATGAGTTACTATTTGATGCTTTTGGGAAGCATGACATATTTGGTATAAGTGATTTCATATATGTTGGCATGAAATCTGTTGTCTATCATGGATTGATGTGGGATATATGAGTGGAGGGGGAACTGATATTCGTGTCGACGGACACCAGAGGTTTGGCACCTCCAGAGGTTTGGCACCTCATAGCGTCTCGTCCCAGTGGCTTAGCACCACAGTGGGTTGGCCCCACAGTTTACATTATGGGATTGACGCCAATGATTTGGTATCACACGATGGGTTGGCCCCATCATTTGATTTGTGACTTCGGGTCACCAGTGGTTTGGCACCACCAGTGGTTTGGCACCACAATATGACGGATTTCGTGACTTTAAGTCACCAGTGGTTTGGCACCACCAGTGGTTTGGTACCACACGGGGTAGAGAAAGGTGTTTGGATGGCTAGGTTGGGTGCATGATTTAGTGCATATTAATTTGTTATAAATTGTGTATGTTGTTGCATTAAATCGAGGAAGGATTACACATTGAGTCTTGGTGACTCACTTTCTCCTTTAACATTTTTCAGGTGACTCGTAGATCGAGGATGAGGAGCCGGATGGACTCGAGGTGGCCATGCAGTGGAAATATTGGTTTAAATGGACTTGAATTATTTTTACTTATTCCTGGTTTCATTTGCTCAAGTTGTAATAAGGCCTCCTAAGATTATTTTTATTACTTTGCATGTTTTGGATAATTTGTTTAAATTACTTAGTGACTTTAAAATGGTTATACATGTTTTCTTAAATTCAAACGTAAATGGTTTTTTCCTATGCCATCGGGTATGTCTGAAATCGGTAACAACCTGATTTAATATAATTTTTAAACAACTAAGTTAAGTTTTGTTTCTTCATACACACAAATGTTTTATTTAACGAGATAATTGAAAATAAGATGTTTTCATCAAAACTCAAATCGGCTAAAGTGATTTTACAAAATGTTTTCCTCTGTAGCACACCAAATTCGGTCGTAATGTTTGGGCCGGGTTTGGGGTGTTACAAATTGGTATCGAGCCGTGTTCAAAGCTGTCATGTGGGGCCCAAGGCCCAAAATGTTTTGGTAGGCCTTTGTGAAAATGGTTTTGGTTTTAGACAGCATGGCAGCGAGTCTCCGGCACCAATCCGCCCAGGTAAGTACCTCTAACTTCTGTGTGATTTATTATTTGTAGAAGGGTAGGCATGGAACGTAGATGAGATGATAGGTGTTTGAACTTTAGGACTAGACTACCCCAACAGAATACATAAAACTTTAAAAGCCTAATTAAACAAACCTAGGACCAAGTCGCCGAGTTAGGGTGTGGTAACCCCTGTGCGCATGTCTAGGATTGGATCCGAAAGACCCTGGTATTTAAGCAGTCCTAGTGACTCACCTCCTCTTCACTGGAATCCCACCAGTACGTAGCTTGGTTCACCCTAACCAAGAGGACTCGGTCGTAGGCTAAACACAATGAATAAAACCCAAAAGGGATTAGCCATGTTTTATGAAAGCTCTAAGTTTTAAAAATCATTGCAATACTCCTTTAAATAGTAGCAAAAATTTATTTTTTGAAAAGTTTTCAAAATATTTTTTGACTTACCAAAATTACCAAAATGTCCCTAGTGGCAAAATTACGAAAATGCCCTCAACTTGCAAAATTACCAAAATGACCCTGATTTCTAAATTTTTTGCAACATCATCATTTTAAAAAGGGAAACTCTCAAAAATAATCCTCAGAGTTTTACAACTGTTAAAATATCCTTGATTTATTAAATTTACAAAATTACCCCTAGTTTCCAAAAATTCTGCTATACCTTTAATTTACGAAATTTTTGAAAATACCCTCCAGTCTTGGGGAAATTTCAAATGTCTTGATTTATTAAAGTTTCAAAATTCCTCGATTTATTACCCAAAATACCCCTGTAAGAAAATGACGAAAATACCCCTGGGGTAGGGAATGATCAGAAATGCCCAAAGTGGTGAAGTGAATGTTGTGGATGAATGTGAATGTGATTCTCTGAATTAGAATAGTAAACTTGAACTGAAACTTTGTTCGATCGAAAGAACCACTTCTAGAAATTCTTTTCATAAAATTGTTCGCGGTTAAACAGTGGAACAAATACTAATGCATAAAACTTTTTAATCAGATTAAATCGCGACGTTAGAAATGAGTTCTAGGGGATGTGTTAGATTTGTTAAGATCAGAGTATTCAAATTATTTTGAATAATTTTAAATTAGTGGCCAAGAGAGAATTAAGGAGTTGGCCGAATTTTAAACTCCTTGGAGAGGAGTGGACGGCAAGCATAGGGGGGGAGAAGCCAAATTTTCTTAGCATTTTTCTTCATAATTTCGGCTAGTCTCCATCTTTTTGTTTCTTCCTTTTTCATTCTCTCAAAACCGAAAACCCTTCTCTTCTTCTAAAACCTTGGCCGAATCTCCTATACCTTAATCTCCCATCTATTTCTTTCTTTTCTCTTCTCAAACCCTTAGCCGAAACTCTTATTTCACTTTCTTACTTCCTCTTTTTCCATACAAAGCCGAACCTTGATTGATTGTGTTGAACAATCATAGCCGAATCTACTCCCTTGGTGTGCCGAATTTTCCTTCTTCTATTTGGTGTAGCCTTGGCGAATATCAAAGCAAGGGTGATCCTTTTCGATGTTTTCCAAATAGGTTTGGGTAGGACTCGGGATCTCAAAGCGATGAGATCCGAACTATCATTCTCTCACAATCGAATTCGATTCGTGTATCGTGTCTTGTGGCTAGTATTCAAAAGCGTGTAGGAGCAAGGATATTGTGGGGGCCGATTGGGTTCTTCGATTTAGGGTGACAATTGGCATCGTGTGTACATACACACTTTATGATTAATTAATCGTGCTAAATGTTGTATATGCTAAATCTGGTTTATGTAGCTTTGGATTTAATACCGTAGCAACGATAAGCGATGATTCGTAAAGTCTCTGTCAATATGAGTTACTATTTGATGCTTTTGGGAAGCATGACATATTTGGTATATGTGATTTAATATATGTTGGCATGAAATCATTGTCTATCATGGATTGATGTGGGATATATGAGTGAAGGGGGAATCGATATTCGTGTCGACGGACACCGGTGGTTTGGTACCATATTGTGACTACGGTCACGAGAGGTTTGGCACCTCCGGAGGTTTGGCACCTCATAGCGTCTCGTCCCCAAAGGCTTAGCACCACGAAAGGTTGGCCCCGATTTACATTATGGGATTGACGCCATGATTTGGTATCACATGATGGGTTGGCCCCATCATTTGATTTGTGACTTCGGTCACCAAAGTGGTTTGGCACCACCAAAGTGGTTTGGCACCACAATATGACTGGATTTCGTGACTTTAAGTCACCAAGTGGTTTGGCACCACCAAAGGTTTGGTACCACACTGGTAGAGAAAGGTGTTTGGATGGCTAGGTTGGGTGCATGATTTAGTGCATGTTAATTTGTTATAAATTGTGTATGTTGTTGCATTAAATCGGGGAAGGATTACACATTGAGTCTTGGTGACTCACCTTCTCCTTTAACATTTTTCAGGTGACTCGTAGATTGCGGATGAGGAGCCGGATGGACTCGAGGTGGCCATGCAGTGGAAATATTGGTTTAAATGGACTTGAATTATTTTTACTTATTCCTGGTTTCATTTGCTAAAGTTGTAATAAGGCCTCCTAAGATTATTTTTATTACTTTGCATGTTTTGGATAATTTGTTTAAATTACTTAGTGACTTTAAAATGGTTATACATGTTTTCTTAAATTCAAACGTAAATGGTTTTTTCCTATGCCATCGGGTATGTTTGAAATCGGTAACAACCTGATTTAATATAATTTTTAAACAACTAAGTTAGGTTTTGTTTCTTCATACACACAAATGTTTTATTTAACGAGATAATTGAAAATAAGATGTTTTCATCAAAACTCAAATCGGCTAAAGGGATTTTACAAAATGTTTTCCTCTGTAGCACACCAAATTCGGTCGTAATGTTTGGGCCGGGTTTGGGGTGTTACAAAAACAGCTAAGTCCTAACAGAAAACTTTGATATAAAATAAATGCTGAGCATGGCCACCTCGAGTCCACTCCGGCTCCATATCCACGATCTAAGTCTGATCTGCAAAATGTAAAGGAAGGGGTGAGTCACCGAGACTCAGTGTATAAATCCCCATCCCAAGAGAAGTTATGCTCTTACACAAATTCATTTACACATATGCATGTCATGCAACCTGCCAACCTAAGTATCCATCCATGTCTCCTAAATCTACCCCTTGTGGTACCAAACCACTGGTAACCGAAGTTACAAGAATAACATATGGGTACCAAACCACTGGTGGTGCCAAACCACTGAGACTTAGTCACAATTTTTATAATATATTTGAGGCCAACCCACTGTTGTGATGCCAAATCACTAGTGACAGTCGATAGATCATACTTCCCCCTCCTCTCATCACCCATAACACGAGTTATGCTAACAATATTAGTATGATCATGCTTAACATACATAATTATGTGTATACAGAATGTCATGCTCTCATAGATCACAATCAACGCGATAAACATAACAACTTACCCTAAGCATCCTCGTCTTTTTACCCACAAGGGTAATTTGGTAACCATTACCGTCATTCCGGCTTTTAACAACACATAACATTTAACATAATAAGCAAAGAAAGTGTGTAAGAGTTACACACCTTGTTTTCGTACTACCGCTTTTACTGCTTCTACGCTACTTTGGCGTTGGGTTTATAGATCCAATCCCCCTACCGCTTGATCATAGTATTGTCCATAATAACTCCTTGTCACTAAATAATTTAAATGATGAGATCTAATTACCCAAACAACTATAACACTTAATACGAACTCTTACCTAATTAATCGAATCCCGAAAGTCTTTGGGAAACCACCACCACCAACCTACCTACATTCGGCCATCCTCAAAATATCAAACGAACCAATAATCACAACCAAACCAGCCCATGTGACATTCGGCCAATTAAAAGAAATCAAGAAAGGCCATCCGTGAACCTACCACCACCTACCTTCGGCTTTTCCACCAAATCAGCACAGGAGACTTTTAATGAGACAGATTCGGCTACTAGCAGCAGAGAGGGAAAATCGATAGGCCTTAGAACAAGTGATTCGGGTTAGGTCTTAATGAAAAGAAAGAGTGAAATTGCAAAGAAGGAAAAATCCCGAAACTCACCAGATCACTAAGGAGTATTCGGCTTATGGTGCACCTTCGGAAAACAGAAACCACCCTTGTAGATTCGGCTATGGAAGAGGAAGATGAAGACCAGGGTATTCGGCCTTGGAAGAAAAGAATAACGAGAATAATGTGTTGGAGAGTTGTGGCCAAGAAAAGAATTTGGGAGAAGAGGAGAAGAGAATTTCGGCTAGGAGAGTAAGTGAGAAAGAAAGGAAAGAAAACAAATGAAAAAGATGAACACCAAGCCTCAAAATTTTGGCAATACACATGTACACACCCAGAGTTGGAGTTTCGGCCAACTCTCTCCCTCCTGATAACTCTTATCTTGCATGATAACCCAATCCCTATCTTACCTTTAGAAGAGGCCAACTTAGATCCAACTCTTCCCTCCTAATTATCAGCTTTTAATTACTAAATTAAAAAGAAATAAAGCTCCTAAATTTTAGCCATTGTGCCGTCCATCCCCTTCCCTCCTATGTGTCGAATTTTGACCCATCCCTTTGGGCCTCAAGCGGCCACACCAGGCCCAAATCCTTCCCCCTTGTGACGCCACCTTCATACTCACCTGAAGCACCCCAAATTTTTGGGCCACAAGCCCAGCTTGCTACTAAACACAGGTACTTACTTAAATTATAAACTAACACTATTTATAAGCAGTTTAACCCAGGTTTTAAGCCCAAACCCGAGCCCAATACACACCTCAAGGCCTTAACCTACTAACTTAGCCATGCAACATACCAAATGCACAGACCCACAGAATCAGGATATTACAGTTCTACCCCCTTAAAATAAATTTCGGCCTCGAAATTTACTCGGTCGAAAAAGTTGAGGTATTGCCGTCGCATGATATCCTCCGGCTCCCATGTCGCTTCCTCCGATCCATGGTTTCGCCATAATACCTTCACCAAAGGAACAAATTTCCTACGTAAAACCTTAACATCCCGATCTAGGATCTGCACTAGTTCCTCCTCAAAATATAAGTTTGGATTCACCTCTATCTCCTCCACTGGCACAACATGTGATGGATCATAGCGATAGCATCTAAGCATGGAAACATGAAACACATCGTGAATTTGACCCAACTCTGGTGGCAACTCTAGCTGGTAAGCCACTGGTCCCACTCGCTTCAATACCCGATAAGGCCCAATAAACCTAGGGCTCAACTTGCCTTTCCTACCGAACCTCAGAACCTTCTTCCACGATGACACTTTCAAGAAAACCCTGTCACCCTCTGCAAACTCTATATCCTTCCGTTTAAGGTCGGCATAAGACTTCTGCCTGTCTGAAGCTTCTTTCAACCGAGTTCTAATCACCTCCACCTTATCTTCTGTCTCAGCAACCAACTCTGGACCCAATAACCGCCGCTCCCCCAACTCTATCCAACACGTAGGGGTACGACACTTCCGACCAAATAAAGCTTCATATGGAGCCATCTTAATGCTCGCCTGATAACTATTGTTATACGCGAATTCCGCCAACGGTAAGAATTCTTCCCAACTACCCTTGAAATCCAAGACACATCCCCTTAGCATGTCCTCCAAAACTTAAATCACCCTCTTCAATTGTCCATCTGACTAGGGGTGGAATGCCGTACTGAAATCCAATCTTGTACCCAATGCCTGGTGCAAAGCCTTCCAGAACCTTGCCGTAAATCTAGGGTCTCTGTCCAAAATAATCGACACTGGAACCCCGTGTAACCTCACAATCTCTGCTATACATAGTCTCGCTAGCTTCTGAAGAGAGAAATCCATACGTACAGGTATAAAATGAGCAGACTTCATCAGACGGTCCACAATCACCCAAACTGCATCCTTTTTAGTGGGTGTGAGGGGTAACCCACTCACAAAATCTATTGTGATCCTTTCCCACTTCCACTGTGGAATCTTAATCGGCTGTAACAACCCTGACGGTAACTGATGTTCAGCCTTGACTTGCTGACATGTCAGACACTTACCTACAAATTCTGTTACCTCACGCTTAAGACCCGGCCACCAAAACTGCTCCCGCAAATCTCGATACATCTTACTACCTCCCGGATGCATAGCATATGGACTGCTATGTGCCTCTTGCAAAATCTTCTGCCTTAACTCCACATCCTTAGGCATACACACCTTCCCCTGAAAACATAATACTCCATCGCTGCTCAGACTATACCCCTCCAATCCACCATTCTGCACTTGCAAGCATCGAGCACTTAAGACTTCATCTACCAGTTGTTTCTCCTTAACCTGATCTACCCATGATGGCTTCACTTGCAATTCCGCTAACAGGCTTCCGCCATCATACAGACTCAAATGAGCGAATATCGCCCTCAAATCCGAAACCACTTTCTGACTTAGCGCATCCGCCACCACGTTTGCCTTTCTCGGGTGATATTCAATCGAACAGTCGTAATCCTTTAACAATTCCACCCACCTTCATTGCCTCAAATTTAGCTCCTTCTGAGTCAGCAGATACTTCAAGCTCTTATGATCCGTGTAGATCATCGACTTCTCCCCGTACAAATAATGCCTCCACACCTTCAAAGCAAAGACCACTGCAGCCAACTCCAGATCATGCGTCAGATAGTTAACTTCATGCGGTCTCAACTGCCGAGACGCATAAGCAACAACCTTCCCCTCCTGCATCAATACACAACCTAACCCCGTATGGGAAGCGTCACAATACACCACAAAATCTTTCCCTGCCACAGGCTGAATCAAGACCGGAGCCTCAGTCAAAACCCTCTTCAACTTCTCAAAACTCTCCTGCTGCTTATCCTTCCATACAAAAGGTACCTCCTTCCTCAACAATTTTGTCAAAGGTGCCGCTATCGAAGAAAACCCTTTCATAAATCTCCTATAGTAGCCTACTAACCCCAAGAAACTGCGAATCTCCGCCACCGACTTGGGTGGTTTCCAATCCAATACTGCCTCAATCTTCCGAGGATCCACTCTTATCCCTTCTGCTGATACCACATGCCCCAGAAAAGTAACTTCATTCAACCAAAACTCGCACTTACTAAACTTGGCGTATAATTGCTTTTCCCTTAAAATCTGCAACACTACCCGCAAATGCGCGTCGTGTTCCTCTTCTGACCTCGAGTACACCAGAATATCATCTATAAATACTACAACGAACCGATCCAAGTACGGTTGAAACACCCGGTTCATCATATCCATAAACGCTGCCGGTGCGTTTGTCAACCCGAACGGCATTACCAGAAATTCATAGTGCCCGTATCGAGTACGAAACGCCATCTTATGGATATCTGCCTCCTTTACCTTAAGTTGGTGATACCCCGACCTCAAATCTATCTTGGAAAAGACCGATGCTCCCTTAAGCTGGTCAAATGTTGTTTCGGTTTCAAAAGGATGAATGAAAAGAAAGAAAAAGTAGGATTTGGTTCCAACAAAATAAGGCTAAAACCAAAAGGAATTTTGCACTAAAAGCATAGTACACATTCAGCCAAGGAGGGGAGTTTTTGGAGAGAAAGAAAACAATACAAAAGATGCACAACAAGCAAAGGTTGACCAACTATCCCCCCCCAAGCCACCTAACAACGTTCGGCAACCCCCCTAGACACCCATGCCGTCCACATACATGCACTAAAGGCCTAGGATTACTTTCCAAAACATCCTCCATATTCCATGCCTTTTGCCCCCTATACCATAACCTTAAGATTCCTATCCCCTATTTCATGCTTTCCTTTTCCAAAATTCAACTTTACCAAAAACTTAAGGTCCAACCTATCATAAACATAGGTTGACCGTCCATCAATGCTAGAACACAAAATAAAGTCTTCAAAAATGCTTTCCATGATACTCGAACCTCTAGCCTTAAGCCACCTTTCAAGCTCCTTAACCAATTTGCCACTTACTCCTCTTATGCTTTAATTAACACTTAAATTAACTTAAGTGCTAAGCTCACTTAATCCACTTCATTAAATAAACCATACTAAAAATTATTCTAGCTTCCTAAATAAAATCAAGCCTTCACAAGACTATGCTAACACACAAAATTCATACCCGAGCCAACACAAATAATACTCAAATTTTGGGATGTTACAATTCTACCCCCTTAAGAAAATTTCGTCCTCGAAATTACACGATCAAAAGAGTTGAGGATATCACGCCTCATTACATCCTCCGGTTCCCACATAGCTTCCTCCACGCCATGATTCCGCCATAAAACCTTCACTAAAGGAACTGTCTTCCTATGCAAAACTTTCACATCTCGATCTAGGATCTGCACTGGTTCTTCTTCTATCGTCAAATCTGGACTCACTTCTATTTCCTCTACTGCCACGACATGCGATGGATCAGAACGATAGCGTCTAAGCATGGAGACATGGAACACATCGTGAATCTGACTCAGTTCCGATGGCAACTCGAGCTGATAGGCTACTGATCCCACTCGTCTCAACACCTTATACGGTCCAATGAACCTTGGACTTAACTTGCCTTTTCTCCCAAATCTTAACACTTTCTTCCATGGTGAGACCTTCAGAAAAACTTTGTCACCCACGGCAAACTCTATATCCCTCCGCTTGAGATCGGCATACGACTTTTGCCTATCCGAAGCTTCTTTCAGACGAGCCTAAATCATCTTAACCTTATCCTCAGTCTCTGCAACCAACTCTGGTCCTAACATCTGACACTCACCCAACTCTGTCCAGCAAGTAGGTGTGCGACACCTCCTACCATACAACGCCTCATATGGTGCCATCTTAATGCTTGCTTGGTAACTATTGTTGTATGCGAACTCAGCTAATGGTAAAAACTCTTCCCAGCTGCCTCTGAAGTCCAATACACAACCTCTCAACATATCCTCTAAAATCTGTATAACTATTTTCGACTGCCCGTCAGACTGTGGATGAAATGCGGTACTAAAATCCAACCGCGTACCCAAAGCCTGATGTAACGCTCTCTAAAACCTCGACGTAAATCTGGGATCTCTGTCTGATATGATCGACACAGGCACATCGTGCAACCTCACTATCTCTGCCACATACAACTTAGCTAATCGTTGAAGTGAATAATCCATCCTAACCGAAATGAAATGAGCTGACTTAGTCAGACGATCCACAATCACCCAAACTGAATCCTTCTTATTAGGCGTAAGAGGTAATCCACTGACAAAGTCCATAGTGATCCTTTCCCACTTCCACTGTGGAATCTTCACTGGCTGAAGTAACCCAGATGGTAACTGATGCTCCGCCTTGACCTGCTGGCGCACGTTAGACATTTACCCACAAACTCGCCATACCTCACGCTTCGGACTGCCACCAAAATCGCTCTCTTAAATCCCGATACATCTTGCTTCCTCCAGGATGCATAGCATATGGGCTGTTATATGCATCCCGAAGAATCTTTTGCCTCAACTCAACTTCCTTCGGCATACAAGCTCTCCCTTTAAAACACAGTACTCCATCGCTGGACAAACTATATTCCTCTAAACCTCCGTTCTAAACCTGTAACCTCCGATCATTTAAACCATCATCCTCTAACTGCTTCTCCTTGATCTGATCTAACCAAGTCGGCTTGATTTGCAATTCAGCCAAAAGACTCCCATCATCATATAAGCTAAGTCGAGCAAACATCGATCTTAAATCCGATACAACCTTACGGCTCAACGCGTCTGCCACCACGTTAGCCTTGCCGGGATGATATTCAATCGAACAGTCGTAGTCCTTAAACAACTCGATCCATCTACGCTGCCTCAAGTTCAAGTCCTTCTGAGTCAAAAGGTACTTAAGACTCTTGTGATCCGTGTAGACTATTGACTTCTCTCCATACAAATAGTGTCTCCAAATCTTCAGAGTGAAAACCACTGCAGCTAATTCCAGATCATGCGTCGGATAATTAGCCTCATGTGGTCTCAACTGCCGAGATGCATAAGCCACTACCTTCCCTTCTTGCATCAGCACACATCCCAGACCAGTATGCGATGCATCACAATAAACCGTGAATTCCTTGCCTGCCTCAGGTTGAATCAAAACTGGAGCTTCAGTCAGAATCTTTTTCAACTTGTCGAAACTTTCCTGCTGCTTCTCGGTCCATACAAATGGAACTCCTTTCCTCAATAACTTGGTCATAGGTGCTGCTATCAAAGAAAATCCCTCTACAAATCTTCGGTAATACCCCGCCAGACCTAGAAAACTCTGAATCTCAGCCACTGACTTAGGCGGCTTCCAATCCAACACTGCCTCAATCTTCCGAGGATCCACTCTAATCCCCTCAGCTGATACTACGTGACCCAAGAAAGTCACCTCCCTAAGCCAGAACTCGCACTTACTAAATTTGGCGTACAACTGCTTTTCCCTCAGAATCTGCAACACTACTCGCAAATGCGCATCATGCTCCTCCTCTGACTTTGAGTATACCAAAATATCGTCTATAAATACCACAACAAACTGATCCAAAAACTGCTGGAATACCCGATTCATCATGTCCATGAATGCTGCCGGCGCGTTAGTCAACCCAAACGGCATTACCAAAAACTCGTAGTGCCCATACCGAGTGCGAAATGCCGTCTTATGGATATCAGCCTCTTTCACCTTCAGCTGATGATATCCAGACCTTAAATCAATCTTGGAGAAAACCGCTGCCCCCTTAAGCTGATCAAACAAGTCATCTATCCTCGGCAAAGGATATTTGTTTTTGATCGTCAGCTTATTTAACTGGCGGTAGTCTATACACATCCGCATCGTACCATCTTTCTTCTTGACAAAAAGTACCAGCGCTCCCCATGGCGAAACACTTGGTCGAATGAAACCTCGATCCAACAACTCCTGAATCTGAGCCTTTAATTCCATCAATTCCTTCGGTGCCATCCTATACGGAGCTATAGACACTGGCGCCGTTCCGGGTAACAGATCTATACCAAATTCAACTTCACGGTCCGGAGGTAGTCCCGGAAGTTCTTCAGGAAATACGTCAACATATTCCTTTACCGTGCGGACATTCCCCACATTAGACTCCTTAGCCTCCAACGCACACACATGGACCACGAATGCCTCACATCCCTTCCTAACCAACTTCACAGCATTCAACGCAGATACCACGTTGGATAGATAATCTCTTCTATTACCTATCATGACCACCTCTACGCCCTCAAATGACTTCAAAACCATGCGCTTAGCAACAAGAATCCAAACTTGCTTGGTACTTGGCCAACCAGTCCATCCCAAGTATCGATCGAACTCCTCAAATGGCAATTCCATCGGATCATTCTGAACGCTACCCCTTGGAGTTCTAGGGGCACATCTCTATACACGACTTATTTACTTCTACAGAGTGACCCAAAGGGCTAAATCATCATCGTCCTAGAAGTAGTCTCGAGTCTAGATTCATAGTCTCTACTATGTTCATCGGCAACATACGAGTGTGTCGAACCCACATCTATCAAAGCAGCGATATGGTTCACCAAAGATTAAGAACGCACGATTATGACGTCCGGTCGCGCGCCTCCTCTCGACGTCTCATTGCATACACCAAACCAGCCGTCATCTTGCCTCGGTGTTGCCAGCACCTCGCGAGATGCTCCACGGCCTCGACCAGAACCATTACCTCCTCTACCATTACCACGACCTCTCTGCGGTGACGGTCCCTCATACCATCTTCAAATCGAACACATCGCTCGTGCTCCGATGCCACAATACCTCCAGCATACCGGCTCAGTCTTAAAAATTCTGCCTCATATTCTGACACAGACTTACTACCTTGGATCAAACTCAGAAATGCCTTACGCTTCACATCAATGTAATTAGACCCAACGTATTTCCGCTGATACGCTGCTTTGAAATAATCCCAAGTGAGATCCTCTGCTGCAGCACCATTCTGTATTGTGAGCCACCACTGATATGACTCATCCCGAAGAAGCGTCGATCCCTTTCGACTTTTCCTCAAGATTCGGATCCAAATCATCCATGATTCGCTCCGTCGCCTCTAGCCAATATTCAGCCGCACTAGGAGCCATGCCTGAAACACCTCGAAATACCTCAGCTCCATTGGCTCGAAGTCGCTCAGATACGGATTTCTGAATTCCCGCGCCTCCACCTATTCCAGCTACCCTCTCAAGAACTCGCAGCATCGCCTGAGACACTGTGTCATCCCCCGTTTGATCCTGTTGCTCAACTCTAACTGCTGGTGGTGGGGGTAGTGGTACCTCATTTTCGGATCCTTGACCGGACCTCACTGGCTCAGACACAGCCATCCTACCACGACCGCGTCCACGAGTAGTACGACCTCGACCACGAGTACTCATGTCTAAAGTCTCGACTTATCTGATTTAAAAGCGTTATGCATTAGTCATTATTCCACTTTCTTAAAACACAGTTTTATGAATAATTTTAATAAGAAGTTGTTTCGCGAGTACATTCAACCTATAGTTTGGGTTTCTAGAGTAGTTCCTACTACTATACAGTCATGCCAACATCATCATATCATATCATCAAAATCAACAGATTTGATGTACTTACTGAGCGGATTGATGTCGGAGACTCGAGGCCATGCCTTTCCAACCATATAATTTTCAACAAAACATTTTAAAATCCATTCTTTAAAACATTTTGGGCCTCGGGCCCACAGCCGAGCTTTTGAACTTGGCTCTGATACCAATTTGTAACACCCCAAACCCGGTCAATACGCCACGATCGAATTTGGTATGTCACTAAGGAAAATATTTTTGAAAGAATCGAATTAATAATTAAATTTTGTGAAAAACTCTTTGAAATTCTTTATTTGTCGAAAATAAGTTAAAACTGAGATTTACTTTGAATTACATAAAACTTTAAAATAAGTGAATAAATCATAGACAAGAAAACATTTTTATCTTTTTAAGAAAATTTGAAATATCACTTTGAAACCGTTTGCATTTGAATGTAGAAACTTAAAATTTTGGAAATCACTTAATTTGTTGAAAACACTTAACTTGTAATTTTTTTCTATCGAACTATTCATATTACCCGATGGTAAGATTTTTAAAACCATTGCGAGTTTTTAGTTTAGAAAACTTTGAGCTCAATTATTAGATTAACCAAGTGACATGCTTAAACAGGTTTAGAATAAATCTCAAAGCATATAAATAATCCAAAACCATAATTAAAGAGGCCTTATTACAAATCCATAAAATATGAAAGCCCAAAATTAAAATATAGTACCCAAATGGAAGTTCATGTAAAACCAAACTTTATTGCATGGCCTCCTCGAGTTCATCCGGCTCCATATCCGCGATCTCACGAATCACCTGAAAAGATAAGGGATAAAGTGAGTCACCAAGACTCAGTGCATATTCCCTCTCCCGGGTAAATACCACATACTTATACAAATTATAACAAAGCAACATATATGTATAATGCACCCAACCTAGCCATCCATAACTCCTTTTCTACCCCGTGTGGTACCAAACCACTGGTGGTGCCAAACCACTAGTGTCCAAAGACACAAATGTGATACCAAATCACTGGTGACCGTAGTCACGAATAATCCATCTGTGGGGCCAACCCACGTGTGATACCAAATCACCGCGCACGATCCCATATCTCAAAAGTGGGGCCAACCCACGGTGGAATTAACCACGAGGACAAGTCGCTATGAGGTGCCAAACCTCCGGTGTCCAAAGACACGAATGTGATACCAAATCACCGGTGGTGCCAAACCACCGTGTCCAAGACACGAATCATCAAGTTGTGGGGCCAACCCATGTGTGATACCAAATCACCGCGGACGATCCCATATCTCAAAAGTGGGGCCAACCCACGGTGGAATTAACCACGGGACAAGTCGCTATGAGGTGCCAAACCTCTCGGTGTCCAAGACACGAATGTGATACCAAATCACCGGTGGTGCCAAACCAGCGGTGTCCAAGACACGAATCATCAATCTTTCCCCTCCTCTCATATTGCCCATACCAATGCAATAGATAGACAAATCACGTCAATAAACTTTGATATGTATCTCATAACGAATATATCATAAATCGTAGATCATAATTTCAATCCACATGTATTAACAATAAATTGAAACGGACTTACCCAAATCCTCATTCATACCATCATGGTATCATATCCGCATCTCATCGATTTACCCACTTTCATAATATGATTAGTTATAACACACAAATATACATATATAAACCAAGTTATAAAGTGTGTAAGATACACACCTTTCACCAACGCAAGAACTAACTCCCGAATCTGATCTACCGCACTAGAACACCTTGTCCTACAATCGGCCAATACTAAAATTATGAACAAAGGCCATTCGGCCATACTACTAAATCCCAAAGAGTTATCACTTGTAATACCAAATCTTACCTAAACTTACCCAAATCGATTGACAAAGAAACGAGGCTTAGATTGATTGCTTCCAACGTCCCGAAAAGCCTAAAAGAATAATCGGTTTCTAAAATGGTTAGAACCTTGCAAACTAATGCCCAAAGATTCGGCCTTTGACCACAAGAAAATAACTTGGAAAAGAGAAAAGAATTGAAAGAGAATCGGCCATGAACACTTACCCTTTTCCAAAATCGATTGAAGAAAAATCAAAGAGAATCTACCCTTGAATATTCGGCCAAAACAAAATAATAAGAGAAAGGAAAAATTTTGGCAAAATGATTAAATGGTCAAAGAAATTTGGCTATGGTTGATTTGATTTAAAAATAAGGATTCGATTAAAGTTGAGAAAGAGAAAGTAAAACAAAAGAAGAAGATGGAAGAGATTTCAATGGGAGAGGAATGTTTATGACTTTGAATAAAATAAAAGAAAGTAAAGAGAGATGGAGAGATGAAAGTTTCGGCCAAGAGAAAGTAGGAGAAATGTGATTATGAACCAATGTCAAAGAAGAAAAAGAGAGAGATGTGGGAGAGAGAGAGATTCGGCCAAACACTATTTTGCCTAAAAGAAATGTGCACAAAATGCCCAAAAAAAAATCAAATGTTGTTTCGGTTTCAAAAGGATGAATGAAAAGAAAGAAAAAGTAGGATTTGGTTCCAACAAAACAAGGCTAAAACCAAAAGGAATTTTGCACTAAAAGCATAGTACACATTCAGCCAGGGAGGGGAGTTTTTGGAGAGAAAGAAAACAATACAAAAGATGCACAACAAGCAAAGGTTGACCAACTATCCCCCCCAAGCCACCTAACAACATTCGGCCACCCCCCTAGACACCCATGCCGTCCACATACATGCACTAAAGGCCTAGGATTACTTTCCAAAACATCCTCCATATTCCATGCCTTTTGTCCCCTATACCATAACCTTAAGATTCCTAACCCCTATTTCATGCTTTCCTTTTCCAAAATTCAACTTTACCAAAAACTTAAGGTCCAACCTATCATAAACATAGGTTGACCGTCCATCAATGCTAGAACACAAAATAAAGTCTTCAAAAATGCTTTCCATGATACTCGAACCTCTAACCTCAAGCCACATTTCAAGCTCCTTAACCAATTTGCCACTTACTCCTCTTATGCTTTAATTAACACTTAAATTAACTTAAGTGCTAAGCTTACTTAATCCACTTCATTAAATAAACCATACTAAAAATTATTCTAGCTTCCTAAATAAAATCAAGCCTTCACAAGACTATGCTAACACACAAAATTCATACCCGAGCCAACACAAATAATACTCAAATTTTGGGATGTTACAATTCTACCCCCCTTAAGAAAATTTCGTCCTCGAAATTACCTAATCAAAAGAGTTGAGGATACTGCTGCCTCATTACATCCTCCGGTTCCCACGTAGCTTCAAAAAGATTTCCTTATCGTATACTCTGGGATTTGAACCCGGGACCAAATAGAATACAAATACTGAACCAATGAACCAACAAATTTCAAATTTTCTTAAAAAGATATAAATGTTTTCTTATCTATGATTTATTCACTTATTTTAAAGTTTTATGTAATTCAAAGTAAATCTCAGTTTTAACTTATTTTCGACAAATAAAGAATTTCAAAGAGTTTTTCACAAAATTTAATTATTAATTCGATTCTTTCAAAAATATTTTCCTTAGTGACATACCAAATTCAGTCGTGGCGTATTGACCGGGTTTGGGGTGTTACACCATTCCTAATATTAAATCGAACTCCCCGAAGGGTAGTTCCATCAAATCCGCTTGAAACACGACCCCTTGAAGTTCTAGGGGTACATCCCTATACAGTTTATCTACTACCACAGAGTGTCCTAGAGGGCTAACTCATCATCATCTTCCTAGCAGAAATCTCATAGGCTAAGTTCAGAGTTCCCACTACGCTACTAGCTACATATGAGTGTGTTGAACCAACGTCAATCAAAGCAGTATAAGGCAACCCAGAAATTAAAAATGTACCGGTTATGACGTCCAATGCGTCGCCCTCCTCCCGATGCTTGGCTGCATAAACCAACCCAGGCTGTCTAGCATTAGCACCCCCAGCACCTCAACCAGGTGCTCCACGGCCTCATCCGTTACCATTACCACCCCTAACTTCACCTCGACCCCTTTGTGGTTGCTAGCCATCTCTCCTGAATTGACCACGTCCTTGACCCTCAGCTTGGGTCCTAGCTAACTTCCGCGGACAATCCCTTACCCGGTGCTCCATTGACCCACACTCAAAGCACCCTCTATTACCAGCCCAACACTCTCCCGAATGAGACTTCCCACATCTAACGCACTGAGGTGGCCACTGAGCAGCAGCAGGCTTTGCAACTCGATCCGGTCCATCAAACCTAGCCCTTTTCTGAGTATTTCCACCAGACCCTGATGGCCCAAAACTCCTTTTATCCCTGCCTCTCTCCCGATTCCGCTTCTCGATTCGCTTCACCTCCTCAGCTATTTTGGCCTTTTCCACGAGTACGGCGAATTCCCTTTCTCGCTGAGGGGCAATCAACACCCGCACACTCATCTTTTAGCCCGTCCTCGAACCTAACACAACGCTCATGTTCCGTAGCCACCATACCACGAGCATACCGCTAACCTCAAAAATTCGCCTCATATTCAGTGCAGACTTATTCCCTGAACCAAATTCAGAACGCCCTACGTTAACATCGGTATAACCAACCCCACATACTTCCTCCGATAGGTCACTTAAAATAATCCTGTGTGATATCATCGACCATCGCACCATCCCTGACCGTGAGCCACCACTGATACGACTCATCCCGGAGAAGAGACACTATCCCCTTCAACTTCTCCTCAGTCGAGAAGTCTAAGTCATCCATTATACGTTCTGTTGCCTCTAACCAGTACTCAGCAGTGTTGGGAGCTACACTGGACACCCCTCTAAACACCTCCGCTCTGTTAGCTCGGAGTCGTTCAGCCACCAATTTCTGGGCTCCTGTACTTGCGCCCGCCTCGGCAACTCTCTCCAAAACTCGCAGTACCGCCTGGGATATTACATCATTATCACCTATCTAATCCTGAAATTCAGCTCCCTCCGCCGGCAGATCTGGTTGCCTATTCCCAGACCCATTGCCAGACCTTGCTGGCTCTGACAAGGTCATCCTACCTCTACCCCGGCCACGCGGCAGACGTCCACGACCTCGTGTACTCATTCTTCCCGTTCACATTTATTTGGTTAAGAATTTTATGTATTATTAATTCTATTCACTATTTATCCACGAGCAATTTTATGAAAAATAGTTTTAAAATGTGATTCTTTCGAAGTCGAATCTACCTATAGCTTCAGTTTCAGGCTTAACTCCTAGTTCTGAGTATATCCATCACATAAACAACGTCCACAGACCACATTCAATGTGTAGGGGTATTTTCATCATTTCACTACCCGGGGGTATTTTCGTAATTTTAACCTACAGGGGTATTTTCGTAAATTTCAAAATATGGTCTCGGGTGATTTTGCAAAGAAGGGTATTTTGGTAATTTTTCTTTTCAGCTCGGGGGGTATTTTGGGAATTTTGTAAATCCGGGGAAGTTTTACAAGTCAGGGGTAATTTGGTAATTTTTGCAAACTAGGGGTATTTTGGTCATTTTTCAAATCTAAGGTAGTTTTCACAAATCCAGGGGTAATTTGATAATTTCAAAACTAGGATTTTTACAAAATAGTGTGGCTGGTCCCTTTCGAATTTTAATTATCGGATTTAGCCTGTGAACAAGTCCTCATGGTCAGGGTGAACAGTCACTACGCACCAGGTAGGATTCTAGTGAAGAGGAGGTGAGTCACTAGGACTGCTTAAATACCAAGCTCTTCCAGATCCAATCCTAGACATGCGTATGCCTGTTACCACACCCTAGTCTTGCGGCTTGTTCACAGGTTTGTTTAGTGAAGTTAAGTCTTATGAGATTTTAAGAGTTGTTTCAGCTAGGCCTAAAGTCCATCAAGTTCTAACCTAACTAATCTACGTCCTATAAGGCCCATCAAGCCCACATATAAACATTAAATCAAAGGTTAGGGTACTTACCTGGGTGGATCGGCGCTGGAGACTCAGGTGCCATGCTTTCCGAGATATTCATCTCCTTAAAAATTATTTTACACCCCTCAAAACATATTTTGGGCCTTAAACCCACAATCGAGCTTTTGAACTAGGCTCTGATACCAAAATGTAACACCCCAAACCCGGTCTAACCACTACAACCGAGTCTGGCATGCTACAGAAAGAGAATGTTTGAAGATCGACTTGTCAATTTTATTTAAGGAGGAAACTGTTGATTAATTTCAGAGAAAATGAATTTGAATCTTGTTTTAGAAAAACTTAGTTGCTTAATTGTTACTCCATACTTATTACTTAATCAGTGAACATTTCAGAAAACACATTCTTATCGAGGTTTAGAAAAAACAACCAATTCATATTTACCAAGTATGCTTATCGAAAGTTATAAAAAAACAACCAAATAAAACATCACAGAAATAAAGGTTAGGCGGCCTTATTACAACGAGGAAAACCCAAAATTTAAATAAAACAGCTAAGTCCTAACAGAAAACTTTGATATAAAATAAATGCTGAGCATGGCCACCTCGAGTCCACTCCGGCTCCATATCCACGATCTAAGTCTGATCTGCAAAATGTAAAGGAAGGGGTGAGTCACCGAGACTCAGTGTATAAATCCCCATCCCAAGAGAAGTTATGCTCTTACACAAATTCATTTACACATATGCATGTCATGCAACCCACAACCTAAGTATCCATCCATGTCTCCCAAATCTACCCTTGTGGTACCAAACCACTGGTGGTGCCAAACAACTGTAACAAAGTTACAAGAATAACATATGTGGTACCAAACCACTGGTGGTGCCAAACCACTGAGACTTAGTCACAATTTTTATAATATATGTGGGGCCAATCCATCATTTGTGATGCCAAATCATCGGTGACAATCGATAGATCATACTTCCCCCTCCTATCATCACCCATAACACAGAGTTATGCTAAAAATATTAGTATGATCATGCTTAACATACATAATTATGTATACAGAATGTCATGCTCTCATAGATCACAATCAACGCGAGAAACATAACAACTTACCCGGCATCCTTGTCTTTTTACCCACAAGGGTAATTTGGTAACCATTGCCGTCATTCCGGCTTTTAACAACACATAACATTTAACATAATAAGTAAAGAAAGTGTGTAAGAGTTACACACCTGGTTCCTGGTTTTTGTACTACCGCTTTTACTGCTTCTACGCTACTTTGGCGTTGGGTTTATAGATCCAATCCCCCTACTGCTTGACTGTTAGTATTGTCCATAATAACTCCTTGTCACTAAATAATTTAAATGATGAGATCTAATTACCCAAACAACTATAACACTTAATACGAACTCTTACCTAATTAATCGAATCCCGAAAGTCTTTGGGAAACCACCACCACCAACCTACCTACATTCGGCCATCCTCAAAATATCAAACAAACCAATAATCACAACCAAACCAGCCCATGTGACATTCGGCCAATTAAAAGAAATCAAGAAAGGCCATCCGGCCGAACCTACCACCACCTACCTTCTGGCTTTTCCACCAAATCGGCCCAGAGACTTTTAATGAGACAGATTCGGCTACTAGCAGCAGAGAGGAAAATCGCGGCAGCCTTAGAACAAGTGATTCGGGTTAGGTCTTAATGAAAAGAAAGAGTGAAATCGTAAAGAAGAAAAAATCCCGAAACTCACCAGATCACTAAGGAGCATTCGGCTTATGGTGCACCTTCGGGAAATAGAATCCACCCTTGTAGATTCGGCTATGGAAGAGGAAGATGAAGACCAGGGTATTCGACCTTGGAAGAAAAGAATAACGAGAATAATGTGTTGGAGAGTTGTGGCCAAGAAAAGAATTTGGGAGAAGAGGAGAAGAGAATTTCGGCTAGGAGAGTAAGTGAGAAAGAAAGGAAAGAAAACAAATGAAAAAGATGAACACCAATCCTCAAAATTTCGGCAATACGCATGCACACACCCAGAGTTGGAGTTTCGGCCAACTCTCTCCCTCCTGATAACTCTTATCTTGCATGATAACCCAATCCCTATCTTACCTTTAGAAGAGGCCAACTTAGAACCAACTCTTCCTCCTAATTATCAGCTTTTAATTACTAAATTAAAAGAAATAAAGCTCCTAAATTTTAGCCATTGTGCCGTCCATCCCCTTCCCTCCTATGTGCCAAATTTTGACCCATCCCTTTGGGCCCCAAGCGGCCACACCAGGCCCAACTCCTTCCCCCTTGTGACGCCACCTTCATGCTCACCTGAAGCACCCCAAATTTTTGGGCCACAAGCCCAGCTTGCTACTAAACACAGGTACTTACTTAAATTATAAACTAACACTATTTATAAGTAGTTTAACCCAGGTTTTAAGCCCAAACCCGAGCCCAATACACACCTCAAGGCCTTAACCTACTAACTTAGCCATGCAGCATACCAAATGCACAGACCCACAGAATCAGGATATTACACTATGTGCGGTCTCCTAACTGTTCCCTTGTTTCAAAACCTATTTCTCCTAAGCCCAAAATTCGGGGCGTTACAATTTTGGATTTTTCCATTGATGACTTTTATTTATTCTTGATATTAAAGAATGAATTTGTAGCCTCGGTTGTTGATTAAGATTATTTTATAAAGTGATTTTTGTTAGTTTTTAGTTAAATGGTTAAATTGATAAAATATTGAAGTTTACATAGAAATCTTATGAATTGTGAATAATTAGGGACTATACTAGTTTAGAAAGAAATTCATCTAGCATTGAAAATTGTAAAATTTTGTTAAATTTGGGATTTCAGGTTTATGGACTAAATTGTGAGAAATGTAAAAGTTCAGGGAAATGTGTTAATAATGAAAACTTAAGGGTCATATGCATAGAAATAGTTTGATAACGTATGTGAATTTAATTACTATATAGATCAAGAACCGAGTAAAAAAGACAATAACTGAGGAAAAGGAAAAATTACGGAGTAATCCTTGCGAAGAAACTAGTACCAGATTGTAGGTAAGTTCATAGTATAAATGAATTAATTTGTATTACATTTAAATTGATGTTGTTATGAATTAGTTAAATATTTTATTTTGAAATGTGAATTGTGTATTGATTACTAATAAGTATGAATGGATTTTGTATTTGTTGAGAAATGGATGTAATCATAATAATGGAATCTTAGAATGAAAACCCTGGATTCGTAGAATAGGTGTGAATATTATGGAAGTGCCTCTAATGTGTTACTGTGATGAATTTGGTTAATTTCCCGTTTGAACATAGTAAACGACTAGGATATGATTAGCATGTTAATAGGGTTAGTATGCGCGCTTGCACAGGATTGCACTTCAGTGTCTCTGTTCACACTTTAGTGCCTCTATTTACACTTCAGTGTCTCTATTTTCACTACGGTGCCTCTGATTGCACAATCGTGCTTCTCTTTGCATTTCGGTACCTCTGTTACGCATCTGTGATGCCTTTGGTGTGGTGTAGTTACTCGAGTATCCGAGTAAAGTTACTATAGTTCATCGTGATAAGTGTTTATTGATTTATATTTTAATTACTTACTTAATACTATTTCATATTTATGACATTTTTAAGTTGATACATACACGAATGGGGTGAAATTTATTAGATTACAATTATCAAAACTGCCAATTTTCAGGCTTGGGAAATCAACAGACTTACGACGACATTTTGGATGGGATTCTGGCATTTCTGGGTTGAGATGTCTTCATGGAGTTTTAATATCCATCTCTTAGCTTCGAAAATCATTTTGAATCACTCTATTTTAAGTTCGGGAGCTCAAGTTATGACCGTTTTAGTGAAGACTGCGCGAGCAGAATTTCTGAACGGGATTATGACGGGAATTATGAATTTCGGGCTTTTAATTCGAGTTTAAATCATATTGGGTTTGAGTTTTAGGCTTAATTTTTATTATATATGAGCCCAATATTATATTTATCATCTCTTATTATTTTATTATTATTTTATTCCGAATTTTTTTATAATTATTAAGTATTTTGAATTATTTAGGAGTTTTATGTTAACAAGAAAGTTTAGTTTAAAACTACTTCTTGTTTAGTTTAAATAAGAGTTCTAGTATATTCAAGAGTTTTATTTAGATTTAATTAGCTAGCCTATATATAGGCCTTTGCATTGTACTCAATTGAGACAATTCATTATTATTCTATTTCTCTTTTGAGTTATAAATTCTCTCTGGGTTTTTCTTTTCAAGAATTTCTCTTGAGTTTCTTTTAGAAGAGTTTTAAAAATCTTTTTAGATTGTGGGGATCATCTTCAAACTTTTTCTTGACAAGGTTTCTATCTTGGAGGGGAAATTAGAGCCGCTTGAAGGGGGTTGTGGATTCTTCGTGTTTCCAAGGCTTCTTAGGACTTCTACACGCCACATTCTATCTTTCTGTTTATCTTCTTTATTCGCTTCCTTAATCTTTAATTTATTATTTTATTTTAGTTATTTATTTTAATTGTTTTATCTGACTTGGATTCAATTTTGTTTCAGGTTGTGTCAAAATCCAAGTTTCTTTTCGAACATCTAGAGCCCTAAGTCAAATCCACGACTTTGACAAACTTTACGATCCGCTTTCGTGTTCATCCTTCTCATCCTTTATCATAAGTTATGAATGTTGGAATGAAATTTTATTTTTTTATATATATGTGGATGGTTACATTGAGATAACTTGATTTATGGAATTTATTGATTATTGGAAAGGTGTTGTTATGTTATATATGATTAAATACTAATAAGTTGTGAACTTGTATTTGGTTATCAGGAGATAGAAATTAACTTCTTGTTTATTTAACTTGGTTAAGGTAAGTTTAAATGATGTTTAAACTATGAACTTATTAAGCTTCTTAAGCTTACTTGTTCGTTTATGGTTATTTTGTAGTTATCATTTTGCGAATTGACTGGACGGATCGATTTGGAGCTCATGCTATCCAGCCATATTAGTAGCTTTTGTTTTTCATTTTGGGATGTGCTATGCATATAGGTGTTTTGTTGTTGATATGTAAATTGTTAAGTTATTTTGGTATATCTAGTAATGTGCTTGGTTTTGGAAGTGTACTTGTGTTGGTTATAAACAAGTTGATCCCAAATGGTACATATATTTGATGAAGATGTTCTGAAATGGTTGCTTGTTGAGTATGCCCATATTTTGGTCAATTCGATAGGTGGTTTTAGACATGAATGGTTAACTAATGACAAAGCTTATTCCTTAATTGTAACCTTGTTCTTTAATTGAATGAGTGTGTGAATAGAGGTGCCTTTTAATGGCATATTGGTTAGACATAGGATGCATGAATATTTTGCATGTATTTGGTGATTTGAATGTGCTTTTAACTATGTAAAATAGGCTAGTTATGGTATGTCTTGTTGTGTAAGAAATGATGCTTGAATTGGCTTGATGTAGGGGTTAAAAATGGAGCATACGGCCTGGGACACAGGCTGCCACACGGCGTGTGCCACACATGGTCACCCCACATGGCCGTGTGTATTTATTGTTTTAAGTGCAGGTTTCACACGGCCTGCGACGCAACTGTGTGTCTCAAGTCAGTTTGTGGCACGGCCTGTGGCACAGTTGTGTGGCCCTATTTCAAATATCCACACGGGCAGACACACAGGTTGGGACACAGCCATGTGTCCAGACTTTGAATGTTCACACGGTCTGACCCCTGTTTTTCAAAAATTTTCAAGTTTTTCTGAAATTTTTTGATTTGTTTCGATTTGATCCCAGATTGTTCCCAAACTGTTGTTAGGGCCCTATAGGCTTAATTTAAAGCCTATAATTTTATTTTTTATATGACTATATTCAATTGTTATAAGTTAGCATTTAATTTGTCTAATTGTTTCTGTTATGAAAGAAATTATTCTGTTTTGATCGGTAATACTCTCTAACCCTAATCTGGCAACGGAGACGGGATAGGGGTGTTACGTAGAGTTTCTTTGAGTAGTTCTCAGTGGTTCTTAATGGCAAATATTTATATGCGATCCTTGGTTAATTCCTCTTTTGTTTGTCTATACACATGGCATTATTAGTACTTCACTCCCATAACTAATTCCATTTGGATTAACCTCCTATACCCTATCGGCCTCTTGCCTGCCATTTTAGCAGACCTGTCGCATTTTTATTACTTTTTTGTTTTTCGGTAGATTCTCAACCCCGCTGGCTAGCTATCACTGATCAACTCTTGCATTTTTCATCGTTTGCGTGATCTTTCCACATTTACCACCCTAGAAGTTACCCTATTTTTATTGTCCCAATGGGCTATCCCATGTTTACTGTCTCGGTGAACTCCATATACTTCCATAGCCGAGTTATGGTCTTATATGTCATACCCCATGTTTAATGTCCTAGTTGACTCTATATGTTTCCATAGCCAAGCTATGGTCTTATATATTTTTACCCCATGTTTAATGTCTTAGCGGAATCCATTTGTTGCTATAGTCGAGCTGTGGTCTTACACCCAGCTATGTTTCCAAAATGACTTGAAAAATGGTTTTTTTCTGTTGCATTAGTTTAAAATTGAGTTTTTACAAAGAAGACGACAAGCAAATGGTTTTTTTTTCTAAAACAACACTATCAACAATAAAATGAATCTTAAGTACAGTTGACCTAATAAATGAATATTATAAACTAACACAAAAGTACAACTACAGTTTTTCTCTAAAATCAGTTTATTTAAGGTCTTCAAAAGTAACGTAAGTTAGCATAGCCATTTCAGTGACTAATGTAGCCTTCTCAATCTAGCCATAACATCTAGGCCGGGTTTGAGAGGTTACATTTAGTCGTATCATATCCTAGGTTCAAAACATCAAACTAAGTTCTGATTTTAAAAAATGATTCTGCATGCATGCATACATGAAAAAGGGGAAATTTGGGAAAAACAAGCCACAAATAATTATGAAAATGATATTCTACAAAGAAAAACAGGTCCGAGACTCCGATGCCGATTGCCATAGAAAAGTTACTGTTAAATTATAGGAAATACTTGAGGTGTATTACTGTAGACATAGAACTAAAATATTTAGTATTTAATTTTTCTTTGAAATTTGTAAGATAGGAAACTGAAAAATGACGGAAGTTAGCTAGTGATTATTTTTTCTAAAACTGTAGATCAAACTTAAGATCGTAGGATACATAATGAACAACCGCAGAATGAGAAACAATGGGGCTTAGTGCTGAGCTACCCAAGTTGAGTCATTTGTTTCTCAAGGAATTGTGCCTAATCTTGAGACGAATGACTTCATGATTACGCCTACTTCTGAAGATGGAAACCAGGAGGTTGGGGATGATGCAGTGTCTCAAGCAATTTTTAGAGTCTTAGAAAAGGTTTTCAAGATTATGGTAGAAAGAACTAAGATGGAGGAAGAGAGTAAACGCTTAGAGAGAAAGAGAAAGGAAAATAATAAAGTTCGAAAAGAAAATAGTCTGCTTCCACTGGTCCAAATATGCAACCTTTAAAGAGGGCCAGAGGAGCCAGACCTCAATGAAATGTTGTAGTAGTTATTATTGGAAAAACTATTAGATCAGCTAGGGTTTCGATTTGTAGATATTTTGGTAAGCATCATCCATTAGAGTTTCAGTTAAAATTGAGAGTTAGGGTAGAGGAATCTGTTAGTAACGTTTCCGTAATTAGATCTACAAGATATATGTTGGGAATTTAAGGAGACGCATTGTTTGGAATTGTATTGGAAATCAGAGTTGCGTAGCGAAAGCATGGTGGCTCGGTTTGAAGGAAAGGGGTAAAGATTCTATGACTAAGAAAATTTCGAAGACTAAATTTCTTTAAGGACAGGAGAATTGTAACATCCCAAAAATCGGGGGTTAGTAGAATCAGATTTGTAAACCGAGAGTGGTCATGCCCTAAATTTTGAGATTATCTATGCATTTTTAGGAAATAAATGATGTATTGGTTTGTTAGTTAAGTGTTAGTGAAACGTTCCTTGAAACCTAAGTTCAAATCCTTTATACCGCACCATTTTTATTATTTTGTAAATTTTGCCTCATACCCTAGTATGTGACAGGCCTTATTTTTAAAATGAATATTGCAAAATTATTTCAAGAATAAGGAAATTGCCTAGTGGTTAATTGATAAATGGAAAAGTATAAAAATTAAATTGAGGTCCCAAGTTCAAACCATTTCTTATGAAAAATAATTAATTTTTACAAAATCCCTTGTTTTTAACGTGCGTTTCGTCCATGCCGTGTAACCCTAGGTATAAATGTTAATTTTACACAAAAATAATAATATTTTATTCTATTTTTACTCACCCTAGCAGTTCCTCGCCTCTTCTCTCTTCCTTGATCTTCTATTTTTTTCCCTTCTCCATTGTTGCCGTCGCCCATAATACCTAGTTTTATCATCATTTTCTTTTCTTTTTGTCACAAGATTTTGCATCATCTCCTCCATCATATTGCTTCCATTTTTCTTTAATCAAATCAGCCCCAAATCTGAAATCTTGAGTCTCCAAGATCGATGGCTATCGTTTCCAAGAAGTGCCATTGCCGCCCCTTTCACCTAGCTTGTGTAAGTTCTTATTTTCTTTCAATTTCTTGATTAATCTTGTCAATTAAAACCCTAAATTTAAATATTTTAAATTTTGGGTAATTTTAAAGTTATTTTTCCAGATTTTAAATGGATCTCAAAATTGTTCTTAAATCAGCCCCACCACCATTAGTTGTGGTGGGCGCGCCTAGGTGCAAGAAAGGGGGCTGTTTTGTTTCTAAATTCTTGCCCATCTATTTCCAGCATTAATTTGAGTTCTTGAACCATCCTAATTAGCCTTTAATCACATGTAAATTAGGAATAAAAAACGTTCTTGATCAATTGGTCATTCGGATCTCACAAATCGGGAAGTGTAAGTGCGATTACATGTAAACTAGTTTGTTGTTTCGACATGGTTGTTGGGTAAAGGTTATGGATTGATTAAATGAAGGATTTTAATCAATATTGGCTACTTATTTTCCAGTATATAAATGTGTTAGGTGCTGACTCGAACGCCCCAAATCAACCATAAAGCCGAAAGACTATCGCGCATACGATTCGTATCAAAACAGTGTAAGAAATCTAACTAGTTTGGGTTCGTAAAATAGTTGTAATTGTGTCGATTGGTTTGAAACCATAATTAGGTTTCTAGGGGGCTATTTAAGAGGTGAATTAATTGAATTTATATTTATTTTTAATTTAGGTTCGTTTTAAGGATTATTAAGGAAATCGAAAGGTTCGCTAATGTGCTAAGAAAAAGCGTAAAATAAGGTGTGGGTCCTAAACTCAAAAACTTAATTAAAAATGTTACTTTTTGTGATATATTTGATGATTTAGCTTGCTGATTGGATTGGCTTAATAGCCAAATAATTAATTTTGTAAGTGGCCGAGCCAGGTACGTTTCGAGTCCTAAAATTTTGATGTGTTAGCAAAGTTGCTAGTTTGACAGTGTGGTTATGTGATTAACGTTGTGATGCATGATTGTGTTATTTGGTATGATATTGGTTGTATATATAGCATAATTTTTTGAAATATGAGTTTATGCATGATATAATTGCATGAAAAATTTGCTATGTTATATTGAAAAGGTTGCTATACATGCACATTGGAAATTCATAAAAGTATGTGAAATTGTGTAATGTTGAATGATACCATATTAATGGTAATTTGAAAGTTGAACCATTGATTCCATTCACGGAAAGTATTTAATTATTGAGGGCATGTTGAACATGTCAATTAAATGTGAAATGTAACACCCCAAACCCGGCCCAAACATTACGACCGAATTTGGTATGCTACGGAGGAAAAACTTTTGAAAATCTTTTTTTTAAGTCGTTTTAAATTTTGATAAAAGATATTGTTTTGATTTAAAACAGTTGAGGTGTTATGAAGAAAGCATTACTTAATGTCATTTAAAAATATACTAAGTTAGGTTGTTTGTAATATCCCGGGTTAGGGGGGCTATTTTGTTGTGGCATGTTTTGCATGTGTTTAGTGTGCTGTGTTGCTGTTTGTGTAGTGTCGGGGCTTAATTGTAGGCTAGGAGTGTGCCTGAGTAGGTAGGAAAATTTTTGTTTTTAGGCTTTATGGGAGAGGAGCTGAGGAAGCTGGGGTTTTTATTTTATTTTTGGTAATTCATAGCACAAAGGAGGAGCTAGCATAGTGGCAAAGCATGCGCTACTTGGGGAGCTAGGTGTGGCGTCAACTACATGGGGTGGAGGTCTTGAGTTCAAGTCGCAGAGTTCCCCATTTTGGCTCTCATTTTGGACGGCATGGAGGGAGAGGTAGACGGCAATTCGAATTCTACCATGGACTTGGTCAAACCGTTCAAATGTTGGGTGGAGAGTAATTGTAGGAGGAAGACTTGGTCATGCTTGTTTGAATGTGTGGTTGGGAGCTATTGGGGGATTATGGCGAATTTGAAGGAGTGTGGAGTGGGGAAGTGGACGGCTTAGTGTGGAGAGGTGCTAGCCGAAATGCATTTTTGCATTTTTGGCATCTTGGGTGCATTTTCGGTCTTTGGAATATCAAGCAAAAAGTCTCTTCTTTGGTCATTTGTTAGCCGAATGTTCTAAGGGTGTTCTTCATTTTTTTGTTGTGTTGTTCTTCATCTTTTGAAACCGAGAGACCAAACTTGCAAAGGTCACTAAAGTTTCATTGTTGTCTCTTAGACTACTTGATAGCCGAATATCCCTTCCCATTTCTTTCCCTTTTTTCAGCTAGGTAAACCAAAACTTCTATCCTCCTTTGTCATATTCATTTTCTTCCTCCTTGCTTAAGAACATTGTAGCCAAAACCTCCTGCTTCCAAATACTTTCTCCATTTCTTTCTTCTCCAAAACCAAAAAGCATCTATCTCTTTTCCATTTTCTTTTCTTCTCAAGACCTTGGCCGATTCTCTTCTTCTTCTTGAACATATCTTTCTTTTGCTTCACTTTTAAGACTCTAGCCAACCTCTCCTTGGTAATTGCCAAAATTTCCTTCTAGTTGTGTTCTCATTTTGGCCGAATATCAATCCTTCTTTTCATCTTTTCTTGCGTTTCTTTCTTGGTCAAGGCCGAACCTCTCCTCTCCCTTGTAGTTCTCTTGGCCGAATATCGTGTAGAGTGTTGGGGTTCTTGTATAAATCGATTGGAGTTAGGTAAGTGTTTGGCCGAATGGCCATTTCTTCTCTTTTCTGTTCTTAATCGTTGTGGGTTTGATGAAGGGCTGAATATGGCTATTATGGAAGGGTGTTAACCTTTTGTTAATCATCTCGCTTTTAGGGTCTTTGGATATTGGAAGTAACCAAGAAGGGTTTTCGACTCTTTTAACCGATTGTTAAGCGATGGTTGTGGTAAGTGATTGGTATTATCATTAATCGTTCAATCTTTTGGTTTCGATTAAGTCAAGATTATTAAAGTTTAACCGTTTCTTTTAGGGGTTGGCCGATTGTCAAGGGGAATCATCGCTTGATTCGAGATTTGGTAGGAAACCAAATCAAGTATAAAGGTAAGGGTTTGATATTGATTCTTTTGGGGTTAGATGGTCTTGGCCGAATGGGATAAGTTGTCTAATGCTCTTATTTGGC
Source organism: Gossypium sturtianum (assembly GCA_025698515.1). Lineage (NCBI taxonomy): Eukaryota > Viridiplantae > Streptophyta > Magnoliopsida > Malvales > Malvaceae > Gossypium > Gossypium sturtianum. Next base: position 31,268,337 of record CM046950.1, read on the forward strand.
CGATTATAGGAGCAAGATAATCAAGGGGCTTAGATCGATTCGAGGGGTTTAAGGCTTTTGTTTTCCAGTGTGTAAACTAACACACCGATACCTAGTAATGTTATTAATAAACTCATTTTCTGTTAAAAACTATACCAAGATGACGGATAATTGGATACCCAAACGGGGTATGTGTGCGTATCCGGTAAGTCTAATTTATTACCGGTTCTATTATGGATACCTTGGGTATTATGATCTATGTTATGTATGCTATGAGATGTAATACTAGACATGTTGGCATGATATGCATGACTTGTATGATATGCATGATCACATGAGTTGGTATGTTGATGGGTGATATGAGTGGAGGGAGCGGTGATATTTTGTGTCTTGTGAGCACCGGTGTTTTGGTAACACACTTTGTGACTTTGGGTCACCAGAGGTTGGGGCACCTCCAGAGGTTTGGCACCTCATTGCGACTTGTCCCCGTGGTTAACACCACCGTGGTTGGCCCCACATGAGATATGGGATCGTCTCGCTAGTGATTGGGTATCACACGATGGGTTGGCCCTATCATTCGATTATTGTGACTACGTTCACCGTGGTTTGGTACCACATTTGTGTCTTTGGGACACCGGAGGTTGGGCACCTCATTGCGACTTGTCCCCGTGGTTAACACCACCGTGGGTTGGCCCCACTTGAGATATGGGATCGCCTGCTAGTGATTGGGTATCACACGATGGGTTGGCCCCATCATTGGATTTGTGACTTCGGTCACCAGTGCTTTGGTAGCACAAACGTGTCTTTGGGACACCAGTGGTTTGGCACCACATTGATGGATATTGTGTCTTTGGGACACCAGTGTTTTGGTAACACATTGTGACTATATGTCACCAGTGGTTTGGCACCACCAGTGGTTTGGTACCACACGGGGTAGAAAAAGGAGATACGGATGGTTAGGATCGGGTTGCATTAATTATGTTGCTATGTATGATGTGTGTTAGCATGTTGTTTCATCGGGAGCGGGATTTATGCACTGAGTCATTCGACTCACCCTCTCCTTTGACATTTCAGGTGACCCGTAGACGCGGACATGGAGCTGGGGTGGACTCGGGGTGCACATGCCATGCTTTAATAAAAGTTTTGCTCAGACTATTCACCTTGGGTACTTTAGCTTATTTATTCTTATTTGAGATTCAATTTGGATTTGTAAAAGGCCTTTAAATTATGTTTTATGATGGTTATGTTTTAATTAGATTCTCAACCTGCTTAACAAATAACTTGGTATGAAATTTTTACTAAAAATTTGGTAAGATAATGTTTTCAAAACTATAACGCAATGTGTTTTAAACTATACCATCGGGTATCTCACTATGTTTTGCTATAAAGTAAACTCAAATGATTTTCAAACCAAACTCGATATTCTTCTAAGTCAAAAAAAATGTTTCAAAATAGTACTAAGAAACTATTGGAAATGCTAAATGAAATCAACTCGTTTTTAACTATATACTTTGGATAAGTTTTCAAAATCTAATCAAACAAGCCTACCCCAATTTCCCTCAAATTCACTATGTTTTCACCCCGCTTTTAAACGAAAAATCTGGTCACTCAAAAAACGTTTTTCCCCGTAACATACCAGATTCGGACGTGGTGTCCTGTCCGAGTTTGGGGTGTTACAATTGTGGTATCAGAGCCAAGTTCAAAGGCTCGGCTGTGGGCCTGAGGCCCAAAATGTTTTCAAAAGATTGTTTTGTTAGTCTTTATTCTTAAAGTATGGTTTGAAAGGCATGGCACCGAGTCTCCGGCACCAGTTCGCCCAGGTGAGTACCCTTACTATTGCTTGTGAATTGATTGGATGTGATATGATTTGATGAATAGCAATAGTATATTACTTTAGAGATTGAAACTGATAGGATTCTGTGAACTCGCGAGAACAAATCCTCTTAAAATATTCATAAGACTTGCTTTTAAACAAGTGGAATAAATACTGATGCATAAAATTCTTTAACCAGATACGTAGAAAGATTAGTCATGAGCGCTAGAGGTGGACGTGGTCGTGGGCGAGGTCGTGGTAGGATGACGCTTTCGAGCCCGTAGGATCCGGGTCGTGGTTCGTAAAATGAGATACTGGGTTCCGCCACCACCGGGAGGTGGTGAGTTCCAAGATCGACCGGGGACGACGCAGCGTGTCACGAGCGATCTTTGCGAGTGTTAGAAAGGGTAGCGGGGAGTTGGTGGTGGCGCGGGAGTTAGGAAATTGCTCTCTGCGACTTCGGGCAAATGGGGCCGAATTCTTCCGAGGTGTTTCGGTGTTGCTCCCAAAGATCGCTGAATATTGGCTAGAGGCCACCGAGCGGATCATGGATGATCTGGACTTGACACCAAGAGAGAAGCCAAGAGCATCGTGACGCTTCTCGGGATGAGTCATATCGCTGGTGGCTCACGGTTCGGGACAGTGTGGCAGCAGAGGACCTGACATGGGATTATTTCAAGGCTGCATATCAAAAGAAATACATCGGAGCTAGTTATATTGACTCCCAGCGGATGGCATTTCTGAGGCTTGTTCAGGGGAGTAAATCTGTTTCTGAGTACGAGGCTGAGTTCCTGAAGCTGAGTAGGTATGCCAGGGGCATTGTGGCCACTGAGCATGAGAGGTGTGTTCGTTTCGAGGATGGGCTGCGAGACGAGTTGAGGCTGCTGATTGCTCCTCAGCAGGAGCGCGAGTTTGCTGTCTTAGTTGAGAAGGCTAAGGTAGCCGAGGGTGTTAAGGAGTCAGTGAGACAGGCATGGACAGAAATAGGCATAAGAGGAGCTTTGGGTCTTCTGGATCGTCGGGTAATCCGCAGAAGAGGGCTAGACCGAGTGGGCCGATCGGGTCTCTTTGGTTTGTTGTCGCTAGGCGTGGACCGCCGCAGCGATGTGATCGATGTGGAAAATCTCATTGGGGTGGTTCTTTGGACTGGAGGAAAAGGTTGCTTCGAGTGTGGTTCTCTGGAGCATCGTGTGAGGGATTGTCCGCGTAGGTTGGCTAGATTCACCTGAGAGCGGGGCCGTAATCGCCTCGAGGTAATGGACCGCCACCGCGAGAGGGGCGTGGTAATGGCAGAGGTGGTAATGGTTCGGTCGGGCCGTGGAGCACCGGCGCAGGTGCGGTAGTTCGATGCCGCGATACCGGTTTGGTGTATCTTTGAGGCGCCGAGAGAGGGCGACGCACCGGATGTCATAACCGGTACGTTTTTGATTTTTGGTTCTCCTTATACTGCTTTGATTGATGTGGGTTCAACGCACTCTTATGTTGCCGTGAGTATAGTAGAGACCATGGATTTAGACTCTGAGATATCTTCTAGGCGGATGACCGTGATTAGCCCTCTAGGTCACTCTGTAGTAGTAGATAAACTGTTTAGAGAGGTACCCTAGAACTCCAAGGGGTAGTGTTTGTCACGCTCATCGATGGAACTGCCGTTTGGGGAGTTCGATCTGATTCTTGGGATGGACTGGTTGGTCAAGTACCAGGCGAGGTTGGATTGCGCGGCCAAGCGCATGGTTCTTAAGACGGTTGAGGGTGATGAGGTGGCTATGATAGGTAATAGGAGGGATTACTTATCTAATGTGGTATCTGCTCTGAAAGCAGAGAAGATGGTCAGGAAGGGCTGTGAAGCATATGTAGTTCATGTGTATGCGTTGGAGGCTAAAGAGTCTGCTGTAGAGAAGGTTCGGACTGTTAAGGAATTTGCTGATGTTTTTCCTGAGGAACTTCCGGGTTTGCCGCCAGATCGCGAGGTAGAGTTCGGGATAGATCTATTACCCGGAACTGCGCCAGTGTCTATTGCTCCGTATAGGATGGCGCCAAAGGAATTGGTGGAGCTTAAGGCTCGATCCGGGGAGTTGTTGGATCGAGGATTTATTAGGCCTAGTGTTTCGCCGTGGTGCGCTGGTACTTTTGTCAAGAAGAAAGATGGCACGATGCGGATGTGCATAGACTACCGTCGATTGAATAAGCCGACGATTAAAAACAAAGTATCCGTTGCCACGGATAGACGATTTGTTTGATCAGCTGAAGGGTGCTGCGGTATTCTCGAAGATCGACTTGAGGTCCGGTATCACCGCTTAAGAGTTAAGAGACTGATATCCATAAAACAAATGTTTCGGACTCGGTATGGGCACTACAAATTTACGTAATGCCGTTCGGGTTGACTAACGCACCGGCAGCGTTTATGGATATGATGAATAGGGTGTTTCAACAGTATCTGGATCAGTTCGTCGTGGTTTTCATAGACGACATTTTGGTGTACTCAAGGACAGAGGAAGAGCATGATAAGCATTTGCGAGTGGTGTTGCAGATTTTGAGGGAAAAGCAGCTCTATGCTAAGTTCAGTAAGTGCGAGTTCTGGCTTAGAGAAGTGACTTTCTTGGGTCATGTAGTGTCGGCTGAGGGGATTCGAGTAGATCCTCGTAAGATTGAGGCAGTTTTGGATTGGAAGCCGCCTAGGTTAGTAGCTGAGATTCGGAGTTTTCTGGGTTTGGCCGGATACTACCGAAGGTTTGTTGAGGGTTTTTCGTTGATAGCAGCGCCGATGACCAAGTTGCTGAGGAAAGAAGTTTCGTTTGTATGGACTGAGAAACAGCAGGAAAGCTTCGATAAGTTAAAGAAGATTTTGACTGAGGCTCCGGTTCTAATACAACCTGAGGCTGGTAAGGAATTCACAGTGTATTGTGACGCATCACATACGGGCTTGGGTTGTGTGCTGATGCAAGAAGGTAAGGTTGTGGCTTACGCTTCTCGGCAGCTGAGGCCACATGAGATCAACTATCCGACGCACGATTTGGAGCTAGCAGCTGTAGTCTTCGCTTTAAAGATTTGGAGACACTACTTGTATGGAGAAAGATCGATAGTCTTCACAGATCACAAGAGTCTGAAGTATCTACTGACTCAGAAGGATTTGAATTTGAGGCAGCGCAGATGGGTTGAGTTGCTGAAAGATTACGACTGTTCGATTGAGTATCATCCGGGCAAGGCTAACGTGGTGGCAGACGCGTTGAGCCGCAAGGTTGTTTCGGACTTAAGAGCTTTGTTTGCCCATTTGAGTTTGTATGACGATGGGAGTATTCTGGCAGAGTTGCAAGTTAAGCCTACTTGGGTTGAGCAGATCAGAGAGAAACAGTTATTGGATGAGGTTCTGAGTGCGCGAAGGTTGCAAGTGCAGGATGGTGGTTTGGAGGGTTACAGCTTGTCTAGTGATGAGGTTCTGTGTTTCCAAGGTAAGGCTTGTATGCCTAAAGATGTTGAGCTGAGGCAGAAGATTCTTCAGGACGCACATAGCAGTCCTTATGCTATGCATCCTGGAGGTAGCAAGATGTATAGGGATCTTAGAGAGCAGTTTTGGTGGCCTGGCTTGAAGAAAGAGGTGACAGAGTTTGTTGGGAAGTGTCTGACTTGTCAACAGGTCAAGGCTGAGCATCAGTTGCCGTCGGGGTTGCTTCAGCCTGTGAAGATTCCTCAGTGGAAGTGGGAAAGGATAACCATGGATTTCGTCAGTGGGTTACCGCTTACGCCAAGCAAGAAGGATTCAGTTTGGGTAGTGGTGGATCGTCGACTAAATCACTCACTTTATTCGGTGAGGTTGACTACTCACTTCGAAGCTAGCGGCCGTATGTTTCGAGATAGTAAGGTTGCACGGTGTGCCGCTTCGATAATCTCGGATAGGGATCCCGTGTTTACGCTGAGGTTCTGGAAAGCATTGCATCAAGCTCTGGGCACTCGTTTGGATTTCAAAGACGGCTTTTCACCCGCGATCGACGGTCAATCGAAAGGGTCATTCGGATCTTAGAGGATATGCTTTGAGAGGTTGTATCTTGGATTTCAGAGAGTAGTTGGGAGGAGTTTCTACCATTAGTGAGTTTGCCTACAACAACGCTTACTGCGAGCATCAAGATGGCACCGTATGAGGCGTTGTATGGTAGGAAATGTCGCTCACCTACGTGTTGGACGGAGTTAGGTGAACGTCGCTTGTTGGGACCCGAGTTGGTTGTTGAGACCAAGACAAGGTTAAGTTGATTCATCCTCGATTGAAGGAAGCTTCGACCGGCGAAGTCTTATGCCGATCTTAAGCGGAGAGATATAGAGAGTTTCTTGTGGGGATCAAGTTTTCCTGAAGGTCTCGCCTCGGAAGAAGGTGTTGAGGTTCGGAAGAAAAGGCAAGCTAAGTCCGAGGTTTATTGGGCCGTATAAGGTTCTGAGACGAGTTGGACCAGTGGCGTATCAGCTTGAGTTGCCAGCAGAGCTTAGTCAGATTCACGACGTTTTTCATGTTTCGATGCTTCGGAGGTATCGTTCAGATCCGTCGCATGTGGTAGCAGTGGAAGAGATCGAGGTGAATCCAGACTTGTCTGTGGAGGAGGAGCCTGTGCAGATTCTTGATCGAGATGTGAAGGTTCTGCGTAAGAAGTCTGTGCCTTTGGTTAAGGTACTTTGGCGGAATCATGGCGTAGAAGAAGCTACGTGGGAACCCGAGGATATGATGAGACAGCAATACCCGCAACTCTTCTGACCAGGTAATTTCGGGGTCGAAATTATTTTAAGGGGGGTAGAACTGTAATATCCCGGGTTAGGGGGCTATTTTGTTGTGGCATGTTTTGCATGTGTTTAGTGTGCTGTGTTGCTGTTTGTGTAGTGTCGGGGCTTAATTGTAGGCTAGGAGTGTGCCTGAGTAGGTAGGAAAATTTTTGTTTTTAGGCTTTATGGGAGAGGAGCTGAGGAAGCTGGGGTTTTTATTTTATTTTTGGTAATTCATAGCACAAAGGAGGAGCTAGCATAGTGGCAAAGCATGCGCTACTTGGGGAGCTAGGTGTGGCGTCAACTACATGGGGTGGAGGTCTTGAGTTCAAGTCGCAGAGTTCCCCATTTTGGCTCTCATTTTGGACGGCATGGAGGGAGAGGTAGAAGGCAATTCGAATTCTACCATGGACTTGGTCAAACCGTTCAAATGTTGGGTGGAGAGTAATTGTAGGAGGAAGACTTGGTCATGCTTGTTTGAATGTGTGGTTGGGAGCTATTGGGGGATTATGGCGAATTTGAAGGAGTGTGGAGTGGGGAAGTGGACGGCTTAGTGTGGAGAGGTGCTAGCCGAAATGCATTTTTGCATTTTTGCATCTTGGGTGCATTTTCTGGTCTTTGGAATATCAAGCAAAAGTCTCTTCTTTGGTCATTTGTTAGCCGAATGTTCTAAGGGTGTTCTTCATTTTTTTGTTGTGTTGTTCTTCATCTTTTGAAACCGAGAGACCAAACTTGCAAAGGTCAGAAAGTTTCATTGTTGTCTCTTAGACTACTTGATAGCCGAATATCCCTTCCCATTTCTTTCCCTTTTCTTTCAGCTAGGTAAACCAAAACTTCTATCCTCCTTTGTCATATTCATTTTCTTCTTCCTTGCTTAAGAACATTGTAGCCAAAAACCTCCTGCTCCAAATACTTTCTCCATTTCTTTCTTCTCCAAAACCAAAAAGCATCTATCTCTTTTCCATTTTCTTTTCTTCTCAAGACCTTGGCCGATTCTCTTCTTCTTCTTGAACATATCTTTCTTTTGCTTCACTTTTAAGACTCTAGCCAACCCTCCCTTGGTAATTGCCAAATTTCCTTCTAGTTGTGTTCTCATTTTGGCCGAATATCAATCCTTCTTTTCATCTTTTCTTGCATTTCTTTCTTGGTCAAGGCCGAACCTCTCCTCTCCCTTGTAGTTCTCTTGGCCGAATATCGTGTAGAGTGTTGGGGTTCTTGTATAAATCGATTGGAGTTAGGTAAGTGTTTGGCCGAATGGCCATTTCTTCTCTTTCTGTTCTTAATCGTTGTGGGTTTGATGAAGGGCTGAATATGGCTATTATGGAAGGGTGTTAACCTTTTGTTAATCATCTCGTTTTAGGTCTTTGGATATTAGAAGTAACCAAGAAGGGTTTTCGACTCTTTTAACCGATTGTTAAGCGATGGTTGTGGTAAGTGATTGGTATTATCATTAATCGTTCAATCTTTTGGTTTCGATTAAGTCAAGATTATTAAAGTTTAACCGTTCTCTTTTTAGGGGTTGGCCGATTGTCAAGGGGAATCATCGCTTGATTCGAGATTTGGTAGGAAACCAAATCAAGTATAAAGGTAAGGGTTTGATATTGATTCTTTTGGGGTTAGATGGTCTTGGCCGAATGGGATAAGTTGTCTAATGCTCTTATTTGGCCGATTATAGGAGCAAGATAATCAAGGGGCTTAGATCGATTCGAGGGTTTAAGGCTTTTGTTTTCCAGTGTGTAAACTAACACACCGATACCTAGTAATGTTATTAATAAACTCGTTGCTCGTTAAAAACTATACCAAGATGACGGATAATTGGATACCCAAACGGGGTATGTGTACGTATCCCGGGTAAGTCTAATTTATTACCGCTTCTATTATGGATACCTTGGGTATTATGATCTATGTTATGTATGCTATGAGATGTAATACTAGACATGTTGGCATGATATGCATGACTTGTATGATATGCATGATCACATGAGTTGGTATGTTGATGGGTGATATGAGTGGAGGGAGCAAAGATATTTTGTCTTTGACGAGCACCGGTGTTTTAGTAACACACTTTGTGACTTTGGGTCACCAGAGGTTGGGCACCTCCAGAGGTTTGGCACCTCATTGCCACTTGTCCCTGTGGTTAACACCACCGTGGGTTGGCCCCACATGAGATATGGGATCGTCTGCTAGTGATTGGGTATCACACGATGGGTTGGCCCCATCATTCGATTATTGTGACTACGGTCACCAGTGGTTTGGTACCACATTTGTGTCTTTGGGACACCGGGTTGGGCACCTCTTTGCGACTTGTCCCCGTGGTTAACACCACCGTGGGTTGGCCCCACTTGAGATATGGGATCGTCTCACAGTGATTGGGTATCACACGATGGGTTGGCCCCATCATTGGATTTGTGACTTCGGTCACCAGTGCTTTGGTAGCACAAACGTGTCTTTGGGACACCAGTGGTTTGGCACCACATTGATGGATATTGTGTCTTTGGGACACCAGTGTTTTGGTAACACATTGTGACTATATGTCACCAGGTGGTTTGGCACCACCGGTGGTTTGGTACCACACGGGTAGAAAAAGGAGATACGGATGGTTAGGATCGGGTTGCATTAATTATGTTGCTATGTATGATGTGTGTTAGCATGTTGTTTCATCGGGAGCGGGATTTATGCATCGAGTCATTCGACTCACCCTCTCCTTTGACATTTCAGGTGACCCGAAGACGCGACATGGAGTGGGGTGGACTCGGGTGCACATGCCATGCTTTAATAAAATTTTTGCTCAGACTATTCACCTTGGGTACTTTAGCTTATTTATTCTTATTTGAGATTCAATTTGGATTTGTAAAAGGCCTTTAAATTATGTTTTATGATGGTTATGTTTTAATTAGATTCTCAACCTGCTTAACAAATAACTTGGTATGAAATTTTTACTAAAAATTTGGTAAGATAATGTTTTCAAAACTATAACGCAATGTGTTTTATACTAAACCATCGGGTATCTCACTATGTTTTGCTATAAAGTAAACTCAAATGATTTTCAAACCAAACTCGATATTCTTCTAAGTCAAAAAAAAATGTTTCAAAATAGTACTAAGAAACTATTGGAAATGCTAAATGAAATCAACTCGTTTTTAACTATATACTTTGGATAAGTTTTCAAAATCTAATCAAACAAGCCTACCCCAATTTCCCTCAAATTCACTATGTTTTCACCCCGCTTTTAAACGAAAAATCTGGTCACTCAAAAAACGTTTTTCCCCGTAACATACCAGATTCGGACGTGGTGTCCTGTCCGAGTTTGGGGTGTTACATTGTTACAGTTTCAAGTGTACCCGATGGCACAATAAAACATTTTTACGAATTAATTTGAGAAAAACATGTGTACCCATTTTAATATCATAAAATAGTTAAGCAATTTATCAAAACATAAAATAATCCAAGTGCAAATTTTAGGAGGCCTTATTACATCTTAAACAAAATAAATCAAACCCATATTAAAATAAAAATAGTTCCAAATCCACCTAGTCCATATTTTCATTGCATGGCGCAGCTCGAGTTCATCCGGCTCCTTATCCGCAACTACGAGTCACTGAAAATGTTAAAGGAAAAAGGTGAGTCATCAAGACCCAATGTGTAACCCTTTTTCCGGTTTAATGTAACATCATACACAAATCATAATTAATTTAATATGCACAAGTTTAATATGCACCCAACCTAGCCATCCGTGACGCGCCTTTCTCTACCCCGTGTGGTACCAAACCACTGGTGGTGCCAAACCACCGTGACGTATAGTCACGAAATCCATCAATATTGTGATACCAAACCACTTTGGTGACCCGAAGTCACAATCAAATGATGGGGCCAACCCATCGTGTGATACCAAATCACCGCGCAGACGATCCCATATCTCAAAGTGGGGCCAACCGCGGTGGTATCAACCACAGGGACAAGTCGCTATGAGGTGCCAAACCTCTGGAGGTACCAAACCTCTGGTGACCGTAGTCACAATGTGTTACCAAAACACTGGTGTCCGTCGACACAAATATCACTGCCCCCTCCACTCATCAACCCATATCAACAATTATATACTTTTATGAAATCATGATAATAGGTTTATTTAACAACGTTCATAGATTTATCATTACCATAAACCAAATATTGCACATACCAAATGTGACATGCTTCCCAAAAGCCTCAAATAATAATCTCAAGTAATAAAGACTTACCCGTGTCCTTGTTAATACCATGATGGTATAACATCCATGTCTACACAAACCGATTAGGTATAATATAACACTTAGCATATTTAAAAGATTATAAGATGTGTATGCACACACTGATACTAACGAGAGTCCTAAATCCCGAATAGACAAATCGGCCACACAAGTTTTCCTTGCCCCTATATTCGGCCAAAAACTAGATTAGTGCCATGGCCTATTCGGCCAAACCAAAATAATTAAGAAGGGTTCCTTGTGAACCCGAAACCTTACCCAAAAGCCTTGAACACTAGCCAACACACTCCTAAATGTGAACCGGTCTCACTTCCTACAACCAACCATCATCATTAAGGTTATTAGCCTTCTGGCTTAAACGAAAACTTAAAAGAATAATCCTTTGAAATAAACCCTTACCACCTTACCAAAATCAATTGATAGAAAAGTCCCGAGGAAAACTATGCTACCTTTAATATTCGGCCAAAGTGATTCAAGATAGGAGAAGAAAATTTTCGGCACAACAAAGAGGTATATTCGGCTAAAGAACAAAAAGAAAAAATAGGAAAAGGGAATAGAGTTTCGGCAAAGAAGAGAGTATAGAAGATTTTTGGTGTTTAAGCAAAACAAATAGGAGAACAAGATGTTGATGAATGTTTCGGTTTTGAGAGAATGAAATGGAGAAAATAGAAGATGAGCAAAAGAAATGACCAAATGGTCAAAAGAGTTTAGGCTTATCACAAGGTAAAATTCGGCCAAAAGAAAAGAAAAGAGATTGAGAGAGAATTGCAACCTTTTTCACCAAATGCTAGGAATGACCAAAACACTCCTAAACCTTACCAATTACTAGCATATTCGGCCAAATCCTCCCTTAGCCACATTGCCGTCCAAGTTCATGGTCAATTGGCCATGAGTTAGTTTCAAAACATTTTCCACAAACCAAGCCTTTTGTCCCCTCAATTTACCATAACTTCAAGATATCCTTCCATAACCTTAGGAATCTTATCCCTTATTCCATGCTTTCCTTTAAAATAAATTCAACTTACCAAAATGAAAGTCCAACCTATCATAATCATAGGTTGACCGGCCATTAATGCTAACATACAAAATAAACTTTTAAAAATGCTAAACATACTACTCGAACCTCTAACCTCAAGCTATAAGTTCAAACACCATAACCACTTTGCCATTAATTCCTTATGTGCTTTAATTAACACTTAAATTAACTTAAGTGCTAACCTCACATAATCCACTTCATTAAATAAACCATACTAAGAATTATCCTACTAAATCGAGCTTACTCAAGACCCCTAATTAAGTCTTATAACACCACAAATAATATCACAGAGATTTAAACACAAGAAAAATAATTCAATCACAAATAGCCCCAATTTCAGGATGTTACAGTTCTACCCCCCTTAAAATAATTTCGTCCTCGAAATTACCTGATCAGAAAAGATGGGGATATTGCTGCCTCATCACATCCTCGGGTTCCCACGTCGCTTCCTCCGTACCATGGTTTCACCATAGCACTTTCACTAAGGGTACTACTTTCTTACGCAAAACCTTGACATCACGTTCTAAGATCTGAACTAGCTCCTCCTCGAAAGATAGATCTGAGTTAACCTCAATCTCTGCCACAGGCACAACGTGCGATGGATCGGACCGATATCGCCTAAGCATTGACACATGGAAGACGTCGTGAATTTGCCTTAACTCTACCGGCAACTCGAGCTGGTAAGCTACCGGTCCTACTCGCTTCAACACAGTATACGGGCCGATGAACCTTGGGCTTAACTTCCCTTTTCGCCCAAAACGCAACACCTTTTTCCAAGGCGACACCTTCAGAAAGACTTTATCTCCTACCTCTATTCCATTTCCTTGCGCTTGAGATCGGCATATGACTTTTTCCTATCTGATGCTTCCTTGAGACGAGCCCGAATTACCTTAACTTTGTCCTCCGTTTCAGTCACCAATTCTGGACCCAAAACCTGACGTTCACCTAACTCCGTCCAACACGTAGGAGTACGGCATTTTCGTCCATAGAGTGCTTCATATGGTGCCATTTGGATACTCGCTTGATAACTATTGTTATAAGCGAATTCCGCCAATGGTAGATACTCTTCCCAACTACCACTGAAATCCAAAACGCAACCTCTCAGCATATCTTCTAAAATCTGTATCACTCTTTCCGATTGTCCGTCAGTTTGCGGGTGAAAAGTCATGCTGTGAAGTCCAATCTCGTTCCCAAGGCCTGATGCAAAACTCTCCAAAACCTTGATGTAAACCTCGGATCCCTATCCGAGATAATCGATACTGGCACACCATGCAATCTTACTATCTCGGCTACATATAGCTTTGCTAGCTTCAGCGAATAATCTACCCTTCGGTATGAAATGCGCTGACTTAGTTAGTTGATCCACAATTACCCAAACCGAGTTCTTCTTACTAGGCGTGAGGGGTAATCCACTGACAAAATCCATAGTGATCCTCTCCCATTTCCACTGAGGAATCTTCACCGGTTGGAGTAACCCTGATGGCAACTGATGTTCAGCTTTAACTTGCTGACACGTCAGACACTTACCCACGAATTCAGTTACCTCACGCTTCAACCCAGGCCACCAAAATTGTTCCCGCATAAATCTCCATACATCTTGCTACCTCCGGATGCATAGCGTATGGGCTGCTATGTGCATCTTGGAGAATTCTTTGCCTCAACTCCACATCTTTCGGCATACAAGCTCGCCTTGAAAACATAACACTCCTCGCCAGGACAAACTGTACCTTCCAAACCACCGTCTTGAACTTGCAACCTCCTTGCATTCAAACCGTCATCCACCAACTCGCTTTTCCTTAATCTCCTCGATCCAAGTCGGTTTAACTTGCGATTACGCCAAAAGACTTCCGTCGTCGTATAGACTGAGATGAGCAAACATCGCTCTTAAGTTTGTCACGACTTTTCGGCTCAAGGCATCAGCCACCACGTTCGCCTTACCCGGATGGTACTCAATCGAACAGTCGTAGTCTTTTAACAGTTCAATCCACCGACGCTGTCTCAAATTCAAATCCTTCTGAGTCAAAAGATACCTCAAACTTTTATGATCCGTGTAGACTATTGACTTTTCCCCATACAAGTAATGCCGCCATATTTTCAAAGCGAAAACTACTGCCGCTAACTCCAAGTCGTGCGTTGGGTAGTTAACCTCATGCGGTCTTAGCTGACGGGACGCATAGGCCACTACCTTCCCTTCTTGCATCAATACGCATCCCAAACCAGTATGGGACGCGTCACAGTAAACCGTAAACAACTTTCCTGCCTCAGGCTGTACCAAAACCGGAGCTTCCGTCAAAATCTTCCTTAGCTTGTCAAAACTTTCTTGTTGCTTCTCCGACCATACAAATGGAACTCCCTTTCTTAACAACTTAGTCAACGGCGCTGCGATTAAAGAGAATCCTTCCACAAACCTCCGATAATACCCTCGCTGCACTCCAAAAAGCTTGAATTTCGCGCCACGCCTAGGGGTTTCCAATCCAACACCGCTTCCACCTTGCGAGGATCTACTCTAATCCCTTCCGCTGACACCACATGACCTAAGAAAGCCACCTCTCTAAGCCAAAATTCACACTTACTGAATTTGGCATATAACTGCTTCTCTCTCAGTACTTGTAGAACTATACGCAAATGCATGTCATGCTCCTTCTCCGTCTTTGAGTAAACCAATATGTCGTCTATAAACACCACGACAAATTGATCCAAGTCTTCTTTGAAACACTCTATTCATTAAGTCCATGAATCTTTCTTTGGTGCATTAGTCAACCCAAAAGGCATCACCAAAAACTCGTAATGCCCATACCTTGTCCGGAATGCCGTCTTGTGCACATCAACCTCTTTCACCTTGAGTTGATGATATCCCGACCTAAGATCTATCTTCAAAAATACCGATGCACCCTTCAGTTGGTCAAACAACTCATCAATCCGAGGCAACGGATACACGTTCTTGATCGTTAACTTGTTCAATTGGCGGTGAGTCGATACACATCCGCATTGAACCATCCTTCTTCCTAACAAACAACACAGTGCTCCCCACGGAGATATACTTGGTCGAATAAATCCTTGTTCCAAAAGCTCCTGAATTTGAGCCTTCAGCTCCACTAATTCCTTTGGTGCCATTCGGTAAGGTGCTATTGACACAGTGCCGTTCGGTAGCAAGTCTATACCAAATTCAACTTCCCGATCCGGAGGCGGACCGGAAGTTCTTCCGGGAACACATCGCGAATTCCCATCTGTTCGGACCTTCTCAACCACGACTCCTTAGCTTCCAAAGCACAATTTCGAACCAAAAACGCCTCGCAACCTTTCCCGACCATCTTTTGACCTTCAACGCGGACACTACATTAGATAGGTAATCTCTTCTATTACCTATCATGACCACTTCATCACCCTCGGCCATCTTAAGAACCATGCGCTTAGCGGTATGATCCAACCTTGCACGATACTTAACCAACCAGTCCATACCAAGGATCAAATCGAACTCCCCAAACAGCAGGTTCCATCGGATCAGCCACAAACACGACCCCTGGAGTTCTAGAGGTACATCTCTATATAGCTTATTAACAACTACTGAGTGACCTAAAGGACTAATTACGATCATCTCCCTAGAAGCGATCTCAAGTCTAAGTTCATAGTCTCTACCACACTACTAGCAACGTATGAATGCGTCGAACCCACATCAATCAAAGCGTTATATGGAACACCAAAGATTAAGAACGTACCGGTTATAACGTCCGGTGCGTCACCCTCCTCTCGACGCCTCGCGCGCGATAGACTAGACCAGGCTGCCTTGCTTCTGTGCTGCCTGTACCTCTGCCCGAAATTCTGCGACCTCGATTAGATCCATTTCCTCCTCTACCATTACCACGACCCCTCTGTGGTGGTCCTACATTCCTAGCCTGAGCACGGTTCTGACCCTCTGACTGATTCTTGGCTAACTTCCGAGGACAATCCCTTACACGGTGGTCCAAAGACCCACATTCAAAGCAACCCTTCTCACCGGTCCAACAACCTCCCCAATGCGATTTGCCACAGCGATTACAGTGAGCCGGTCTCTGGTTAGCAGCCATGGGCCTTCCTGCCTGATTCGGCCCACTCTGCCTCACCCTTTTCTGAACATTACCACCCGATCCAGACGACCCAAATCCTCTTTTCTGCTTGTTCCTATCATAGTTCTGTCTCACGGACTCCTTGACCCCTTCGGCTACCTTAGCTTTTTCCACCAAGACAGCAAACTCACGCTCCTGCTGCGGAGCAATCAACAACCTTAACTCATCCCTAAGTCCGTCTTCAAAGCGGACACAACGATCATGCTCCGTTGACACTATACCCTGAGCATAGCGGCTCAACCTCAAGAATTCTGCTTCATACTCCGACACAGACTTATTTCCTTGTACCAACCCCAAAAAAGCTTTCCTCTGTGCATCAATGTAGCTTGTGCCCACATACTTCTTCTGATAAGCAGCTTTGAAGTATTCCCAAGTCAGATCATCTGCCGTAGCACCATCTCGAACCGTGAGCCACCATCGATATGACTCATCCTTGAAGCGACACCGCTCATTTCGATTTCTCCTCATTCGTCGGATCTATCTCATCCATGATTCTTTCGATCGATTCTAGCCAATACTCAGCCGTATTGGGCGTTACACCGGACACACCTCGGAAAAATTCAGCTCCGTTAGCTCGAAGTCTCTCAGGTACCGACTTCCGAGCTCCTCCACCTCCACCCATTCCAGCTACTCTCTCTAGAACCCGCAGCATCGCTTGTGACACTGCGTCATCACCCGTCTGATCCTGCTCCTCAGCTCCAAAGGTTGGGGGTGGTGGTGGCGGTGGTACCTCATTCTCGGATCCACGACCCGATCGGCGGTGTTACGACACGGTCATCCTACCCTTCCGCGTCCCACGACGGCCACGTCCTCTAAAGCTCATTCTAACTATCGCACTTTAATGATTAGGAAATTTTTATGAATTAGTACATGTTTCACTTGGTTATCCGCGAAGAAATTTTATGAAAAGAATTTAATAGAGATTCTTTCGATCAATCAAAGTTTTAAGTCTTCTGTCCTAATTTACATAGAAAAGTACATCCATTCCCTATACCTTTCATACCTATGCACTCTTCGGGCATTACTGTCCGTTTCTATCCTAGGGGTATTTTTCATAATTTTGCCACTAGGGAAATTTCAGTAATTTTGGTAAGTTGAAGAATATTTTAAAAATTTTCTGAAAGTAAATTTTTGTTGCTATTGAAATGAGTATCATAACGATTTTTAAAACTTAGAGCTTTCACAAAATAGGGTTAATCCCTTTTGGGTTTTATTTAACGTGTTTAGCCTATGACCGAGTCCTCTTGGTTAGGGTGAACCGAAGCTACGCACCAGGTAGGAATCCCGCGAAGAGGAGGTGAGTCACGAGGACTGCTTAAATACCAAGCTCTTCCAGATCCAATCCTAGACATGCGCACTAAGGTTACCATACCCTAACTCGGCGACTTGGTCACGGGTTGGTTTTAATTAGGCCATTAAAGTCTTATGAGTTTTGTTGGGGTGGACTAGTCCTAAGGTTCAACACCTATCACACTAACTACGTTCCCTGCTTACCCTTCTATAATAATAATCCATACAAAAAGTTAGAGGTACTTACCTGGGCGGATCGGTGCCGGAGACTCGGTGCCATGCTTATTCAAAACCAAAATATTTCAAATAGACCTACCAAAACATTTTTGGGCCTTGGGCCCCCACAGCCGAGCTTTGAACCGGGCTCTGATACCAATTTGTAACACCCCAAACCCGGCCCAAACATTACGACCGAATTTGGTATGCTACGGAGGAAAAACTTTTGAAAATCTTTTTTTAAGTCGTTTTAAATTTTGATAAAAGATATTGTTTTGATTTAAAGCAATGAGGTGTTATGAAGAAAGCATTACTTAATGTCATTTAAAATATACTAAGTTAGGTTGTTACAGTTTCAAGTGTACCCGATGGCACAATAAAACATTTTTACGAATTAATTTGAGAAAAACATGTGTACCCATTTTAATATCATAAAATAGTTAAGCAATTTATCAAAACATAAAATAATCCAAGTGCAAATTTTAGGAGGCCTTATTACATCTTAAACAAAATAAATCAAACCCATATTAAAATAAAAATAGTTCCAAATCCACCTAGTCCATATTTTCATTGCATGGCCGCCTCGAGTTCATCCGGCTCCTTATCCGCAACTCTGAGTCACCTGAAAATGTTAAAGGAAAAGGTGAGTCATCAAGACCCAATGTGTAACCCTTTTTCCCGGTTTAATGTAACATCATACACAAATCATAATTAATTTAATATGCACAAGTTTAATATGCACCCAACCTAGCCATCCGTGCGCCTTTCTCTACCCCGTGTGGTACCAAACCACCGGTGGTGCCAAACCACCGTGACGTATAGTCACGAAATCCATCAATATTGTGGTACCAAACCACTTTGGTGACCCGAAGTCACAATCAAATGATGGGGCCAACCCATCGTGTGATACCAAATCACCGCGACGATCCCATATCTCAAAGTGGGGCCAACCCGCGGTGGTATCAACCACAGGGACAAGTCGCTATGAGGTGCCAAACCTCTGGAGGTACCAAACCTCTGGTGACCGTAGTCACAATGTGTTACCAAAACACTGGTGTCCGTCGACACAAATATCACTTTGCCCCTCCACTCATCAACCCATATCAACAATTATATACTTTTATGAAATCATGATAATAGGTTTATTTAACAACGTTCATAGATTTATCATTACCATAAACCAAATATTGCACATACCAAATGTGACATGCTTCCCAAAAGCATCAAATAATAATCTCAAGTAATAAAGACTTACCCGTGTCCTTGTTAATACCATGATGGTATAACATCCATGTCTACACAAACCGATTAGGCATAATATAACACTTAGCATATTTAAAAGATTATAAGATGTGTATGCACACACACGATACTAACGAGTCCTAAATCCCGAATAGACAAATCGGCCACACAAGTTTTCCTTGCCCCTATATTCGGCCAAAAACTAGATTAGTGCCATGGCCTATTCGGCCAAACCAAAATAATTAAGAAGGGTTCCTTGTGAACCCGAAACCTTACCCAAAAGCCTTCAACACTAGCCAACACACTCCTAAATGTGAACCGGTCTCACTTCCCTACAACCAACCATCATCATTAAGGTTATTAGCCTTCAGCTTAAACGAAAACTTAAAAGAATAATCCTTTGAAATAAACCCTTACCACCTTACCAAAATCAATTGATAGAAAAGTCCCGAGGAAAACTATGCTACCTTTAATATTCGGCCAAAGTGATTCAAGATAGGAGAAGAAAATTTTCGGCACAACAAAGAGGTATATTCGGCTAAAGAACAAAAAGAAAATAATAGGAAAAGGGAATAGAGTTTCGGCAAAGAAGAGAGTATAGAAGATTTTTGGTGTTTAAGCAAAACAAATAGGAGAACAAGATGTTGATGAATGTTTCGGTTTTGAGAGAATGAAATGGAGAAAATAGAAGATGAGCAAAAGAAATGACCAAATGGTCAAAAGAGTTTAGGCTTATCACAAGGTAAAATTCGGCCAAAAGAAAAGAAAAGAGATTGAGAGAGAATTGCAACCTTTTTCACCAAATGCTAGGAATGACCAAAACACTCCTAAACCTTACCAATTACTAGCATATTCGGCCAAATCCTCCCCTTAGCCACATTGCCGTCCCAAGTTCATGGTCAATTGGCCATGAGTTAGTTTCAAAACATTTTCCACAAACCAAGCCTTTTGTCCCTCAATTTACCATAACTTCAAGATATCCTTCCATAACCTTAGGAATCTTATCCCTTATTCCATGCTTTCCTTTAAAATAAATTCAACTTACCAAAATGAAAGTCCAACCTATCATAATCATAGGTTGACCGGCCATTAATGCTAACATACAAAATAAACTTTTAAAAATGCTAAACATACTACTCGAACCTCTAACCTCAAGCTATAAGTTCAAACACCATAACCACTTTGCCATTAATTCCTTATGTGCTTTAATTAACACTTAAATTAACTTAAGTGCTAACCTCACATAATCCACTTCATTAAATAAACCATACTAAGAATTATCCTACTAAACCGAGCTTACTCAAGACCCCTAATTAAGTCTTATAACACCACAAATAATATCACAGAGATTTAAACACAAGAAAAATAATTCAATCACAAATAGCCCCAATTTCAGGATGTTACATGAAAAGTATTAAATTATGGTTATGTATGAGATTGTATGACATATTGCATGTGCATTGGGATGGGATATTTTGTGGTTGACAGAGGAGTTCCGTGGAGTATCGGTGACATATTAATTCCAAATTTATTCGTAGTCAATTCACTGTATTTGGAGTATCGAGGGGATTGGAGATTATATTGCATTATTTGTTATTCGGCAGTTTTATTGCATTATTGTTATTCGGTGGTTTTACTACATTGAGCTTTTCTCACATTCGTTGGAGTTTGGAAAACGAGTTTTCGAAAACTCGTGGTGTGTAATGGATGGTTTGGGTAGGAACATTTTTGCATGGCATCATGCTCACGACATACTCGAATGTTATTGATTTATGCTACGTATTGTATTGTGTTGTATTGAATGGTATCAAAATTAATGATTGTTACTCGAATGAATGATGACCCATGCTCACACACCATTTGACATCAAATTGATAATGTAACACCCCGAATTTAGGCCTAGTAGAATTGGGCCCACTGGGCCTTGAGCGTAGAAGCGTTTAAAATTTTTGAGAACAAGAGAATGGCATTAATGCAGGTTGGACCCATTAGGTGTGTGATTTTGGAGTGTTTAGAGGGTACTATGAAGTCCCGGGTTCAAGTTAGGCCATAGGAAAATTTTTTAATTTTTAGCCTTAGTTGAACCCTGATCTCAAATGGTATGGCTCATAAGTATATTAAGGGTTTGTGATTTTTGCATATAGCATGTGTTGGGCTTGTTTAGCTAGTTATTTGGGGTTGTTTAGGGGTTCTAGGGAGGCCTGGGTTCGAGTCCAAGCCCTGGAAAAATTTTGGTTTTTGGCTCTTTAGTGAAGAGGGCTAACAGAAGCAGGACTTAAGTTTAATTGAGTGTGTTTGCTAACACAAGTGAGTAAGTGGTAAGGTGGTGTGGTGTCACAAGGGAAGCATGGAGGAGGGGAGTTCGAATCTCGCAAGCTGCAATTTGTGGTTTTTATTTTATGCTTTGGGAGAGGAAGAAGCAGAGTTGGGATCAAACTCTGCTATACGAGTTGGAGACTTGGTCAAATCTTTCAAATGAGTGAAGGAGAGAAATTGTAGGAGGAATTTGCGGAGGAAATCGTGGAAGTGATGGGTGTGGGAAGAGTTGGCCGAATGTGGGGAACTGGAAGAGGGGAATTCCGGTCAAGTTGGTCTCTTGTGAGTGCATATTCGGTTTTTTGAGAGAGGGGGGGAGTGCCGTTTTTGCTCAAGGTCAATTTGGAGAGTGTTGCTTTTGCGTTTTGACTATAGCATTTCGGGTTCTTTTCTTCATCTTGCTTTTGCCGAATTTGTCAGCTTCCTCTTTCCTCTCTTTCACTTTGTTTTCATACTTTATTTCCTTTGCTTGTCACCTAAGCACTTCTTGGCCGAAACTCACACTTCCATCTTCTTCCATTTGTTCTTTTCTACTCCATAGTCGAAATCTCTACCCCTTTTTCTTCTAGTCTTCAATTGACTTATCTCTTTTCTTTCTCATCATTGGATTTTTCATTTTGGTCTAACCCCATAGTCGAAATTGGACCTTTTGTTTTGCTGCTAAGTGCCGAATTGTTCCATCATTGATCCCCAGTTTCTTCGCTTGGTTGCTAAATCTCTTCTTCCCATTCGACTCATCTCTAGTCTAAAGTCGAATCTCTCACCTTGTTTCTTTTTTACTAAGGCCAAATCGATTCACTCTCTTCTATCTCGAATCCCTCTTGTTCTTTTGGTGCGGGCCGAATCTGTTGGAGTGTTAGCGTACCCCCTCATCATTCTTTTAGCCTTCGGATTCCGGAAGTTTGCTTGGTAAGTAGCTAAAGCCGAAACTCTTAGCATTGACTCATTGTTGTCCTTAGCCGAATCTATCCTCCCCAACACTTCATCTTTTGTTCTCTTTTTGGTTAAGCCGAAACTAATCTCTCCCTTTCCTTTCTAGTTTATTATCATCATTTGAGGGTCATGCGTGTTCAACTTCTCGCTTGTTTAAAGAATCATCTTTGCTTTGAATCTGTGGGTTTAGCCAATCAAGAGTTCTTCATGGAGGCAAGTAATAGCCAGTCTGAGGGGGGATCAGGAAGAATGCCTAATGGAAATGGACTCGTAGCACCTGCTCCCAAGTTTAAGCGGCGTAGGATGTCAGCAGTTCGAGACTTTCCGCCTGGATGCAGAAGGGCGTCGGCATCTGGTTTAGATAGCCAAATCGCAGTTGATCGCTCTAGTGAAGGCAAGTGTTAGTAAATCTCATAGTTAGGTGTTCAGATTAAAGATCTTTCAATTCTTTTGTTAATAGATTTAACTGTGCGTTATGTTTGGTTTAGGTGACGGCGTTCGTGATTATTTAGTACTCTACGTAATCAGGTCTGTAATCTTACACCAATGTGTTGAAAGCATGTATTGCTCTGTGAGTCGGCCAAAAGCTGGAAAACTGACAACCGTGGCCACTCGAGCGTGCGAGCGCTCGTAGTGGTAAATCGAGACACGAATGATGGCGGTAGGTCATTGAGAGTGTCACGAGCACTCTCGCGAAATTAAGGCTGTATCGGGCCTATTCGGGCCAAATGGGCCCAGTGGGCTAACAGGCCCACATGGGCAAAATTGATAGAAAACTATCGAATGATAGATGCGATTGTGAAGTCTACAAAACTGAGACCGAAACCATGCGTAATGGGCCACACGAGCGTGTGGGCCTGTTTGGGCCTAAAACGGATTTTTGGCCCAATTGCACCGTAGAGACCCAAAAGGGGTCCCGTGTCGCTCGAGGCGACAATAGGTCTCCAGAAAGGCCGTTAAATGAGTAAATTACTAAAATACCCCCAAAGGGGTGAAAATGACCGTTACACCCTCGATTATGGTTGGATATTGTGTACATGGTTTTATTTACACTTTTATACGTTTGATACATTGCATTTATATCATGTTGCATGGGTTGGGTTTGATGATCGGAGGAAGTGTAGCCTGGTGGCTCTGCCACATACTATTTTAGTGGCTATGCCACATATATACTATTATTTTGGTGGCTCAGCCAAAAATACCGTGATTAGCACCTTGTCTGCAATACTAGTGTGTTTGGCGGGGTGGGTTGACTTGATCCCCACAGGTGACGATTGGTTGGTACGGGGGTGTGATTGGTTGGATTGGGTTGGGCTGCATTTTATTGTTTGCATTACCATGATTATAGGGCTTAGGCCCAGATTGATACCGTAAGGGCTCAGGCCCAGATAGTGACCGATATCGGGGATTACACACTTAGTTCTCGTAACTCACCCCCCTTTCTTTTAACCATACAGGTAATCCCTAGCGTTAGAGGATTTGGAGCTATAGAGGACTCAGAGGTGGCCATACGTCGGATTAGCCTCTTACGAAACTTAGTAAATCTAGTTTTTATTTTATTTTATGTTATTTATTTCGGGATTAATATTTTGTAATAAGGCCATTGGATTTTATTTTCCTTTTGAACCGACCTTTTGGCTATTATTAAATTATTAAATGATTAAACACTGGGTTTTCTTAAAACGTTAGTAACCGTTTTCAAAATATCACGTTTCCGTAACTATTCAAGATCTATTTTCACAACGAGCATAGTTTTCTAAAATAATAACATCTTTTTAAGAGTACACATTAAGCGAACCTTGCTTTTACAAACAAACAACGAAATTCAGAGTTTCAAAAAGAGACGCAACATTCTTTACAATCGCTTAGCTTTTCAACTACCTTTTGATGTGACACGCTAGATCCGGCCATAACGTCTAGGCCGGGTTTGGGGTGTTACATTTTATGGTATCAGAGCCCGGTTGCAAAACTCGGCTATGGAATGGGTTTGAAAATTTTTCCAAATCTGTTTAAACTTTGGTTTAGAAAAGTGATAGTGTTACTGAAAGTGTGGCACACCGAGTCTCCGGCACCAAATCAGTAAGTTTCCTGACACTATACTTTGTTATATGCTGAAATGACTGTATTTTTTGTATTTATTCTTTATGCGTTTTGTTTGGATGTGATGTTTGAATATAGAAATTGTGTGCATGTGTGATAAATACCTATGTGCTTCTGCGGTTAGATATCTGGTTCTGAGAAAGAGGTTTCAAGATTAAGTTAAAAAAAATGTATTAGTGTTATTAGAATGAGAGTGCGCAGCGATAGCTTAGTGGGGTAGTTGTTACATGACTACCCTGCTAGTTGAAAATTTCGAGGACGAAATTTCTTTAAGGGGTAGAATTGTAACACCCAGAATTTAGGCCTAGTAGAATTGGGCCCACTGGGCCTTGGGCGTAGAAGCGTTTAAAATTTTTGAGAACAAGAGAATGGCACTAATGCAGGTTGGACCCATTAGGTGTGTGATTTTGGAGTGTTTAGAGGGTACTATGAAGTCTCGGGTTCAAGTTAGGCCATAGGAAAATTTTTTGATTTTTAGCCTTAGTGGAACCCTGATCTCAAATGGTATGGCCCATAAGTATATTAAGGGTTTGTGATTTTTGCATATAGCATGTGTTGGGCTTGTTTAGCTAGTTATTTGGGGTTGTTTAGGGGTTCTAGGGAGGCCTGGGTTCGAGTCCAAGCCCTGGAAAAATTTTGGTTTTTGGCTCTTTAGTGAAGAGGGCTAACAGAAGCAGGACTTAAGTTTAATTGAGTGTGTTTGCTAACACAAGTGAGTAAGTGGCAAGGTGGTGTGGTGTCACAAGGGAAGCATGGAGGAGGGGAGTTCGAATCTTGCAAGCTGTAATTTGTGGTTTTTATTTTATGCTTTGGGAGAGGAAGAAGCATAGTTGGGATCAAACTCTGCTATAGGAGTTAGAGACTTGGTCAAATCTTTTAAATGAGTGAAGGAGAGAAATTGTAGGAGGATTTGGGGAGGAAATCCTGGAAGTGATGGGTGTGGGAAGAGTTGGCCGAATGTGGGGAAGTGGAAGAGGGGAATTTTGGTCAAGTTAGTCTCTTGTGAGTGCATATTCGGTTTTTTTAGAGAGGGGGGGAGTGCCGTTTTTGCTCAAGGTCAATTTGGAGAGTGTTGCTTTTGCATTTTGACTATAGCATTTCGGGTTCTTTTCTTCATCTTGCTTTTGCCGAATTTGTCAGCTTCATCTTTCCTCTCTTTCGCTTTGTTTTCATACTTTATTTTATTTTCTTGTCACCTAAGCACTTCCTGGCCGAAACTCACACTTCCATCTTCTTTCATTTGTTCTTTTCTACTCCATAGCCGAAATCTCTACCCCTTTTTCTTCTAGTCTTCAATTGACTTATCTCTTTTCTTTCTCATCATTGGATTTTTCATTTCGGTCTAACCCCATAGCCGAAATTGGACCTTTTGTTTTGCTGCTAAGTGCCGAATTGTTCCATCATTGATCCCCAGTTTCTTCGCTTGGTTACTAAATCTCTTCTTCCCATTCAACTCATCTCTAGTCTAAAGCCAAATCTCTCACATTGTTTCTTTTTTACTAAGGCCAAATCGATTCACTCTCTTTTATCTCGAATCCCTCTTGTTCTTTTGGTGTGGGCCGAATCTGTTGGAGTGTTAGCATACCCCCTCATCATTCTTTTAGCCTTCAAATTCTGGAAGTTTGCTTGGTAAGTAGCTAAAGTCGAACCTCTTAGCATTGACTCATTGTTGTCCTTAGCCGAATCTATCCTCCCCAACACTTCATCTTTTGTTCTCTTTTTGGTTAAGCCGAAACTAATCTCTCCATTTCCTTTCAAGTTTAATATCATCGCTGAGGGCCGTGCGTGTTCAACTTCTGTTTGGTCAAAGAATCTATCTTTGCCGAATCTGTGGGTTTAGCCAATCAAGAGTTCTTCATGAAGGCAAGTAATAGACAGTCTGAGGTGGGATCAAGAAGAGTGCCTAATGGAAATGGACTCGTAGCACCTGCTCCCAAGTTTAAGCGGCGTAGGGTGTCAGCGGTTCGAGACTTTCCGCCTGGATGCGGAAGGGCGTCGGCATCTGGTTTATATAGGCAAATCGCGGTTGATCGCTCTAGTGAAGGCAAGTGTTAGTAAATCTCATAGTTAGGTGTTCAGATTAAAGATCTTCCAATTCTTTTGTTAATAGATTTAACTATGCGTTATGTTTGGTTTAGGTGATGGCGTTCGTGATTATTTAGTACTCTACGTAATCAGGTCTATAATCTTACACCAATGTGTTGAAAGCATGTATTGCTCTGTGAATCGGCCAAAAGTCGAAAAGCCAGAAAACTGGCAACCGTGGCCACTCGATCGTGTGAGCGCTCGTAGTGGTAAATCGAGACACGAATGATGGCGATAGGTCGTTGAGAGTGTCACGAGCACTCTCGCGAAACTGAGGCTGTATCATGCCTGTTCGGGCCAATGGGCCCAATGGGCTAACGGGCCCACATGGGCAGAATTGATAAAAAACTATCGAATGATAGATGCGATTGCGAAGTTTGCAAAACTGAGACCGAAACCATGCGTAATGGGCCACACGAGCGTGTGGGCCCGTTTCGGCCTAAAATGGATTTTTGGCCCAATTGCACCGTAGAGACCCAAAAGGGGTCCTGTGTCGCTCGAGGCGAAAATAGGCCTCCGAAAAGGCCATTAAATGAGTAAATTACCGGAATACCCCCAAAGGGGTGAAAATGACCGTTATACCCTCGATTATTGTTGGATATCGTGTACATGGTTTTATTTACACTTTTATACGTTTGATACATTGCATTTATATCATGTTGCATGGGTTGGGTTTGATGATCGGAGGAAGTGTAGCCTGGTGGCTCTGCCACATACTGTTTTAGTGGCTATGCCACATATATACTTATATTTTTGTGGCTCAGCCACAAATACCGTGATTAGCAGCTTGTCTGCAATATTGGTGTGTTTGGCGGGGTGGGTTGACTTGATCCGCACAGGTGACGATTGGTTAGTACGGGAGTGTGATTGGTTGGATTGGGTTGGGCTGCATTTTATTGTTTCCATTACCATGATTATAGGGCTTAGGCCCAGATTGATACCGTAAGGGCTCAGGCCCAGATAGTGACCGATATCGGGGATTACACACTGAGTTCTCGTAACTCACCCCCTCTTTCTTTTAACCATGCAGGTAATCCCCCAGCGTTAGAGGATTTGGAGCTACGGAGGACTCGGAGGTGGCCATACATCGGTTAGCCTCCTACGAAACTTAGTAAATCCAGTTTTTATTTTATTTTATGTTATTTATTTCGGGATTAATATTTTGTAATAAGGCCATTAGATTTTATTTTCCTTTTGAACCGACCTTTCGGCTATTATTAAATTGTTAAATGATTAAACACTGGGTTTTCTTAAAACGTTAGTAACTGTTTTCAAAATATCACGTTTCTGTAACTATTCAAGATCGATTTTCACAACGAGCATAGTTTTCTAAAATAATAACATCTTTTTAAGAGTACACATTAAGCGAATCTTGCTTTTACAAACAAACAACGAAATTTGGAGTTTCAAAAAGAGACGCAACATTCTTTACAATCGCTTAGCTTTTCAACTACCTTTTAATGTGACACGCTAGATCCGGCCATAACATCTAGGCCGGGTTTGGGGTGTTACAGATAATGGCTATATAATGATATGAAACTCTAATGATGGTTTTGTGTTCTTCTGTTATTGCTAACATGTTTCACTGTATTTGATATTTATGTCTATTTAAATAACTATTCGACTCACACTGAGCTTCCATAAGCTCACCCCCCGTAATGTTTAACTTTTCAGGTAAACATCAAAACTAGGACCAGACTCGGCATATGAAGAATCACATTGGACCTCAAACTATTTTTAATAAAGTATTAATCAGTCTCTATTTGTTTTGGTTTGTAAATTTTTAATTATTTCTGATCGGTGGCTTGGTAACTTTTTGTTTGAGGATTTTTGAATGCATGGATTACTCAAGCATAATAATTGAAAAATGCATGATATCAGGCTTAAGTAAAATTTGACATTGTTCCCTAATTTTCGCTGCATTGCAAAGGTACTGTTTTTGAAAAAAATCAATAAGGCAACTAGATTTCCAAAATGACTTGAAAAATGGTTTTTTTTCTATTGCATTAGTTTAACATCGAGTTTTTATAAACAAGAGTGACAAGCAAACGGTTTTTTTTCTAAAACAACACTATCAACAATAAAATGAATCTTAAGTACAGTTGTCCTAATAAATGAATGTTTTAAACTAAAACAAAAGTACAACTATGGTTTTTCTCTAAAATGAGTTTACTTAAGGTCTTCAAAAGTAGCGTAAGTTAGCTTAGCCATTTCAGTGGCTAATGTAGCCTTCTCAATCTAGTCTAACGTCTAGGCCGGGTTTAAGAGGTTACAAGTCGATTCTCATCCAACTAAGCCAGAATTGGAACTTAATTATGTCCAAATCAGCCACTAATGTTTTATTGACTTTTTAGTAGAAACCGCCAACTTACGATTTCTTTCAATTTAACCCCTAATTATTCCTAATTTTTCGAATTTAAAGAAAATTGGGTGTGACAATTTATTATTTAAGTACTTATATATTGATATACTATATTGAACAAAAAGATAAGTTAGAATTCTAAGTACTTCTAAGCTTTCACAAGCTTAACGTGGTATTTTGAATGCATAGGTAAATATCGTCTTGAATGCATTTTTTGAAGTGGTAATAGAGTAGAATGTACATAGGATTAGAAAAATATGAATTTTTGTTGTAAAGTAACTAAGTAGTTTCAAAACTATGTCATATATGCCTAATATCATAATGTAATTTGGGATAATCTTCCTTAGATGGATATACTCATGTGTTATATGAGATTTTTGAATGATAATTTGATATATTTTTAGTCCTAAAAGTGTTTTATAAATGTTATGAAATGTTTGAAGATAATTTTAATTTAGTTTTAGGAGTTTCAGTTATGTTTTGGGAAATTTGTCTTCGACGCAACAGCACAAGTCAGTGTCCTCGCATTGGAGTCAATAGAGTAATTTGTTCTCAATGTCGGGACATCAAAAGATTAGCATCGCGACATCATTCAATGTCGCGACACCTATTTTTCAGTGTCGCGACATTGACCCTATTTACCTTGTTTTGACCCGAATAAGCCTCGAATGGTCCCTATTTGTAACCAAATTTTAATAAAAGTCTAGAAATGACTTGAATAACTTGAAAAGACTCTATTTATGTTAAAACAAAGTCTTGAAATTGATGCTCAAGTTAAGTTAGCCTTAGTGTCTAATCTGTTGTAATTTGGTGTAGCATATTAAACTAGTTTTCACACTTGAGGAGCTTGAATATAAGCATTTTCATTATGTTTTAGTTAAGTTTGTATAGTTTAGTTTAAATCCAATAAAAAGTGTATTTGGAGTATTTTATTGACCTTAGGGGCCGAATGAGGCCTAAAGGTGAGCTAATGTACTTAGTGAGTGTGCAGGAGACCATTAGAGGGCGTACAAACTCAATACTAATCGTTGTGTTGTAACATGGGAAGTTCAATGTCGCAACATAGGGAGCAGAATGCAAGAATCTCGAGACTACCTTTGGTGTTGAGACACAGTCATTGGATGTCGCAACACACCCTTGAAGCTACCCTGAACCTGAGCATACTTTTTTCGATGTCACGACACAAGCATCAGGGTTTCGCGACATCGATCCTTTACGAGAAACACCTATGAGCCAGGGGTGTTTCGGTTCGCACAATCAAAAGTTAAATACTAGAGCGTTAGCTGACCTTGGGTTGAGGACGACGACAACCCTAAATCTATAAATAGGCTCTTAAACACTTGTTAAAGGACAACTTTTCATATTATTAGTTTCCTTTGTAAAATTTAGTTTTTTGTTTATTTTTCTTTCTCTTAGGGTTTACACTTCTTTTCAGTTCTTTTCATTCATGTTCTTAGGAGAACTTGATTTGTAGACGCAATCAAATGTTTAAGGATTTTAGCACTTCATATATCAAATAGAAACAGGATTCTTTAAACTCTACTCTTGTTTTATTCTTTATGCATATATCAAGTATCAAGTTTAAGATGTTTATTGATTCCATGAGGAACTAATCATCTTATTGGGGATTAGCAAGTGAAGGTATGATCAATTAACTGTTTTATAGGGTTACTCAACAGATTAGCTGGTTAAGAGAGAAAGAACCTAAACCCTAGGCCTGACAACCCTAGGAAGTCATCAAGGTGGAAATTAACATAAAATTGGTATGGCCTATCTGTGAACACCTTCACCCCAAACTGATTTGGACTATGAGGTCTTAAGATAAGTAGTTATTGTCGACTCATTATTTTAATGGAAGATCAAAAGATCCTGCTGGGATAGCGACTAGTTGATTGACGAGGAACCCTAAGCGACAGTTAATGAGGATTATCGAAGTGAGCTAATCACCCATGCTTACGTTTGATTCAGTTTATAATCTAGTTTTCTGGAGACTCCTTTTATTTATGTTATTTTAGTTCTTTAATTATAAAAACCAAAAACCCTTTTATTTATGTTTATTCGTAATATAGTTTATTTAAAATACTAATTAGATCTATTGATGTTTAGGTTAGAATTAATTTAGTACTAGCCTCCTTCGGGTACAATCCTCAAAATACTTGCGAAGTGTTTCATTGTAAACAAACTAAACTACAACCTAATGCGAGTCTCAAGGCCCAATTTTAGACCCATGGATGTGATGGGCTCACATTACCTCAAGGCCCAATAATGAGGTCGAAGGCCAAGAAAATCCGAGCATGTAACGCCCCAAAAATTTAAGTCTTTAATTTTTGCATGATATGACACAAGTTGCTTGTTTGCTTTAATGGCTAAGTGATTTGGGTGTGTATGGGGGTGTGTGAGAAGCCTGGGTTCAAGTCTTGGCTTTAGCAGAATTTTTAGTTTTGCTCTTAAATGAATCTGGACACTGGCATATAGGCCTTATAAATATTAGTGCTTATTTTATGACACAAAAAGAGCTTGTGGTCTAGTGGCAAGGTGGCGTTGTAACACCCCAAACCCGTACCCGTCGCCGGATTAGGGTTATGAGGCATTACCGAACCCAACTCAGATCATCACAGTCATTTATCACAAATCATACATTTATCAAACCCAAAAGAGATTTAATTCATGCTTGTACCTTTCAAACCATTGAATCATCGAATATATGTTATTCAAATGTTTATTACAAGTTCGAGTATGCACCTTTCACTTTATACATATATAGTAAATATAAATACATCTATTACTTATTCAATTATCATCTTGTCATTTTACATATCAAACACATATACATATTTGATCATAAACTCTCATAGCACTCTATGGTGTATCCATTCACATAAGAAAGATTCAACCTAGGTTCGCATATAACATAACCAACTTCACAAAATTTCTTTTTTTTTATAATAAATTAATCACATATGTATCAAGATACATATATATATTAAACCGATACAACAAAATCAAGATTGTCCATTATACCATTAATTATAGACTCATCATCTATATCATTTCAAACCTGTCACTAGATCATCCACATATACGAATTTCACTTCATATCAACCCTGTTTCTTTCATTTTCATTTTATAACATTTAAAACATATATTTTCATGCATTTCTAACCTGAACCTAACTATTCAAATAGTATAACCGAACATACAATGCATGCTCATATATATATATATATACCAACTTTCCCAATTTATAACAAAGATATCCCATAACTCGTAGATTCATGGAACACAAATCTAAAACTCGATCATCCAATATCATATCATGCAAGCCGAGACATTTGTTCATCTTCACACCCAAGCTTTATCATAAAATACACTTCCAAATAAGTTCATTTCATAACCGAACAACCATATTAATATTTACTACTCAAAACTTACTTAAAACCCAATCGTTTCAAATATATAAGTCATAAAACCTACCTATTAAGCATAAAACATATATAAATATAAGTATATATATATATCACATACTCATTCATTTTCCAAGTAAAACATACACGCATCTCACATCAAGGATAGATTTATATCATCGAACATTAACATTAAGAACTAGCCACTTTCGCATGACTTTTATACATTAGCAAAATATCATTCAAAAACTTAGCTAGCCTATACATGCCTTAAGAACCAAGAGTCTAACGTTTTAGGTACCAACAAGAGCCGATAGTGTGAATGACTTCGGTGATGATCCCCTGAGCTCGTAGCTTGATAGAAATCTATAAAACGAACAATGAACACACAACAAGTAAGCTCACTAGCTTAGTAAGTCTTAAGCATCTGCTTTATAATATTCAATCATTCAAACATTTAAAGCAATCAATTCATAGCATTGAATGTACACTACTTAACTTATAATGTCACTATAGCCGGATATCCTTACCTCATTTAACCTATCCAATTTCATTTATTTTCCCAAATACACCATTTGCCAAATATAAAATAAACACATATTTATGTATATAATTATTCTTATACAAATACCATTAATCACTTTCATGCTCTCGAACAATCAATTTCCACTTGGCATAGTCTATACACAATATTTCTCAACCACATAAATAATACATTTCTTTCATCATTCTATTTTGATCATTAACATCACATATATAGTTGAATAACACATACCTCGTAATCAGATCAACAAGTTCAATTTCAAATATTCAGGCTTACTTGATTCATTTCATAACTTTATTAATATATAATCTAGGCTTGAAATTTCAACTCACCGGTATAGAACCTGCTAGGCATTAGCCCGAATCTTACACACCTAAGACTAAGCTCGCTAGACTCAAGGTCTGAAGTTTGAACACCGGCATTTAGCCTGCTAGGCAATAAACCTGAAATAATTCACCGGCACTAGGCCTGCTAGGCATAAAGCCCGATATAAATCACCGGCACGAAGCCTGCTATGCTTTAAGCCCGATAAATTTTCATCGGCACAAGGCCTGCTAGGCTCTAAGCCCGAGTATCAATATAGTTAATCATTCCATACACATTTCATAATGCCACCACCACTTGTATCACTTATATTTCATAATTCTATCACATATTATCACATTCAATTAAGCTTATTCACATTACATAAATAAAATCAATTCATCCTTATAAAATTCACATTCGGCCACTTCATATATTTATTCCCAACATTTTCAAATTTCAACATTTAATAAAGTACGTAAATAATTTCCGACATATATTTGCTTAAAGACTTACCTCGACTATCGACGGACAACGTAGACCGGCTATTCGATAACCTTCGCCTTTCCCCGATCCAAATCCATTTTTCTTTGTTCTTGATCTAAACACATTAAAATTTAGCTCATTCAAGCACATTTCATCTCAATTTAGTCCCAAAACACATAAACAGGCAAATTACCAATTTACCCCTATTGTTTCACATTTTTATAATTTAATCCTATTTGCATAAAACACAAAATACACAAAATTTCATTAAACCATACAAGGGCCGAATGTTCATAGGGACCACACTAGTCCATTTATTTCATTTATTTTGCATTTTAATCCCTCAACAATTTGACTTTTGCAATTTAGCCCTAAATATTCAATTTTACCAAAATTTCCATTCCAAAACTTGTAGATTTCTAACATAACTTTAATATTTTTTTATCAAACATCATAAAACACCAACATTTAGCCCTGGCCGAATATCAAGCATGCTCAAATTCAAAAATTCTAACATGGGTCAACTAATATTCGAAGCAACGATCTCAAAAACGTAAAAATTAATAAAAACCGACTAAAAACTCACCTTGAATTTAAGCCTAGAATTACCGAAAATAAAAAGAACTCAAAGCTTTCTTCTTCCTCCAATATTCGGCCAAGAAAGAACCAAAAAGATGATGGCTTTATTTTATGTTATTTTAACATATATGATAAGTAATTGTTTAATTACTAATTTAACCTTTCAAATAAAATAAAACTAATATATAACTTAAGGTTATTTATGTCATATGCCACCCACTAACTTAAAAAATGGGCTAATTTCCATTTTAATACCCCATATTAAAAAGCCATCATCATTTAAGCACTTTCCACTATAGTATGCAACTTTTACACTTTACGCGATTTAGTCCTTTTTGTTAAATTAAACACTCAAACGATAAAATTTTTATACGAAATTTTCACACATCATAAATCACATATAATTAGCACCAAAAATAATATTTAAAATTTTTTTGGACTCGGATTCGTGGTCCCGAAACCACCGTTCCGATTGGGTTCATATTCGGACTGTTACAACTCTCTCCCCCTTAGGAATTTTCGTCCCCGAAAATCTTACCGTTGAACAAAGTCGGATATCGTTGCCTCATTGAATCCTCAGGCTCCCACGTAGCCTCTTCAACTCCGTGCCGATTCCATAGTACTTTCACTAATGGAATCCTCTTGTTTCTCAACTCTTTCATTTCCCGAGCTAAAATACAGATCAGTTCCTCCTCATACGTCATATCGGATCGAATTTCAATCTCAGATGGAGCGATCACATGTGACGGATCTGATCTATATTTACGAAGCATTGAAACGTGAAATACATTGTGTATCTTTTCTAATTCAGAGGGCAACTTCAATCTATAAGCAACAGGCCCAATACGATCGATGATCTCGTACGGTCCGATGAATCTCGGACTTAGTTTGCCTTTCCGACCAAATCGGAGTACCTTCTTCCACGGAGAAACTTTCAAGAATACCTGGTCTCCGACCTGAAACTCAATGTCTTTGCGTTTCAAATCAGCGTAGGACTTTTGACGATCCAAGGCAGTTTTTAAACTATCTCTGATTATAGCCACTTTCTATTCTGTCTCTTTAATCAATTCAACCCCGTGTATCTTATTTTCACTGAGCTCGGTCCAGTACAACAGTGTACGACACTTGCGGCCATATAGAGCTTCGTAAGGTGCCATTTTGATACTAGATTGAAAACGGTTATTATAAACAAATTCAATCAAAGGTAAGTATCTTTCCCACGTACCTTCAAACTCAAGGATGCAACATCTCAACATGTCCTCAAGTATCTAAATGGTTCGTTCAGACTGACCGTCTGTCTGCGGATGAAAGGCTGTGCTAAAGTGGAGTTTAGTACCCAAAGCATCTTGCAACTTCTTCCAAAACCGCGATGTGAATCTCGGGTCTCTGTCTGAAACAATGGAACTCGGCACACCATATAATCTCACAATTTGAGATACATACAACTCAGCAAGTTTATTGAGCGAATAGTCTGTACAAACCGGCACAAAGTGAGTTGATTTGGTCAGTCTATCCACTATAACCCAGACTGCATCTTTCTTGCTCGGTGTCGTAGGCAAACCAGATACAAAATCCATAGTGATTCTATCCCATTTCCATTCAGGTATCATGATCGGCTGAAGTAACCCAGAAGGCACTTGATGCTCGGCTTTTACTTGCTGACAAATTAAACACTTTGAAACAAATTCAGAAATATCTCGTTTCATGCCAGGCCACCAATAGAACTATTTCAAATCATTATACATTTTCGTGCTACCCGGATGTATCGATAGTCGACTATTATGAGCCTCGTTCAAAATCATCTGAATCAAATCCACATTCCTCGAAACACATATTCGGCCTTTGAAGTTCAAACAATCATTTGCATCAATTCAAAACTCTGACTCTGCATCATTTTCACACTGAACTCGTCTAGCAATCATATCTTTATCAATTTTCTGTGCATCACAAATTTGCTGAATAAACATCGGTCTTGCTTTCAACCCGGCTATGATCGAACCATCACCAGACATAACCATATGTGCGTTCAACACACGAAGAGCAAACAATGATTTTCGACTTAAAGCATCCGCAACAACGTTAGCTTTCCCCGGATGGTAGTCAATCACTAATTCATAGTCTTTCAGCAGCTCTAACCATCTGCGTTGTCTCAAGTTCAAATCTTTCTGAGTCATCAAGTACTTCAGACTTTTGTGATCTGAATAGACATGACATTTCTCACCGAATAAGTAATGACGCCAAATTTTTAATGCGAACACAATGGCTGCTAATTCCAGATCATGAGTCGGATAATTTCTTTCATGAGGCTTCAATTGTCTCGAGGCATAGGCTATGACTTTACCCTCCTGCATCAAAACGCAACCCAAACCATTTAAAGAAGCATCACTATAAACAATAAATTATTTACCCGATTCAGGCTGAGCTAACACTGGAGCTTCGGTCAAAAGGGCTTTCAACTGATCGAAACTTTTCTGACACTTTTCCGACCACTCGAACTTGACATCATTCTGTAGTAGCTTTGTCAAAGGTGTAGCTATCATGGAAAAACCTTCGACGAATCGTCTGTAGTATCCTGCAAGTCCCAGAAAGCTTCGAATTTTGGAAACATTCTTTGGTGGCTTCCAATCAAGTATAGCCGATATTTTGTTCGGATCAACCCGAATACCTGATGCTGAAATGACGTGACCCAAAAATCTGACTTCCTTCATCCAAAATTCACACTTACTAAACTTTGCATACAACTGTTGATCTCGCAAAGTTTGTAGCACCAATCTCAAATGCTCGACATGTTCGATTTCATCTCTGGAGTAGATCAGGATATCGTCTATAAACACTACCATAAACCGATCCAAATACTGTCTAAACACCCGATTCATCAAATCCATAAAAATAGCAGGTGCACTAGTAAGTCCAAAAGGCATGACTAGGAACTCAAAATGTCCGTACCTTGTTTGGAATACAGTCTTTGGCACATCGGAATCTCTGACTCGCAACTGATAATAACCCGATCTCAAATCTATCTTCGAAAACACTGAAGCCCCTTTCAACTGATCAAACAAGTCATCAATCTGAGGCAACGGGTATTTATTCTTTATAGTCACCTTATTCAGCTGCCGATAATCAATACACATTCGCATAGTTCCATCTTTCTTTTTCACAAATAGAACTGGTGCACCCCAAGGAGAAAAGCTCGGTCGTGCAAAGCCTCTATCTGTCAACTCTTGCAACTGTGCTTTCAACTCTTTCAATTTAGTAGGTGCCATCTGATACAGAGCTATCGAAATCGAAGTCGTTCCCGGTACTAATTCAATACCAAACTTTACCTCTCGAACTGGCGGTAAACTCGGTAATTCTTCAGGGAACACCTCTGGGTATTCAAATACAACTGGTACGGATTCAATCTGCTTTTCGGACACTTTATTATCCAACACATAAGCCAAGTAAGCTTCACATCCTTTTCTCACATACTTACGAGCTAACATTGAGGATATTACTGTCGGTAACCCATTCAAGTCATTAGATTCAATCCGGATGATCTCACCGTTCTGACATCTCAAATCAATAATCTTTCTTTTGCAATTCACCACTGCATCATGCAAAGTTAACCAGTCCATTCCCAAAATTACATCGAACTCGTCGAAAGGCAACAACATTAAATCAGCTGGAAAGCAGGAATCTCGAATCATCAACGGGCAACCTTTACACACTTTATCAACGAAAACATATCTACCCAAAGGGTTGGACACACGAATTACAAACTCAGTAGACTCAACAGGCAGAGTCTTACTGGATACTAGAGTTTCACACACATATGAATGAGTCGAACCAAGATCAATCAATGCAATCACAATAGTATCATAAAGTGTGAAAGTACCGGTAATGACATCTGGGGAAAAAGCATCCTCTCTGGCTCGTATAGCATAAGCTCTAGCGGGTGCTCGAGCCTCTTATCGAACTGCAGTGTCCTTCGTCCCTCTCTGACTACCACTTACATTGCCTGAATGTCTGGGTGGTCTGCCTCGTGCTGATGTGTTGCTCGGTTTAGTGTTCTGAACCGTATTTTGGTCAGCTATCATCGGGCACTCTCGAATAAAATGGTCCGACGATCCACATTTAAAGCAGGACCGATCATGGAATCTACAACTCCCAGAATGCCATTTTCCACAATGCTTGCACTCACCGGTTCAAAATTGAACATTACCAACACTAGCCATCGAAGTGGCTCGGGAACTCACCGAGGTCGATCTCGTCTAGACAGTGCTCAAGTAGCTTTATCTCGGCCTAAGTCATCTTTGAACTTCTTAGACGCTGAATGGAAAGTCTTACTCGATGATCTTTTCGAGTGTCTCTAGCTTCTATTTCACCTTTCTTTTTCTTTCCCAAGCTCTTCAGCTTTGCAAGCTCGTTTGACAAGTACTACGAACTCTTTGATTTCAAGAATGCCAACAAGCAACTTTATGTCTTCATTCAGACCGCCTTCAAATCTTTTGCACATAATGGCTTCAGTTGATCTACACTCTCGGGCATAACGGCTCAATCTGACAAACTTCCGCTCATATTCCGTCACATTCATACAACCCTATTTTAGTTCCAGAAATTCTTTTCGTTTCTGATCAATGAATCTCTGACTGATATATTTCTTACGGAACTCGATCTGGAAGAAATCCCAAGTCACTTTTTCTTTCGGAACCACTGATACTAGTGTATTCCACTAGTGATATGCAGTGTCCCGAAGTAGAGATATAGCACACTTCAGGCATTCACCTGGAGTACAGGATAGCTCATCAAGTACCCGAATAGTGTTATCGAGCCACATCTCAGCTCGTTCTGCATCGTCATCATTATTAGCTTTGAATTATTCGGCCCCATATTTCCTGATTTTATCAACAGGAGGCCTACTAGATCTCATCGGATCTAACATCGAAGGTGCTGAAGGTACCGGAGTTGGATTATTCGGGGTGGAGGTTGTTGTACAGCTGGGTTAGTCTGAATGAACTGTGTAAACCATTCATTCATCATCTGGTAGAAGGCTTGCTTAGCCTCCCCCTCATGGCTACCCGAGGCAGGTCGAGAGTCTACCGGTGCTGACCCGCGTGCGCGATTAGGCGCTACACTCTATACATTATCCGCTATGGCTTTATCAGGATCCATTTACTATATAAAACACAGTTTGAAATGTCAGAAGTCAGTACACTATCATTTATATAATTAAGGCATGTATAGCTAGACTCACACGCGCTACGGTAGTCCTAGAATCGACTAAACCGTAGCTCTGATACTAATCAAATGTAACACCCCAAACCCGTGCCCGTCGCCAGATTAGGGTTATGAGGCATTACCGAACCCAACTCAGATCATCACAGTCATTTATCACAAATCATACATTTATCAAACCCAAAAGAGATTTAATTCATGCTTGTACCTTTCAAACCATTGAATCATCGAATATATGTTATTCAAATGTTTATTACAAGTTCGAGTATGCACCTTTCACTTTATACATATATAGTAAATATAAATACATCTATTACTTATTCAATTATCATCTTTTCATTTTACATATCAAACACATATACATATTTGATCATAAACTCTCATAACACTCTATGGTGTATCCATTCACATAAGAAAGATTCAACCTAGGTTCGCATATAACATAACCAACTTCACAAAATTTCATTTTTTTATAATAAATTAATCACATATGTATCAAGATACATATATATATTAAACCGATACAACAAAATCAAGATTGTCCATTATACCATTAATTATAGACTCATCATTTATATCATTTCAAACCTGTCACTAGATCATCCACATATACGAATTTCACTTCATATCAACCATGTTTCTTTCATTTTCATTTTATAACATTTAAAACATATATTTTCATTCATTTCTAACCTGAACCTAACTATTCAAATAGTATAACCGAACATACAATGCATGCTCATATATATATATACCAACTTTCCTGATTTATAACAAAGATATCCCATAACTCGTAGATTCATGGAACACAAATCTAAAACTCGATCATCCAATATCATATCATGCAAGCCGAGACATTTGTTCATCTTCACACCCAAGCTTTATCATAAAATACACTTCCAAATAAGTTCATTTCATAACCGAACAACCATATTAATATTTACTACTCAAAACTTACTTATAACCCAATCGTTTCAAATATATAAGTCATAAAACCTACCTATTCAGCATGAAACATATATAAATATAAGTATATATATATCACATACTCATTCATTTTCCAAGTAAAACATACACGCATCTTACATCAAGGATAGATTTATATCATCGAACATTAACATTAAGAACTAGCCACTTTCGCATGGCTTTTATACATTAGCAAAATATCATTCAAAAACTTAGCTAGCCTATACATGCCTTAAGAACCAAGAGTCTAACGTTTTAGGTACCAACAAGAGCCGATAGTGTGAATGACTTCGGTGACGATCCCCTGAGCTCGTAGCTTGATAGAAATCTATAAAACGAACAATGAACACACAACAAGTAAGCTCACTAGCTTAGTAAGTCTTAAGCATCTGCTTTATAATATTCAATCATTCAAACATTTAAAGCAATCAATTCATAGCATTTAATGTACACTACTTAACTTATAATGTCACTATAGCCAAATATCCTTACCTCATTTAACCTATCCAATTTCATTTATTTTCCCAAATACACCATTTGCCAAATATAAAATAAACACATATTTATGTATATAATTATTCTTATACAAATACCATTAATCACTTTCATGCTCTCGAACAATCAATTTCCACTTGGCATAGTCTATACACAATATTTCTCAACCACATAAATAATACATTTCTTTCATCATTCTATTTTGATCATTAACATCACATATATAGTTGAATAGCAAATACCTCGTAATCATATCAACAAGTTCAATTTCAAATATTCAGGCTTACTTGATTCATTTCATAACTTTATTAATATATAATCTAGGCTTGAAATTTCAACTCACCGGTATAGAACCTGCTAGGCATTAGCCCGAATCTTACACACTGGCACTAAGCCTTCTAGACTCAAGGTCCGAAGTTTGAACACCGACATTTAGCCTGCTAGGCAATAAACCTAAAATAATTCACTGGCACTAGGCCTGCTAGGCATAAAGCCCGATATAAATCACCGGAATGAAGCCTGCTAGGCTTTAAGCCCGATAAAATTTCACTGGCACAAGGCCTGCTATGCTCTAAGCCCGAGTATCAATATAGTTAATTATTCCATACACATTTCATAATGCCACCACCACTTGTATCACTTATATTTCATAATTCTATCACATATTATCAAATTCAATTAAGCTTATTCACATTACATAAATAAAATCAATTCATCCTTATAAAATTCACATTCGGCCACTTCATATATTTATTCCCAACATTTTCAAATTTCAACATTTAATAAAGTACGTAAATAATTTCTGAAATATATTTGCTTAAAGACTTACCTCGACTATCGACGGACAACGTAGACCGGCTATTCGATAACCTTCGCCTTTCCCCGATCCAAATCTGTTTTTCTTTGTTCTTGATCTAAACACATTAAAATTTAGCTCATTCAAGCACATTTCATCTCAATTTAGTGCCAAATTGGGACTCTGGCACTCAAGATTTTGGCCAAGAGAGGTATACTGCTCATTTGGGTTTTTTTCTCTCTTTGGCGAATGTGGTAGGTTCTTTTGGCATTTTTCTCGGCTCACTTTTCCTTGTTGCATTTTTCTTTCTTCTCCTCTGTCGAATTCACTTTTCTTCCCTTCCATTCATCGGCTTTTGGTCAGTCAATAGGTCAATTTTGTGAGCAACTCTTCCTTTTCTTTTCTCCCTTTTTCTCTTCCTCAAGCTGTACTCTCTTTTAGCCGAATATCCCTTGCCTTCCAATCGGTTCACCTTGTCAGAATATTTCTCCTTTTACCTTCTAGTTTGGCCGAATATCACCTTTTGTTTTATCACTCTCTGTGCCGATCTTCTCTTTGTTGTTTCTTGTTGTTCTAGTGCTGCAAGTGTTTCTGATTATCGGTAAAGTGTTTATACTCCTCACTTTTTGGATTAAACCTGTTCTCTTCTATTCTTTTAAAAATCGAATACCCTCTTATTTATCCTTTGATTACCGACTATTGTTTCCTTCTTCACGATGTGTTACTCGTTGCGATTCTAGGGTTTTCCTCGATAAGTGGTGGAGTGTAAATGGTTTTGAAGTAGTCGCAACCCTTGTTCTCAGCGTTCAATCAAGGTAATACGTTACCCTACTTTTGGAGTGTAGGTCGTATGCTGATTATGTTCTGTAGGATATCATTGTGGATTGAGGCCACTTATATGGCCTACCTTGGTTAATGAGATCGGTGTTGTGGTACAGATAATCTATAAAGGCGTGTGATCACTTCTGGTTAGCGGTTTTGGAGGACTAAAGTCGCCTCATTCAAGCAAGGTAAGGATGGTGGTTTTGGATTAAGTGTCAATAAGAGGACGTTTTACCGTAATGATTAAACCCTAACAATTAAAGGACTGGCATTGGGTCATGTTTGAATCTAGGTTGGGTGCTCGTGGAACTTGGAGCGGTTTCGTAAACAGGTGTGTATTCACACTGTTTTGACTGTAGTACGGTAAAAGCCGAAAAGTCGAAAAGTTGGAAGATTGGGCTTTGAGGTCACATGGGCATGCGAACGCTCGTGTGGTCAAATCGAGCCCATGAATTAAGGGCGTATGACTGTGGAGGCCTCCATGAGCATTTTCATGGGCTTAGGTCGTATTGGGCCACGTTGGGCCGAAATGGGCTGTGTGGGCCCAATGGGCTCGTGGGCCCCACACGGATGAAATCCACGATTTGTGGCATATACTAGATTGGGCTATGTAGGTCTCATAGCCGTGGCGAAATCTAGGCTGAACGGGCCGCACGAGCTTGTGGGCCCACTTGGGCCGAGTAATGGGCCTTGGGCCCATTTACACTATTATGACCATTTAGGTTACTGGAGTCGCTTGGGGCGACTGCGGACCTTCTGAGAGGTTGATATCTGCACCGAGACCCCAAAGTAGGTAAAATGACCAAAATACCCCTAAATGGTGAAATGACTATTCTACCCCTAATAAATGGAAATGACCGTTATACCCCTAAAGGTAGGTTGACTGATGTGTTCATGATTTGTAGATGACTGTTACTGAGTATGA
Source organism: Gossypium sturtianum (assembly GCA_025698515.1). Taxonomy (NCBI): domain Eukaryota; kingdom Viridiplantae; phylum Streptophyta; class Magnoliopsida; order Malvales; family Malvaceae; genus Gossypium; species Gossypium sturtianum. The sequence goes on from CM046950.1 coordinate 31,311,327, forward strand.
CATTCTGCATATTCGTATGATTGATGACATGACATACTGCATGGGATTGGGATACTTTTATGGAGGAAGTATATCATCTCGTGGCTTTGCCACATATCTCTATCGCGCTTTTTTCGCAATATCATCGCATCGCGCTTTTGCTGCAATATTGGTGTGTTGGCTGGGTGGGTCAATTTTATCCCCACATGGTGTGTTGGTGGTACAGAGTAGTGTGTTGGCTGGATTGGGATGGGTTGCATTTTTGCACTGTACTGATATGGTATTGGGCTAAGGCCCACACTGTTACTGTGTTGGGCTAAGACCCACACCGCATCATACATTACTAAATAGGGCTCGTGCCCGCATCATTACGCATGTGATATATCGATCGACGATAGGGGATTACACACTGAGTTTTCGTAAACTCACCCTTTCCTTTTTACTGTGTAGGTAATCCTCAGCCATAGGCGATTTGATGCTGTGAGGGACTCGGAGGTGGCCACACAACTGCAGCTGTTCTATTTTTGCTTTCATTTAAGTTTAAAGTTTATTTGGGTTTTGTTTATGTAATAAGGCCATTTATGTTTGTTTAAATTTTAATTGGGCTTTGTTTACTTATTTTAAACTGCTAGTTTAGGAGAAGACGAATTTTCAAAATAATTACAGTTTCCAAAGACACGAAATTTAAACAGTAGAGTTTTTCAAAGGCTTCCGCGATTTTAAATCAACTTAGTATAACAATAGCAGATAATAAGGCAAATGTTTTTGACTAGATGAGTTGTTATATAAAAATAAAGGGGTTTTAAACTTAGAAACGAATTTTTACCAACAAGTCCAAATTTTCGAAAGACACTTCGATGTGACACGCTAGATTCGACCATAACGTCTAGGCCGGGCTTGGGGTGTTACAGAGCAAGATTGAACAGGACCATCCAAGACTTTGTTACCAAGGCCCTAGATGCGTACACGACCGAAAAAGAAAATCAAGATTCACTTTCTTATTTTCAAGAAAATTAAGAAACCGAATTTTTGTCCAATTTTGCTGTTTCGGACAATTTCAAGAATCAAGAAAATCAAGATTTCAAATCTTGGAAATCTTGGTCCAAGAAACCGAATCTTATAACCAAGGAGCATTGGATTTCAAGTACGAGCTTGAAGGAGCCAATTTTGAGAGCAAACGGATCACAAGACCAGGTTCTTGAAAAAAATGGCCCATTAAGATGTCTACAAGCCCATCATGAAGTTTGAAAAGTAATTTAATTGAATATCAGGACAAATTATCAAAATGGCTCAAATTGTAAAATATTTAAACAATAAGTCCAGTTTTATTTTAATAGATGGATCATCATGTAAGAATTCAGCCCAAGGCGCCCATTTAATTCATTTGGTTGAATTCCCATTAAAAGTCCACATTTCGAATTATTTTGTTTTTTATTTATTTGATGAGATGTCATGTTAGTTACTCCATTAGGGTTAGGAAAACTTATTTTGGAGGCCTATAAGTAGCATGGATGTTCACCCTTATACACATACAATTGATTTATGTTTTTTTGAGTTAATAATAATTCTCTTTGAGTTTTTCTTCAAGAATTGCTCTTGAGTTTCTTTTAGAACCTATTTTAATAATCTTTTAGGTTTTGGGAATCATCTTCAAGCTTTTTCTTGCCAAGATCTCTTTCTTGGAGGGGTAATTAGAGCCATTGAAAGGAGTTGTGGATTCTTAATGTTTCCAAGGCTTCTTAGGACGTCATCTTCTATTTTTTATCCTTAACTTATTATTTCTTGCTTATTTAAGTTAGTTCTTGCTATGTTGGCTTGCTGATTTTATTGATTTTCATTCTAGGTTAAAGTTGTTTCAAGAAAGAAGTTGTCCTATCTTGTTCCATCAAGAAACACATCAAAATTAGAAGTTTTAATCTTTTCTTGTTGTTTCAAACATTCTTGCACAAAACAGTTTGCTTTTGTCTTTAAAATCACTTCTAACAAATCTGTTTGTGTTTTGTTTTTTCCAGATCTAGTTGAGGCATTTTCTTGAGGTCCAAGGATAATTTCTTTCCTTCCAAGAAACCCTAATTCGTTCTCTTTTGGACTCTTTACCAGTCGATTCATCTTTCTTTTGATTTATTTTCGTTTGACTCTCCTTTGTGACAACTAAATTGTTTTCGTTGTTTATTGTTTCAGTTTATGTTCTTCTAGAGATTTAGGATAAATTCGCGACTTTGACAAACTTTACGATCCGCTTCCGCATTCATCTGTCTCATTCTTTATCACAACCTGATCCCTATACTTTCGGACACCACCTCAAATTCCATATATTTTGTAGCAGTATTCACACTCTGGACGTTAGTACGTCCGAAGGCAATCAAGTTGTTGGCGCGTTGCCGGGGAGGAAACATTACTAAATTAGTTTTAATCTTTGCATTCAATAGAATAATTAGGAAATTTTTGAATTATAGATACGATTCGTATTTTTAACTTTACTAATTTAGTTTAATAACTTCTTTCTTTTTCTTTTTCAATTTTAGTATATGCCTTAGAGGAGAGGAACATTTGTTTAGTAGATCACTAATTCATAGAGACTAAGGCAGCAAAGATCTCTTGATTATGGATGAAATTGATTACATGTGGTCTAACAATGAGATGATCTTTGATGACGAAATATACGAGGAGGGAGTATATGAAGAATGGGAAATTATGGAGAATCAAGAATTACTCATGATCAAGATAAGTCAATGTGGAAATGAAGCCTCAACGCACTAGTGGAATAATGACCAAGGTACTGATATAGTCAAACAACCACATGAGTTCACTGGTAATTTGTATGAGGTTCTTGGAGAAGATCATGATATGCCCGAACATTCAGGCAAGCCTCCCTATGATTCGTGTGAGATGCCTTCACATGAAACCACCAGAATTAACAACTCTAAGGTATTATCAAATATGTCAAACATGATGGCACAAATGATTAAAATGATGCAAGAAATATCCGAAGCACGACCTCCAAAGAAAGAGGACATGTCTGATGCTCATAACTCGGATCATAAGAACCATGGTATTATCGATGACCATGATGAGATTTATGGTGAGATTCAATCAGAGCTTGTAACTGAAGGTCATGTGGATGAGTTGAACATAGTTGAAATGGTCTCTGATCCAATTGACATAGCAGCGGAACTAACCGTAAATGTAGAAGTGAAAGATGAACTAACCACTAACATAGAGCCTAAACCGATATTAAATGAAAGTGTAGAAGAGCCAATACACTTTTTGGCCATAGCAAGTGTACAAAAGCCAATACACTTTCTAGCCATAGCAGAGAAGGTGCCAACCGATAAGGTCGAGGAGTTTGATTCATTCTCATTCGACAATGGAAGCAAGGCTTGAGTAACCAAAGCCTCATGCAATAGGAAGAGGAGGAAGCTCGAATCAATAATACCCCAAAAAACAATTTGGGGTTGACTCGGATTTGGTACTAATGAATATCCTTAAACTCTCTTAGTTGGCTTGGTGGCTAAGAGTTGTTTACCCATACAACCCACCCGAGTTTGAACCTCTAGATGAGTAACGGTAACCCTTTATTTGAGCAGCTCGCTTTAGATGTAATGTGTGCATGCGTGGAGACATGCAATCAAATATTGAGCCAATTGTTTTCTATTAAAAGCTTCAAATCAACCAATAAATTACAGGCCAAAATTCTCTTTCTACATTATATTTTCATGATTCTCAAATCTCATAATATCAAATCTTGTATGTTAATACGAAAGAATCCAAAATGGGTGAACATTATCTTTGGCCTAACCATTATAGGATGGAAGTTCTTCTTGAGGTACATTCACCTCCCTTTTATATCCTTCTATCAAAAGACCACAGACAACAGGCAACGGAAAAAGGAAACTAGACAATGGACAGCCTATTTATCTAAAGCTTTTATTAGCTTGTGTTAACCATAAATTTTTGTTTCTTGGAAATATATATATATATAATAAAAAAAACACAATAGTCACAAGTTTACAACTAATTCCATCATGGTCATGTCACATACGATAAGGTAGCAGTATACTGTTTTATGCTATGGATTATGATTTTAGTATATTTTTTCTAGTTACAGCCACATGGCAATCCACGTGCCGTGGTGTTGCCTCGGGATCACCAAAATTAATTTTCATTTCACGTGATTCCATATCGCTTCCACCAATGGCCAAAGCTCTTCTCTGTTTTTCTATGATCTGTTTTGCTCATCTATCCCCACCACTCTGTCTTTATTTCTCTAATTACCTTTTTATTTTACCAGCTGCTTACGGAATAAAGCCGGTTTAAAAAGCTCTCAAAATCTCTTTGCCAAAAACATATCCAATCAAACATTAAAAATGCTATTGTACTGCAACACTAACAAAAATATAAAACATATATATTAAAATTCAAGTCTAGAATCAATTTGGACAAAACAGTATTTAAATTTATTTGTTTGGATATTTTAGATAGTTTTTAATTTATGAAAAAATAAAATTTTGAAATAATATATGATAATTATTAAAAAATTATTAAAGTTTTATGTGTATATATGAATCACAATTCAAATTTTATGTGTGTAATTCCATCAAATCAAAATTCATATATTAAATTGCACATTTAAAATAAAGTTTATGTATAAATTTAGTATTTACCCCTTTTATAATTTAAGAAATAATGTATCAAATATTCAAATGAACACGAGCATTCATTTGTTCAAGTTTATTATGGACTTAATTTTTTAATAATTTTATAGTTTTATTTTTATTTTTTGTTGATAAGGCAGGGCTCTATGTTGATATGGATAATCACATTAACATAATAATAATTAACAATACTTTTAACACTAATAATCAACAACGAAAAGGTTTAATTAATATATTTTTATGTTTTTCGAAGGATTAACTTTCTTTTTTAAAAAATTTAGGGTTTTGAACTCTTAAGCCTAAAAATAGAAAATCCAATGGTGTCAATGTTTGGTTTTTCTTTTAGTCCAGTTAAGTATAAAATTTTCAGTGGTTAGGTGCAGTAAATAATCAAAAATAAGTTTTTGTAATGAAACATTTGATAGTGTTTGAAATTGGTATTGGAATTAAAAATTTCACCGCCCCAATTCTTTTATCCTGAAAGTGTTACGTATACTGACGGCATGCCATGTGCATGAGGTAAATGATGAAACAAATTATTAAGGTTAAGGAAAAGAAATCATGTCTGAATCCCTGATCTAATGTAGGGTTATACAGAATATAAAAAGGAAATTGTAGGATTATACTTTTGTCATCGCTTCTAAGTTAATAAAGAAATTACTGACAATTATATTTCTTAATTTTGAAAACCTTTCACTTATTAAATCAATAATCATAAAATAGTAGAGAGAAATAGATTGTTACTCACAATTGAATTGAGAGAGATAAAAAGATGAATGGAGAAAATAGGAAGAAACCCATTTCTTAGTTTAAGTGCAATGTACGGGTTTGTACTTTCCAAATGAGAAAGGAAATGGCAGTTGTGGGTAGTAGTAATTAGGTTAAAGATCTGCTCTCACTCACAGAGAATGGTGGGTATAATAAAACTAAAATCTCACCCAACGTGAACATGAAGCAAAACTTTTTGATATTTATATAAAAATTATTTCTTTTGAAAAAAGTGGTCCCTTACAGCTATCTTTGCAGTGCCTGCTGGCCGACCTCCATGCATCTGTTTGCTCGCTTCTGAAACATGAAGCAAGCTATTTAGTATTTACTAACGAACCACTCCCTTCAAATATGCATTGTTTTAATGTAAATTGGAAACTGTAAACAAAATAATTATATATCAACTTGTAACATTTCATTTTAATTAAGAGGAGTGGCAGAAGAACCACTAATGTTGAAAGGAGCATGTGTGGATGAGTAAATTATGTTTTGTATAAACCTAAATCACAAGGTAAATGCTGGATGAATATAACATAACTACCTTTACCCTCTTCCCATTTCTACGTTCGTGTTAATTCACCATTGCATATACCTTTATTTACTATTCAAAGTTCACAAATATCACCATTTCTTAAAAACAATAATAATATCATGATAATTTTTATAAATATATATATATATCTACTCTTTTAAAAACCTCCATTCATCAAAATACTACCCACTTACAAATCGATATACTATTTAAAATCCTAATTCGGTTGGTGTCCCAAGTCACCCGTGCCCCAACTCGGTTAGAGAAATTACTAAAATATCACTTCGTATTTAAAATGAGTTATATTATTTAAGTGTACTTTAGTTTTTTTTAAATTTTTTAAAAAATTAAAATTATGGATATGGTAGAATTTGAACCGTACATCAATTACATTAATAAAATCTTAAATTTACAACTCAACCAAAAAATTATTTCAAAACTTTTTATACATTTTAATTTTATTATGCACACTTATTATTATTGCATGTTGCATAGGTATGTTATTATTATTAATTTCAAGTATTACATTTTATTATTTAATATATCTTATTTTTAAAAGCATATGTATTCTAAATACGTTATTTTTACATGCATACACATGTGATAAAAGTTCTAGTTTTAATTCAATTAATTTAACATTTAAAAAATACTATCCATTCTATTATTTATTTTTAAATTTTTATTTTATTTTATTTTATTTTTTCACAATAAATTTCAATTTATATATAATTGCTTTCATAAAAGAAAGTTATATAAAGACAAATACACATTTTATAATATATATACTATTAGCATTTTTATTGTTGCAAGAACCTAAAGGTTAAAAGTAGAAAATTCAGAAACCTTTACAATATGAACTGATGAAAATTTTGGCTATGTGATTTGCACCGACTCATTTTGCGTAACTTTGATCGCTCGAACTAAAACATTAGTATATGAATAATGTTAACTATATATAAGAATACTATCTTTTAACAATAAATAATAAAAAGTTAGGCTTTTAACAATTAAAACTTATCAATTTTAAACTTTAAAGATTAAACTTCAACCAATGTAAAGTTATAAACTTTAAAATTTAAAGTATCAAAATTAATCAATAAAAAAAAAGTAAAGATCTTATATAAGAATGGAAAGAAAAAAAAAAAAAAAAAAACAGGCGAAATCCCTAAATGCTTGTGTAAGTTTTTATGGAGCTTTCATCTAATATAATTAGTATATAAGATGATTTTGTTGTGAATAATTTCGTTGTTTAAGGTATACGATGATTTTTGGTTTAATGAATGAGGAATTTTTATTTATGAAATATTTTATTGAATATTTTATATATTAATGAATAAATATTTATATTTGAAATTTATTTATTTAATATTTTTATATTACATCAATTAAATATTTTAAAAAATATTAGATAAAATTTAAAATTATATACCCATAACAATTTCAATAAAAATACATTCCAACCATCGGTGCCATACTAACAATAATTACATATTTTATATGTAAATATAATGACAACCACATCCATGTATTTGTTCCTATTTACTACCACGATTAATTTAATATTTACTATGGTATAGTATATTATAAACTATACACAAACACATGCATGCATGAGGGATTAATTCATTTACTATATGACTCTTTTATCTATTTTATATATTAAATTATAGATCCCAATTTTTTTAAAAAAGAAAAAAAGGAAATTGTAGTCATCTTGCACGTTCCTCTGCCCCCTCTTCCCATCCATATATCACTCACCTCTGCCTCTCTCCTTTCTCTGGCTCGTTCTTTTGAGGGAAAGAGAGCTGAGAGATCAGTTTTTTGGGGGGGTGTATAAAAAGATGGATATCTATGGGATTTCAACTTCGGAACAATTAGATGTTGATGATCTTTTGGATTTGTCCAACGATGAGTTTTTTCCCTCTGCTTCGGCCGCCACCAGCCATGATCAGTTCCCTCCTTCTGAGACCCCTTTCAGCGACGCTTCCGCCGCTTCCTCCTCCTCTGCCGCCCTCACTCCCTCTTTCTCCTTAGACTTTAACCACGATATTTGCCTTCCCGTAATAACGAATTCCATGTTCGTTTTCTTACTTTATATTTATTTTTACTAGCATGCACGATTACATATATTGTTGTGGTTTTTGTTTGCAGAGTGATGACGTGGCTGAGCTGGAGTGGTTGTCGCAGTTCGTTGAAGATTCCTTCACCGACTTCCCCTCATACTCGCTCCCCGGAATCCTTAACCCTAGAAATGATAACTCGTCGTTTTCAAGCAAAGCTCGGAGCAAGCGTTCCAGAGCGGTAACAACATTGAACGGAACAAACTGGACGACGACGACGTCTGGAGCGGCAGGTACCTTAACGGGAAAAACAAAGACGAAAAGGGAAATCCAACGTCAAGCATCCCCGGCAGCGGTAGAAGGGATGAGGCGATGCTCACACTGCGCGTCGGAGAAGACCCCACAGTGGCGGACGGGGCCATTAGGACCGAAGACATTGTGCAACGCGTGTGGGGTCCGGTATAAATCGGGTCGGCTAGTGCCCGAATACAGACCCGCAGCGAGTCCGACATTTGTGCTGACTCAACACTCGAACTCCCACCGGAAGGTGTTGGAGCTGCGGCGGCAGAAGGAGGAGCAGTCGACGAGACGGCAGCAAGAGCAAGTGTGTCGTCAGCAGCACCGACAACAGGTGTGCTGAGGTGTAAAAGTGAGGGTAATCACGTTGAATAGGGGTGCTATTGTTTGGAGCCCTTTGACTCAGTGTGTTTCACTTTCACCATCAAACGTCCGTTTTTTGGCGTTTCTGTTTAGTTTAATCTTTAGGAATTTTATTTTTAATAAAACAAGAAAAAAGAAAAAGTCATTAAATATTTGGGTTTCAGTTCAGCTACCCTACCATTCATTGCTTTTATGAGCGTGACTTTCCACGTGACGCACCGCAACGCAGTGGCAGCTGATAACGGACCGCTCACAAAAATAATGGCGTTTTCCCCTTTCACGTGTAACTTTTAGATAATGAGATTAAAATGTATAACTTTTCTTTAGGAATGAATAAAATTAAGTTTTAAAAATATGAGATTAAAAAACTAATAGTATATAAAGCATAGTTTTGGAAGACAAATACTGGGAAGCTAATGATATGCTTCACCCACTCCAATCTTACAACCCTTTTTTTTTTTTTTTTTCAAAATCAAAATTAGAGACAAGTTGTTGCTCCGTTCAATATAATTACTAAAATGTCTTATTTTTATATTTTGGAATTATTATTTTTGTTATAAAATTAATGATTGATTTGGTTGTTAGTCTAATAATATGACAAAAAATTATTTATACATGTGTATTACAAGAGGGCAAAATTAGTGAAAATTGCCACTTTCAATAAAGAAATTTGCTTATGAGAAACGCTTTTCAAAAAACACTTCATACTAAGTGCATTTTCTTTTAACAATTTTGCTTTTTAATTTATTGGTTAAATGCTTGTATTTTCTATCGTTGGGTCTCATCTCATGTTTATTTGGTTTTTTTTTTTCTAATGAATGATTCAAGCTCTTTCTTTTTTTATTAATAAGCATGTTATTTTCGAGTTTTTAATTAATAAACATGTTTTTAATTATTTTATTTTATTTTATTTTTAATTAATAACTTCTTTATTTATATAGACAAAATAATAAATATGTAATTATAAAATGAAAATAATTTTTATATATATTATGTTAAATATATATATTTTTAAAATATCAACTAATTTTTTTGATATAATTTTCTTTATATATAATTTTTATATGTCAAATATTTGTTTTCTTACATACATTGAGAGTATTTTAAATTTTAATTTTATAAAAATATTTATTTTAAATATTACTATTTTTTGCCTACATTGTGGGTATGGTAAATCTAGTATATAAAATCAATTAATTATGTTATAATTGTTTTTAGTAAATATAATTTTTATATGTAAAATATTTAATTTTTCCATCCATATTATGGGTGTGGTAAATTTAGTATTATGTATTTTTGTATGTGTATTTTAAATAATTATTTGAAATATTTTACATATAAAAACAATGCTTAATTTATAAAAATATGTCGCTTTTTTATAAAATTTAAGAATTTAGGTTTTTTTTTATATTTATGAGAATAAGTCGTTTTTGAATAGGGAAAATGAAAACGCATCTTACAGGACGCGTTTTCAAGCAATGGTAACATTTCCCCCATCACAATTTCAACGGCTACATCCCCCAACAGTCATATTTTTCCTATATAAACCCTTCTAAACTTCATTTTTTTTCCATTCCAACCTATTCTCTCAATAATTTCGTTTTAAATCTTTCTCTCAATCCTGTTCTGTTCAATTTTATTTTATTTCTTATAATTTGTAAAATGATAAATTAACTTACCCATTTGGATGACAAGCACATGTTCGATGTCCAATTACAAATGGTAAGAAAATATTATTACATTATTAAATTTTAATTAGTTAATTATTATGTTATTAACATTCTTATTTTATAAATTTTTTATGTTTATATACTTAGGCCAAAGATCGGATTTTGGAGATATACATACACAATTTAAGTGTGAGTGCACCGGTTATCATTCATGGACACTTGCGAGATGTGGGATTCTTGTACGTGGCTCGCATGCTCGGGGGGACTAAATTGGAACCCCTACTTATCAATGCTTTGGTGGAGAGATGGAGAACCGAGACACACACATTTCATCTTCCCTGCAGTGAGTGTACAATTACACTCGAGCACGTTTGTAACAATCTGTTTTAAAGTGGTGTCGAAAATAGTGATTTCGAGACCACAATTCCGGCGAGTGAGTCTATGAGTATTATTATTTAATATTTATGAGTCAAGTATTATGATATAGTGAATTTTGATTTGATAAATTTATTTAATTGGATAATTAGTTAAGTACAAGTGGTTCGGTCCTAAAGTCAAGTGATTTTGAAAAATGAGGTATCGAGACTTCATTTCTAAAAATCGAGCCCATAAATATTTTTATTAAATATTTATGAAGTTATTATATAGGTGTATTTAATTTTGGTCCGGTAATTTTGACGTTTGGCTAGTTAATTAAGGAAAAATGATTAAATCGTAAAAGTTACAAAAGTTTATCACTATTAATTTTATTTAGCTAAAATGCATAATTAATGTTTGTTTAAGGTCTAAAGTGGCAATTTACCAACCTTTTGAATTTGGGTGGATGGTCAATGCTTGTTATTTGTTAAATTATATGTTATTTTAATGTTAAATTAAATTAATTGGTTAAGTAAAATAATATAAAACATTAAACAAAAGGGGTAAAGACATGATGATCTTTCTTTTTCCCCTTCGCCAACGATTCTTCATGGAAGACTAAACCAAGCTTTCGGCTAAGTTTGTTCTTCAAATTTGGTAAGTAGATTTTAATCAGTTTCTTGTAATTTTTATATTTTTGAGATCGTTGTAACTAGGTCTGGTTAAATTGTATTTCTGATTTCAAAACTGTTAAAGATTTTAAAATTTGCCATTGATGAATCTTATATGTTTTTTATAGAAAATGGTAGATTTGGAAGCTATGTAATGTTTAAGGGTTATTTGATAAAGTAAATTTTGTTAATTTTGCATTTAGGGGCTAAATTGTGAATATGTCAAAAGTGACTTTAAATTTCTATAAAATTGGATTTTTGAGGGCTATAGAAGGAAATAATTTAAATTGGAATGAAAAACGAAGTTCAATTGTGAAAGTTATATTTGTTTTGGTTTTAGGGACTAAATTAAATAAAATGTAAAATTTTAGGAAAATTATGTAAAATGAAATTAAAAGATTATAAACATGAGTTAGAGTATTATTATGAGATTGGTATTGATATTTTGAATCTTAAATATTATTTTAATCAAGTCGTTGATTTAGGTGAAAAAGGGAAAATTGTCAAATAGTCCCTGTTAGCTAAAACAGTACCGTTTTATCAGGTAAGTTTATACAATATAAATAAGTTTAATTTGTTGTTGAATTATAGCCAGCGCATTACTCGCAGCATCATCCGCTGCAGCTCGATCGGGATCCATTTACTATATAAAAGCACAATTCAAATCATCAGGAGTCGTCACACTATCATTATGGAAATACTCATGCATATGGCATGTATAGCTAGACTCGTACTTACGCTATGTTAGTCCAAGAATCGACTAAACCGTAGCTCTGATACCACTAAATGTAACACCCTTTACCCGTATTCGACACCTGAACCGGGTAACGAGGCATTACCGTACTTAACTTGCTCAAATATACCACACCGGTTCATAAAATTTCATTTCAAACTTAAAACTTTTCATTCGAGACCTTAATGTCCTTATTATAGGTCTACGAGTCCCTAAACTTGTATCCAGAATAATTCGAGACTAAACCTGAAAATTTTGAACACTTAGACAAATTTGACATAAAACAGGGACACACGCCCGTGTGAAAAAGGGAACACGCCCGTGTGAAAAAGGGAACACGCCCGTGTGACATATCACATGCCCATGTTCCACACCCGTGTGGAATCATTTTCAAATTCGAACCTACAGGGGTTTTCACACGGCCGGACACACGCCCGTGTCCCTGGCCCGTGTCCATCACCCGGCCACGACACGCCCGTGTCTTAGCCCATGTGCAAAAACCATGGCATTCTGTTTATGACGTCAGCACCTCAAATAGGTCACACGGCCAAGGCACACGCCCGTATCTTAGGCCGTGCTTCCCACACGGTCGAGACACACGGTCGTGTCTCTGCCCCGTGTGTTTACTACTGAGCATACTGACTTGCCAACCTAGCATGCATGGGGACACACGGCCAATCAACACGCCCATGGGGCTGACTGTGTGTCACACACGGCCTAGACACACGCCCGTGTGTCTCCCGTGTGGACATTTGAAAGGCTATCTACCAAGCCAAATGCCACCCTACACAGCAACCATACTTATACCAATTTAATCCAACATATAACATGACATAAGACACTTCTAAGAACTCAAAATCAAAACATCCCTACAAGCATGCACTTCATGAATTTCATCATTTTGAATATATAAACTTGTCAAGTTTTGGCCAATTTCCAATGGCCATTTACAAAATGAATTTAACAACTTTAATAGCCAACACTTTGGCTAACAAATATGACATAACAAAATGACCAAGTCCTATACATGCCATACTCAAAATGAAACTAACTTTGCTATACCAAAGAGTAGTTGATAGTGTGACTTCCAAGCTCCGACATTCCACGAATTCTTGAGCTAGCTAGGCAATACTACAATGAAAAGGGAAATGAGAGGGGTAAGCATAAAGCTTAGTAAGTTTGCATGAAATAAATAACAACATAAAGGCTCATAATGTCATCCATCCATTACTTTGAATAAAATACAAGTCTTAAGCTCATTGCCATAACTTACTCATGCTTATCCTTACCAATCATATATCATGTCTCATATCGTAAACATTTCTCGTGAATTACTCACACGTACCTATATCACTTCATCACATAGCTTTAGCACTAGTCTCATTTCTATTATAAGCTAAGCTATTTACTCACTGAATTCACTTGGAATACACAAAATTACATATTATCATCATTCACGTAATTGCGACACCAATGCCACATCCCAGATGTGGTCTTATATGGGATTTCCTCTAGATGTCGATGCCATATCAAAGATATGGTCTTATACGGGATCTCATATCGATTGTCGATGCCATATCCCAGATATGGTCTTATACGATTCTCATATTTGATGTCGATGCCATATCCCAGATATGGTCTTATACGGGATCTCAATTCGGCGCCGAGGCCATGTCCCAGACATGGTCTTATACGGGACCTTACCCATCTCAAGTCTTGATGACATTATTCTCACATTTATTAAAGTCCAATCGGGACTTCAACATCACAATTCTCATCATTTTCTCATTCAACATCATTACTAAAATTTCATAGAAATAATGTTCATCATCACTAATATCAAACATTTTAAAACATACTAGCATGATGTTGAATTTATTCACACAAACTTACCTCGATTTCAAAATAGGCCAAATTGCCGACCTAGTCTGATACCTTGCCTTTTCCTCGGTCAAGGTTAATTCCTCGTTCTTCTTGATCTATAACAACAAATTATCTCATTTAATTATCATATAAATCAACACATTTCAATAATCACACTTTGGCAAAATTACCATTTTGCCCTTAAACTTTTGGAAAATGACGATTTTACCCCTAAGCTCGTAAATTGATTCTAATCGAATTTCCTCATTTTACAAGCCTAGATGAACATTTATTACTCTTATGGCAACTCTCAATACTCATCATTTCACACATTCACCACATATTTTATAACCTTTACAAAAAGGTCATTTTTGGTGTTTTCATGGTAACACCTTTCACAAAAGTTGTTTATCTAACAACTAGGACTCATTTACTTCCATAAAAATGCAGCAAACAACATAAATTCTCACATGGTAAAACTCTAATCTTTCAACCATTTTGCAAAATAGTCCCCTCTTTAGCTAGCTTAAGCTTTAGGGGTTCCAAAAGTACAATTATTATCAAGAAAACCCACTAAAATCACTTACTTGTAAAGAGAAGAGCTTGCTGAAATTTTTGAGCTTTCAAACCCTTATTTTGCTGCTAATTTTCGGTGGAGAAGAAGAGAAGAAAATATGATATCTTTTCTTTTTTTATTTTATTATAAAACATCAATTTAGTCCACCTAATTTCAACAACTTTGACCAATTTGACATTGTTTGTCTCCTATGGCCGGCCACCCTATCTCTAAGGGTCTAATTGCATTTTAAGGGCCTCCAATTAATATTCTATGGCTTTTAGACACCTTTAGCTTGTAAAATAGAACTTTCGCACTTTATGCGATTTAGTCATTTTTTACAATTAAGCATGCAATCGCTAAAATTAAAGCACCAAAATTTTCATGCACTCTTGTAACCATGCTATAACTCATAACATAACATTAAAATAATTTTCTTCAACCTCAGATTAGTGGTTCCGAAACCACTGTTCTGACTAGCCCCTAAATCGGGCTGTTACAGAAGGATGTTACAACTTGATGAGTTGGAAGAGCTGAGGTTGTTTTCCTATTAGAATGCCAAAATGTGTAAAGAAAGATCAAAGAGATGGCATGATAGTCATATACAACCTCGCGAGTTTAAAGAATGTCAGAAGGTTTTGTTGTTTAATTCAAGGTTGAAGTTATTTCCTAGGAAGCTTAAATCCCGATGGAAATGACCCTATACCATCTACCGAGTTTATCCTTATGGAGCTATTGAATTATACAACAATTACGGAGGTACGTTTAAAGTTAATGGTCAACGTCTCAAACACTACTAGGATGGTGAAGTTGAGCGAGTTGAATCCTCGTTCAAATTAACAGACCCTTAATTTTTCATGAACTCATTTTGTAAATAAATAAATAAATAATTAGAACTTATTTTCTTAACTTATTACATTTAATTAATTCTGTCTAAGGAGATTGGAACTTAAGCGGGACCACTGTGACCCCTCCAACCTTTCCTGGGAATTAATTTAATGTAATTTGTTAAGAAGAAACTTTCTAATTAAGATGTAAAACTTTTAAGTTTCATTTGTTCTGTTTAAATTTTAATTTTTTATGTTAATAAAGGGGGTCAAATTTGGCCCAAGTACTAATCAGTTTTTTTTAGTAAGATACAGTTCGAGTTTGAGGCCCAAGATAGCAAAAATGAGGGAAAAATCCATGCCTTGCCGTCACACCCATTGCTTGCCGCCCAAGTAACCCTAATGTAGCTAAATTTTTGCTACATGTTGCCCTAATTTTTCCCTTTATAAACCCCTTTCCGTTCTACTAATTTTCATATCCCTCAAAGCAATTTGCTTACACCCTAAAAATCTCTAAATCTCCCTTTTGTGCCGTCAACCTCAAATCTTGAAAAAAACCCTAGTTCTCTTCCCTTTTTGCCAAAATTCCCTATTGCCGCCGTAAAGAGATTGTCGAAACACTACTGTTACTGTTGCACGTTGTCGTCGCCGTCGCACCATCCTTGTCGTCTCAAGATTTTTACCGTAGTAAGTTCTACCCACTTTGTCGATTTCTCTTGTAACACCCCATACCCGAGTCCGAGGCTCAGACCGGATACGAGACATTACTATGCTTGAACTTGCTTAATCATGACATTACGGGCTATAAAATTTCGTTCCGAAATTAAAACTTCTTATTCTTAAACAATTCAGTACATTTCATGGGCCTCGAGGCCTTAAACTTGTCTTGGTAAACTTTCGGAACCTTATCGAAAAACTTTTCTTTGAAATAGGGGTTGCACGCCCGTGTAATATAAGACACGCCCGTGCATATAGCATACACGCCCATGTCCTCGCACCGTGCCCTTAAAACTCGATGATTCGCCAATTTCCACACGGCCATAGCACGCCCGTGGTCCTAGCCCGTGAAAAAAACCTTAGCATTCTCGACTTATAACACACGGCCATGGCACGCCCGTGGACTTAGACCGTGTACTACATCTTGATATACTGACTTATTTCACACGACCGGGCACACGCCCAAGTTCTAACCGTGTGTCATGCATGGCCTTAACACACGGCCGTGGGATTGGTCCGTGGCCTATTTGACTTATAAGACTAAGGTGCAGTTTATACACGGCCTAGACACACGCTCGTGTGTCTAACCGTCTGACTTAGGGGCTATTTACCAAGCCAATTGCCATCCCGAAATTAAGACCAAACTCAAGCTCAATTCAAAGAACTCAATTATTACATCTTTCATGAACAATATAACATGCTTCATTGATATTAATAACATACATTCTTAGTAAAACTTGGCCAATCACTTAGCCATTTACAAAAGAATAATAAACTTGACATCCCATACTTTTTCCCCTTTCTAAGACATATACTCAAAATGAAATTTTTCCTATACATGCCATACTTAAAATCAACTTGGCTATACCAAAATGGCGATTGATAGTGTGCCACGAGCTCCGACTTCAATGATCCACAGTTTAGCTTGGCGGGACTACATGAAAAGAAAGAATTAAAGACGTAAGCATTTAGCTTAGTAAGTTTGCATATAAAACACATATCAACATACTTGCTTAAATAAGCCATTTGACATAATCAATGGTATCATAATTTCAACTATAAAGCTTATTTGCTCATACTTGGTTCTTACATGCCTTGTAATACTTACTAGTCTCATACTTGTGAAGTAAACAAGATACTTGTATCACTTGATCAAAGATACTTTAACATAGTAATCATAATCTCTATTTTATCATTCATCATATGACTAATATTTGTCCCCACTTGATAATGATTTTGCTTACTAAACTTTCTTGTTATCTCTTGTGAGCTTATCTCATTTGCCCGATGAATTCCTATGAATAACCGAGAATACCAAATCTCTTACCATGAACTTGATGCTAAAGCCATATTTTTGATATGGTCTTACATGGGATATCTCATCTTGGTTTCAAGGCTATGTCTTGACATGGACTTATATGAAATCTTCCTCTTGATAACTTGTTCAATGCCAAGCTTGGGTCCTTGGACTTTCATGATAACTTGTTCAATGCCAAGCTTGGGTCCTTGGACTTACATGATAACTTGTTCAATGCCAAGCTTGGGTCCTTGGACTTACATGATAAACTTGCTTGATTGCCGATGCCATGCCTCGGCTTGGTCTTATACGGACTTTCTCATACTTGATCTCATTAATTTCTTTGTTTAACATAAAATTAAACATTTTCATAATAACATTATATATTATGCTAATCAATTCAATGATATAAATCATAAAGCTTAGAAATCATACAAACTTACCTCAATATACAAAATGTAGCTAGGTATGCAATTTAGCCCTCGACCTTGTTCTTGCCTCGATTTCGATCCGGGCTTTGTTTTTCTTGATCTATAGTCATAAATAGATCATTTAATATTCACATTGACTAAATTGACCCTTTACTCATACTTGGGAAAAATTACTATTTTGCCCCTATACTTTCTCATATTTGCACTTTTGCCCCAAGGCTCGTAAAATAATTTTCATTCAACTTTCTTAGACTACATGCTTAGCTGATTCATTTTATCTACTATAGCCATTATCAATTCTCGTTATTTCTAATAGGTATGACTAATTTCAAAACTTTTACAAACTAGTCCATACTATCATATTTCATGAAATTCATTAAGGAAAAGATGTTTATCTAACATCAAACTCTCTTAATCTTCCATAAAACATCATTTAACAAGCATTTCATTCATAGATGAATTTTTGAACATGCATCTTAGCTTATTTTATAGCTAAAAATAGCTAATTCATAATACGAGGACTTCAAAACACGAAGAATATTAAAAACAGGGCTAAGATGAACTTACTAGCAAGCTTGAAAAAATGAAGAACCCTAGCTATGGAGTCTTCAAATTTTCGGCAAGGGAAGGAAGAAGATGAATGAAATTTTTATCATCTTTTTCTATTTTAATCACTTATTAGACAAATGACCAAAATGCCCTTCTCTTTAAAAATTTCTATTTTACTAACTCATGTCCATTTTTGTCCAAAATTTATAATTTGGGCAAATTGCTATTTAAGGACTTATAATTGCTATTCTAGAGCTATTTCATACAAAATGCTTCTAGAAACTCACATTTTACAACTTTTGCAATTTGGTCCTTTTTGACCATTCAACTTCAATTTAGCAAAATTGCTTCATGAAACTTTCACACTAACATGCAAACATGGCATGAACCTTAAAAACTCATAAATTCACCTCGGATTCGTGGTCTCACACCACTATTCTGACTAGGCCCTAAATCGGGCTGTTACATCTCTTTTCTCTCTTGTGCAGAAACTTTGCCGAAATTTTTGGGAAAAGATAGCATGTCTCGCAAAAGAACCAGATCTTCAAAGACTACTCCTGAAAACCCGATTTTGATCGATGAAGAAGTGAAAGAGAGATTTGATTCAATCTTCAAGCATCAACCTATGATGCCGAAAAAAGGTTTTGACTTGAAGAGTAATGATTTGATGGTTATTCCTATACCGATTAGAAAGAAAATCAATGCTCTCAAGTGGGAACAATTTTGTGATGCTCGTTCACTTTCCGATGATGAACTAGTTTGAGAATTCTATGCTAGTTTGACTACGCAAGATGCTACTGAAGTCATCGTTCGAAAGAAAAAGTTACCTCTTACTTCTAAGTCCATCAATGATTTGTTTAATTTACCTGATGTTGAAGAAGATGAGTACTACCCTATGATGAACAATATCAATTGGGATTTTCTTCAACAAGTGCTTGATTTGTGACAAATCCGGGATCCTAGTGGATTATAAGAAAGTATGGGAGCCATTCTTGTCGAAGAGAATACTTAAAACCAGTAGCAAAGGTATGGTTTTATTTCGTTTGCTACAGTTTTATGCCTATCTCACATAGTTCCACCATCTCGATGGAACGGATGCTTTTGTTATATGCAATTTTGACAGAAAAGTCCATTAATGTTGGGAAAATTATCCTCAAGGGGATTCACGATTGTGCTAAAAAGAAGGTAGGAAGTGCTTATTTCCCATTATTAATCACTTCACTTTGCTTAAAAGCCCGTGTTAAAACACAAGCAAATCTGAAGAGGCAATATGTTCAAGGATGCATTACAAATTATGATCTTGAAAGATTAGTAGAGAGGGTGCATGAGCTGAATCAAGGCGAGCAAGAAGAGCCAACTGAGCCGGATACCGAGGAGTCAACAGATGGAACTGAAACTAAAGCTAATTCAGTTATAGACACTGAAGAGGAAGAATCTGATAAGGAATTGAACATTTCTGAACCAAGGGTTGAGCCAGAAGAAGAATCAGTCAAGCTAAGTGTTGAACCTAAATATACAACTCCCATGCCAACTTCTGCAAGTACTTCAAGGAAATCAGAGTTGTCAATTTTGATGGATATGTGTAAGTTCATGCACAATTAACAACAAACTTATTGAAAATATGCAAAAATTAGAGATGACTCAATTTGAAATACTTTTAAGAATATATCTAAAACTTTTATTCCTAAGTTCCCAAATGCTATCTTTGAGACATGGACGGAAGATACGAACGATGCAAGCAGAGATGGAGCTAAAGAAGACAAGGGGAATGAGTCAGAAAAATAAAAGGGGGGATTCTTGTCTTGTTATTTATTTAATTATTTTTAGGTCCTTAGGAATTTATTTATTTCATAATTAGGATTTAATTTCTGCAGAATAAAACATAGCAAGCATGAACAAACTTAACACTTCTTTAGAAAGAATAAGACTAAGTGATGTGGTAATGGGAATGAACATGTCTAGGATTGGGTTATTAGGGAAGACTTGGTATTTAAGCAGTCTTAATGACTTACCTCTCTTTCTTTACAACCCTACCTGGTGTTCAGTTTTCATTCATTACTTTGTTCTTGCAATGAGAACATTGCTTCTTTTTAAAGGGGGGTAAGGCAAATAAATTGCTCAAACTTTTAAATTTTTTCAAGTATGTTTCAATCATTTCTTTCATAAGTATGTTTTAATAAATGAATGTTTAGAGATATTTTTTGTTACTGAGATAGTTTGTATGCAAGTATGAATGATGATTTTATCTAAGTGAAAGTATGTTATCATGAAGAATGGAATGCTTGTATGATCTTAGCCTTAGTAATGTTTGCCATAAAAACTTAGTTTCTTTTGAGACTGGACATGCATGAAGGTTTATATCTTTAGAATTGACTTAGTAATTTCTTGAGGCGAAATCCTAGGGGACATAAAAATCTAAAATGATATAGCCACTATTTCTTTGGATCGTTTGAGCCTTTTCAAGCCAACCCTATGATATTAGACCCTTGAAACTGTAATTTTGAGCTTAAAGGCCTCTTTTTTTTTTTGCAATGAACCTACATTATAAGCCAAATACCATATTTTTAAAGTTATCATAATTTTGTGCACCTATCTTAACTAAAGTTGTCTTGGGAATCAACATTTGAGGAAATTTTCATAAAGATGCATGTGCTCATGCTTTAAAAAAAAAGAGCGAAGAAAAGTTTGCTCAGTCTCCAAAAAGGAAAATGTATGAGCTTGAGTTCAAAATAAGTTTAGGGGTGTTACAAAGGTTCACTTAAAGAAAAAGGTTGTATTACGAGAAAACCAAGACAAAGTTAAAGGTTAAGATTTTTAAAACCGAAATGTCCCATCTCTTAAAATCCCTACCTTTAACCGAGCCCCATTACAACCTTATAAAAGACCTATTGATTTGATGATTATGTCACCTACATTAGTGGAGAGGAAGTCCTGAGTTCAACATATGAAGATCATAAATAAGCCTTGTGATTGTTTGCTTGATTAATAGGAAATTATGTTGAATGAAGAATGTTATCTATGGCTGTGACATACATGCAAACTATGATTCATGTTGGCATATTTTGAAGCTTAGTATAATCTTAAGGAATGTTTGTATATGAATTACTTGTTAATAAAGAAGATCGATAAGCATGAAGTTATTAATGCATGATTATGGGACAAAGATTGATGTTCCTTACACAATTAGCAATTTTGCCTTAGCAAGACCTTTTGCTGTGCATAAACTTACTCGAGATGAGCAATGATTTAAGTTTGGGGGTGTGTAAACGGAAAAATATATAGGATTTTTCCTATGTAATTTATCACCTTTTTACTTAAATTCGTTGTTAAAACTAAGTAATTGTTTAATAAATTAATGAAATATGTGAAAATATGAAATTAGGACATAGAAATTATTAAAATGTGATTTTATGCTTTATTATATAGTTTTCATGCAATAAATGGCTTAATTTATATTAATTTGAATATATTATATTTTTTAAGACATAAAGTGGGCCATGCATGATTAAATTAAATAATAAAATATAAAATTATATTTAATAATTCATTTTAAAATATTTCATTAATAATTTGGGTTTTAATTCATTAATTAAATTGGATAAATTTTATTCTTTGGTCTTCTAACTTGTTGATTTATTCTGGACAGGTCTGATAGCTTTGCTGGATTACAAAACCGTCCAAATTGGAGACCAAGTCAACCCAATATTCGACTGCACATGGCTGTCCATTTAAACCATTCTTTGGTTTAATTACACAAGGTCCTTGCAGTGTTGAAGAAATTAGAGATTTGCCCGAAGATTTACGATTGACCGAGTCTCAGTCTTGAGTTGTATGGCATCCAAAATTGCTTAAAAATCAAGCAAAAATCAAGTCAAAAGCCACTAAGCATGGCCAGCCACAATTTGAGGAGATTTGAAGAGGTTAACATCCACTATTTTTAGCAAACTATCCCCCTCTCCTCACCTATAAATAAGACCCTCTCATTCCCTCATCCATCATCCCCCAATCATTCCTCATTCATTCTCACTATTCATCATTCGCTCTTCTCTCCAAATTCTCTTAGCCTTTTCCATTCCCACGCCTAGCATCATCTCTTCATAGAGATTTTAGCAATTAATCCTCTTAAAGAACCCTTGGTCGGCCACCTTGGAGAGCCATCAGCAAAGGAGCAAAGCAAAGAAACGAAGGAGCCTCGTCAGTCAGAGTCTTGGGTGACAGCCACTCTGAATTTGGTTTAATCTTTCCTTTCTTTAATTTAATCTAAAGATGTTTGCTATGTGTTCTTTGTTCTTGTTTACAACAATGTTAGCTTAATTTTTTTTAAGCTAGGACGATTGCTTTGATTAAATAATATTTATTTGATTCATGCTTATAATGTTTGTGCCTCAATCAATCATGTTTTCAATTAAAATCAAGTCTGTATTTCGTTCATACGTGATTGAAATGCACCTAAATTAGCTGAGCGATCCTGACCAGACGACGGCTAATGGACACATAATTTAAATGTGCATGCTAAATTTAGATCCTGACCCGATTAAATTGTAGGTTTCATAACAACTCTGACCAAGCTCTGTTATCTGCATAGTTTTTAGATTTGTGTGATTAAACTGTTTCAAACCTGACACGTCCCTGTTACCTCACACGAATGCTAAGAAACCCTTAGTAAATAAAGATCAGTAAAATGCTTATTTACTAAGTAAAGGATTCCAAAAGGACCTAATGTGGTTTCCAAACTTATGAAAGATTGAATTGCCATGGAATGTTTTTCCGAATGTTATTAAGCATGTTGATAATAAATTGAGATTAATTAAAGTAATTTTCCTAGTTTATTTATGTTATAATTGTTGCAAATTGTGTTTAATTTTGCTAAAATCTATTTCATTCATATAGTTTGCATACTTAGGATAATCTGCATTAGGGATCATTGAATTTAGTTTAATATATTTTAATCACCACTTCTCAACTATATTGTGTTTTTATTTACCAAATTGTTAATATAATTTTACAAATTAAGTGACTTTGCAAAAATACAATCCCTGTGGAGACGATAACTCGATACTTACTTATTACTTGATAACGACTGTGTACACTTGCACAAACCTACGCGTTACAAGTTTTTGGCGCCATTGTCGGGGATTGTCAACTGTTGCCATAGTCATTTTTTTCGTGAAATTATTTATTTTCAATTTGATTCATTTCTAACATTACTAACTTATTATTTTTAATTTTTGTGATTTTCTTTTCAGGTGTTTATGAGCATAGATCGAATTATTGATTTACTCCCCGTAGACCCTGAAATTGAGCGAACTTTCAGACAAAGAAGACGTGAACGAACAGCTCAAAGACAAGTCAAGATGGACCTTGGAAATTAGAATCAAGACCAAGGTAATGAAGCCGATCATGTACGAAATCCCATCCTCATTGCTGATGATAGGGATCGATGCATTAGACAATATGCTGTGCCACTTTTCAGTGATTTAAATCCAAAAATTAGAAGGCCAGATATTGAGGCAACCCAATTTGAATTGAAACCAGTGATGTTTCAAATGCTACAAACGGTGGGCCAATTTAATGGTATGCCCACGGAAGATCCACATCTCCACCTTCGATTGTTTATGGAGGTGATTGATTCATTCAAGATAGCCGGTGTGACTGAACACGCACTAAGGTTGAAGTTATTTCCGTACTCGGTCCGAGATTGAGCACGAGCATTACTCAATTCATTGCCACCAAGTTCCATATCTACATGGTAAGAATTAGCAGAGAGATTTTTGGTTAAGTATTTCCCACCTAGCAAAAATGCTAAGTTGAGGAACGAGATCACAACTTTCCAACAATTGGATGACGAGTGTTTGTATGAGGCTTGGGAGCGGTTCAAGGAGTTACTTCGTAAGTGTCCTCATCATGGGATTCCTCATTGCATCCAGTTGGAGACATTCTATAATGGTCTCAATGCACATACAAGATTGATGGTAGATGCTTCCGCGAATGGTGCAATTTTGTCTAAGTCTTATAATGAGGCTTATGAGATCATCGAGAGGATCGCGAGTAATAACTATCAATGGCCAACAAAGTGAACAGCTTCAGGAAGACGTGTAGCTGGAGTTCATGAAGTTGACACCCTCACTTCGTTATCAGCTCAGGTATCGTCTATTTCCTCAATGTTAAAACAGTTTACCGCTAATAGTACTAATAATTTTGCAGCTCAGCCACCAAGTCCGTTTGAAGTAGTTTCCTGTGTGAATACTGTGGGGAAGGTCATTCTTTTGAGAATTGTCCATCAAATCCCGAGTTAGTGTACTATGTGGGGAACCAATATCAAAATAGGAGTGGACAAGGATCCCAGTCAAACTTCTACAATCCTTCATGGTGTAATCATCGTAACTTTTCTTGGAGCAACCAAGGAAATGGATCGAACAACAACTTATTACAGCAAAGACCCAACCAATCTCAAGGGTTTAATCAGCAAGCTCCAAAACCACCTCAAGCTGAGGCATCAAACAGTTTGGAGAACTTATTGAAAACGTACATGGCAAAGAATGATGCTTTGATCCAAAGCCAAGCAGCAACACTAAAAAATTTGGAAAACCAAATGGGTAAGTTAGCTACGGAGCTCTGTAATAGACCATAAGGAACCGTGTCGAGCGATACTGAGAATCCAAGAAATTTGGGTAAAGAACATATCAAGGCAGTGGCATTGCGAAGTGGTAAAATTCTGGAACCTCGATTGATTGATGTCGAAGATAAGCCCGTTGAGAAGAATCAACCAGCTGTTGAAATTCCTACACCAAAGGAATCAGAATCTGTAAAGTCTGACAAGGTAAACCCTGACTTAGTGAATTCGGATGTTTTAACATCTTCTTTGGATGCAGATTTACCTACTCAGAAAAGTTGTCCGGTTCAACCGAAAGTTCCATCACCTCCATATCCGCAAAGATCGCAGCAACACAAGCAGAAACAAGAGGTGTAATTTAAGAAGTTTTTGGATGTTCTGAAGCAGTTACACATCAATATTTCGTTGGTGGAGACTTTAGAACAAATGCCGAATTATTTTAAGTTTATGAAGGATATACTATCCAAGAAGAAACGACTGAGTGAGTATGAGACTGTTACCTTGACAAAGGAGTGCAGTGCGTTCCTGCAGAACAAATTGCCACTGAAATTGAAAGACCCAGGAAGCTTTACTATACCCTGTAACATTGGTGAATCTTACTGTGGTAAAGCTTTGTGTGACTTAGGAGCGAGTATCAACTTGATGCCTAAGTCTATTTTCAAGATGTTAGGGATAGGTGAAGTAAGACCTACAACTGTGACGCTTCAGCTAGCGGATCGATCTTTAGCATATCTCGAAAGAAAGATCAAGGATGTTTTAGTAAGAGTCGATAAATTTATTTTCCCCGCTGATTTCATTGTCTTAGATTTTGAAGCAGACAATGAAGTGTCGATCATCCTTGGGAGACCTTTCTTAGCCACGAGAAGAACGTTAATTGATGTGCAGAAAGGTGAACTCACCATGTGAGTTCAAGACGATCAGGTAACTTTTAACATTCTTAAAGCGATGAAATTTCCTGATCTAGCAGAAGAGTGTTCAGTTATGGAAGAGATAGAAACCTTGGTTTCTATGGAAAGCAATTTTGAAAAAGATCCATTAGAGAAAGCCTTAGATTTTGACCCTTTGGAGGATGAAGAAGGTGAAGAAAACATGGCTTTGATGGAAGCCAATCTGAGAAATTTTATTCAATCCACAAGGTTTGAACCATTGGAGTTGGAAGTCAGAGAATTTGTGCAACCCAAGTTGTCAATTGAAGAACCACCTAAACTCGAACTAAAGGTACTTCCTTCCCATTTGAAATATGTTTATTTAAGTGACTGTTCTACTTTGTCTGTGATTATTTCAGCGAAACCGACGAAAGATCAAGAGGAGCAACTAATTGTTGTTCTAAAGAAATTTAAGAAAGCAATTGGTTGGACCATAGCTGATATTCGAGGTATAAGCGACCATAGCTGATATTCGAGGTATAAGCCCTTCTTTTTACATGCATAAAATCATTTTAGAGGAAGGTGAAAGAGCTCGAATTGATGGGCAAAGGAGGCTCAATCCTATTATGAAAGAAGTTGTGAGAAAGGAAGTGATCAAATGGTTAGATGCAAGAATCATCTATCCTATTTCAGATAGTTCGTGGGTAAGTCCAGTGCAGTGTGTGCCGAAGAAAGGTAGAATCACGATTGTTGAAAATGAGTGATCGTGTGTCAGAGTCTTAAAAATTTATATAATGAATGATCTAGCCTAGAAACTAACTGTGACAACGATTGAGGCAAGCGCACCTATCGAACAGTAGTATAGTTTAGTGGCAAGATCGGTTTGTCGAACCCAAAGGAACCAAAAGTACTAATACTGACTTTCTTTTTATTATTTAGCCTAAAGATTAAGGGATTTGTTATTTAATCTAAAATTAACTAACTACTAAGCTAAAGACACTAAGACAAAGAGAATGAATTGGGGAAATACTTGTGGGAAAAACCAATTGATTAAGACAATACCCAAGGAGGAATCCACCTAGACTTCACTTGTTATCTAACTCCGAACCAGACGATTTATTCACTTGACTTGATCCGTAGGATTCCCTAATTTATATTAATACCTCTCTCGAGGCTACTAACGTCTAACCTTAGGTTGATTGATTGAAATCTCTTTCTAATTAAAACCCCTAAGGTTGCATTAACTCGATCTATGGACCCCCATATTAGGTTTGACCCTAATCCGACAGATTTTCGGCATCCTATCTCTAGGGTTGCGATCAACTCCGCTTAATTATACTAGATCTACTCTTAGGCGGGGTCTATTCCTCCTCTGCCTAAGCACATCAATACTTGAATCAATATCCTGAAATATCAAAACAAGAATTAAGAACACATAATTAAGAACAAACCAAGTATTTAGCATATAGTTCAGAAAACAATAACAAGTTCCGTCTTAGGTTTCATCCCCCTCAGGTATCTGAGGGGTTTAGTTCATAATCATAAAAGAATACATCTGAGAAGAAAAGCTAAAACAAAACATAAGAAAACCCTAAAACCCCTGAAGGAATTGAAGGAGAGATCCTCCGTCTTGAGTATGATTTCGGCTTTTTGAGATAAATCAAATGGCTTTCTTTGAGTAAATCCCACAATTCTGACCTCTCTGGCTTGGCTCCTTGGCCTAGCTGGACGCCCCCTGACCAAAAGCACCTTTTAGGTTATACTTAGGGTGTTTATATAGGCTTCGAAATATGTTTCTTTACCTCTAAGTATCCTAATCCGAGTTAAATTCCTCTTTGTCATGGTAGGGACACGCCCGTGTGAATCGAATTGTAGACCGTGGTTAGGTCTGCTAGGGAGGCACGGTCGTGTGGTGAAACCCCAGGCCGTGTTGATTTCCTACTTTGGCCCATTTGGTCCGTTTTTGGCCCGTTCTTCGTTCTTTTCATCCTCCAGTGCTTTCCTAAGTATAAAACATAAAATTAAAGGATTAGAAGCACCAAATTCCACAATTCAGGGGATAAATCATCCAAAAGTATGCTAAATGTGGGATTAAAATATGAACATATTACGGTTTATCAAATACCCCCACACTTAAGCTTTTGCTTGTCCTCAAGCAAAATTCTCAACTCACAATTAAGACGAACTTCCTCAATTCATAACCTTCATCAACAGTGTTTCATCATAATTCATAGGTAATTCATACATTGATAATTTAACCGGAAGGTTCCTAAAGATTCAAACAATCAAAGTCATAGTTTTTATAGTACGAAAAATAGGTGTTTCCCCTTACCTAAATAATTACCTCTAATTCAAAATCGACAAAAATTGACATCCTCACTAAAGATTTACTCAAATCACTCGAAGTGTTTATGGTTCAAAAATTAAGCACTCAAAAGTCAAACATGAAAAGTCAATCCCATATGCTTGCATGAAAATCAAATCTCCACCACTGTAATATGAGATGATACACAAATCAAAAGGTCTTTAAAAGGGTTGTAACGGGGCTTGGGTTAAAGGTGTGGATAAAGGCTGAATTAGAGGGTTAGAATCGAGATTGACTTGACAAATTACCTAACTAGAAACTACGAACTGATAATGATTAATTACATCAATTGAAAACTTGTAATACTAATAGCACGAGCTTCTTTTAAAGATGTGAATTTAACTATTTTAAGCTCATAGAACATAGAACCAATAATGAATAGATTTTCTAACATTTTTTATTATTTTTTTAAGAACAAACCAAGTACAATAATATAAAATTTGATAACTGAAATAAAGGACATAATTAAGTAACTGATCAAATCAAATCTCGATATAGGGGTAGTCAAGAAAAATGGTGATAACAAATACAAAGTTGGTTTTGGGTTAATATTAATGGGTGAGTCAAGAAATGATTTATTAGGCTAAAAGGGGTTCACTAGGGGTTAGTTATGAAGGTAAGCTTTTTGTGGAGTACGTGGGTTAGATCCTAGGTGCCTTTATCATCTTAGTATATCAAATCAAAGGTGTGGTCTCAACATGTATAATTGAAGCAAGTTTTAGAATAACAAATCAATGTTGACACACTCATAATCAATAAAGTGAGCAAGAAAAGGAATGTATGCTCTAAAAGGCTCAAGATCTCACAACAATTATGGGCTTTTGATGTTAACTTTGTAAATTTCAAACTTCAAAGTAATAATTAGATTCGGGTAGACAACCTAACAAAATTTTTATTTCTAAAAATAGACTTATCATGCTTGATTCTCTACTATCTTAAAGTTTAAATTATCAATGTACAATTAACTATGACTTAATCCAAAACATATCAATAAAAATCATAAATCAAAGGAAATTTCATTTTAATCGTAATATGAGAAAATTATTTAAGAATAAGGCTTAATTCAGGGATTTGAGAATAATGCAAAAAGTTAGACACTTTTAAGATTCGCCCCCACACTTAAGATATACATTGCCCTCAATGTAAAAAGATAGATATCCACAATGTAGTAAGAAAATCATAAGGTAAGGAGGAGAGTGAAACTTCCTGAATTTTGGGTGGAGTCCACGGAAAGAAACGAGGGGAATTCGGGCCGAGTTGGAGGAGGCGTTTCTGGTGGTATGGTGGCCGTCCACAATTGCTGCGCTAGATGAAGAAATTGGGTAGCTCGTGAAGAAAAAGTCAGGAAATAATAAGAACAATTCAAAATATACTAATTATATATTTAAAGAAAAGAAAGATAAGAGAAAGAAAAATAAAAAGTAAAATAAAATTAAAAGAGAAGATTAATGGACTGAAAAGTCCTTATTGTTAGATGTTTGGCGAGGTGGGTGTGATTTCTAAGGCCGTGGTGTGTGATTCCCAAGCAGCCTTTAGAACCTAAAACCAAGAAACTAAAATAAAATAGAATTATTTAAGCACAAGCGAACTAAATAGAAGGAAAATAAAAGAGAAGAGAGAAGAAAAAGAAAAACTAAGTGGCCTCAAATGTCCTCGGCTTGCCGAGTGAATGAAGCGGCCGTCATGAACTTATGAAGATCAGTCTTCCACATGGAGACTGTGCTCGGATTCTTCCGTTTCTTTGACATGGATAATGTTAAAATGGAGATTTTGGGGCAGGAGAATGAGAGAAAATGGAAAGGGGGGAGAAGAGTGTAAAGGGTATGGATGAAAGGGAATGGGTGAGAAAGGGAACAAGGGGTGTTTTAAATAGAAGTTTCAAATCTGGTACATCCCCACGCCCGTGTACTATGGGCGTGTTGAGCCACACGGTCATGTCGACGACCGTGTTGTGCTTCGTTTGTTTCTCCTACGTCCGTTTCATGGTCACCACGCCCATGTTTGATAAAATAGTGTCGACCACGGCTGTATCGCATGGCCGTGGTATGTAGTCAGAGCCCGTGTATCTTTCTCAGTGTCGGCCACGGCCATATCACACGGCCGTGGCAATTTATAATCGTCCGTGATCTAGGGATATCGGCTCGTACAACCTCTGCCATGTCAGTATGGAAATCTATTGTGTCTACACGGCCACGGCCACGGCCTTATGCAGGGCCGTGTGGTATGGAAATCTGCACTTTGGTTAGTTAATAGTTAGATGCTAAAAAAGAGAAATAAAAGTAAAAATAAATGTAAAAATAAACGGAGTTAGTGCTCGGGTTGCCTCCTGAGAAGCGCTTATTTAAAGTGTTAAGCTAGACTTACCTCTCATTCGCATATTCATGGTGGTTTGAGGAGTTGGAAATCCTTTCTCGTGTTATCGGTTCCATTATCATGATAAAGTTTGAGTCGAGTAGCGTTTACCTTAAAAGTGCCGAATGTAGGATTACTTACCTTGACTGTTCCGTGTGGGAAGACATTACGTACCTCGAGAGGGACTTCTTCGTTTGTATTCATGTTTGATGTGGTGATTCGGGGGTCTCCCTTATTCAACAATACCTGATCTCCTATTTTGAAGTGATTTGTCGTCCTTATAAGCTCATCTGGGGGTTCCCTTGGTTTTTCTTCGTGTGATTTTGATTTTTCCTTGAAATGTGTCTTCCACTCATCTAGTTCATCAATATGAAGCCTTCGATCCTCATGAATTACTTCTTTGTTGTCATGATGTCTAGGATCTAGCTCAGTTGTGTGGTTCTGTTGTGTTTCTTGAAAAGAAGGCTTAACTGAATGGTCATTAATAAAATTAATTTTCTCACCTTGATGACTTGATGTTCTAGCCGAGTCAAGAGCCTGAAGAGTGACTGTCTCGTCACCTACACGAAGTATGAGTTCACCTGTATCAATGTCAATTTTAGTTCTAGCAGTTGCTAAAAAGGGTCTTTCCAGAATTAAAGGGATTGTGTTGTCCTCATCCATGTCTAAAACAACAAAGTCTACCGGGAATACAAATTTATCAATTTTCACGAGTACATCTTCAATTATACCCCTAGGAATTCTAATAGTTTTATCAGCTAATTGAATGCTCATCCTAGTTTGTTTGGGTTTCCCTAGACCTAGCTGTTTAAACATTTTATAAGGCATAACATTTATATTTTCCCAAAAATAAGCTAAAGCATTATCAATAGATAAACTACCAATTAAGCATGGAATTGTAAAACTCCCTGGATCCTTTAATTTTTGTGGTAGTTTGTTTTGTAGAATTGCTGAGCATACTGCGTTTAGCTCCACATGCGATGCCTCGTCTAACCTCCGTTTGTTTGTCAAAAGCTCTTTTAAAAATTTCCTTGAATCTGGCATCTGCGAAAGAGCTTCGAGAAATGGTAAGTTAATATGTAATTTTTTTAGAAGTTTAAGAAATTTACCGAATAGTTCGTCTGTGTTGTCTTTCTTCATCGCACCAGGATATGGCACATGAGGTTGGTACTCTTTAATTACCGGTTTTGGCTTATCATGACTTACCTCGACCTTACCTTCCTCTACCACATTCTCTTACCTTAGTTTGGGCTCATCTAACCCTTCACTATCATGAGCGGTTATGGCTTGAAGTTGCTCCTTTGGGTTAGTTTCAGTGTTGCTTGGCAAGCTACCTTGCAGTCGTTCTGATATGATCTTGGTAAGTTTTCCTAACTGATTCTTGATCCCTTGAATCGATGGTTCTTACTTTTTGAGTGCTGTTTCAGTGTTTTGGAAATAGGTTTCTAACACCGCGATGAATTTTGTTAGCATCTCCTCAAGGTTCGGCTTTTTCTCTTGTGGGTAGGGCTGCTGTTGGAAGCCTGGGAGGGGTTGTTGTCTCTGATTTCCTTGGCCTCCCCATGAAAATTTGGGGTGGTTCCTCCAACCTGGATTATAATTGTTACTATAGGGGTTATTTTGAGATCTAAAATTATTACCCATATAGTTCATCTGCTCGCTTTTTACGCCAGGGTTGTAGGGTGCATATTCCGTATTGTTCGACCCTCCATTCATATTACACTGCATCACTGGATGTACTGCGAAGAACTATACAAACCATCAATCTTTTTATTTAAGAGTTCTACCTGATTGGATAGCATGGTTACTGCGTCAAGGTTGAAAACTCCGGCTGTTTTTGTTGGCCTTGTCCTTGTGACTTGCCACTGATAGTTATTCAGTGACATCTCTTCTATAAACTCGTAGGCCGCTTCAGGAGTTTTGTTGTTCAAATGTTCACGGCGTGGCTGAATCAATCAATCGCTCTGGTTGATGAGTTTACACCATTATAAAAGGTTTGGACTTGTAGCCACAAGGGTAATCCATGGTGTGGGCACCTTCTCAATAGATCTTTGTATCTCTTCCATGCATCATAAAGTGTCTCTAAATCCATCTGCACAAAAGAAGAGATATCATTCCTCAACTTGGCCGTTTTGGCCGGTGGAAAATATTTAACAAAAAATTCTCGGTCATTTGATCCCATGTAGTGATTGACCCTCGTGGAAGAGAATTCAACCACTGTTTGGCTTTATTCCTCAAAGAAAAGGGAAATAATCGAAGACGAATGGCATCATTAGAAACGCCATTTATTTTGAAGGTATCACAGAATTCAAGAAAATTTGCTAAGTGTGTGTTAGGATCCTCATCCTGCAAACCATCAAACTGAACAAACTATTGTATCATCTGTATATTGTTAGGTTTCAATTCGAAATTATTTGCAACAATAGCGGGTCTAACAATACTTGACTCAGTTCCTGTTAAATTAGGTTTAGCATAATCATACATAGTTTGAGGAGGAGGATTTTCGGCAACTACAGGAGGGAGTGGATTATTCTGGTGATCAACCATCTCTTCCGTGTTATTAGTATCGTCCTCTTGCTCTTCTTCTATGTAATTTAAGCTTCACCTTATTTCTCTATGATTTCTGCGAACGGTGCCTTCAATATCACTGTCGTAGATTAAGGGTCCTGTCGGGTTCCTTCTAGTCATAAACTAGAGGTACCTGCTAGGAACAAAATAAAAGAAATAAAATTAGCAATGTCAAAAATAAAAGTAAATTGCAAAGAATAAAAATGGCTAAAGTAATAAAAATTGAGCGTTCTTAATATTTTGGTTCCCCGGCAATGGGGCCAAAAACTTGATCATTGGTATCGATAGTCTTAAAATTTATATAATGAATGATCTAGCCTAGAAACTAACTGTGACAACGATTGAGGCAAGCGCACCTATCGAACAGTAGTATAGTTTAGTGGCAAGATCGGTTTGTCGAACCCAAAGGAACCAAAAGTACTAATACTGACTTTCTTTTTATTATTTAGCCTAAAGATTAAGGGATTTGTTATTTAATCTAAAATTAACTAACTACTAAGCTAAAGACGCTAAGACAAAGAGAATGAATTGGGGAAATACTTGTGGGAAAAACCAATTGATTAAGACAATACCCAAGGAGGAATCCACCTAGACTTCACTTGTTATCTAACTCTCAACTGCACGATTTATTCACTTGACTTGATCCGTAGGATTCCTAATTTATATTAATACCTCTCTCGAGGCTACTAACGTCTAACCTTAGGTTGATTAATTGAAATATCTTTCTAATTAAAACCCCTAAGGTTGCATTAACTCGATCTATGGACTCCCATATTAGGTTTGACCCTAATCCGACAGATTTTTGTCATCCTATCTCTAGAGTTGCGATCAACTCCGCTTAATTATGCTAGATCTACTCTTAGGCAGGGTCTAGTCCTCCTCTACCTAAGCACATCAATACTTGAATCAATATCCTGAAATATCAAAACAAGAATTAAGAACACATAATTAAGAACAAATCAAGTATTTATCATATAGTTTAGAAAATAATAACAAGATTCGTCTTAGGTTTCATCCCCCTCAGGTATCTGAGGGGTTTAGTTCATAATCATAAAAGAATACATCTTAGAAGAAAAGATAAAACAAAACATAAGAAAACCCTAAAACCCCCTGAAGGAATTGAAGGAGAGATCCTCCGTCTTGAGTATGATTTCGGCTTCTTGAGATGAATCAACTGGCTTTCTTTGAGTAAATCCCACAATTCTGACCTCTTTGGCTTGGCTCCTTGGCCTAGTTGGACGCCCCCTGACCAAAAGCACCTTTTAGGTTATACTTAGGGTGTTTATATAGGCTTCGGAATGTGTTTCTTCGCCTCTAAGTATCCTAATCCGAGTGAAATTCCTCTTTGTCACGGCAGGGACACGCCCGTGTGAATCGAATTGTAGACCGTGGTTGGGTCTGCTTGGGAGGCACGACCGTGTGGTGAAACCCCAGGCCGTGTTGATTTCCTAGTTTGGCCCATTTGGTCCGTTTTTGGCCCGTTCTTCGTTCTTTTCATCCTCCGGTGCTTTCCTAAGTATAAAACATAAAATTAAAGGATTAGAAGCACCAAATTCCACAATTCAGGGAATAAATCATCCAAAAGTATGCTAAATGTGGGATTAAAATATGAACATATTACGGTTTATCAATGAGCGTAATGAGTTAATTCCAACAAGAATTGTTACCGGTTGGAGAATCGTATTGATTACAGAAAGTTGAACAAAGCCACTCGGAAGGACCATTTTCTGTTGCCTTTTATGGATCAGATGTTGGATCGACTGGCAGGAAATGAATTCTATTGTTTTTTAGATGGCTATTCGGGATATAACCAAATAGTTGTAGCCCCAGAGGACCAACATAAAACAACCTTTACTTGTCCATACGGTACAATTGCTTTTAGGTGAATGCCTTTTGGTTTATGCAATGCACCTGTAACTTTTCAACGATGCATGATGGCGATATTTACTGATATGGTTGAAAATTTTGTTGAGGTTTTCATGGATGATTTTTATATTTTTGGTAACACTTATGATATCTATTTGAGTAATTTGGCTAAGGTACTGAAGAGATGCGAAGAGACGAAAATTGTCCTTAATTGGGAAAAATACCATTTTATGGTCAAGGAAAAGATTGTCTTAGGTCATAAGATCTCAAAGAAAGGAACTGAAGTCGATAAAGAAAAGGTGGACGTAATTGAAAGATTATCGGCCCCAATGAATATGAAAGGAGTCAGAAGTTTCTTAGGCCATGCCGATTTTTACCGAAGGTTTATCAAAGATTTCTCGAAAATTTCTAAACCGTTGTGTTTGTTGTTAGAGAAAGATACAGTGTTTGATTTCAACAAAGCATGTTTAGAAGCTTTTGAAGATTTAAAGAAGCGGTTAATCTCAGCCCCAATAGTCGTTACACCTGATCAGAAATCACCTTTTGAGTTGATGTGCGATGCAAGTGACTATGTCATTGGAGCTGTGATGGGTCAAAGAAGAAACAAAGTGTTTCGCCTTATTTACTATGCATGTAGAACTTTGACGGGAGCCCAACTCAATTATACGGTAATCGAAAAGGAACTCTTCGCTATAGTTTTTGCTTTTGACATATTTCGCTCATATCTTATAGGTACCAAAGTTATAGTATTTACTGACCATACGGCCATTAAATACTTGCTCACGAAGAAAGATGCAAAACCAAGGCTAATTCTTTGGATACTTTTACTCCAAGAATTTGACCTTGAGATCAAAGACAGAAAAGGTGTCAAAAATCAAATAGCTGATCATCTGTCGAGGTTGGAGCAAGATGAGGTAACTTGATCATGTGTGCCTATCAACGAGAATTTCCCAGATGAACCCTTATTTGAGGTAAATCGAATTCATGAAATACCTTGGTTTGCTGATTTTGCCAATTATCTTGCATGTGGAATAATTCCTCGAGAAATGACATACCAACAAAGAAAAAAATTCCTTCATGATAGTCGGTATTATCTTTAGGAGGATTCGTTTTTGTTTAAACAATGTGCAGATAATATAATCCGAAAGTGTGTAGCTGAAAGCAAGATTGCTGAGATCTTGTATCATTGCCATTCATCTCCAAGTGGGGGACACTTTGGTGGTTCACGTACTGCAACAAAGATTTTGCAAGCAGGTTTCTTTTGGCCTACACTATTTAAAGATGCTTATGCTTATGTGAAGAACTATGATAAATGCCAAAGGATTGGAAATATATCAAGGAGGAATGAGATGCCCTTGACAAACATTTTGGAGATTGAATTTTTCGACATATGGGGCATTGACTTCTTAGGCCCGTTTCCTTCTTCGTATGGGAAAAAATACATCATAGTTGCTGTGGACAATGTATCCAAGTGGGTTGAAGCTGAAGCATACCCTACAAATGATGCTAAGGTAGTCATGCGATTCCTACATAAGCATTTGTTTACACGATTTGGGACACCAAGAGCTATTATTACTGATGAAGGTTCTCACTTTGTGAACAAATGGCTTAAGTGGTTGCTTGACAAATATGATGTGAAGCACAAGATTGCTACTGCCTATCATCCCCAGTTTAATGGGCAAGTTGAAAGAGTGAATCGCGAAATCAAAGGTATCCTTGAAAAGATAGTACGCCCTAGCAGAAAAGATTGGTCTCGAAGGCTCGATGATGCATTATGGGCCTATCGAACAGCATTTAAGACAACGTTAGGAATGACTCCTTATTGGTTAGTTTTTGGAAAGGCATGTCATTTGCCATTAGAGTTGGAGAATAAAGCTTACTGGGCTTTGAAGTAGTTGAACTATGATCTTAAGCAAGCCGATGAGAGAAGGATGTTACAACTTGATGAGTTGGAAGAGCTGAGGTTGTTTTCCTATGAGAATGCCAAAATGTGTAAAGAAAGATCAAAGAGATGGCATGATAGTCATATACAACCTCGCGAGTTTAAAGAATGTCAGAAGGTTTTGTTGTTTAATTCAAGGTTGAAGTTATTTCCTAGGAAGCTTAAATCCCGATGGAAAGGACCCTATACCATATACCGAGTTTATCCTTATGGAGATATTGAGTTATACAACAATTACGGAGGTACGTTTAAAGTTAAGGGTCAATGTCTCAAACACTACTAGGATGGTGAAGTTCAGCGAGTTGAATCCTCGTTCAAATTAACAGACCCTTAATTTTTCATGAACTCATTTTGTAAATAAATAAATAATTAGAACTTATTTTCTTAACTTATTACATTTAATAAATTCTATCTAAGGAGATTGGAACTTAAGCGGGACCGTTGTGACCCCTCCAACCTTTCTTGGGAATTAATTTAATGTAATTTGTTAAGAAGAAATTTTCTAATTAAGATTTAAAATTTTTAAGTTTCATTTGTTCTTTAACAACCTGATTTTGGGCCTAGTCGGAACAGTGGTTTTGGGGCCACAAATTCGATGAAAAAAATCTTATTTTTATTATATTTTTATGGTCTACGATTTCACAGAAAGATTCCATGAAAATTTCGTTCAAAAATTTAGACGTTTGGGCACTCAATTTAATCAAAGGACTAAATTGTAAAAAGTGCAAAAGTTGAGTTCGACATGTTAGAAGTGTCCAATTTCTATGAAATTTTAAATTGGAGGTCCTTAAACAGCAATTAGACCATTGGTTAAATTGTTGGACAAAAATGGACATTAGATAAGTGAAGTAGGATATTTTTAAGTTAGGGGCATTTTGGTAATTTGGTAATTAAATGGACTAAAAGACAAAATAAAAGCAAAAAACGTTTGTCCATCTTCTTCCTTGGCGGAATTTAGCATGGGGGAAGCCATGGCTAGGGTTTTCAAGCTTTCAAGCTCAATAGTAAGTGAATCCAAGTCCCGTTTTTAATGTTCTTTACATTTTTGAGATCCTCGTAACTCGGTTTAGCTATTTCTACCATTATTTTGAGCTAGGGTTTGTGTTTAAAAATTTAACCATGGATGAAATGCATGTGCTTTGATGTCTAATGGTAGAATATGAATGCTCGGTGTGTAGTAAACGACTTTTACTAAGTGATTTTCGATGAAATCGCATAAAATGACTAATTTGTAAAAAGTTGAAAAATGTATGAAAAATGTGTGAATGAATGCAAATTGTGGACTTCTACAGTTATGAAAATGGTTCGGCTAGGCCTAAAATACAAGGAAATCAAATAAAAATCATTTTACGTGTAACACCCCGAATTTGGGCCTAGAAGAATTGGGCCCAATGGGCCTTGGGAATGGGAGCGTTTAAAATTTTTGAGATGTAAGTATCACTTAAAATATCATTAAGATAGTATCGGGATTAATTGAAGCCTTAGAGTTAGGGGTGACCTTAGGGAAAAATTTATTTTTCTCACTTAGTGGACCCTAGTCTCAAGCATGAGGCCTCATAAGCAGATTTAGAGAAGAGAGGACACAAATGGGCTTGAAGTCCAGTGGTAAGTGGCGTCATATAGAGTTTAAAAGGTGGTATTTGTGTTTAAAAGACTAAAGTGGGCTTGTGGCCCAATATTAGGTGGCACTGCAAGGGAGCTAGAGGGTGGCGTCACTAGCAGTTGAAGAGGCCCACGTTTTGGCCGCAAGGAGCCCATGTTTTGGGCCAAATTCGACACCTAAAGGAGGCTAGGGGAAACGGCACAAGGCTATTATTTAGGGGATTTTTAATGTATATAATATGTGGATATTAGGCCTATTTTGGAGGAGTTCGTAGATTAAGATAGGGAAGAAAGATAGGAGTTATCATTTGGTTGCAGAGTTGGCCGAAAATCAAACACAGGAGAGGGGGAAGAGAATTGGTTTAGTATGGAAAGGGGTGTGCCAAAAATTTGAAGGCCATCTCACTTGTTTTCTTTTCTCATCTTTTCTCTTCCAAAAGCCGAAAATCACCACCTCCCTCAACTTTTCTTTCTTTTTCTTTGAAACTTCCTTTTAGCTGAATCTTCTGATCCCCATTGTTATTCTTCTCCCATTCACTAAAAGCCGAAACTCCTCATTCAATTCTTCTAAAAAGCCGAAAAAACACATCTAGTTCATCTTTCCGGGATTCTCTTAAAAGCCGAAATTCCTAGATCTATACTCATCTACGCTTCGATCTTCTTCTGGGATTGCCGAATCTTTCTGCAAGGGGGTAGCCAAAATCATCTGTAGAGGTAAATGTCGATTTGTGTATTCTTTTCTGGCTTTTAGAGATCTTAGCCGAATGGTTATATGGTTAACTAATCGGGTGTTTTCTATCGTTTGCGGCATTCCGGGATTTGAAGGGGATTCAATCGCTTAGATTTCTAAGCCAGAGTTCAGTAGCCCTTGGATCGTATCACTTTCGGGATTTCAAGGTAAGGAGATTTGTTAATTTAAGCATATAATTCGGGTAAAACACTAACCCTTGGCCGAATATAGGAGAGGCCTTATCTTCGCGTTCTTCCGGCTTTTGAGCAAAGTTGTAGACAAAGGCGTGAGATCCGATTAGTGAGGGTATCGACATAGAGGGTAGTCCTACGTATTAATCGTGTGTGTAACATTCTCACACGATTTGGATTGCTTGTTAGTATATGTTTATAAATCATTATATTCTACTAAATGCGAAATACCGGCATGGTCATGAAAACCCGAAGAGGGTAAAGGCGAATCACCGTGTTAGTAATCTCTGTCATTCTAAATTGAATGTTTCGCGATTTGGTATGATGAACATGTATGCTTAGCTTACGTGATTGCATGGGGTTGGGTGATTGATGAAAGGGAAGTGTTCTTGTAGTGGGCTTTTGCCATGATCTATTGTAGTGGCTTTTGCCATGATCTCATTGTAGTGGCTAATGCCATGATCTCATTGTAGTGGCTATTGCCATGATCTCGACGATTAGCGACTATCTGCAGCATGACCGCCATCGATGGTGTGTAGCGGTGTGGGTTGATTGTAGAAATCTCCAATGGTGTGATTGGCGGTAAGGGTGGTGTGTAGCGGATGGAAACTTAGGATTGGGTTGGGCTTTGCATATTTTCTCGATATATTATACTCATTTATCTCGTTACTCAAGGGGCTAAGGCCCAATCTGATGGTGCACGAGGGTTGCACACCGAGACTCGCGACTCACCCCATTATTTAACATCTTTCGGTAGCACCTAGTGCATCGGACCGGGTTGGAGAAGAGCGCAAGGTGGCCATGCGAGGATTATTTTGATTCAAAAAAGACTTTACTAGTTTATTTATTTTTAATATTTTTAATTAGTGGGTTTAAATTTCATTGTAATAAGGCCATGGGCCACTAGCTTCATATTTTCGTTTGTTTTGGGCTTTTATTATTATTAGACATTTACATTTTACGTTTTAATTAAGTTAAGGCATGTATCAAATTTCGGTTTTTAATCCACTAAGGCACAAGTATAAAATGTATATCTTTTACAAATCATCCAACCATTTAGTTTTCTCGAATAAAGTGTTAAACTCAAGAAAAATATTTTTCGAAATTGCGACTTCTTTTAAAATCTCCCTAAGTGACATGTCAGATCCGGTCATGGTGTTTGGGCCGGGTTTGGGGTGTTACAAATTGGTATCAGAGCCCGGTTCAAAACTCGACTTTGGCGTTTTGGGCTCAAAATGTTTTCTAAAGTTGGGTTTTTGAAAACATGCATGTTTATAAATAACACAGGAGGGTTTTATCGGCATGGCACCTACGTCTCCAGCCCAAGTCCGCCAGGTAAGTATTCAGAACTCACTGTGTGATATATATATATGTGGGCTTGATGGACTTTAAGGGACGTAGGTTATTTTAATTAGAGCTTGATGGACCTTAGGCCTAGTTAAACAACTCTCAATTGCATAAGACTTAATCCAACCGAACAAACACAGTAGACAAGTCGCAAGACTAGGGTGTGTGGCAACAGTGCATGCGCATGTCTAGGATTGGATCCTAAGAGCACAGTACTTAAGCAGTCCTAGTGACTCACCTCCTCTTCGCTGGAATCCTACCTCGTGCGTAGTGACTGTTCACCCTAGCCACGAGGATTTGTTGACGGGCCAAAATCTATAACTAAAACCCGAAAGGGACCAAATGCACTGATTTTCACAAAATTACTGAGATGTCTCTAGTTTAAAAAAAATTCAAAACACCCCGGTTGGCAAAATTACCAAAATACCCTCGGATTTTCAAATTACAAAAATACCCCCGAAATGCAAAATTACCTTATTTCACAAAGGAACCATATTTTGGAAAATTACGAAAATACCCCTATAGGATAAATTACGAAAATACCCCTGGGTAGTGAAACGATGAAGACACCCCTACATGATGAATGTAAGTTCGTGGATGCTACTTGTATGTGGATGGTTGATGATTGAACGTATGTGCTTCTTAGGACTAGAAGATGTGAACTTGAGACTGAAACTTATGGATGTAATTTCGAATTCGAAAGAACTACTCTTAAACTACTGTTCATAAGACTGTTCGTGGTTAATCAGTGGAAGAAACCTATTAATTCATAAAAATTTCTAATCAGATAAACGTCAATCGGAAGAATGAGTACAAGGGGCCGTGGTCAAGTCAATGGTGGCAATGGCACAGGACATGGTCGTGGAGGTGTAGGTTATCTTTGAGCGAGGCGGCCGGACTTTGGTCTATGCAAAGACGTCGCCAAGGGGACGAGGACGCTCTAGATGTGAATACCAGTGCGTACTCTACCATAGTTACTAAGTGTTTCTTTTGGCTTTAGAATTAGAGTGCACAGCGAAAGCATAGTGGTGAGACTTGGGTAGTACGATTAATAGTTGGAAATTTCGAGGACGAAATTTCTTTAAGGAGGGTAGAATTGTAACTCCCCAAATTTGGGCCTAGAAGAATTGGGCCCAATGGGCCTTAGGAATGGGAGCATTTAAAATTTTTGAGATGTAAGTATCACTTAGAATATCATTAAGATAGTATCGGGATTAATTGAAGCCTTAGAGTTAGGGGTGACCTTAGGGAAAAATTTATTTTTCTCACTTAGTGGACCCTAGTCTCAAGCATGAAGCCTCATAAGCAGATTTAGAGAAGAGAGGACACAAATGGGCTTGAAGTCCAGTGG
This sequence comes from Gossypium sturtianum, assembly GCA_025698515.1. Lineage (NCBI taxonomy): Eukaryota > Viridiplantae > Streptophyta > Magnoliopsida > Malvales > Malvaceae > Gossypium > Gossypium sturtianum. The sequence continues at coordinate 31,353,445 of CM046950.1, forward strand.
TAAGTGGCGTCATATAGGGTTTAAAAGGTGGTGTTTGTGTTTAAAAGACCAAAATGGGCTTGTGGCCCAATATTAGGTGGCGCTGCAAGAGAGCTAGAGGGTGGCGTCACTAGCAGTTGAAGAGGCCCACGTTTTGGCCGCAAGGAGCCCATGTTTTGGGCCAAATTCGACACCTAAAGGAGGCTAGGGGGGATGGCACAAGGCTATTATTTAGGGGATTTTTAATGTATATAATATGTGGATATTAGGCCTATTTTGGAGGAGTTAGTAGATTAAGATAGGGAAGAAAGATAGGAGTTATCATTTGGTTGCAGAGTTGGCCGAAAATCAAACACAGGAGAGGGGGAAGAGAATTGGTTTAGTATGGCAAGGGGTGTGCCGAAAATTTGAAGGCCATCTCACTTGTTTTCTTTTCTCATCTTTTCTCTTCCAAAAGCCGAAAATCACCACCTCCCTCACATTTTATTTCTTTTTCTTTGAAACTTCCTTTTAGCTGAATCTTTTGATCCCCATTGTTATTCTTCTCCCATTCACTAAAAGCCGAAACTCCTCATTCAATTCTTCTAAAAAGCCAAAAAAACACATCTAGTTAATCTTTTCGGGATTTTCTTAAAAGCTGAAATTCCTATATCTATACTCTTCTACGCTTCGATCTTCTTCTGGGATTGCCGAATCTTTCTACAAGGGGGTAGCTGAAATCATCTGTAGAGGTAAATGTCGATTTGTGTATTCTTTTCCGGCTTTTAGAGATCTTAGCCGAATGGTTATATGGTTAACTAATCGGGTGTTTTCTATCATTTGCGGCATTCCAGGATTTGAAGGGGATTCAATCGCTTAGATTTCTAAGCCAGAGTTCAGTAGCCCTTGGATCGTATCACTTTCGGGATTTCAAGGTAAGGAGATCTGTTAATTTAAGCATATAATTCGGGTAAAACACTAACCCTTGGCCGAATATAGGAGAGGCCTTATCTTCGCGTTCTTCCGCTTTTGAGTAAAGTTGTAGACAAAGGCGATGAGATCCAATTAGTGAGGGTATCGACATAGAGGGTAGTCCTACGTATTAATCAGTGTGTAACATTATCACACCATTTGGATTGCTTGTTAGTATATGTTTATAAATCATTATATATTCGCTAAATGCCGAAATACCTGGCATGGTCGTTGAAAACCCAAGAGGGTAAAGGCGAATCACCGTGTTAGTGATCTCTATCATTCTAAAGTGAATGTTTTGTTGATTTGGTATGATGAACATGTATGCCGTTTACGTGATTGCATGGGGTTGGGTGATTGATGAAAGGGGAAGTGTTCATTGTAGTGGCTTTTGCCATGATCTCATTGTAGTGGCTTTTGCCATGATGCATTGTAGTGGCTAATGCCATGATCTATTATAGTGGCTATTGCCATGATCGGACGATGGCGACTATCTGCAGCATGACCGCCATCGATGGTGTGTAGCGGTGTGGGTTGATTGTAGAAATCCCCAATGGTGTGATTGGCAGGTAAAGGTGGTGTGTAGCAGATGGAAACCTAGGATTGGGTTGGGCTTTGCATATTTTCTGATATATTATACTCTGTTATTTGTTCTGTAGGGCTAAGGCCCAATCTGATGGTGCACGAGGGTTGCACACTGAGTCTCGCGACTCACCCCATTATTTAACATCTTTCAGGTAGCACCTAGTGCATCGGACCGGGTTGGAGAAGAGCGCAAGGTGGCCATGCGAGGGATTATTTTGATTCAGCAAAAGACTTTACTAGTTTATTTATTTTTAATATTTTTAATTAGTGGGTTTAAATTTCATTGTAATAAGGCCATGGGCCACTAGCTTCATATTTTCGTTTGTTTTGGGCTTTTATTATTATTAGACATTTACATTTTACGTTTTAATTAAGTTAAGGCATGTATCAAATTTCAGTTTTTAATCCACTAAGGCAAAAATATAAAATGTATATCTTTTACAAATCATCCAACCATTTAGTTTTCTCGAATAGAGTGTTAAACTCAAGAAAAATATTTTCTGAAATTGCGACTTCTTTTAAAATCTCCCTAAGTGACATGCCAGATCCGGTCATGGTGTTTGGGCCGGGTTTGGGGTGTTACATTACGAGCCTAGGGGCAAAAGTGTAAATATGACAAAGTTTAGGGAAAGAAATGTAATTTTTCCATAGTATGATTTTTGGGTCACAATGAATAATGTGACTAATAAGTAAGCTAAATGTGATGTTATGGATCAAAGAAAACGAGGTTCGGACTTAGAACGGGGGGGGGGACGAGTAACTGACGGTTAGGTCCCTTCTTGCCATTTTGGTATCGAGGTAAGTTTGTGTGAAATTAAAGCTACATAATGTTTTTATATTTTTAATTGCTTGATATTATGTGAAATGAATATTATTTCTATGAAATTGACTAATAATGCCTCGACGAGAGTGTGATGAAAATATGTTAAGTTGAAATCCCGGTCGAACATTTGGAATAGCAAGGATACTAATGTCACAACATGAGATAAGGAAGGTCCCGTATATGTAACACCCCAAACCCGGTCTAGACGTTACGACCAGATCTTGTATGTTACAGGGTAAAAGTTATTAAAAAGGGTTTGAAACTTTGGAGAGATACTGTAAGTAAAAAAAAACTTTTCGTTTGGTTGATGTTTTGAAAACAGTTGTTTGAGGTTTAAGGATAAGAGAAACGAAATATTGAATTGAGTTAAACAAAGTCTTGTTTGTCATTGTTGGTATTTGAGAGAAACGAATTCTTTAAGTTGCGCAAGTGATTAAAATTTTATCTTATTTACCAGGTTTTAACATATAATGATGTCATATGTAATTAGATAACATATAAAAACCAATTATTAAAATAAGAAAGCCTTATTACATAATAAAATCACCAATTAAAAATAAATTTGTAAAAGAAAACGAGTGTACAAAAAAAACTTTTTATGGCCTCCTCGAGTCTGCCTCGGCTCCCAGATCCACAATCTACTGATTACCTGCAACATTAAGCAAACGGGGTGAGTCACCAAGACTCAGTGTGTAATTCCCCTATATCACATAAACGGCCCATGGCCCACAACCGCATATTGGGCCTTAGCCCACTCATGATGGCATGCAGAAGAATTTAATGCAATATGTCCCAGCCCAACCTAGTTTCCATCCTCTACACGCCATCCGTACCAGCCAATCACACCTTGGGGATTTCTACAATCAACCCTCCATCCGCTACACGCCTCATACGTGGCACCAGGCCACTCGTGGTTCCAGACCACCGTGATACTAGATCACCGTGACAGAGTCACTATTAACATACGTGGGGCCAGCCCACCGTGGTATCAACCATCGTGACAATCCCTAATGAATATATGTGGGGCCAACCCACCGTGGTACCAAACCACCGGGACGAGTCACTAAATCGTATATATACGTGGTGTTAAACCACCGTGGCACCAAGCCACCGGGACATGGTCACCAAATCAGATTTACATGGGGCCAACCCACTCGTGGTACCAAACCACCATGACAGTCTCAAAATCTTCCCCTTTCACATCATAGTCCAAGCCCATGCATAACATACATGTAATAATGAATGCAACATGTTATCAAGCCAAGTGAAAGGTTACCACATACATCCATACTCACAAAGAAAACATTACCGTCACGTACCTGGCATCCCTAGCCTTACCCACAAGGGTATTACAACTGTCTACACAGTCTTTCCGGCTTTTCAGCCCATACAATCAATAATACAGATAAATAATAGAGTGTGAAGTTTTACACACCTTATAACACGCAATATTATGCTATCTATGTCGACACTATCGCTAGCAGAACGATCGCTATCGCCTCTGATTCTGCTCGAAGCCGGTCCACAACCCGGTGGCCAATCCCAACCGCAGACATCGCTCGCTTTTTTTGAACTTAGGGGCTGGGACTACGGGTCCAACCCTTCCTTCCTTTGACCGCATTTGATTCCATGAAACGATCTTGGTCGAAGACCAGTGAAGGCATTGAAGCAGAGGAAATAAGGATATACACTCAAGATGGAAAGATTTATTACCTAGATCAACAGAACCCGGAGGCTATTAAGCTTTGATTAAGGAGTCGCTGAAGTCCCTACACATTTACCAAATCAGATTCGGCTTTCCAAGGTATAGGTTAGAAGGAGTGGCCTTTTGGCCAAACGAATGGTATAAACCTCTTACCTTGATCGACCGATTGTCCCCCTAGAACCCTTCAAACACTGACTAGATGCAGAAAGAATATGAAAAGGAGGCTCCCCTACATTCGGCCAAAGAACCTCAGTACAAGATTAACCCCATCGGTTAACAACCAGCAAGAGAATAAGAAAGAATCAAGAGAGAAGAAAACGCTTACCACTTAATGGGAAGGAACCGATTGAGAAGGTTGAGAGAAAAGGTAATGGCAAGCCTCACCAAATAAGCAGAATCCAATTGGAAAAGTTAAGGGTGTGGGTAACAACAACCCAATGAAACAAAACGAAAGCAGAAGATGATCACCCAAGGAAGATTCGGCCTACAGAAAAGTAAGAACAAACACAAATGAGAAGGAAAAGAAAAAGGGTTTCGGCTTGAGGAAAATGAGAGAACAAAAGATGAATTTTCAGGGTAAGGGAAGAAGATTTGGCTAAGAAGAACAAAATGAGAAAGAAGTAATGAGATGGTGTGAGTGGTAGGAGGTTTTGGTTAAGGGGTTAAGAGATGTGAAACAAATAGGAACAAAAGGAAAAATAAAAGAGAACAAGAGGGAGAGAAGATGGTTTCGGTTTTAGCTAACTGAAGAATGAGCAACAATGACCTTAGGGGTTTCGACTACTCAAAGAAAAGAACCAAAAAAAAAAATTGCCAATTTGAAGAACACCAAATTTCGAAAAAGAAAACTCTCCCTACCTAGTTGCTAAACACTTTAAAAAAAAATCGGCACCTACAATCCCAAAAACTTTGTACCCAATGCCTGATGCAATGCTTTCCAGAACCTTGACGTAAACCTAAGGTCCCTGTCTGATATGATAGACATTGGTACCCCATGCAACCTCACAATCTCTGCTACATACATACGATTTTAGCCAACTTCAGAGAGAGTAGTCGACACGAACCGGTATGAAATGGGCAGACTTTGTCAAACGATCAACAATTACCCATACTGAATCCTTCTTAGTAGGCGTAAGAGGTAGCCCACTAACAAAGTCCATCGTGATCCTTTCCCACTTCCACTGCAGAATCTTCACCGGCTGCAACAACCCCGAAGGCAACTGATGTTCTGCTTTTACCTGCTGACACGTCAAACATTTACTCACAAATTTGGTTACCTCTCGCTTCAGACCTGGCCACCAATACTGTTCTCGTAAATCCCGATACATCTTACTTCCTCCAGGATGCATAGCGTATGGGCTGCTATGCGCTTCCTGTAAAATCTTACATCTCAACTCATGATCCTTTGGCATGCAAGGTTTTCCCGAAAACATAATACCCCATCACTATTCATACCAAATCCATTGTCTTATCATCGGTTCCCAAGCGCAACTTCGACTTTAACAACTCATCACCCAACGCTTTTTTTAACTGATCGACCCAAGAAGGTTTCACTTGAAGCTCACTAATAAACTTCCATCATCGTATAAACTGAGGTGAGCAAACATTGCTCTCAAGTCAGAGATCACCCTACGACTTAATGCATCCACCACCACGTTAGCTTTACCCGGGTGGTACTCGATCGAGCAATCATAATCCTTTAACAATTCGATCCATCTCCTCTGCCTTAAATTCAACTCCTTCTGGGTGAGAAGGTACTTTAGGCTCTTGTGATCTGTATAAATGACGGACTTCTCCCCATACAGATAATGTCTCCAGATCTTTAACGCAAATACTACCGCCGCCAATTCCAAATCATGTGTGGGATAATCAACTCATGCGGTCTCAATTGCCGAGACGCATATGCTACCACTTTCCCCTCCTGCATCAGCACACATCCCAATCCTGTGTGCGATGCATCGCAATAAATAGCAAACTCTTTCCCAGCCTCAGGATGTATCAACACTGGAGCCTCTGTCAAAATCTTCTTCAGCCTCTCAAAACTCTCCTGCTGCTTATCAGACCAGACAAACGGAACCCCTTTCCGCAACAACTTGGTTAACGGTGTCGCAATCAAAGAGAACCCCTCAACAAATCTTCTATAATACCCCGCCAGACCAAGAAAACTCCGGATCTCTGCCACAGACTTAGGTGGCTTCTGATCCAACACAGCTTCAAATTTCTGAGGATCGACCCTAATCCCCTCAGCAGACACCACGTGACCCACAAAGGTAACTTCCCTTAGCCAGAACTCACACTTACTGAATTTGGCGAACAACTGCTTCTCCCTCAGAATTTGTAAAACCACCCGAAGATGCGATTCATGCTCCTCCTTCGATTTTGAATAAATCAGGATATCGTCTATAAACACCACGACAAATCGGTCTAGATAGGGTTGGAAAACCCACTTCATCATGTCCATAAACGCTGCTGGTGCATTGGTCAACCCGAACGGCATCACTAGAAATTCGTAGTGGCCATAGCGAGTAAGAAACGCCGTCTTATGAATATCCGCCTCCTTGACTCTAAGCTGATGATATCCTGACCTCAAATCTATCTTCGAGAAGACTGAAGCTCCCTTAAGTTGAACAAATCATCAATCCTCGGCAGCGGGTACTTATTCTTGATAGTCAGCTTGTTCAACTGGCGATAGTCAATGCACATACGCATTGATCCGTTCTTCTTCTTAACGAATAGCACCGGCGCTCCCCAAGGTGATACACTCGGTCGGATAAAACCTCGATCTAGTAGTTCCTGAATCTGGGCTTTCAATTCCATCAACTCCTTTGGCGCCATCCTATATGGTGCGATAGACACAGGCGCTATTCCCGGAAGAAGATCAATACCAAACTCCACCTCGTATTCCGGAGGTAATCCCGGAAGCTCTTCTGAGAAAACATCAGAAAATTCCTTCATTATTTGAACATTACCCACAGTTGGTTCCTTGGCCTCCAGAGCACAAACAAAAGTTATGAATGCCCTACAACCCTTCCTCACCATTCTTTTGGCCTTTAGAGCGGACACTACGTTAGATAGGTAGTTCCTCCTCTCACCTATTACCACCACCTCATCATCCTCAAGAGTCCTTAACAACATGCGCTTGGCAGCACAATCCAAGTTTGCTCGATACTTCACTAGCCAGTCCATACCTAAGATCAAATTGAACTCCCCGAACGGCAGTTCCATCAGATCAGTCGAGAAAACCATCCCCTGAACTTCTAGAGGTACGTCCCTAAAGAGTTTATTCACCACTACAGATTGTCCTAAAGGGCTAAGTATAGTCATCTCCCTAGAAGCAATCTCAGAGTCCATGCTTAAAGTTCTAGATACCATACTAGCAACATAGGAATGTGTCGACCCAATATCAATCAATGCAGAAAAAGACAATCCAAAAATTAAGAACGTACCGGTTATGACATCTGGTGCATCGCCCTCCTCTCGGCATCTAGCTGCATAGACCAACCCTGGCTGTCTCGCATCTGTGCTCCCTGCACCTCTGCCTGGTGTTCCATGGCCCCGACCGAAACCATTACCTCCTCTAGCTGGACCACGACCTCTCTGTGGCCTGCTGCCACCTCTACCCGATTGAACATAACCCGACCTCTTCGGCGTGCTCGCCCGGTTCCTCGTGGACAATTTCTTACCGGATGATCCGTAGACCCACACCTGAAACATCCTCAGTTACTCGTCCAACATTCGCCCAAATGAAATTTACCACATCGGTTACACCTCTGAGGCTGACTATCGACAACTGGTCTCGTAACCCGACTCGGCCCATCCAACCTAGGTTTTTTCTGAAACCGCCCAACTAACCCCGACGATCCAAAATTCCTTTTATTTCTACCTTTATCCCTATCCTGATTCTGCTTCTCAGACCGCTTCACCTCCTCGACTATCTTAGCCTTTTCCACTAAAACAGCGAATTCTGTTTCTCGCTGCGGAGCGATCAGCACTCGCAAATCATCCCTCAGACCATACTCAAACCGAACATAACGCTCATGGTCTGTAGTAACAATACCCCGAGCATAACGACTTAGACATAAGAATTCCACCTCATATTCAGCCACTGACTTATTCCCTTGAACCAGATTTAGAAAAGCCTTACGCTGAGCATCCACATAACTTGACCCAATGTATTTCCCTTGAAATACCGATTTGAAGAAATCCTGTGAAATACGGTCGACCATCGCACCATCTCTCTCGATCGACCCACCATTGGTACGCCTCGTCCCGCAGAAGAGACACAATCCCTTTCAACTTCTCTTCCACTGTAAAATCAAGATCATCCATTATGCGTTCTACTGCTTCTAGCCAATACTCAGCTACATTAGGAGCTACTCCGGATACACCCCTAAACATCTCTGCTCCATTAGCTCGAAGTCGTTCAGACACAAATTTCCGAGCCAGTGATCTTGTGCTTGCTCCAGCAACCCTCTCTAAAACTCGTAACATCATCTGAGACACCGCATCATCTCCGCCTGTTTGATCCTGAAAATCCGCTTCCGCAGCTGGCGGTACTGGCATCTCATCTCCTGACCCATGTCCTGATTTCGAGGGTTCAGACCCAACACCTCGGCCTCTACCATGGCCGCGCAAAGAACGTCCACGTCCCCTAGTACTCATGGCTTCCGATGCGACTTAATCTGATTAAAAGTTTTATGAATTAGTATTTCTTTCACTTGTTTAATACCGAGCAGTCTTATGAGAAGTAGCTTTAGAGAGTAATTATCACCAATCATATCTCAACCTAGAGGTTTCAGTCTCTAAAGTTTGGATCTCCTAGTGCTAGCAAACATATTCTTTCATGCAAACAATCATTCCATACATACATCACCAACAATTAGAATACTTACCTGCGTGGATCGGGTGCCGGTAGACTCGGATGCCATATTCCCAACCAAAACATTTCCTCCAAGTAGCATTTAAATTGACTTTATAAAACACTGTTGAACCTATTTCACAGCCCGAGTTTTGCAACCCAGGCTCTGATGCCATAATTGTAACACCCCAAACCCAGTCTAGACGTTACGACCAGATCTGGTATGTTACAGGGTAAAAGTTATTAAAAAGGGTTTGAAACTTTGGAGAGATACTATAAGTAAAAAAAAAACTTTTCATTTGGTTAATGTTTTGAAAACAGTTGTTTGAGGTTTAAGGATAAGAGAAACGAAATATTGAATTGAGTTAAACAAGTACTAGTTGTCATTGTTGGTATTTCAGAGAAACGAATTCTTTAAGTTGCGCAAGTGATTAAAATTTTATCTTATTTACCAGGTTTTAACATATAATGATGTCATATGTAATTAGATAATATATAAAAACCAATTATTAAAATAAGAAGGCCTTATTACATAATAAAATACCTAATTAAAAATAAATTTGTAAAAGAAAACGAGTGTACGAAAGAAACTTTTTATGGCCTCCTCGAGTCTGCCTCGGCTCCCAGATCCACAATCTACTGATTACCTGCAACATTAAGCAAACGGGGTGAGTCACCAAGACTTAGTGTGTAATTCCCCAATATCACATAAACGGCCCATGGCCCACAACCGCATATTGGGCCTCAGCCCACTCATGATGGCATGCAGAAGAATTTAATGCAATATGTCCCAGCCCAACCTAGTTTCCATCCTCTACACGCCACCCGTACCAGCCAATCACATCGTGGGGATTTCTACAATCAACCTTCCATCCGCTACACGCCTCATACGTGGCACCAGGCCACTCATGGTTCCAGACCACCGTGATACTAGATCACCGTGACAGAGTCACTATTAACATACGTGGCGCCAACCTACCATGGTATCAACCACCGTGACAATCCCTAATGAATATATGTGGGGCCAACCCACCGTGGTACCAAACCACCGGGACGAGTCACTAAATCGTATATATACGTGGTGTTAAACCACCGTGGCAACAAGCCACCGAGACATGGTCACCAAATCAGATTTACGTGGGGCCAACCCACTCGTGGTACCAAACCACCATGACAGTCTCAAAATCTTCCCCTTTCACATCATAGTCCAAGCCCATGCATAACATACATGTAATAATGAATGCAACATGTTATCAAGCCAAGTGAAAGGTTACCACATACATCCATACTCACAAAGAAAACATTACCGTCACGTACCTGGCATCCCTAGCCTTACCCACAAGGGTATTATGACTGTCTACACAGTCTTTTAGGCTTTTCAGCCCATACAATCAATAATACAGATAAATAATAGAGTGTGAAGTTTTACACACCTTATAACACGCAATATTATGCTATCTATGTCGACACTATCGCTAGCGAGAACGCATCGCTATCCGCCTCGATTACGCTCAAGCCGGGTCCATAACTCGGTGGCCAATCCCGAACCACAGACACCGCTCGCTTTTTTGAACTTAGGGGCTGGGACTACGGGTCCAACCCCTTCCGTCCCTTGACTGGCATTTGATTCCATGAAAACGATCTTGGTCAGAAGACCAAGTTAAGGCATTGAAGCAGAGGAAATAAGGATATACGCTCAAGATGGAAAGATTTCTTACCTAGATCAACAGAACCCGGAGGCTATTAAGCTTGGATTAAGGAGCCGCTGAAGTCCCTACACATTTACCAAATCAGATTCGGCTTTCCAGGGTATAGGTTAGAAGGAGTGGCCTTTCGGCCAAACGAATGGTATAAACCTCTTACCTTGATCGACCGGTTGTCCCCCTAGAACCCTTCAAACACTGACTAGATGCAGAAAGAATATGAAAAGGAGGCTCCCCTACATTTGGCCAAAGAACCTCAGTACAAGATTAACCCCATCGGTTAACAACCAGCAAGAGAATAAGAAAGAATCGAGAGAGAAGAAAATGCTTACCACTTAATGGGAAGGAACCGATTGAGAAGGTTAAGAGAAAAGGTAACGGCAAGCCTCACCAAATAAGCAGAATTTGATTGGAAAAGTTAAGGGTGTGGGTAACAACAACCCAATGAAACAAAACGAAAGCAGAAGATGATCACCCAAGGAAGATTCGGCCTACAGGAAAGTAAGAACCAACACAAATGAGAAGGAAAAGAAAAAGGGTTTCAGCCTGAGGAAAATGAGAGAACAAAAGATGAATTTTCAGGGTAAGGGAAGAAGATTCGGCTAAGAAGAACAAAATGAGAAAGAAGTAATGAGATGGTGTGAGTGGTAGGAGGTTTTGGTTAAGGGGTTAAGAGATGTGAAACAAATAGGAACAAAAGGAAAAATAAAAGAGAACAAGAGGGAGAGAAGATGGTTTCGGTTTTAGCTAACTGAAGAATGAGCAACAATGACCTTAGGGGTTTCGGCTACTCAAAGAAAAGAACCAAAAAAAAATTGCCAATTTGAAGAACACCAAATGCCGAAAAAGAAAACTCTCCCTACCTAGTTGCTAAACACTTTAAAAAAAATTCGGCACCTACAATCCCCAAAACCGAATGCCACCCCCTTTGACCGAATCCCCCCCAACACCAACAAAAATTTGGCCACACCCCTATTCAAGCCTTCCACAACCGGCCACTTCCTCCATCCACTTGAAAATCCCTTACTTTCCTCGTAAATTCACTCTTGTTCATTCATTCAAAATAGTTTGAATCATTCAAATCCCACCTTTTGCTCATGGCCTCGCATTCAATTCTTTTGACTCATTCAACACTTATCCATGCAGTGTCCATGCCGAATCAACCACCCAAGCTCCTTAGATGCAAAAATAAAACACCCCCTTGCTGGCGACGCAACTCGAACCCCTTGCCCCTACAGCTTCTCCCTTGTGACGCCACTTCAAGCACTCTAAGTGGCGCCTCCTTGCCAATTAACCACCTCTTTACTTGTGTTAAAAAAATGTAATAAAATATCCCTAAGGCCTTCCTCAGCTAGCTCTTCCCTTAAGGTGCCTAAAAAAATAAAATTTTCACCAAGGCTCAACCTTAATCCCGAGCCTTCCCGAGACCCCCAAACACATCAAAACAACAATCAAAACATATCAACACACAACAATACACAATAATGCCAAGCCCCTAATTTCAGGATGTTACAGTATAAGACCATGTCTGGGACATGGCATCGGCACCGAATAAATGAGGTCTCGTATAAAACCATGTCTGGGGCATGGCCTCGGCACCAAAGGAAGATCTCGTGTAAGACCATGTCTGGGACATGGCATCGACATCTATGTACGATCTCGTATAATACCATATCTGGGATATGGCATCGACATCGAGATATGAGATCCCGTGTAAGACCATATCTGGGATATGGCATCGGCATCAAGATGTGATCCCATGTAAGACCATATTTGGGATATGGCATTGGCAACGTAATACATGTATGATGAGATTGAGTATCCTTTGATATTCCGAGTGGTTCAATGGGCAAAGAGCTAAGTTTATGCATCAATGACAAAGAGCTAAGTCCATGCTTATGATGTAAGAATATGTGGGAAATGTGGATTGTGATCATGTGTGAGGCTTTTAAGCCAAATTAAATTGAGAAATGGAATGTTCAAGTTTTGTTGTTGATGTATAAGTTAAATTGGCAAGTGAATGGGTTGTAAATATTTGATGATGACTAACTATTGGCATGGCTAACTATGGATATACTTTAGTATTATAAGTGTGTAAATGAGATTAATACAAAGAAAACATGATAGAGTAAAATTAGCAATAAAATAGTTTGGACAGTAGCAGTTGAATCCTTTTGAAAATTCACCAAAAATGGTGGAAATTTAATTAGAAGTTGAATAAGACATGAAAATAAATCTTATTGAGTCTATTTTCGTATAAAAGAGACGGTGTAACCAAAAGAATTTCAGATTGTGAGGTATTTGAATTTTTATAAGATAGGGTCAGAATGATTTAAAAATCCCCTGTTCTGACTTTGGAAATTCTTTAAAAATTGTACATAAATAATCAAGGGATAAAATTTATATTATTGAATTTTTTAATGAGTCTATTTTCAAGAGAAACAAATGAGAACATCTTTTGAGTTCTTTGCAATGTGAAAATAAATTTTTAGTGAAGAGGGGTCAGAACTGTTGGATAGTGAAATAGGGGAAACTTTAAAGAATAAACTGTACTGATTGGCTAAACCAAAAATTCTGGAAATCTTATGGTAAGAAGATATGTGAGTCTAGTTTCAAGGAAAATTAGCGGATCGTAATTTGAAGTTCCGTAGCTCCGGATAAAAATAATTTAGTGACTGTAACTCGAGTAGATAGTTCAAGATGAACATAAGTGAATTGAGAAATTTTATGCAATAATGATGGCATTATCTTGAGAACTCAAAATAAGGATTGTTAAAAGCATGGTAATAAATTTTTTATTATTTACATACATACTTACTAAGATTTATAGCTTACTCCCATTCCTTTCTCATATCATGTAGGGTTTTATACTAGCTCGGGTTGGAGATCGCCGGAGATGCTATCACACTATCGAGCTATCATGTTGGGTATAAGTGAATGCAAAACCTTTTGAGTCTATGGCGTGTATAGGGACTTATTAAATTGTGTATGTGTCATTTGATTTGGCCAAATGTGTTGGTTCATATTGGTTAATGAGTTGTAATGCCTATTTATATGTGTGTGCTGATACTAAAGGTTTTACGTTATGTGGTTATGTGTGTTTGGGATGGATGAATTGAAGTTGTGTTTAAGTATGTGCAAATGAGAGTGCCAAATGGTCTAGAAAATAGCCATTTTCTTGGCCACACGGGCAGAGACACGGTCGTGTGTCTCAGCCATGTGGAGAACACGACCCCGGGACATGGGCGTGTGCCCAGGTCTTGTGAAGTCTGCATTTACTTTTCAGAATTTAATTCGCCACATGGCCTAAGGACACGGACGTTTGACTTGGCTGTGTGACCCAATTTTGTTGATGACGTCAAAAACAGAGAGTCACACGGGCTAAGGATATGGGCGTGTGTGACCACACGGCCTACCCACATGGGCGTGTCCCAAGCCACACGGACGTGTGACCCCTGTTTTGATGAAAAATTTTCTAAGTCTTCTTAAAGTTTCCTAAGTTCTCGGTTTAGTCCCGAACAATTCCCAATGTATGTTTTGGGCCTTGTGGGACCATGCCTCGTATCCTGTCCCGGCGTCGGACACGGGTAAGGGGTGTTACATTTAGTGGTATCAGAGCTATGGTTTAGTCGATTCTCGGACTAACCTAGTGTATGTGAGTCTAGCTATACATGCCATATTACTACTCGTGATAGTGTGATATCTCCCGGCTCTAACGAAATTGTTTTGTTAAGATAGAGATGACTTCCAACCGAGCTATATTCGATAATGTTGAAAAATAATATTGAGGTGATTGAAATGTGTTTGTGATGAGACGAAACTTAGAAAGGTATGAATAGAAGTTCATGATATGTATGTGTTAATGTACGAAGTGAGATGACCATGAGTTGAGAAATGTGGAAACATGGAATAAAATGAAAGTTTATGTGGTGATAAGCCCATTCATGTTAGCTTGGCATGCATATAATGATATATACAACCTATTTGAATAAGTGAAAATGATAAGTAAACTTACCCAATGGATAGAATATGTGTGTATGTACACTTGTTTGAATAATGTATAATCAGTATGTCCACATAGTTGAATCTCATGTTTAATTGTAACACCCCAAACCCGGCCCAAACATTACGACCGAATTTGGTATGTCACAGAGAAAACCATTTGGAAAATCCCTTTAGCCGATTTGAGTTTTTGATGAAAACATCTTCATTTTCAATTATCTTGCTAAAACCATACTTAGTTTGTTTTAAAAATATTTTATTAAGTCAAGTTCTTACAGGTTTCAAATGTACCCGATGGCACTTTAAAACATTTTGCGTTTGATTTGAGAAAACATGTGCACCCATTTTAATATTATTAACTAGTTTAAACAAAATATTCAAAACATGTAAAAAAAATAATAAAAATAATCCTAGGAGGCCTTATTACAACTTGAATAAAATAAACCAACAATAAAAATAAAATAAACTAGAATTCAAGTTCATTAAATTCAAATTCCACTGCATGGCCACCTCGAGTCCAACCGGCTCCTCAACCGCCATCTACGAGTCACCTAAAAAATGTTAAAGGAGAAGGTGAGTCACCAAGACTCAATGTGTAACCCTTCCCCAATTTAGTGCAACAACATACACAATTTATAACAAATTAACATGCACTAAATCATGCACCCAACCTAGCCATCCAAACACCTTTCTCTACCCCGTGTGGTACCAAACCACTGGTGGTGCCAAACCACTGGTGACTTAAAGTCACGAAATCCGTCATATTGTGGTGCCAAACCACTGGTGGTGCCAAACCACTGGTGACCGTAGTCACAAATCAAATGATGGGGCCAACCCATCGTGTGATACCAAATCACTGGCGTCAATCCCATAATGTAAACTGTGGGGCCAACCCACTGTGGTGCTAAGCCACTGGGACGAGATGCTATGAGGTGCCAAACCTCCGAGGTGCCAAACCTCACGGTGACCGTAGTCACAATGTGGTACCAAACCACTTGGTGTCCATCGACACGAATATCACGCCCCCTACTCTCATCAACCCACATCAATCAACTACATGCATATACGTAAATCATGCTAATAGGTTTATTTAGCAACATACATAGAGTTTACCATTAGCCATAACCACATATACCAAATATGTCATGCTTCCCAAAAGCATCATAACAACAAGGACTTACTGGATCCTTGCTCATACCTTTATGGTATTAAATCCCATATCTACACAAATCAGATTTAGCATACACAAATTACTTAGCACATTAATTAGCTATAAAGTGTGTATGTACACACACGATTCAAACGCTAACTCTAAACCCCAAAAGAGTCAATCGGCCACCCTTGCTTTCTTGTCCCTATATTCGGCCAACCACAAGGTTAGTGCCATGGCCTATTCGGCCAAACCAAAACAATTGAAAAGGGTTCCTTGTGAACCCGAAACCTTACCCAAAACGTCTTTGAATACTAGCCACCACCCTCAAAGTGCTTCTGCTTCCCTAAATCGGCAATCATTAAGTTAATAGCCTTCGGCTTAATCGAATACCAAGTAAAAATAGATCCTTACCACCTTACCCCAAAACCGATTGATCAGAGATGATGGACTCACTTGCTCGCTTCCAAATCCCGAAGGCCCTATGACATATCGGTTTCAACATGTGATTAGCACCCTTAACAACAATTGCCGAAACCAACTCTTACCTTTGTAAAAGTCGACAGAGAACAGAGAGGGAAGAAATAGCCATTCGGCTAACACACTTACCTACCCAAACCGATTTGGAAAACACCGAGAAGGGATCACCCTTGCTTTGATATTCGGCCAAGGCTACACCAAATAGAGGAAAGAAATTCGGTAAGGTGGTAGGGAGTAGGTTCGGCTAGAGGAAGAAAATAATGGGAAAAAGGAGATGGGGTTTCGATTTTGAGAAGATGAGGAAGAAAAAGAGAGGGAAAGAGGGTAGGTGTTTCGGCTAAGGGTCAAAAAGAATAAGAGAGGTAGATGGCAAATGGTATTTTCGGTTGAGAGAGAATGAAAAGAGAAAAAGAAAAGATGGAAGATGAGAGAGTTTAGGAATCAAATGAAGGATTTTGGCACTCTCCCCCCTAACTTGCCGTCCACTCCTATCAATCAAGGAGTTTAAATTTCGGCAATCACCTAAAATTCCTCTTGGCCAATTGTTTAAAATATTCAAAATCATTTGAATACTCAAATGCCTATATTTTCTCTTTGCCATCTTTTTTGGAATTAATCAAATTAAAATCCAATTAATATCTAAATAATATCCTCATTATCCTTATTATCAAAAGAGTTTGAAGAGAAAAATCTCTCCCCTATGCCGTCCCAATTAAGAGCAAAAGGGGATTTCATGACTCGAACACAAGCTCCCTTGCTCTCCCGTGGCGCCAACTCCAACTCTTAAGTGGCCTTCCTTTTGCCACTTTTCCAAGGCCATTTCTGTGTCAAAAGTTCCCTCTTTTAACCTTGTAACCCCTACTTGCTAAGGCTCCCTACCTTTAAAGCTTATAAAAATATTTTCCCACTATTCTCGAGCCTACTCAAGACCCCAATTAAGCCTTACTACACCACAATTAATATCACAACAATACAAACACAAGAAAAATAATTCAATCACAAATAACCCCACTTTTAGGATGTTACAGTTCTACCCCCTTAGAATAATTTCATCCTCGAAATTACCTAATCGGAAGAGGTGGGGGTATTGCTGCCGCATCACATCCTCGGGTTCCCACGTAGCTTCCTCTGCACCATGGTTTCGCCATAGCACTTTCACCAAAGGTACTGATTTCCTTCATAGAACTTTGACATCTCGATCTAGGATCTGAACTGGTTCTTCCTCGAAAGATAAGTCCGAGTTTACCTCAATCTCTGCCACAGGCACAACGTGTGATGGATCTGACCGATACCGTCTCAGTATCGACACATGAAAGACGTCATGAATCTGACTCAACTCTGCCGAACTCGGTGATAAGCTACCGGTCCCACTCGCTTCACTCAGATATGGCCCGATGAACCTTGGGCTTAGCTTCCTTTTCGCCCAAATCTCAATACCTTCTTCCAAGGTGACACCTTTAGAAAAACTTTATCTCCTACCGCATACTCCATTTCCTTACGCTTAAGATCAGTATAAGACTTCTGTCTATCTGACGCTTCCTTGAGACTAGCTCGAATTACCTTAACCTTATCTTCCATTTCTGTCACTAACTCTGGACCCAAAACTTGTCGTTCACCTAACTCCGTCCAACATGTAGAGTACGGCACTTTCGTCCATACGATTGCTTCATATGGTGCCATCTCGATACTAAGCTTGATAACTATTGTTATAAGCAAATTCTGCTAACGGTAGGTACTCCTCCCAACTACCACTGAAATCCAAAACACAACCTCTCAGCATATCCTCTAAAATCTGAATGACCCTTTCCGATTGCCCATCAGACTATGGATGGAAAGCTGTACTGAAATCCAATCGTGTACCAAAAGCTTGATGCAACGCTTTCCAGAACCTTGACGTAAATCTGGGATCCCTATCCGAAATGATTGATACTGGCACTCCATGTAACCTCACTATCTCTGACACATACAGCTTAGCTAGCTTCTAAAGTGAGTAATCCGCTCTCACCGGGATGAAGTGAGCTGATTTAGTCAGACGGTCCACAATCACCCAAACTGCGTCCTTCTTGCTGGGCGTGAGGGGTAGCCCACTGACGAAATCCATAGTGATCCTTTCCCATTTCCATCGAGGATCTTCACCGGTTGAAGTAACCCTGATGGCAACTGATGTTCAGCCTTAACCTGTTGACACGTCAGACACCATCCCACAAACTCAGTTACCTCGCGCTTCAACCCTGGCCACCAAAACTGCTTCCGCAAATCCCCATACATCTTGCTTCCTCCAGGATGCATAGCGTATGGGCTGCTATGTGCATCTTGGAGAATTCTTTGTCTCAACTCCACATCCTTCGGCATACATGCTCGTCCTTGAAAGCATAGTACACCATCACCGGTCAAACTATACCCCTCTAACCCACTTTCTTGAACTTGTAACCTCCTTGCATTCAAACTATCATCCACCAATTGCTTTTCCTTAATCTCCTCAATCCAAGTTGGCTTAATTTGTAGCTCTGCCAACAGACTTCCATCATCATATAGACTGAGGTGAGCAAACATCGCTCTTAAGTCCGTCACGACCTTCCGGCTCAACGCGTCAGCCACCACGTTAGCCTTGCCCATATGGTACTCAATTGAACAGTCGTAGTCCTTGAACAGCTCAATCCATCGACGCTGCCTCAAGTTTAAATCTTTCTGGGTCAAAAGATACCTCAGACTTTTATGATCCGTGTAGACTATCGACTTCTCCCCATACAAGTAATGTCTCCATATCTTTAGAGCAAAGACCACTGCTGCTAACTCTAAGTCGTGAGTCGGATAGTTAACCTCATGCGGTCTTAACTGACGGGATGCATAGGCCACTACCTTCCCTTCCTGCATCAACACACATCCCAAGCCGGTATGGGATGCATCGCAATAAACCGTGAACAATTTTCCTGCCTCAGGCTGTACCAAAACTAGAGCTTACGTCAGAATCTTCCTTAGCTTATCAAAACTTTCTTGCTGTCTCTCAGACCAAACAAATGGAACTCCTTTTCTTAATAACTTAGTCAACGGCGCTGCGATTAAAGAGAACCCTTCCACAAACCTTCGATAGTACCGCGGACCGAAAACTTCGATTTCTCGCCATCGACCTAGGCGGTTTCCAATCCAACACCGCTTCAACCTTACGAGGGTCCACTCTAATCCTTCACCGGTGACACTCGTGACCCAAGAAAGCCACCTCCCTAAGCCGCAGTCGCACTTCACCGAATTTGGCATATAAGCGCTTTCTCCTCAATACTTGTAGAACTATACGCAAATGCCTGTCATGCTCCTCCTCCGTCTTTGAGTAAACCAATATGTCGTCTATAAACACCACGACAAATTGATCCAAGTACTGCTGAAACACCCTATTCATTAAGTCCATGAATGCTGCCGGCGCGTTGGTCAACCCAAACGGCATCACTAGAAACTCGTAATGCCCATACCGAGTACAAAATGCCGTCTTGTGAACATCAACCTCCTTCACTTTAAGTTGATGATAACCTGACCTAAGATCTATCTTCGAAAACACCGATGCACCTTTCAGTTTGTCAAACAAGTCATCGATCCGGGGTAAAGGATACTTGTTTTTGATTGTTAACTTATTTAACTAGCGGTAGTCTATACACATCCGTATCAAACTATCATTTTTCTTGACAAACAACACAGGTGCTCCCCACGGAGATATGCTTGGTCGAATAAACCCTCTATCCAAGAGCTCCTGAATTTGAGCCTTCAGCTCCACCAACTCCTTTGGTGCCATTCGATGCGGTGCTATAGACACAGGGTGCCGTTCGGGTAACAAGTCTATACCGAATTCAACTTCCCGATCTGGAGGCAGACCCGAAAGTTCTTCTGAAACACATCCGTGAATTCCCCTACTGTTCGGACCTTCTCAAACTGTTGACTCCTTAGCCTCCAAGGCACAAATTCGAACCAAAAACGCCTCACAAACCTTTCTTGACCATTTTCTCACCTTCAAAGCGGATACCACGTTAGATAGGTAATCTCTTCTATTGCCTATCATGACCACTTCATCACCCTCACCATCTTGTAACCATGCGCTTAACTTGGCGCATCCAACCTTGCTTGATACTTAACCAACCAGTCCATTCCAAGAATCAAATCGAACTCCCTAAACGACAGTTCCATCAGATCAGCCAAAAATACTACCCCTTGGAGTTCTAGGGGTACATCTCTATATAGCTTGTTCACAACTACAAAGTGACCTAGAGGGCTAATTACTGTCATCTCCCTAGAAGCAGTCTCAAAGTCTAAGTTCATAGTCTCTACCACACTACTAGCAACGTATGAATACGTCAAACCCACATCAATTAATGCAACATATGGAAGACCAAAAATTAGGAACGTACCGGTTATGACGTTCGGTGCGTCTCCCTCCTCTCGACGCCTTGCTGCGTAGACTAAACCAGGCTGCCTTGCCTCTGTGTTGCCTGCCCCTCTTCCAGGAATTCCGCGACCTCGATTAGAACCATTACCTCCTCTACCATTACCACGACCCCTCTGTGGTGGTCCTACATTTCTAACCTGAGCACGATTCTGACCCTCTGGCTGATTCTTAGCTAACTTCCGAGGATAGTCCCTTACACGGTGATCCAATGATCCACATTCAAAACATCCCTTATCACCGGTCCAACAACCTCTCCAATGTGATTTCCCACAGCGATTACACTGAGCCGGTCTCTGATTAGCAGCCATGGGCCTCCCTGTCTGATTCGGCCCACTCTGCCTAGCCCTCTTCTGCGCATTACTACTCGATCCAGACGACCCAAAGCCTCTTTTCTGCTTATTCTTATCATAGTTCTGTCTCACGGACTCCTTGACCCCTTCGGCTACCTTAGCCTTTTCTACCGCAACAAAGAACTCACGCTCCTGCGTGGAGCAATCAACAACCTTAATTCATCCCTAAGTCCATCTTCAAAGCGGACACATCGTTCATGTTCGTGAGCCACGATGCCTCTAGCATATCGACTCGACTTTAAGAACTCGCTTCATACTCGAATCTTCGACTTATTTCCTTGTACCAATCCCGAAAGGCTTTCCTCTGAGCATCGGTGTGTAGCCGGTGCCCACATACTTCTTCTCCGATAAGCGGCTTTGAAATACTCCCAAGTAAGATCATCCGTAGTAGCACCATCCCGAACCGTGAGCCACCACCGATATGAATCCTCCTTTAGAAGCGACACCGCTCCTTTCGACTTCTCCTCATTTGTCGGTCGAGATCGTCCATGATCCTTTCACGATTCCAACCAATATTCCGCCGCACTGGGTGCCACTCCCGACACACCCCGGAATACCTCAGCTCCGTTGGATCGGAGTCGCTCGGGAATAGATTTTCGAGCTCCCATTCCTCCACTAGCTCCAGCCACCATCTCAAGGACTCGCAACACAGCTTGCGATACTGCCTCACCACCAGTCTGATCCTGTTCCTCAGCTCCAAAAGTTGGGGGTGGTGGTGGCGGTGGTACCTCATTCTCCGACCCTTGACCCGACCTAACGGGTTCTGACACGGTCATCTTGCCCCTACCGCGTCCACGACTGCCACGTCCTCTAGAGCTCATTCTAACTATCACACTTTAATCTGATTAAGAAATTTTTATGGATTAGTGCTTGTTCCACTTTGTTATCCGCGAAGAAATTTTATAAAGAGAATTTAATAGAAATTCTTTCGATCAATCAAAGGTTGAAGTCCTCTATCCTAGTTTACACAGAAGAGCACATCCATTCCCTAATATCTTTCATACTTATTCGCTCATCCCAGGGGTAGTTTCATCTTTTTCCTACAGGGGTGTTTTCGTAAATTTCCAAAGTCAGGGTATTATTTATTGTGTTTGGCCCATGACCGAGTCCTCTTGGTTAGGGTGAACCGGCTACGCACTGTAGGAATCCCGCGAAGAGGAGGTGAGTCACAAGGATCGCTTAAATACCAAGCTCTTCCGGATCCAATCCTAGACATGCGCATTGGGGTTACCACACCCTAACTCTCGGTGACTTGATCGTAGGTTTGTTTACTTAAGCATTTAAAGTCTTATGTATTCTGTTGGGGTAAACTAGTCCTAAAGTTTATCATGCTATCTACGTCCCATACCTACCCTTCTACCAAGAATAATTCATACAAAAGTCTAAGTACTTACTCAGGCGGATTGGTGCCGGGAGACTCGGGCCATACTGTTCAAAACCAAAAATATTTCAAAAGGCTTACTAAAACATTTTGGGCCTTGGGCCCCACAATCGAGCTTTGAACTGGGCTCGATATTAATTTTGTAACACCCCAAACCCGGCCCAAACATTACGAACCGAATTTGGTATGTCACAGAGAAAACCATTTGGAAAATCCCTTTAGCCGATTTGAGTTTTTGATGAAAACATCTTCATTTTCAATTATCTTGCTAAAACCATACTTAGTTTGTTTTAAAAATATTTTATTAAGTCAAGTTCTTATAGGTTTCAAATGTACCCGATGGCACTTTAAAACATTTTGCGTTTGATTTGAGAAAACATGTGCACCCATTTTAATATTATTAACTAGTTTAAACAAAATATTCAAAATATGTAAAAAAAATAATAAAAATAATCCTAGGAGGCCTTATTACAACTTGAATAAAATAAACCAACAATAAAAATAAAATAAACTAGAATTCAAGTTCATTAAATTCAAATTCCACTACATGGCCACCTCAAGTCCAACCGGCTCCTCAACCGCCATCTACGAGTCACCTGAAAAATGTTAAAGGAGAAGGTGAGTCACCAAGACTCAATGTGTAACCCTTCCCCAATTTAGAGCAACAACATACACAATTTATAACAAATTAACATGCACTAAATCATGCACCCAACCTAGCCATCCAAACACCTTTCTCTACCCCGTGTGGTACCAAACCACTGGTGGTGCCAAACCACTGGTGGCTTAAAGTCACGAAATCCGTCATATTGTGGTGCCAAACCACTGGTGGTGCCAAACCACTGGTGACCGTAGTCACAAATCAAATGATGGGGCCAACCCATCGTGTGATACCAAATCACCGGCGTCAATCCCATAATGTAAACTGTGGGTCCAACCCACTGTGGTGCTAAGCCACTGGGACGAGACGCTATGAGGTGCCAAACCTCTGGAGGTGCCAAACCTCTGGTGACCGTAGTCATAATGTGGTACCAAACCACTGCTGTCCGTCGACACGAATATCACTGCCCCCTCCTCTCATCAACCCACATCAATCAACTACACGCATATACAGAAATCATGCTAATAGGTTTATTTAGCAACATACATAGAGTTTACCATTAGCCATAACCACATATACCAAATATGTCATGCTTCCCAAAAGCATCATAACAACAAGGACTTACTCGGATCCTTGCTCATACCTTTTATGGTATTAAATCCCATATCTACACAAATCGAGTTAGCATACACAAATTACTTAGCACATTAATTAGCTATAAAGTGTGTATGTACACACTGATTCAAACGCTAACTCTAAACCCCAAAGAGTCAATCGCCACCCTTACTTTCTTGTCCCTATATTCGGCCAACCACAAGGTTAGTGCCATGGCCTATTCGGCCAAACCAAAACAATTGAAAAGGGTTCCTTGTGAACCCAAACCTTACCCAAAACGTCTTTGAATACTAGCCACCACCCTCAAAGTGCTTCGCTTCCTAAATCGGCAATAATTAAGTTAATAGCCTTCGGCTTAATCGAATACCAAGTAAAAATAGATCCTTACCACCTTACCCCAAAACCGATTGATCAGAGATGATGGACTCACTTGCTAGCTTCCAAATCCCGAAGGCCCTATGACATATCGGTTTCAACATGTGATTAGCACCCTTAACAACAATTGCAGAAAACCAACTCTTACCTTTGTAAAAGTCGATGAGAAACAGAGAGGGAAGAAATAGCCATTCGGCTAACACACTTACCTACCTAAACTGATTTGGAAAACACCGAGAAGGGATCACCCTTGCTTTGATATTTGGCCAAGGCTACACCAAATAGAGGAAAGAAATTCAGCAAGGTGGTAGGGAGTAGGTTTGGCTAGAGGAAGAAAATAATGGGAAAAAGGGAGATGGGGTTTCGGTTTTGAGAAGATGAGGAAGAAAAAGAGAGGGAAAGAGGGTAGGTGTTTCGGCTAAGGGTCAAAAAGAATAAGAGAGGTAGATGGCAAATGGTATTTTCGGTTGAGAGAGAATGAAAAGAGAAAAAGAAAAGATGGAAGATGAGAGAGTTTAGGAATCAAATGAAGGATTTTGGCACTCTCCCCCCCTAACTTGCGTCCACTCCTATCAATCAAGGAGTTTAAATTTATCACCTAAAATTCCTCTTGGCCAATTGTTTAAAATATTCAAAATCATTTGAATACTCAAATGCCTATATTTTCTCTTTGCCATCTTTTTTGGAATTAATCAAATTAAAATCCAATTAATATCTAAATAATATCCTCATTATCCTTATTATCAAAAAGAGTTTGAAGAGAGAAAATCTCTCCCCCCTATCCCGTCCCAATTAAGAGCAAAAAGGGGATTTCCGCGACTCGAACACAAGCTCCCCTTGCTCTCCGTGTGGCGTCAACTCCAACTCTTAAGTGGCCTTCTTTTTGCCACTTTTCCAAGGCCATTTCTGTGTCAAAAGTTCCCTCTTTTAACCTTGTAACCCCTACTTGCTAAGGCTCCCTACCTTTAAAGCTTATAAAAATATTTTCCCACTATTCCGAGCCTACTCAAGACCCCTAATTAAGCCTTACTACACCACAACTAATATCACAGCAATACAAACACAAGAAAAATAATTCAATCACAAATAACCCCACTTTTAGGATGTTACATTAATTGTTAAATTAGAGAATATATAATGTTTTGTTTTATGACTCGTTATGAAACCAAAAATATTATAATAGTATGGGAGTTGAATTAGAAGATCAAATTAAGTAAAACGCGGGAGATGAGTACGATCGTTCAATGATGAATTGACGGATAAGACCATGGTTGGACCATGGCAAAGTATGGAATGTAAGACCATAGATGGGCTATGGCATTTCAGTGAAAAGACCATAACTGGGTTATGGCATTATGGACGTAAGACCATGGTTGGACCATGGCAGTTGATCGCTGTAAATCAGAGTTTTAAAATTTATAAAAGAATGATCGAACCTAGAAACTAACTCTGACAACAATTGAGGCAAGTGCACCTATCGAACAGTAGTATAGCTTAGGCAAGACCGGATTATCAAACCCAAAGGAACTAAAAGTACTAAAACTCACCGTCTTTCTATTATTTAGCCTTAATATAAAGTGATGGTTGTTAAACTAAAATTAATCTACTTACTAAGCTAAGATGCAAAGACAAAAAGAATGAATTTGGGAAATAACTTTTGGGAAAACTCAGTTGACTCAAGCGATACCCTAAGGAAAAATCCACCTAGACTTCACTTGTTATTTAACCTTGAACCATATGATTTATTTACTTAGTTTGATCCGTGAGACTCCCTAACGTATATTAAACCCTCTCTCGAGGCGAATAACGTCTAACCCTATGTTAATTAGTGGAACTCTCGTTCGCTTATAATAACCCCCTAGAATAGCAGTAAATCGATCTGTGGACTCCCATATTAGGTTTCACCCTAATCCGACAAAATCTCATCACCCTATCTCTAGACGTGTGATCAACTCCGCTTAATTATGTTGGATCTACTCTTAGGCAGGGTCTATTCCTCCTCCACCTAAGCACATTAGATTTGGATTAAGTTCACACAATTAAGAATAAACTAAGTTATTATCATGTAATTCAAAAATCAAATAACAAGATTCATCATAGGTTTCATCCCCTTCGGGTATCCGAAGGTTTAGTTCATAACAATAAAGAAAAACATCTCAAGAGAAAAGATAAAACAAAACATAAGAAATCCCTAAAACCCACTGAAGGAATTGAAAAGGAGATCCTCCATCTTGAGTAGAATTCTGGCTTCTTGAGATGGATCAACTGGCTATCTTCGAGTGATTCCCACAAAGCTGACCTTTTCGGCTTGGCTTTTTAGCCTAGCTTGCTGCCCCCTTTCAGCTGGTACCTAGGGTGTATTTATAGGCTTTTGAAACACATTTCTCTCTCCCTCAGTATCCTTTCCCGAATGAAATTCCTCTTCTCCACGGCAAAGGCACGGCCATGGCACACGTCCGTGTAAATCGCAGCCAGGCCGTGTTCGAAACTGTTGAATTATGTAACACCCCAAACCCAGCCTAAACGTTACGACCGAATCTGGCATGTCACATGAAAGGAATGTCTAAAAACTGCGCATTCGTTAAAAAGCTCATATTCTTTATAGTTGTGGTGAGAAATCGAGTTTAAGTAATTTTGAATAAGAAATGGTTTATTATCATTTTAGGAAAATCCCATATTGATCATTTAATAATAAGCAATAAACAAATTGAAAGCTGAAACCAAATAAAATACCCAAGGCCTTATTACATAACAAAAACTCAAATAAAAATAAGTCCAAATAAAAGAAACGAATTTACGAGTAAACATATGTATGGCCTCCACGAGTCCACCTCAGCTCCCAAATCCGCGATCTAATGATTACCTGCAAAAATTTAACTAAGGGGGTGAGTCATCGAGACTCGGTGTGTAAATCCCCATTCAATGTGCCCTTACACAATTTCATATGAAAATATGCATATCATGCACCCAAACCTAGCCATCCGCAACTCCTTTTTCTACCCCGTGTGGTACCAAACCACTGGTGGTGCCAAACCACTGGTGACCCAAAGTCACGATATCCATAATTGTGGTGCCAAACCACTGGTGTCCCAAAGACACGAATGTGATACCAAATCACCGTGACGAAAGTCACGAATCCAATGATGGGGCCAACCCATGCGTGTGATACCAAATCACCGGCGCCAATCCGTGATTATCATCTGTGGGGCCAACCCACCGTGGTACGAAGCCACTGGGACGAGACGCTATGAGGTGCCAAACCTCTGGTGTCCCAAAGACACGAATGTGATACCAAATCACTGGTGACCGAAGTCACGAATCCAATGATGGGGCCAACCCATCGTGTGATACCAAATCACCGCGACGATCCCATATCTCAAAAGTGGGGCCAACCCACGGTGGTGTTAACCACGTGGACGAGTCGCTATGAGGTGCCAAACCTCGGAGGTACCAAACCTCTCGTGACCGTAGTCACGGTGTGTTACCAAAACACTGGTGCCCGTCTAACACGATTAATCTTGCCCTCTCACTCATATAACCCATGCAATATGACATAATAATTCGTGTATGCAGATGTCATGTATGCTAGACATATATCAAATATAAGTATAACATGAATTACCATCATAATCGATAGACATAAAACAACATAATCACCCTAATCAACCTCTAAGGGTATAACCGTAATTTTACCTACCAAGGGCATTTTCGTAATTTACCTACCAAGGGTATATCGGTAATTTACCCACCAAGGGCATTTTCGGTAATTTACCCACTAAGGGTATTTTAGTAATTTCGTACTGAATGGCCTTTCCAAAGGCCCGATGTTACCCCGAGCGACTCAAATACCATTTCCTGGTCGTCTTTGGGCGATTGGGCCTAAAACTCGATTACGCCCATTCGGGCCCACACGCTTCGTGTGGCCCACCTAGCACAAATCTAGCCATGTATATAAGTTCCACCTAGTCTAGTTCACTATATACTACACAATCGCACAATTTACTCATAAGGGCCCACGGGCCCATTGGGCCCACTTCGGCCATCGCGCCCAAGCAAAATTTCCAACCCACAAGAATACTCACCGATGGCCTCAACTATCGCGTTGAAGCCCCACACGTGCGTTCGCACGCACGCACGTGTAACTACTATTGTCGTGATCGACGCTTCGGCATTTGCCGCTCTACGCCTAGAGTAGAGAGAGTTACACACCGATAGGACTCGGTGTTAATCCGCGCTCCGACCACTCCTATGCCCAAACGCCTTCCAAGGTGTGTCAACCTCCTCCTCTGGAATGCTCTTTATATAGCTAGCTCTCCACCTTCCTTCTTTGTATCTTTCCGATGTGGGATCCCTTCGTCGAGTAGAGTTTAAATTCAATCAAACTCTTCCCGTCTGCATCATAAAATAAATACTCCCTTGCTTCTCATGAGATTCGAACCTGTGCTCCCTTGTAACATAATCCACGCTGTTAACCACTTGACCACAAGCTCCTCTTGTGTCTTAAACCATGCGCAACTAAATATAAATCTATAGCCAAATTCCGAGGTCCAAGTAAAAAAAAACCAAAATGCAAAAGCCAAGACTTGAACCTTGGACCTCCTTCCTTCCTTGTGGCGTCACTCCCTTGTTCCTTAAGTGGCGTCACTTTGCCACTACACCACACACTCCACTTGTGTCATTTTTCCCACATTTTATTCTTAAGGCCTACTCCGCCAACTTCCAGGGTTTTTTTTCACCTAAAACCAAAATTTCCCCAAAGCTAATATTTGACCCCTGGACTTCATAGAAGCCCTCTAACCTTCCAAAATAACTTACCTAATAAGTCTAACTTGTATTAATGCCGTTCTCAAAAATTTTAAATCAAGGCCCATTGGGCCCAATCCTACTAGGCCCAATTCCGGATGTTACAAATCTACCCTCCTTAAAGAAATTTCGTCCTCGAAATTTCCAACTCTGAACATTCGTACCACCTAACCTACAACGTCAGGCTCACGCTGCGCACTCGATTCCAATAACCCTAATGTACTTTTAACTAGAATTTAGAAATCCTACACATATTAAAAAAAACTAACCATTAAAGCGCACAAATATTTCAGATGCAAATCAACTCTATATCCGAACATCACATCCAACCCAAACACACAGTAATAGATATTCAAAATACAAACATATAACAAAGCAAAGTATCGAAACTTACAAAGTGCGGATTGGTGCCGGAGACTCGGGTGCCATATTTAAAAAAAACGATATATATTTTTCTAAACCATTTTCCAAACCATCTTTTGAAAACATTTTTTGAACCCAAACCCACAGTAGAGTTTTTGAACCTAGGCTCGATACCATAATTGTAACACCCCAAACCCAAATTTAAACGTTACGACCAAAACTCGCATGTCACATGAAAGGAATGTCTAAAAAGCTGCGCATTCGTTAAAAAGCTCATATTCTTTATAGTTGTGGTGAGAAATCGAGTTTAAGTAATTTTGAATAAGAAATGGTTTATTATCATTTTAGGAAAATCCCATATTGATCATTTAATAATAAGCAATAAACAAATTGAAAAAGTTGAAACCAAATAAAATACCCAAGGCCTTATTACATAACAAAAACTCAAATAAAAATAAGTCCAAATAAAAGAAACGAATTTACGAGTAAACATATGTATGGCCTCCACGAGTCCACCTCAGCTCCCAAATCCGCGATCTAATGATTACCTGCAAAATTTAACTAAGGGGTGAGTCATCGAGACTCAGTGTGTAAATCCCCATTCAACGTGCCCTTACACAATTTCATATGAAAATATGCATATCATGCACCCAAACCTAGCCATCCGCAACTCCTTTTTCTACCCCGTGGTACCAAACCACTTTGGTGGTGCCAAACCACCGTGACCCAAAGTCACGATATCCATAATTGTGGTGCCAAACCACTGGTGTCCCAAAGACACGAATGTGATACCAAATCACTGGTGACAGAAGTCACGAATCCAATGATGGGGCCAACCCATCGTGTGATACCAAATCACTGGCGTCAATCCCAGATATCATCTGTGGGGCCAACCCACTCGTGGTACGGCCACCGGGGCGAGACGCCTATGAGGTGCCAAACCTCGGTGTCCCAAAGACACGAATGTGATACCAAATCACCGTGACCGAAGTCACGAATCCAATGATGGGGCCAACCCATCGTGTGATACCAAATCATCGGCGGCGATCCCATATCTCAAAAGTGGGGCCAACCCACGGTGGTGTTAACCACGAGGGACGAGTCGCTATGAGGTGCCAAACCTCGGAGGTACCAAACCTCTGGTGACCGTAGTCACGGTGTGTTACCAAAACACGGTGCCCGTCGGCACGATTAATCTTGCCCTCTCTCTCATATAACCCATGCAATATGACATAATAATTCGTGTATGCAAGATGTCATGTATGCTGAACATATATCAAATATAAGTATAACATGAATTACCATCATAATCGATAGACATAAAACAACATAATCACCCTAATCAACCTCTAAGGGTATAACCGTAATTTTACCTACCAAGGGCATTTTCGTAATTTACCTACCAAGGGTATATCGGTAATTTACCCACCAAGGGCATTTTCGGTAATTTACCCACTAAGGGTATTTTAGTAATTTCAGACACTGAATGGCCTTTCCAAAGGCCCGATGTTACCCTCGAGCGACTCAAATTACCATTTCCTGGTCGTCTTTGGGCGATTGGGCCTAAAACTCGATTCTGGCCCATTCGGGCCCACACGCTCGTGTGGCCCACCTAGCACAAATCTAGCCATGTATATAAGTTCCACCTAGTCTAGTTCACTATATACTACACAATCGCACAATTTACTCATAAGGGCCCACGGCCCATTGGGCCCACTTCGCCCATCGCGCCCAAGCAAACCCAACCCACAAGAATACTACACGATGGCCTCAACTATCGCGTGAAGCCCCCACACGTGCGTTCGCACGCACGCGTGGCTACTATTGTCGTGATCAACGCTTCGGCATTTGCCGCTTCTACGCTGAGAGTAGAGAGAGTTACACACCGATAGGACTCGGTGTTAATCCGCTCCAGACCACTCCTATGCCCAAACGCCTTCCAAGGTGTGTCAACCTCCTCCCGGAATGCTCTTTATATAGCTAGCTCTCCACCTTCCTTCTTTGTATCTTTCCGATGTGGGATCCCTTCGTCATGAGAGTTTAAATTCAATGAAACTCTTCCCGTCCGCATCATAAAATAAATACTCCCTTGCTTCTCATGAGATTCAAACCTGTGCTCCTTGTAACATAATCCACGCTGTTAACCACTTGACCACAAGCTCCTCTTGTGTCTTAAACCATCTTGCAACTAAATATAAATCTATAGCCAAATTCGAGGTCCAAGTAAAAAGAAAACCAAAATGCAAAAGCCAAGACTTGAACCTTGGACCTCCTTCCTTCCTTGTGGCGTCACTCCCTTGTTCCTTAAGTGGCGTCACTTTGCCACTACACCACACACTCCACTTGTGTCATTTTTCCCCACATTTTATTCTTAAGGCCTACCTGCCAACTTCCAGGGTTTTTTTTTTTCACCTAAAACCAAAATTTCCCCAAAGCTAATATTTGACCCCGGGACTTCATAGAAGCCCTCTAACCTTCCAAAATAACTTACCTAATAAGTCTAACTTGTATTAATGCCGTTCTCAAAAATTTTAAATCAAGGCCCATTGGGCCCAATCCTACTAGGCCCAATTCCGGGATGTTACAAATTAGGCACGGCCGTGTAAGTCGTGGTAAGGCCGTGTTCTAGTAGGAATGGTGGCACGGCCGTGTGGCTTGAAGTCCAAGCCGTGCTAATTTCGTGGCTTGGCCCAACTTGGTCTGTTTTAAGCCCATTTCTCATTCTTTTCATCATCGGGTGCTTTCCTGAGTATAAGACATGAAAAGAAAGGATTAAGAGCACCTTTTTACATAAATTGGGGCTTAAATCATCCAAAAGCATATTAAATGTGGGTTTAGAATATGTTAATTTTACGGTTTATCAAATACCCCCACACTTAAGCTTTTGCTTGTCCTCAAGCAAAATTCTCAACTTACAATTAAAACGAACTTTCCTCAATTCATAATAGTCATTGATAGTGTCTCATCCTAATTCATAGATATTTTATACATGGATAATCCAATTCAAAGTGTCCTAAAAATTCAAACAAAGATAAGTCATAGATTCTCAGTAGCACAAAACATAGGTGTTTCCTTTATCTAAATAATTACCTCTGATTCGGAATCGACAAGGATTGACATCCTCACAAAAGATTCGCTCAAATCACTCAAAGTGTTTAAGGTTCAAAATTTAGGCACTCAAAAGTCAAACATGAAGAGTTAATCCCATAGGCTTGCATGAAAATCAAATCTCCACCACTGAAATATGAGATGAAACACAAATCAAAAGGTCTTTGTTAGGGTTGTAATGGGGCTAGGGTTAAAGTGTGGAGTAAGGCTAAATTAGAGGGTTAGAATCGAGATTGCATTGACAAATTTCCTAACTAAGAGCTAATGACTAATAATAATTACATCAACTGAAAACTAATAATGATAACACTACGAGCTTCTTCTTTGATATCTGGGATTCAAGCATATAAGCTCATTTAATCACAACTAATAATGAATAATGAATATACTTTTGATTTTTTTTAAGAACAAACTAAAAATACATAACTGAAATAGAAAACATAGTTAGGCTATTAATCAAATCAAATCTCGATATAAGGGTAGTCAAAAGGAGTGGTGATAACAAAAATGAAGGGGTTCTGGGTTAATATCAGTGGGTGAGTCAATAAATAGGGTTGTTAGGATTAAAAGGGGTTCACTAGGGGTTAATTGTGAAGGTAGGCTTTTTATGGAGTAAGTGGGTTAGATCCTAGGTGCCTTTATCATCTCTGTGTATCAAATCAAAAAAAAATGTGGTCTTGACATGTATAATCGATGCAAGTTCTAGAATAACAAATCAGTGTTGACATACTCATAATCAATAAAGTGAGCAAGAAAAAGAATGTATGCTCTATAAGGCTCAAAAACTCACAAAAATTATGGGTATTTTGATGTCAACCTCGTAAATTTCAAACTTCAAAGTAATATTTAAACTCAGTTCGACAACCTAGAAAATTTTTAATATATGAAAAATAGACTTATCATGCTTGATTCTCTAGTATTCTTTAAATTTAATTATCAATGCGCAGTTATCAATGAATTAATCTAAAACATATCAATAAAAATCATAAATCATCAGAAATTTCATCCTAATTAGTAATATTAGTAGATTACTTAAAAACAAGACTAAATTCAGGGTTTTTGTTAGGTATTTTTTTAGGTTGTTCACCCCCCACACTTAAGATGTACATTGCCTTCAATGTACAAAGATATATAATGACAATTAATATGTAAAATCAAAAGAGAGGGGAGAGAGTGACACTCCCTGAATTGGATGATTTCCTAGAGTTGGCAGTGGTCGTGGTGAAAGATAAGTTGGAGGGCTCGCTTTTGGATGTGGTGGATGCTCACGAGTTTTGCGCTAGATGAAGAAATTGGGGAACTCATGGAGGATTATCCATGATTTATTAAGACAAATTTAAAATAAACTAAATATATAATTAAAGAAAAGAAAAGTAAAGAAAGAGGAAACAAAAATGTAAACGAAATAAAACTAAAAGATAAAGGGGCTTGGGAATCCTTATTGGTGTATGATTTGCGAGGTGGATGTGACCTCTACGGTCACGGAGGTACTGGCGGTGGTGGAAGTGGCGTGATTCCCAATCAGCCTTTAGCTCCTGAGTCAAAGAAACTAAGATAGAATAAAATAATTTAAGCGGAAGAGAAGTGTAGATAAGGAAACTTAAGCAAAAGAGAAAAATGAAATAAAAACTAAATAGCCTCAAATATCATTGGCTTGTTGTTCAAATGAAGCTGCCGGCATGAACTCATGTGAATCGGTCTCCTTTGGGGAGATTGGCCTCTTACGCTTTCTTGCCATGGATATGATATTGTTGTGGCTCAAGAGTCTAAGGATTTCTTAGGAAAAAGGAAAAAAGAAAGGAAAGAATGGAAGAAGGAAAGAAGAAAGAAGTGGGTTAAGAAGAGAAATGAAAAGGGTATGATGGTTAAATAGAACTTCAGGTCTGGCGGTTTCCCACACCCGTGGGTTGAGGGTGTGTCAATTCACAAGGCCGCTTCGCACGGCCGTGCTCTAGGGCGTGTTGGTTCCCCATGCTCGTGTCTAGCCTATGTTCGAAAAGTCAGTATATTAGCATGATTAGATGGCACGGGCATGTTCAGCCCGTGGTTGGCAAGTCAGTAGCCTCACACGGCCGTCAAGCACGGCCGTGTCACTTTGTCGGTGCCCGTGGGAGAGTGGTTGAGTCCGTGATTGCCAG
Source organism: Gossypium sturtianum (assembly GCA_025698515.1). NCBI lineage: Eukaryota > Viridiplantae > Streptophyta > Magnoliopsida > Malvales > Malvaceae > Gossypium > Gossypium sturtianum. The sequence continues at coordinate 31,387,844 of CM046950.1, forward strand.
AAATTAGTTCATTCTGACTTGTACCGCCCAGCCATGTTAGTACCAAGATTCTTGAGGTACACACGGCCACGGCCACGGCCATGTGCAAGGCCGTGTGTCCTGGAATTCTGCACCCCTTGTTAGTTTATAACTACGTATTCAGAGAGATAAGAAGAAAAGAAAAATAAATTCAAAGCAAAATGTGTGAATAAATTATGTTAGTGCTCGGGTTGCCTCCCGAGAAGCGCTCGTTTATAGTCTTAAGCTAGACTCTCTTCTCGTTAGCATCTTCAGGGTGGTTTGAAGAGTTGGAAGTCCTTCCTCATGTTATTATCTGTATCCTCGTGAAAAAAATTAAGTCGAGATGCGTTTATAGTAAAAGTACCAAAAATAGGATTACTTACCTCGACTGTTTCGTATGGGAAAACACTGGTTACCCTAAAAGATATTTCTTTGTTTGTGTTAGGGTCCGGAGGAGATATTCGAGGGTCTGCTTCGTCTAACAGTACCTTGTCCCCTATTTTGAAGTGGTTTGTTGTTCCTATAAGCTCTTCTGGGGATTCTTTCGATTCTTCCTTGTGTGGTTCTGGCTCTTCGTCGTGTATCCCTAATTTCTCCTTAAAGTGTGTCTTCCATTCGTCTAGATCATCGATCTGAATTCCTCGACCTTTACGAATTATTTCCTTATTGGGGTTGGGGGTTAGGATCGGGTTTAGTTGTATTCTTTGGTGGTGTTTCCTGAAAAGAAGGGTTAACCGAATGGTTATTAGGGAAATTTACGTTCTCACCTTGATTACTCGATGTTCTAGCCGAATCGAGAGCCTTGATGGTGACGGTCTCATTACCTATGCAAAGTATGAGTTCTCCTGCATCAACATCAATTTTAGTCTTGGCAATTTGCTAAAAGGGTCTTCCTAAAATTAGGGGATCGAATTATCCTCATCCATGTCTAGGACAACAAAATCTCACTGGGAAAACGAATCACAATTTTCACAAGAACATCTTCGATAATACCCTAGGAATTCTAATGATTTTATCACCTAATTGAATGTTCATCCTAGTTTGTTTGGGTTTCCCTATACCTAATTGTTTAAACAATTTATAAGGCATGACATTTATACTTGCCCCTAAATCATTAACGATTATCAACAAAGAAGTCTACCAATTAAACATGGAATTGTAAAACTGCTCGGATCTTTTAGTTTCTGTGGTAGCCTATTTTGCAAGATTGCTGAGCACTTTGCGTTGAGTTCTACATGCGAATCTTTATCTAGTTTCCGCTTTTTTGTCAGAAGCTTCTTTAAGAATTTCCTGGAATCAGGCATCTGCGAAAGAGCTTCGAGGAGTGGTAAGTTAATGTGTAATTTCTTTAAAAGTTTAAGAAACTTACCGAACTGTTCCTCTGTGTCGTCTCCTTTCAATGCTTCGGGATAGGGTATGCAAGGTTGGTATGCTTTGATTATAGGTTTTGGCTTTTCTTGGGTTACCTCAGCTTTACCTTTTTCTACCTCGTTTCCTTGTGTTGAGATAGATTCATCTACCCTTGTATTCTCCTGAGCTGCTATGGCTTGGATCTGCTCTTTAGGATTAATTTCAGTGTTACTTGGTAGACGCCCTTGTGGTCGTTCGGATAATAGCTTTGCAATTTCTCCGACTGACTGGGTAATTTCCCCGATTGCCTTTGTAAGTCCTCCAACTTGGTTCTCGATCGTTTTGATCGATGTTTGTTGGGTGTTGAGCGTTACCTCATTTTTTTGGAGACGGGCTTACGTGGATGCTATGAATTTTTGAGCGCCTCTTCAAGACTCGGCTTCTTTTCTGTGGATAGGGCTGATTTTGGAAATTTTGAGGAGGTTGTTGTCTTTGATTTCCTTGATTTCCTTGTCCTCCCCACGAAAAAATTTGGGTGGTTCCTCCAACTCGGATTATAATTATTACTATATGGGTTATTATTGGATCTCAAATTGTTACCTATATAGTTCATCTATTCGCTCTCTGTGCCTTGTTGGTAGGGTGGGTACTCGTGGATTCGCCACGCCCAATTGCGTCATGCATCATTCATCGGATTTACTGCGAAGAACACAAACTATCAATCTTCTTATTCATCAACTCTACCCGATTTGATAGCATGGTTATCAAGTCGAGGTTATAAACTCCTACTGCTTTTTGTTGGCCTTGTTCTTGTAACTTGCCACCGATAGTTGTTCAATGACATCTCTTCAATAAACTCGTAGGTCGCCTCGGAGTTTTATTATTCAGGGTTCCACCGGTGGTTGAATCAATTAATTGCCTCGTTGAAGGATTCACACCGTTGTAAAAGTTTGGACTTGGAGCCACAATGGTAATTCGTGGTGTGGGCATCTCTCAAGAGATCTTTGTATCTCTCCAATGCGTCGTATAATGTCTCTAAATCCATCTGCACAAAAGAAGATATATCATTACGTAACTTGGCCGTTTTGGCTGGTGGAAAATATTTTAATAGAAATTTTTCGGTCATTTGTTCCCATGTAGTGATTGATCCTCGTGGTAACGAGTTTAACCACTGTTTAGCTTTATTTCTTAGTGAAAAGGGAAATAACCGAAGACGTATGGCATCATCAGAAATGCCATTTATTTTGAGGGTATCGCAGAATTCTAAAAAGTTAGCTATATGAGTGTTTGGATCTTCATCCTGCAAACCATCAAATTGAACAAATTGTTGAATCATTTGAATAGTGTTAGGCTTTAATTCAAAATTATTAGCAGCTATAGCAGCCTAACAATACTCGATTACTCGCCTCGTTAAATGAGGTTTAGCATAATCATACATAGTACGCGAGGAGCATTCGATCCGCCACATTGTTTTGTGGTGGTGGATTATTTTCGTCCATCCCTTCAGTAGGATTGGATCGATCTTCTCGCTCTCCTTGGTAATTTAGGGCTCGCCTAATTTTTCTGCGATTTCTTCGAACGGTAGCTTCAATGTCACTGTCGTATTCTAAAGGACCTCTCGGGTTCCTTCTAGTCATAAACTACAGGTACCTGCTAGGAAAAGAAAGGAAGAAAATTTAGCAAATTTAAAATTAAAACTAATAAATTGCGAAAAATAAAAATAGTGGCTAAAGTAATAAAAATAAAGTTTTCTTAATATTTTAGTTCCCCGGCAACGGCGCCAAAAACTTGATCGCTGTAAATCAGAGTTTTAAAATTTATAAAAGAATGATCGAACCTGGAAACTAATTCTGACAACGATTGAGGCAAGTGCACCTATCGAACAGTAGTATAGCTTAGGCAAGACCGGATTATCGAACCCAAAGGAACTAAAAGTACTAATACTCAACGTCTTTCTATTATTTAGCCTTAATATAAAGTGATGGTTGTTAAACTAAAATTAATCTACTTACTAAGCTAAGACGCAAAGACAAAAAGAATGAATTCGGGAAATAACTTTTGGGAAAACTCAGTTGACTCAAGCGATACCCTTAGGAAATATCCACCTAGACTTCACTTGTTATTTAACCTTGAACCATATGATTTATTTACTTAGTTTGATCCGTGAGACTCCCTAGCGTATATTAAACCCTCTCTCGAGGCGAATAACGTCTAACCCTAGGTTAATTAGTGGAACTCTCGTTCGCTTATAATAACCCTCTAGAATAGCAGTAAATCGATCTGTAGACTCTCATATTAGGTTTCACCCTAATCCGGCAAAATCTCGTCACCCTATCTCTAGGCGTGCGATCAACTCCGCTTAATTATGTTGGATCTACTCTTAGGCAGGGTCTATTCCTCCTCCACCTAAGCACATTAGATTTGGATTAAGTTCACACAATTAAGAACAAACTAAGTTATTATCATGTAATTCAAATATCAAATAACAAGATTCATCATAGGTTTCATCCCTTTCGAGTATCCGAAGGTTTAGTTCATAACAACAAAGAAAAACATCTCAAGAGAAAAGATAAAACAAAACATAGGAAATCCCTAAAACCCCCTGAAGGAATTGAAAAGGAGATCCTCCGTCTTGAGTAGAATTCTAGCTTCTTGAGATGGATCAACTGGCTATATTCGAGTGATTCCCACAAATCTGACCTTTTCGGCTTGGCTTCTTAGCCTAGCTTGCTGCCCCCTTTCAGCTGGTACCTAAGGTGTATTTATAGGCTTTTGAAACACGTTTCTTTCTCCCTAAGTATCCTTTCCCGAATGAAATTCTTCTTCTCCACGGCAGAGGCACGGCCATGGTACACGCCCGTGTAAATTGCGGCCAGGCTGTGTTCGAAATTGTTGAATGAGGCACGGCCGTGTAAGTCGTGGTAAGGCTGTGTTCTAGTAGGAATGGTGGCACGGCTGTGTGGCTTGAAGTCCAGGCCGTGCTGATTTCGTGGCTTGGCCCAACTTGGTCCGTTTTAAGCCTGTTTCTCGTTCTTTTCATCATCGGGTGCTTTCCTGAGTATAAGACATGAAAAGAAAGGATTAAGAGCACCTTTTTACATAAATTGGGGCGTAAATCATCCAAAAGCATACTACATGTGGGTTTAGAATATGTTACTTTTACGGTTTATCAACAGTACATGTGTGTACGTGTAAGACCATAGTTGGACTATGGCATCAAGTAAACGACGTACTCGAACCCGTAAAGCGTTCTCTAATTTGACAAATGTTAGTAAGTAAATTCATTGTTTGAAATTGTGAATGGCAGAAAACATTCGTAAAATGAATAAGTATATTAAATTGTCTGAAGTGAATTATGTGATTATGATGATATTACGTTAATGATGAGTGCTAAGTCATATGTGTGTATTAATGAGAGTCAAGTTAGAGGCTTTACGACCTCACCCCATTACTAGTGATACTTTATGACGAAATTTTACGAGAACCATGTTGAATAAGTTCATAAGTGTGAAACTAAAGAGTTCAGTGATGAAATAATTAGTAATGTATACAGAGATGAGAATAGTTGGAAAGTGAAAATAGCTTTAGAAGAAATATCAGAATGTTTTAAAGATTACATAGATTATGCAATGTCACAGATAAAGAAGAAGCTAGTCTCGGCTATTCGATTCAATCGAGTAATGTGTATTTAAAGTATCCTCAAGTATAGTAATGAATTTTGTACATTCACGAGTGTATAGATGGATAGTCTGAATGAAGAAATTATATTCTGGAAAGTATGATACAGAGATATGCCTATTGGATTGTTCTAATCGAATGATGTTATTATGAGTTAAATGTAACAGCCCGGTTTAGACCCTAGTCGGAATAGTGGTTTCAAGACCACAAATCTGAGGTTGGAAAAATATTTTAAAATTATTTTTGGTTTTTACAATATGTGATTGAGCATGTGTGAAAGTTCTATGTAAAAATTTTAAGTTTGTGTGTTTAATTTGCAAAAAGGACTTAATCGCATGAAATGCAAAAGCTGTGTGTTGATTGTTTAAGTGCTTAATTAGCATGGTTTATTAAATGAAAGGTCCTTATGTTATAATTTGGCCATTAGACCTTGGGATGGACGGTTATGGGCTTGGTTTATATGGTTTACTTATTAAATTTCAAAGGTTAATATAGTAAATAATATATTAACATGTAATAAATAAAACAAAAGAAATATGTTAGTGGATTGTTCATCCATCCACCACCGAATATTGTAAGAAAAAGAAAGAAGAAAAGCTTTAAGGGTTCGGCTAGGTTCAAGCAAAATTAAGGTATGATAGTTGTTCGATTTTTGATAATTTCTACGTTTTTGTGATCGTTGCTTCGAGTACTACAAAACCCATGTTTTAGTTTTGGAATTTGATGAAGATTTTGAGATGTGCCATTGATGAGTGTTTGAGCTTTGTGATGTTAGTTGATGAAATATGAAATATATGTGTTAGATTAACATGTTTTGTTTTTGGATTTTTGCTGAATTTGAGTAATTTGGACTAAATTGTGAAAATAATATTGAGGGACTAAAATGTGAAATAAATGAAATATATGGGCTTATATGAAGCATGTGAAAATTCGGCTAAGCACGGGTACAAAGAAATTATGTGTATTTTGTGATTTTGTGAAATAGGGACTTAAATGTCAAAATGTGAAAATGTGAGGGCTAATTTGTAAATTGCCCTAAATATGTGAGTTTGGACTAAATTGAATGATTTGGTGATTGAATGAGCTAAATTTGAATATGTATAGATCAAGAAAAGAGGGATTTGGATCGAGATCGAGGCAAAGATAAAGTGCTCGATTAATCGACTCGTTTTGTTACTTCGATGTCTGAGGTAAGTTCGGTTATAATACGAATTGTTAAATTCATATCTATGTGTTATGAAATGAATAAATACGTGGTTATTGAATTAGAATTGCTATATGTGGAATTGAGAAATATGGCACTAAGTGTGCGTAGTTGGAATAGAGACAGAGGTGAATAGCACTGTGTGTGCGAAGTAAAAGAAGTCTCGGCTATATTGGTTGGCACTGTGTGTGTGATACCAAGTTAAATTCGGTTTAAAGTAAAGGCACTAAGTGTGCGATGATATTTAAGCTTCGGCTATGAATTGGGCACTAAGTGTGCGAATAAATCGAACAAATAACGAAGATTTATCGAAACGTGGTATCGAACATTGAGTAGCAAGAATGGATGTTAACTAAGTGTTGGCAAAGGTATGTTCGAAACCTATGTGGTTGATGATATCATTTATGGACAAATGGTTAGTTGTGTAAGCATATGGCTAAGGATGAGATTGTGCATTCTTGTAATATAATCTATGTGATGGTTTATTTTGTATATTTATTTTGAATCATAGAGTTAAATGTATTATATTACGAACTTACTAAGCTTTAGAGCTTACTATGTGAAATGTTTCTCTGTTTTAAAGTGTATTTAAAGCTAGCTCGGATCTGGGGATCGTCAGCGACTCAATCACACTATCGGCTATCTATTTTGGTACTTTTTGGAAGTTGTATATATTTGGTATATGGCAAGTATATGCTAGTGATTATGGCATGTTTTGAAGTGTATAAGCCTTGCCATGTGATTTGCCAATGTGATTTGTGGTCTTAGGTCACCACATTCAGATATCGCGGTCTTAGGTCACCGCATTCAGATTACTGTGGTCTTAGGTCACCACATTCACTTCCCCTTTCAATAACCCATATGCCCCATATAATGATGATATGCATAAATATGCCAGAGTTCACATTCTTATCATATTCTCATGTTACTAATGACCTTTTTCATATTCTTTGTAGAAGTAGGAAACGTGCACAGTACTTAGTACCATAACATGGTACCCTAGCCACTTTCATATTCTTAATATCACATATTTTAATAAAACAGGCCATGAAACATATTAAGAAGTAGTGTGGGGTACACACTGATTTGCTTAACCACTTCACTTGAAATCCCAAATCGATCTATCGCTTTAGATCTCAAGTTCCTACAATTGATTAATCACTTACTATTTAGCACAAAGCCTATTCGGCTAGAAAACCAAATCCTAGTAGGATTTGTATTCTTAAAGCTTACCTTGGTGTCGATTTGATGATTTAATCAAATCCTAGAAACTCGTATTTTTCCCTTTGAAATCGGCTAGTCACTAAATCCCTTGAATCGGTTAGTTTTCACTTAAAACACATAATAATAGATCTACTACTAAAATAGGCCTTGGCCGAATTTACCTTTGTTCTTACCTTCCAAATCTTAAATCCTTAATTGGATCCTTGCTTCTTTATTGCTTTGTCGAAATCCCTATGTACCCATGTTAGATCCAATCTAACATTAAATCATAATAATATAGCTTATGGCCGAATGGTATTCATAACTTACCTTAGATCTTAGAAGTTCAAAGATACCTTCTTGTAGTTGACAATTTCTTAAATCCAAAAACACCCTTCCATAACTCGGCCAAAATCCATAATAGAGATTAGTCCCTAAATTTTAGATAGGTTTAAAATATAAAAGAATTGAAACCAAACTTTGGATCTTACCCTTTTAAGAAATCGGTAGCACCCTTGTTAAAAGCCCCCTTAAAGAATCGGCCTTGATGACTAGATGATAAAGTTTCGGTTTTGGGATTTAATGGAGAAGTCGACTAGAGGTTCTCTTGGGGTATTTGGTTTCCACGAAAAATAAGGAAAAGAAACTTGAGAATTTTGGCAATGGTGGATTATAGATTCGGCTTGACAAAAGAAAAGAGAAGAGAAGAGAGGAGAGCACTCGAGAAATTCGGCAGAGAGAGGAGGAGGAAGAAAAATTGATGAGTAGCCCTATTTCCTTCCTTTTATAGCCGAAACTACTCCTCGTAATCCCTTACTTGGCCACCACTCTTCTTTATTTGATAGCTTTATCTCCTAATTTAAAATAATTAGAGAATAATCCTTTATTATCTCTTCAAAATAATCCAAATTAAATCCCTTATTTATCACCTTATTAATCGAATATTAAAGAGAATAAAACTCCTCCTTTCTAGAAGGCTTGTGCCGTCCACCTCGAGCTTCCTGGAAGCAAAAATAAAACTTCTTTTATTTGCTTCCCAAGTGACTCGAACCTGTGCCCAACACCTTGCATGTGGCGCCATTTCCAGAGGCCCTAAGTGGCATCTTCAGTGCCACTTTTCCAAGCCCTGCTTGTGTGTCAAATTTCACAAACATTTTCTTTTAAGGCCACCTTGCCTTAATTCCCTCTTTTAAACTTTAAAACTCGACATTTCTAAGTCATTTCTAAGTTTCCAAAAATTTTCTGCTCGCCCTGTAAACTTGACATTTTCTTACATTTCCAAGTTTCAGAAATGTGCACTTTCCTATTTTGAATCATTTCCAAATCATTTCCATCCATTTCCAAGTTTCCAAAATGTTCACTTTCCATTTTTTTAACTTAACATTTCCATACATTTTCAGTGTTTCCAAAATTTTTCAAAATTTATTCTTAGTACATAAAACATGTTACTTCGTATAATTAAACCGAAAATGCATAGGCCCTTTCCGTGATGTTACAATTCTATCCCCTTAAAATAATTTCGTCCTCGAAATTTTCTAACTAAAATAATTGAGGGTATTGTTGTCGCATTGCCTCTTCCGGTTCCTCAAGCTTCTTCCGATCCATGATTGCGCCATAACACCTTGACTAGAGGAACCGACTTCCTCCGTAGCACTTTCACATTACGCCCAATATCCGAATCGACTATTCCTCGTAGGATAAGTCCGGCCTTAGCTCTACTTCTTCGACAGTACCACATGAGACGGATCCGATCGGTAACGACGTAGCATGGATACATGGAATACGCCGTGCATCCGCCGCAACTCTCGTGGCAACTCCAATTGGTATGCCATCGCTCCAACTCGCTTCAAAGATTCGATAGGGCCCTATAAACCTTGGGCTTAACTTCCCACGCGACCGAACCTCATTACCTTTTTCCAAGGTGAGACTTTCGAAACACTTGGTCTCCCACTTCAAACTCTATTTCCTTCCACTTAAGGTCTGCGTCGACTTACGCCTATCGAGGCTTCCTTTAACCGTGCTCGAATCATCTCAACCTTCTCTTCGCCGGCCACTAACTCGGACCCAAAACTTGACGTTCTCCTAACTCGGTCCAACAAGTAGGAGTTCTACACTTCCGACCATACAATGCTTCATATGGTGCCATCCGAATGCTAGCCTGATAGCTGTTGTTGTAGGCAAACTTAGCTAAAGGCAAATAGTCTTCCCAACTTCCTCGGAAATCCATCACACAGCCTCTCAACATATCCTCCAACACTTGTATAACTCGTTCAGACTGCCCGTCTGATTGTGGATGAAAAGCCATAGTGAAGTCCAACTTAGTGCCTAAAGCTTGATGAAGTGCCCTCCAGAACCGAGACATAAACCTTGGGTCTCTGTCGGAGATGATCGATACTGGTACACCATGTAACCTCACAATTTCCGCCACATATAACTTAGCCAGCTTCTGAAGAGAATAGTCAACTCTTACCGGGATGAAGTGCGCGGACTTAGTCAAACGGTCCACTATCACCCATACCGAGTCCTTCTTAGTAGGCGTAAGGGGAAGCCCACTAACGAAATCCATGGTAATTCTCTCCCACTTCCATTGCGGAATCTCGATTGGTTGAAGCAATCCTGATGGAACTTGGTGTTCAAATTTAACTTGGCGACACGTCAAACATTTCCCCACAAATTCGGTCACTTCTTGCTTAAGATCGGACCACCAAAATTGTTCCCTTAGATCTCTCAGATACCTTAATGCCTCCGGGATGCATAGCATAAGGGCTACTATGCGCCCCGAAGAATCCTTTGTCTTAACTCCTTGTCCTTCTAAGATACGGAGACTTTTCCTTTGTAACACAATACTCCTTCATCATTAACGCCATAATCCTTTAATTCCCCGTTCCGCACTTGTTGTAACTTAACACTTAGATCCTTATCAACCAACTGTCCCTCTTTCACCTCCTTCAGCCATGTGGGCTTGACTTGCAACTCACAATGTGCTTCCATCATCGTACAAACTTAAGTGAGTGAACATAGCCCTTAGATCCGACACAACCTTCCGACTTAGGGCATCAGCTACCACATTCGCCTTGCCCGGATGATATTCTATCGAACAGTCGTAGTCCTTCAACAACTCCACCCACCTTCGTTGCCTCAAGTTCAACTCCTTCGAGTCAACGGATACTTAAGGCTCTTGTGGTCCTGTGGTAGATCACCGACCTTTCTCCATAGAGGTAGTGCCTCCAAACCTTAAGGGCGAAAAACCATCGCTGCGCCCCAAGTCATGAGTTGGGTAGTTAACCTCATGAGGCCTTAGTTGCCGAGATGTATAAGCGACTACTTTTCCTTCTTGCATTAGCACACATCCTAATCCCGTGATGCACGAGCGTCACAAAGACACCACAAAATCCTTCCCACCTCCTAATGAATTAACACCGAGCTTAGTCAACACCTTCTTAAGGTTGTCAAAGCTCTTCTATTGCTTATCGGACCATTCAAAGGGTACTTCCTTCCTTAGTAACTTTGTCAAAGCGCGGCTATTGATGAGAATCCTTCTACGAACCTTCCTGTAATAGCCTCACCAAACCTAAGAAACTTTGAATCTTAGCCACGGACCTAGGTGGTTTCCAAACCAACACTGCTTCGATCTTCCTAGGGTCCACTCTTATTCCTTCTGCGGATACCACATGCCCTAAGAATGCCACCTCCTTAAGCCAAAATCCACACTTGCTGAATTTGGCATAGAGCTTCTTCTCCCTTAACACTTGTAGCACCACTCGGAGATGTTCATCATGCTCCTCTTCAGACTTAGAATACACCAAAATATCGTCGATGAACACAACGACGAACCTATCCAAGTAGGGTTGAAAAACTCGATTCATCATATCCATGAACGCGGCTGAAGCATTTGTCAATCCAAACGGCATCACCATAAACTCAAAATGGCCGTATCTTGTCCTAAAAGCGGTCTTATGGATATCTACCTCCTTCACCTTCAACTGGTGATATCCCGACCTTAAGTCTATCTTTGAGAATATCTGCGGCCTTCACCGGATCGAACAAGTCATCGATCCTTGGCAAAGGATACTTGTTCTTGATGGTCAGCTTATTCAACTGACGGTAATCTATGCACATACGCATAGTTCCGTCCTTCTTCTTTATAAACAGAACTGGTGCTCCCCATGGAGACACACTGGGTCGTATGAACCCACGATCCAACAACTCTTGGATTTGAGCCTTGAGCTCAACTAACTCCTTTGGCACCATTCGGTATGGAGCGATTGAAACAGGAGCTGTTCCCCGTTGTAAGTCTATTCCAAACTCCACCTCCCTATCTGGGGGTATTCCTGGTAATTCCTCCGGAAATACATCTTCAAAGTCTTTCACCGTTCTAACTCCACTGACACCTTCTTCCTTTCCACCTAACGCACTTACGAAGGCTAAGAACGCCTTGCACCCTTTCTTAACCATTTTCTCAGCCTTCAACGCCAAAACTACGTTGGACAGGTAGTTTCTTCTCTCTCCGATCATTACTACTACTTCATCCTCCGGGTTCTTTAGTTCCATTCGTTTAGCCGCACAATCCAACACGGCTCGGTGCTCTACTAGCCAGTCCATTCCAAGTATAAGTTCAAACTCCCCGAAAGGTAGTTCCATTAAGTCACCAAAGTTCACTCCCGAATCTCTGAGGGTACATTCTCGAAAGATCTTATCCACCACTACGCTTAGGCCTAATGGGCTTACTACGATCATCCGCCTATCGGAAGGTTCGAGTCTAGGGCTAGTGTTTCCACTACACTACATGCAACATAGGAATGGGTCGAGCCCACATCAATTAGAGAAAATAGGGCTTGTCAAAAATAAAGAACATACCGGTTATAACGTCCGTGCTGTCTCCATCTTCCTCCGTGAACCGCATAAACCAAACTGGTTGCCTTGCCTCAAAGATTAGCAAAGACCTCTCGCCTTGTGTTCCACGGCCTCTGCCAAAGACCATTACCTCTGTTACTCGAACCACGACCTCATTGAGGCTTGTGGTCCTCCTCTACCACCCGACTAACATTCTGAGTGTTGGTCGGCTTTCATCCGATTGCTTAGGACAATCCTTGATCACATGGTCCTTGGACCCACATCTAAAACATCCTCCTGTTTTCTTCCAAAGACTCTCCTAAGTGCTTCTTTCCACACACACATCACAAGGTCGATACCGCCTTCCGAACCAACTTGCGACCTCGCGGCCCATCAACTCTAGGCCTCTTTTGAACCTTTCCAGCACGTTCCAAAACCTCTTTTGGGCCTATTCCTATCCATAGCCTTTGCTTTGTAGAATCCTTGATTCCTCAAATTACCTTGGCCTTTTCTACCAAAGTAGAAAACTCCCGCTCCCGATGCGGTGCTATCAACGATCTCGAGATCATCCCTTAGCCTGTCCTCAAACGGACACACGGCGCTCATGCTCGATTTGCCACTACTCGCGAGCATATCGGCTCAACCTCGAGAATTCACCTCATACTCCGCCACGGACTTGTTCCCTTGAACCACCCCCGAAATGCCTTCCTTTGCTCATCGGTATACCTGGTTCCCATATACTTCTTCCTCAAATGCTTCCTTAACATATTCCCGTGTCGATCCTCACCGTGGTACCATCCCGAACAGTCAACCACCACCGATACGCTTCATCGCGTAACGATGCCACCATTCCTTTTAACTTCTCCTCGGGGTCAAGTCAAGCTCATCCATGATGCGCTCTGTTGCTTCCAACCAAGATCACCGAACAGGTGCCACACCCGATACTCCACGAAACATTTCGGCTCCATTAGCTCGAGTCGCCAGCCGCACTTACGGGTTCCCGAATTTCCTCTTACAATGATCCACCAACTCTAAAACTCGCAGACCGCGACTGCGACACAAAGATCATCCCCGTCCGAGCTTGTCGCTCAACACCAACACCGGGGTGGTGGTGGTGGTGGTATCTCATTGTCAGACCCTTGACCCGATCTAACGGGTTCTGACACCGTCATCCTTCTTCTACCTCGTCCATGATGACCACGTTCTCTAGAGCTCATTTATAACGTCGTGATCTGATTAAGAAGTTTTATGAATTAGTCTTTGTTTCACTTAATTACCCGCGAAGAAATTTTATGAAAAGAGTTTTAGGAGTGGTTCTTTCATATGCACACACGAGTCTTTCCATTCATTCATCCATACATCCATCAAACAATCATGAACTCTCGTTCATTCGGAGAAAGGTTATAGTTTTCATTGTTATTATTTTTTTTTTCTTCCACTACCTAGGGTATTTTCGTAATTCTGTCCCACTGGTATTTTTTCAGTAATTTTTCAAAAGGAAAAGTTCCTTGGTGATTTTGTCATAAAGTATTTTGGTATTTTTAAATTTCCGGGGCATTTTGAAAAATTTTGAAATCCAGGGTATTTCGGTGATTTTGGACCTCGGGGTATTTTAGTGATTTTTTTCCAAGTCGTGGGTAAATTTGTAAAATCTTATAAATCAGGGATATTTCAAAGGTTGCAAAACTTTGAGGGTTCTTTTTGAGAATTGTACTTTTCAAAACGGTGATGTTGCAAAATTTTTGGAAATCGTGGTCATTTTGGTAATTTCATAAGTTAGGGGCAATTTTGAAATTTCCAAAATTCAAGGTATTTTTGATAATTTGCAAATTAGGGTTTTTGAACATTGATAAAATAATGAAATTTTGGCAAACTCATTGGGTAGTTGGTCATTTTATAAACCAAGGGTATTTTGGTAATTTTACCACTAGGGGCATTTTTGTATAAATCGGAAATCTTTCGGAAAATTTTGTAAAGATGGTTTTCATGAATTTAGAAGAGAGTTTTAAGAGTTCTAAAACTAGGGTTTTGTTGTTTTTATAAAAACACGGCTAATTCCCTTCGGGTTTTAGTTATTGTGTTTAGCCTATGACCGAGTCCTCTTGGTCGTGGTGAACCAAAGCTACGCACTAGGCAGGATTCGAGTGGAGAGGAGGTGAGTCACGCGGATCGCTTAAATACCAAGCTCCCACCGAAACCAATCCTAGACATGCGCACGCAGGTTGCCACACCTCTCGAGCCCTGCAGGTTAGGGTGAACCAGAAGCTACGCACTGCAGGATTCTGCGAAGAGGAGGTGAGTCACTAGGATCGCTTAAATACCGTGCTCTTCCGATCCAATCCTAAACATGCGCATTGTGGGTTACCACACCCTAACTTAGTGACTTAGCCATGGGTTTGTTTAACGTTCCTTAAGTATTATGTGTTTGTGTTTGAGTAGACTAGTCCTGAGGGTTCAAGTTCCTATCACGCTATTCTACGTTCCATTCCTTTTCTACCCTTCTAATATTCATTACACATAATCACACAAATAGTTAAGGGTACTTACCGTGGATCATGGGTCGGAGACTTTAGGTGCCATGCCGAAAAACCCGCTTGTTTCATAAAATATTTTCAAAAAAAAAAAACTCATTTAGGCTCGCTTTGAAAAACGTTTTGGGCCTTGGCCCACAGCCGAGAGTTTTAAAAATTGGGCTCGATACCAAATCAAAACACCCCAAACCCGGCCCACGAGATTTGCCCAGCATTTGGTATGTTCCTCAAGTAAACCGGTTTCAAAATTCTTTCGTTACCTAGAGAAACTTGTGCGATTTAAAAAAAAAAAAAACATTGTTTAGGTTGGGCTTGTGTTGAAAACAATTCAGATTCTTTATATTAAAAATTTTACTTAAACTTTAATAGGTAAAACTCATAATCATAATAAATAGAAATAAATGGAAAACAATTCAACTATGGCCTTATGGCCTTATTACATCAAATAATTTCCAAGTAATTCAAGTACTTAAATAGAAATAGTAGTTCATAAAATAAAAACTTCATGTTGAGCATGGCCACCACAAGTTCTCGCCCGTCCCAGGTCCATCACTGCTCATCACCAAAAACATGGTCCCACAACGGGGTGAGTCAAATGCAGACTCAATGTGTACACAAACACTAAATCAAAATAGAATCGGGCATACAAATGTTACGCATTCATATCATAGCATACAAATTATGATGCATTCCCAAACCCAAACCTAATAAGCCATCCGCTACACTCCCCGTACCAACTTTGTATGCACCGTGGGGACTACTAAGTCGACCCTCCTTCCGCTACACTCCATATCGCGGTCTTAGGTCACCGCATTTGTGGTCTTAGGTCACCACATTCGGATATCGCGGTCTTAGGTCACCGCATTCAGATTCATCGTGGTCTTAGGTCACCACATTCACTTCCCTTTCAATAACCCATATGCCCCATATAATGATGATATGCATAAATATGCCGAGTTCACATTCTTATCATATTCTCATGTTACTAATGACCTTTTCATATTCTTTGTAGAAGTAGGAAACGTGCTGAGTACTTAGTACCATAACATGGTACCCTAGCCACTTTCATATTCTTAATATCACATATTTTAATAAAACAGGCCATGAAACATATTAAGAAGTAGTGTGGGGTACACACTGATTTGCTTAACCACTTCACCGAAATCCCAAATCTGATCTACCGCCTTAGATCTCAAGTTCCTACAATTGATTAATCACTTACTATTTAGCACAAAGCCTATTCGGCTAGAAAACCAAATCCTAGTAGGATTTGTATTCTTAAAGCTTACCTTGGTGTCGATTTGATGATTTAATCAAATCCCGAAACTCGTATTTTTCCCCTTTGAAATTGGCTAGTCACTAAATCCCTTGAATCGGTTAGTTTTCGGCTTAAAACACATAATAATAGATTTACTACTAAAATAGGCCTTGGCGAATTTACCTTTGTTCTTACCTTCCAAATCTTAAATCCTGAATTGGATCCTTGCTTCTTTATTGTTTGTCGAAATCCCTATGTACCCATGTTAGATCCAATCTAACATTAAATCATAATAATATAGCTTATGGCGAATGGTATTCATAACTTACCTTAGATCTTAGAAGTTCCGAAAGATACCTTCTTGTAGTTGACAATTTCTTAAATCCAAAAACACCCTTCCATAACTCGGCCAAAATCCATAATAGAGATTAGTCCCTAAATTTTTAGATAGGTTTAAAATATAAAAGAATTGAAACCAAACTTTGGATCTTACCCTTTTTAAGAAATCGGTAGCACCCTTGTTAAAATCCCCTTAAAGAATCGGGCTTGATGACTAGATGATAAAGTTTCGGTTTTTGGGATTTAATGGAGAAGTCGACTAGAGGTTCTCTTGGGGTATTTGGTTTCCACGAAAATAAGGAAAAGAAACTTGAGAATTTTGGCAATGGTGGACTATAGATTCGGCTTGACATAAGAAAAAGAGAAGAGAAGAGAGGAGAGCACTCAGAAATTTGGCAGAGAGAGGAGGAGGAAGAAATAATGTTAGCTTAATTTTTTTTAAGCTAGGACGATTGCTTTGATTAAATAATATTTATTTGATTCATGCTTATAATGTTTGTGCCTCAATCAATCATGTTTTCAATTAAAATCAAGTCTGTATTTCATTCATACGTGATTGAAATGCACCTGAATTAGCCGAGCGATCCCGACTGCATTTACGCTAATGGACACATAATTGAAATGTGCATGCTAAATTTAGATCTTGACCCGATTAAATTGTAGGTTGCATAACAACTCTGACCAAGCTCTGTTATCTGCATAGTTTTTAGATTTGTGTGATTAAACTGTTTCAAACCTGACACGTCCCTGTTACCTGACACGAATGCTAAGAAACCCTTAATAAATAAGGATCAGTAAAATGCATATTTACTAAGTAAAGGATTCCGAAAGGACCTAATGTGGTTTCCAAACTCATGAAAGATTGAGTTGCCATGGAATGTTTTTCTGAATGTTATTAAGCATGTTGATAATAAATTGAGATTAATTAAAGTAATTGTCCTAGTTTATTTATGTTATAATTGTTGCAAATTGTGTTTAATTTTGCTAAAATCTATTTCATTCATATAGTTTGCATACTTAGGATAATCTGCATTAGGGATCATTGCATTGAGTTTAATATATTTTAATCACCACTTCTCAACTATATTGTGTTTTTATTTACCAAATTGTTAATATAATTTTACAAATTAAGTGACTTAGCACAAATACAATCCCTGTGGAGACGATAACTCGATACTTACTTATTACTTGATAACGATTGTGTACACTTGCACAAACCTACGCGTTACAACAGGCTAGGGGTGGTAACGGTTTGGGCCGTGGATAGAGAGCACCGGGTAGAGGTGCTGGTTAGACCGAGGCGAGGCAACCTGCTTTGGTTTATGTTGCATGTTACCGAGAGGATAGAGATGCTCCTGATGTCATCACCGGTACGTTCCTTATATTTGATGTACCTTACTGATAAACCGCAATAGTAACATATTTTAAGCCCACATTTAGCATGCTTTTGGATAATTTAAGCCTTGAATTATGTAATTTGGTGCTCTTAATCCTTTGTTTTCATGTTTTATACTCAGGAAAGTACCGGAGAATGAAAAGAATGAGAAACAGGCTTAAAACGAACCAAATGGGCCAAATCACGAAATCGACACAGCCTGGGCCCAAGACCACACGACCGTGCCTCATTGATGGACTCGAACACGGCCTGACCACGACTTACATGGGCGTGTGCCAAGGGCGTGTCCTTGCCGTAGAGAAGAGGAATTTCACTCAAATTAGGATACTTAGAGGCGAAGAAACACATTCCAAAGTCTATATAAACACCCAAAGTATGACCTAAAAAGGGAGAGTCGACAGAAGCCCTCTGTGGGGGCGTCCAGCTAGACCGGAGGAGGCAGATTTGTGGAGATTTACTCGAAGATAGCCAGTTGATTCATCTCAAGAAGCCGGAATCATACTCAAGACGGAGGATCTCTCCTTCAATTCCTTCAGGGGGTTTTAGGGATTTCTTATGTTTTGTTTTATCTTTTCTTACGAGATGTTTTCTTTTATTATTATGAACAAAACCCTCGAGATACACGGGGATGAAACCTAAGATGAATCTTGTTATCGTTTGCTTTAACTATATGATAAATACTTGATTTGTTCTTAATTATGTGTTCTTAATTCTTGTGTTGATATTTCCGGGTATTAATTCAAGTTTCATGTGCTTAGGTGGTGGAGCAAAGTCCCCGCCTAAGAGTAGATCTAGCATAGTTAAGCGGAGTTGATCGCACGCCTAGAGATAGGGTGACGAGATTTTGCCGGATTAGGGTGAAACCTAATATGGGAGTCCATAGATCGAGTTAATGCAATTCTAGGGGTTTTAATTAGAAAGAGATTTCAATTAATCAACCTAGGGTTAGACGTTATTCGCCTCGAGAGAGGGTCTAATATACATTAGGGAATCCTACGGATCAAGTCAAGCGAATAAATCGTCTGGTTCAGAGTTAGATAACAAGTGAAGTCTAGGTAGATTCTTCCTTGGGTATCGTCTTAATCAATTGGTTTTTCCCACAAGTATTTTCCCCAAATTTATTTTTCTTTGTCCTAGAGTTTTCTTAGTTTAGTAGTTAGTTAATTTAGATTAAACAACCAATTTCCTTTACTTTAGGCTAGATAATAAAAAGAAAGTTAGTATTAGTACTTTTAGTTCCTTTGGGTTCGACAATCCGGTCTTGCCTTAACTATACTACTGTTCGATAGGTGCACTTGCCTCAAATATTTGTCATAGTTAGTTTCTAGGTTCGATCATTCTCATTATAAATTTTAAGACTTTGACATCATATAAAACAATGATCAAGTTTTTGGCGCCGTTGCCAGGGACTTTAGTCAGGGGGCGTCCAGCTAGGCTGAAGGAGGCGGATTTGTGGTGATTTACTCGAAGATAGCCAGTTGATTCATCTCAAGAAGCCGGAATCATACTCAAGACGGAGGATCTCTCCTTCAATTCCTTCAGGGGGTTTTAAGGATTTCTTATGTTTTGTTTTATCTTTTCTTCTGAGATGTTTTCTTTTATTATTATGAACTAAACCCTCATATACTTGAGGGGGATGAAACCTAAGATGAATCTTGTTATCGTTTGCTGAACTATATGATAAATACTTGATTTGTTCTTAATTATGTGTTCTTAATTCTTGTGTTGATATTTTTGGGATATTGATTCAAGTTTGATGTGCTTAGGTGGAGGAGCAAAAGTCCCTGCTTAAGAGTAGATCTAGCATAATTAAGCGGAGTTGATCGTGCCCCTAGAGATAGGGTGACGAGATTTTTTCGGATTAGGGTGAAACCTAATATGGGAGTCCATAGATCGAGTTAATGCAATTCTAGGGGTTTTAATTAGAAAGAGATTTCAATTAATCAACCTAGGGTTAGACGTTATTCGCTTCGAGAGAGGGTTTAATATACATTAGAGAGTCTTACTGTAACATCCCAAAATAGGGGTTATTTGTGATTGAATTATTTTTCTTGTATTTGAATTTCTGTGATATTATGCGTGATGATATAAGGCTTAATTAGGGGTCTTGAGTAAGCTCGGTTTAGTAGAATAATTCTTAGTAAGGCTTATTTAAAGAAGAGGATTAAATGAGCTTAGCACTTAAGTTAATTTAAGTAGCAATAAGTGACACAAGATGAGTGCATGGCAAGTTGGTAATGGCGCATGGAGTTTGGCTTGAGGTTAGAGGTTCGAGTAGCATGTTTAGCAATTTGAAGGTTTATTTTTATATCCTTGCTTTGATGGACGGTCAAACTTATTTATGATAGGTTGGACTATTTCTTTTAGTAAGTTGAATATATGATTAAGGAAAGCTTGATAGTAGGGATAAGAATCTTGAAGTTATGGTATGATGAGGGGACAAAAGGCATGAAGGATGGAGGATGTTTTGGAAAGTTTCCTAAGCCTTTAGTGGATGAATGTGGACGGCATGTATGGCTAGGGGTGACCGAATTTTGATAGGTAGCTTGGGGAAAGAAATAGTTGGCCAATTTCTCCTTTGATCATCTTTTTGGCATTTTTGTTTTCCCTCTCCAAAAACTCTCTTTGGCCGAATGTGTATTGTGCATTTTGGTGCACTTTTGCTTTTGATTTTAGCATCTTTTGTTGAACCAAACCATACCATTTCCCTTTTCTTTCATTTGCTCTTTTGAAACCAAAACAACATTTGATTTTGGGCATTGTGTACACATTTCTTTTAGGCAATATAGGTGTTGGCCAAATCTCTCTCTCTCATCTCTCTTTTCTTCATTTGACTTTTGTTCAACCACATTTTCTCCCATCCTCTCTCTTGGCCGAATCTTTAACCATCTCAAACTCCATTTCTTTTCATTCACTCATAGTTTAAACATCCATTACCATTCGATTTCTATTTTCTTGTTCATTTCACCATAGCCGAAACTCTCATATCCTTCTTTTTAGTATTATATTTGGCGAATATTCAAGGGAAACTCTCTTAGTTTTTCTTCAATTGATTTTGGAAAAGGGTAAGTGTTCTTGGTCGTTTCTCCTTCAATTCTTTTCTTGTCTCTACGTTATTTTCTTGTGGACTAAGGCCGAATCTATGGGCATTGGTTTGCAAGGTTCTAATCATTTAGGAATCGATTTATTTTAGGCTCTACGGACGTGGGAACAATCTTTCTAAGCCTCGTATATTCATCGATTGTCTTGGGTAAGCTTTTAGGTAAGATTGGTATTTTGAGCGATAACTCTTTGGATTTAGTGTTATGGCCGAATGGCCTTTGTTTATATTTTAAGTGTTGGCGATTGTAGGACAAGGATCTAGTGGTAAATCGGATTCGGGAGTTATTTCTTGCGTTGGTGAAAGGTGTGTATACATACACATCTTATAACTTTTAATATGCTAAGTGTTATGTTATGCCTAACGTTTTGTGTAGACATGGATGAAATACCTTCATGGTATTAATAAGGATTTGGGTAAGTTCTTATTACTATGTGATTATTATTTGATGCTTTTGGGAAGCATGACACATTTGGTATGTGTATTATTTGATGTATGGCTTATGATAAATCGATTGGATGTTGTTAAATAAATCTATTAACATGATTTGTGGTACATGCATATAAATGATTGTTATGGGTTGATGAGAGGAGGGGCGGTGATATTCGTGTCGACGGACACCGTTGTTTTGGTAACACATCGTGACTACTTTTGGTCACGGAGGTTTGGTACCTCCGGAGGTTTGGCACCTCATAGCGACTTGTCCACGTGGTTAATTCCACCGTGGGTTGGCCCCACTTTGAGATATGGGATTGTCTCGCGGTGATTTGGTATCACCACGATGGGTTGGCCCCATCATCTATTTGTGACTTCGGTCACCAAAGTGTTTTAGTAACACAATTGTGTCTTCTGACACCGAGATTTAGTATCTCCGGTGATTTGGTATCACATTTGTGACTATACGTCACCGGTGGTTTGGCACCACCAAAGGTTTGGTACCACAAGGGGTAGAAAAGGCGTATGGATGGTTAGGTTGGGTGCATTTAAACTTATGCATGTTAATTGGTTATAATTTGTGTATGTTATTACATTAAAACGGGAAGGGTTACACATTGAGTCTTGGTGACTCACCTTCTCCTTTAATTTTTCAGTGACTCGTAGATCGCGGATGAGGAGCCGGATGGACTCGAGGTGGCCATGCAATAGAGATTTTTAATAATTAAATTTTGGATTTTATCTATTTTTCTGTTGGGTTTATGTTGCTTAATTGTAATAAGGCCTCCTAGGATTATATTATTATTGCTGCATGTTTTGTTTAAACTATTTGATGATGTTAAAACGGATGCACATGTTTTCTCAAATTAAACGTAAAATGTTTTAAAGTACCATCGGGTACATTCGAAATTTGTAAACAACTCGACTCAGCAAATATTTTAAGTTTGGTTTTTAACAAAGAAACTTTAAATTGAAAGGCATTTCGACTAATTTCAAAATCGGTTTTAAAATGATTTTCAAAATCTTTTCTCTGTAGCAAACCAAATTCGGTCATATTGTTTGGGCCGGGTTTGGGGTGTTACAAAATTGGTATCAGAGCCCAGTTCAAAGCTCGGCTGTGGGGGCCCAAGGCCCAAAAATGTTTTGGTAGGTCTATTTGAAATATTATGGTTTTGAATAAGCATGGCACTGAGTCTCCGGCACCGATCCGCCTGTAAGTACCACTAACTTTTGTATGAATTATTTCTTGTAGAAGGGTAGAAAGCATGGGACGTAGATAGTGATAGTATTTTAAACTTTAGGACTAGTTTACTCCAAACAAAGACATAAGACTTTAAGAGCCTAATTAAACCAACCTACGACCAAGTCGCGAGGGTTAGGTGTGGTAACCTTGGTGCGCATGTCTAGGATTGGATCCTAAGAGCTTGGTACTTAAGCGGTCCTCGTGACTCACCTCCTCTTCGCGGGATTCCTACCACAGTGCGTAGCCGGTTCACCTTAACCAAGAGGACTCGGTCATAGGCAAAATCCTAAATAAAACCCGAAAGGGATTAGCCATGTTTTAAGGAAAACTTCGGTTTTAAAATCATTAAATTATTTTTTTTAGATGGTAGGACAAATTTATCTTCGAAAATTTTCAAAATATTCTTGATTGACAAAATTACAAAAATACCCTTTAGGAAAAAAAAAAAATGACGAAAATACCCCTGGGTTAGAAACGGACAGTAATACCCGAAGAGTGCATAGGTATGAAAGGTATAGGAAATGGATGTATTATTCTGTGTAAACCAAGATAGAAGACTTAAAACCTTGTTTGATCGAAAGAATCTCTATTAAACTCTTTTCATAAAATTTCTTCGCGGATAATCAAGTGAAACATGTACTAATTCATAAAAATTTCCTAATCTGATTAAAGCGCGATAGTTAGAATGAGCTTTAGAGGACGTGGCCGCCGTGGACGTGGAAGGGGTAGGATGGTCATGTCGAACTCCTGTCGGGTCGGGTCAAGGATCTCGAGAATGAGATACCGCCACCACCACCCCCAACCTTTGGAGTCGAGCGAGGATCGGATCGGGTGACGACGTTTGTGTCACAAGCGATGCTACGGGTTTTGGAAAGGGTAGCTGGAATTGGTGGAAGTGGAGGAGCTCGGAAGTCGGTTCTGAGAGACTTCGAGCTAACGGAGCTGAATTTTTCCGAGGTGTGTGCGGTGTAGCGCCCAATACGGTGAGTATTGGTGGAATCGACCGAAAAGAATCATGGATGAGATAGATTTGACAAATGAGGAGAAACCGAAAGGAGCGGTGTCGCTTCTCAAGGATGAGTCATATCGATGGTGGCTCACGGTTCGAGATGGTGCTACGGCGATGATCTCACTTGGGAGTACTTCAAAGCTGCATATCGGAAAGAAGTATGTTGGATCAAGCTACATTGGCGCTCAAAGGAAAGCTTTTCTGGGGTTAGTGCAAGGGAATAAGTCTGTCTCGGAGTATGAAGCGGAATTCCTAAGGCTGAGTCGTTATGCTCAGGGAATAGTGGCATCGGAGCATGATCGTTGTGTTCGTTTTGAAGACGGACTTAGAGACGAGTTAAGACTGCTGATTGCTACACAGCAAGAACGTGAGTTTGCTGTCTTGGTGGAGAAGGCCAAGGTAGCCGAAGGAATCAAGGAGTCCGCGAGGCAAAGTTATGATAGGAGCAAGCTGAAGAAAGGCTTTGGATCGTCTGGGTCAGGTGGCAATGTTCAGAAAAGATTTAGGCAGAGTGGGTCAAATCAGGCAGGGAGGTCCACAGCTGCTAATCAAAGACCGGCCCAGTGTAACCGTTGTGGAAAGTCTCATTGGGGAGAATGTTGGACCGGAGGGAAAGGATGTTTCGAGTGTGGTTCGCTAGAACATCGTGTGAGGGACTGTCCGCGTAAGCAAGCTAGGAATCGATCACGAAGGTCAAGGTCGTGCCCGATTCGAAAAGGAGGGACCAAAGACCGCAGAGAGGTCGTGGTTATGGTAGAGGTGGTTATGGCTCTAGTGGAGGTCGCGGAGGCGGGCGCGGTATTGGCAACACGGAGGCTAGGCGGCTGGTTTGGTGTATCTTTGCGGCGTCGTGAGGAAGGAGACGCGCCGGACGTCATAACCGATGCGTTTTTAATTTTTGGTGTTCCATATCTTTGCCTTGATAGATGTGGGTTCGACGCACTCTTACGTTGCTAGTAGTATAGTTGAGACCATGAGTTTAGTTCCTAGACCGCTTCTAAGAGGATGACCGTACTTAGTCCTTTAGGTCACTCTGTAGAAGTAGATAAGTCAGATATAGAGATATACCCCTAGAACTCCAAGGGGTAGTGTTTGTAGCCGATCTGATGGAACTGCCGTTTGAGGAGTTCGATCTGATTCTTGGGATGGATTGGTTGGTCAAGTACCAAGCAAGTTTGGATTGTGCCGCTAAGCGCATGGTTTTGAAGACGGTTGAAGGTGAAGAAGTGGTCATGATAGGTAATAGGAGAGATTATCTATCCAACGTGGTATCTGCGTTGAAAGCAGTAAAGATGGTCAGGAAGGGCTGTGAGGCGTTCGTAGTTCATGTGTGTGCTTTGGAAGCTAAGGAGTCTTCTGTGAGGAATGTTCAAACTGTAAAGGAATTTGCTGACGTATTTCCTGAAGAACTTCCGGGATTGCCTCCGGATCGTGAAGTCGAATTTGGTATAGATCATTACAGAACAGCGCCGGTGTCTATAGCTCCATATAGGATGGCACCGAAGGAATTGTTGGAATTGAAGGCTCGGATACAAGAGTTGTTGGATCGAGGTTTCATTCGACCAAGTGTTTCACCTTGGGAGCGCCGGTACTTTGTCAAGAAGAAGGATGGTACGATGCGGATGTGTATAGACTACCGCTTGATTGAATAAGTGACGATTAAAAACAAGTATCCTTTGCCGAGGATAGATGACTTGTTTGATCATTTGAAAGGAAATTGCGGTTTCTCTAAGATTGATTTAAGGTCCGGATATCATCAATCAAGGTGAAAGAGGTCGATATCCATAAGGCGGCATTTCGTACTCGGTATGGACACTACGAGTTCCCGGTGATGCCGTTTGGTTTGACTAATGCACCAAAGAAATTCATGGACATGATGAATAGGGTATTTCAACGCTTTTGGATCGGTTTGTTGTGGTCTTTATAGATGATATTTTGGTGTATTCGAAGTCGAAAGAGGAGCATGATGCGCATTTGCGAGTGGTGTTGCAGATTCGAGGAAAAGCAAACATATCACGAAATTTAGTAAGTGCGAATTACGGCTTAAGGAGGTGACTTTCTTGGGTCACGTTGTTTCAACCGAGGGGATTAGAGTGGATCCTCGAAAGATTGAGGCGATGTTGGATTGGAAGCCGCCTAAATCTGTGGCTGAAATTCGAGTTTTCTAGGTCTGGCGGGTATTACCAAGATTTGTGGAAGGATTTTCTTTGATTGCCGCACCGATGACCAAGTTGTTGAGGAAAGGAGTTCCATTTGTATGGACCAGAAGCAACAAGAAAGTTTCGACAAATTGAAGAAGATTCAGATGAAGCTCCGGTTTGATTCAACTTTGAGGCGAGCAAGGAATTCACGGTTTATTGCGATGCATCACATATTGGTTTGGGATGCGTCTTTGATGCAAGAAGGGAAGGTAGTGGCTTATGCATCTCGGCGATTGAGACCACATGAGGCTAATTATCCGACTCATGACTTGGAGTTAGCGGTGTAGTCTTCGCTTTGAAGATATGGAGGCACTATTTGTGCGGAGAGAAGTCGATAGTTTATACGGATCACAAGAGTCTTAAGTATATCTTGACTCGGAAGGATTTAAATTTGAGGCGTAGATGGATTGAGCTGTTGAAGGACTACGATTGTTCGATCGAGTATCATCCTGGTAAGGCTAACGTGGTGGCGCACGCGTTGAGTCGTAAGGTTGTATCGATTTAAGATCGATGTTTGCTCGACTTAGTCCGTTCGATGATGGGAGTCTTTTGGCGAATTGCAAGTCAAGCCGACTTGGTTAGATCAGTTAAGGAGAAGCGGTTAGAGGATGATGGTTTGAATGATCGGAGGTTGCAAGTCCGAATGGTGGATTAGAGGATTTTAGTCTGTCCCGATGATGGAGTTTTGTGCTTTAAAGGAAGAGCTTGTATGCCGGAAGGATGTGGAGTTGAGACAAAGGATTCTTCGGGCGCACATAGCACCATATGCTATGCATCCCGGAGGTAGCAAGATGTATCGGGATTTGAGAGAGCAATTTTGGTGGCCAGTGCAAACGGGAAATGGCGAGTTAGGTTCGTGGGTAAGTGTCGACGTGTCAACAAGTCAAGGCTGAACATCGACGTTGCCATCCGTTTACTTCACCGGTGAAGATTCCTCGATGGAAGTGGGAGAGGATCACCATGGACTTTGTCGATGGATTACCTCTTACGCCTAGCAAGAAGAATTCGGTTTGGGTGATTGTGGATCGTCGACTAAATCAGCGCATTTTATACCCGTATGGTAGATTATTAAACAGAGGTTAGTTAAGTTATATGTAGCCGAGATAGTGAGATTGCATGGTGTGCGATGATCGATTATCTCGGATAGGGATCCGAGGTTTACATCGAGGTTTTGGAGAGCGTTGCATCAAGCTTTGGAGTGCGAGATTGGACTTCAAAGACGACTTTTCATCCGCAATCCGACGGACAATCGGAGAGAGTGATTCAGATTTTAGAAGATATGCTCGGAGGTTGCGTTACGGACTTGATGGCGGTTGGGAGGAGTATCTACTGTTGGCGGAATTCGCTTATAACAATAGTTATCAGCGAGTATCCAAATGGCTCCATATGAAGCCTTTGTATGGGCGAAGATGCCGTACTCCTACGTGTTGGATGGAACTAGGTGAACGTCATGTCTTGGGTCCAGATTTGGTGACGGAACCGAGGACAAAGTTAAGGTAATTCGGGCTCGTCTCAAGGAAGCATCGGATAGGCAAAAGTCTTACGCCGATCTCAAGCGAAAGGAGATGGAATACGAGGTAGGAGATAAAGTCTTTCGAAGGTGTCGCCTTGGAAAAAGGTGTTGCGCTTTGGGCAAAAGGGAAATTAAGTCCAAGGTTCATCGGCCCGTATATCTTGTGTTGAAGCGAGTAGGACCGGTAGCTTATCACCTTCGAATCCAGCGAGTTGAGTCGATTCACAATGTCTTCCATGTGTCGATGCTTAGACGGTATAGGTCGATCCATCGCACATCGTGCGATGAGCGAGATTGAGGTTAACTCCGACTTATCATTCGAGGAGGAACCAGTTCGATTTTAGATCGTGATGTCAAGGTGTTGCGTGAGAAAGTCGGTACCCTTAGTGAAAGTGCTATGGCGAAACCATGGTAGTGAGGAAGCGGCGTGGGAACTCGAGGAGGTGATGCGCGACAATTCCCCATCTTTTACGATCGGGTAATTTGAGGTCGAAATTTTTTTAGGGGTAGAACTGTAACATCCCAAAATAGGGGTTATTTGTGATTGAATTATTTTTCTTGTATTTGAATTTCTGTGATATTATGCGTGATGATATAAGGCTTAATTAGGGGTCTTGAGTAAGCTCGGTTTAGTAGAATAATTCTTAGTAAGGCTTATTTAAAGAAGAGGATTAAATGAGCTTAGCACTTAAGTTAATTTAAGTAGCAATAAGTGACACAAGATGAGTGCATGGCAAGTTGGTAATGGCGCATGGAGTTTGGCTTGAGGTTAGAGGTTCGAGTAGCATGTTTAGCAATTTGAAGGTTTATTTTTATATCCTTGCTTTGATGGACGGTCAAACTTATTTATGATAGGTTGGACTATTTCTTTTGGTAAGTTGAATATATGATTAAGGAAAGCTTGATAGTAGGGATAAGAATCTTGAAGTTATGGTATGATGAGGGGACAAAAGGCATGAAGGATGGAGGATGTTTTGGAAAGTTTCCTAAGCCTTTAGTGGATGAATGTGGACGGCATGTATGGCTAGGGGTGACCGAATTTTGATAGGTAGCTTGGGGAAAGAAATAGTTGGCCAATTTCTCCTTTGATCATCTTTTTGGCATTTTTGTTTTCCCTCTCCAAAAACTCTCTTTGGCCGAATGTGTATTGTGCATTTTGGTGCACTTTTGCTTTTGATTTTAGCATCTTTTGTTGAACCAAACCATACCATTTCCCTTTTCTTTCATTTGCTCTTTTGAAACCAAAACAACATTTGATTTTGGGCATTGTGTACACATTTCTTTTAGGCAATATAGGTGTTGGCCAAATCTCTCTCTCTCATCTCTCTTTTCTTCATTTGACTTTTGTTCAACCACATTTTCTCCCATCCTCTCTCTTGGCCGAATCTTTAACCATCTCAAACTCCATTTCTTTTTCATTCACTCATAGTTTAAACATCCATTACCATTCGATTTCTATTTTCTTGTTCATTTCACCATAGCCGAAACTCTCATATCCTTCTTTTTAGTATTATATTTGGCCGAATATTCAAGGGGAAACTCTCTTAGTTTTTCTTCAATTGATTTTGGAAAAGGGTAAGTGTTCTTGGTCGTTTCTCCTTCAATTCTTTTCTTGTCTCTACGTTATTTTCTTGTGGACTAAGGCCGAATCTATGGGCATTGGTTTGCAAGGTTCTAATCATTTAGGAATCGATTTATTTTAGGCTCTACGGACGTGGAAACAATCTTTCTAAGCCTCGTATATTCATCGATTGTCTTGGGTAAGCTTTTAGGTAAGATTGGTATTTTGAAGCGATAACTCTTTGGATTTAGTGTTATGGCCGAATGGCCTTTGTTTATATTTTAAGTGTTGGCCGATTGTAGGACAAGGATCTAGTGGTAAATCGGATTCGGGAGTTATTTCTTGCGTTGGTGAAAGGTGTGTATACATACACATCTTATAACTTTTTAATATGCTAAGTGTTATGTTATGCCTAACGTTTTGTGTAGACATGGATGAAATACCTTCATGGTATTAATAAGGATTTGGGTAAGTTCTTATTACTATGTGATTATTATTTGATGCTTTTGGGAAGCATGACACATTTGGTATGTGTATTATTTGATGTATGGCTTATGATAAATCGATTGGATGTTGTTAAATAAATCTATTAACATGATTTGTGGTACATGCATATAAATGATTGTTATGGGTTGATGAGAGGAGAGCGGTGATATTCGTGTCGACGGACACCAGTGTTTGGTAACACATCGTGACTACGGTCACGGAGGTTTGGTACCTCCAGAGGTTTGGCACCTCATAGCGACTTGTCCCCGTGGTTAATTCCACCGTGGGTTGGCCCCACTTTGAGATATGGGATTGTGCGCCGGTGATTTGGTATCACACGATGGGTTGGCCCCATCATCTATTTGTGACTTCGGTCACGATGTTTTAGTAACACAATTGTGTCTTGGACACCGGAGATTTGGTATCTCCAGGTGATTTGGTATCACATTTGTGACTATACGTCACCGAGTGGTTTGGCACCACCAGGTGGTTTGGTACCACAAGGGGTAGAAAAAGCGTATGGATGGTTAGGTTGGGTGCATTTAAACTTATGCATGTTAATTTGTTATAATTTGTGTATGTTATTACATTAAAACGGGGAAGGGTTACACATTGAGTCTTGGTGACTCACCTTCTCCTTTAATTTTTCAGGTGACTCGTAGATCGCGGATGAGGAGTTTGGATGGACTCGAGGTGGCCATGCGGTAGAGATTTTTAATAATTAAATTTTGGATTTTATCTATTTTTACATTGGGTTTATGTTGCTTAATTGTAATAAGGCCTCCTAGGATTATATTATTATTGCTTTGCATGTTTTGTTTAAACTATTTGATGATGTTAAAACGGATGCACATGTTTTCTCAAATTAAGCGTAAAATGTTTTAAAGTACCATCGGGTACATTCGAAATTTGTAAACAACTCGACTCAAAGAAATATTTTAAGTTTGGTTTTAACAAAGAAACTTTAAATTGAAAGGCATTTCGACTAATTTCAAAATCGGTTTTAAAATGATTTTCAAAATCTTTTCTCTGTAGCAAACCAAATTCGGTCATATTGTTTGGGCCGGGTTTGGGGTGTTACACTTACAGATCAAGTCAAGTGAATAAATCGTCTGGTTCTGAGTTAGATAACAAGTGAAGTCTAGGTGGATTCTTCCTAAGGGTATCGTCTTAATCAATTGGTTTTTCCTGTAACAGACCGATTTAGGGGCTAGTCGGAACAGTGATCTTGGAATCACTAATATGAGGTTAGATAAAATTATTTTTATGATATGTTATGTGTTATAACATGTTTATAAGGATGCATGAAAATTTCGGTGCCTTAATTTTAGTGAATTCTAGCTAAATTGTAAAAAAGGACTAAATCGCATAAAGTGCGAAAGTTCTATTTTATTTTCTAGAGGTGCCAAATAGCTATGGATTATTAATTGGAGGTCCCAGTTGTGCAATTTTGCCTTATTTAAGTGAGTTGGCCGGCCATAATAATACATAGGGGACAAGAGCATTTATTATGATAGAAAATTGTTGATATTAGTTGGAAAATTGAATAAAATAAGATGATATAAGCTAAAGTTATCATATTTTTATTTATCTTTCTTCTCCAACCAAAAATACCGGCCATGGGAGGGGTTTGAAAGCTTAAAATTTCAGCAAGCTTTACTCCATTCATGTAAGTCAATTTGGTGTTTATTTTTGATGATTTTTGTATATTTGGAGTCCTCAAAGCTTAAGCTAGCTATTGAGAGGACTAGTTTGCAATATGGTTGAAAGTATAGGGACTTACCATGATAGAATTTGTGTTGTTTAATGAGTTTTTATGGGAGAAAATGAATGATAGGATGATGAGAAACAACTTTTGTGAAAGGTGTTGCCATGAAAACACCTAATTGGGACTAAAATGCAAAAGTTGTAATTTGTTCATTAAGGCATGAAATAGATGGAATTGTGGATAGTTGTAAGAGAATTAAATGTTCAGCTAGGCTTGCTTAATAAGAAATTGAGATGAAAATTTATTTACGAGCTAGGGGCAAAATCATAATTTTGCCAAAGTGTAGGGGAAAAATAGTCATTTTTGCCTAAAGTGTAGATTATGGTGCATTATGATTCATAAGTGATTAAATCAGTAAATTACATTGTTCTAGATCAAAGAAAATGAGTTTAGGACCTATAACGGGTGAAAAGAGAAATGCGGGCAAAAAGGTCCCCTTCGGCCCTTTCGACATCGAGGTAAGTTCATGTGCGAATGTTGCAATTACTTATGAGTTAATTTAATGTTCCAATGTTGTATGGAATGTATATTTACTCTATGAATGTATGAAATATCTTTGATGAGAGGTCAAAAGAATTGAATCCAAGAGTAATGGGAAATGTATGTAGAATGATATGATGATAGTTAAAGTCTCGTGTAAGGCCATATTGGAATATGGCCTCGATGTAAGAATTCGTATAAGACCATGTCAGGGACATGGCATCGATATGTTAATGCAAGTAAGACCCTATTGGGGTATAAATTCTATGTGACATTATGAGTATGAGACTCAAGAGAGTTATTTAACAATTTGAATGATTCAAGGGATATGCTGAATGTATGTGGTTGTACCACAAGAAGCACAAGTAAGTGTTAGAACTGAATTGAGATGAATTCAATATATGGTGAACCCCTAGTGGGATATGTGTTATTAATGCACCTTAGTTGCATGAGATAGATTTATTGATGCACTGTGTGAATGCGAACGAGTATCGTAGAAAGTTAAGTAAGAATAGAAGTATGTGACGAAGTTCTCGGATGAACATTTGAAATAGAGATATACTTGTGGATTACTATCCATGAATGTAAAATAACGGTGAGCTATGTGCAATATCACCTTATTGATGGTAGTGATGGGCTGGGTGTGATACCATCAATTATATTAATATCGGTGGGCTATGTGTGTTACCACCTGATTAATTAGTAATCGATGGGCTGTGTGCGATACCATCGCTTATAAATGATTGGTGGGCTAGGTGCGAAACCACCGTAAGTATAAACGATTGGTGTGCTAAGTGCGAAATCACCATAAGTATAAATGATTGGTGGGTTGTGTGCGATACCACCCTATTAGAGATTCAATAGTGGGCTAAGTGCGAAACCACTGAGATATTAGTAGCATGAGCGGCTTATTGAAAATGCTTGATGTGTTGTTTTATATGATCATGTGGTGATCAGTGCAGGAATGTATGCTAATTGAACGAGCAATTGGCTTGTGACATGGTAAGAATGTGGTAAGAGATTGAATGAGTAAGTTTCAAGAATATTTGAGCAAGTAACCATGAGTTTATGAGAGACACTCTTCATGATACTTTGTAATTATGTATATTCAATGAATATCAATATTTGACACTTTATGCGAGATGAGCTTACTAAGCATTATTGCTTACTCCTTTACTTTTCTCATCCCTTATAGGTTATTTTAACTAGCTCGGGTTGGAGGCCACGGAGATGTTTTCACACTATCGAAAGCGGACCATTGGTATGAGGTATCAAGTCCTTATGAGTCATGGCATGTATAGGGATTCTTTTAAAGTTGATTAAGTTCTAACCAATGTAGCCAAATTGTATTGGCCTAAGAGAATCTAGAGTTGGTTGTGTATGACCATAGATGATGGCTTAAGTTGGTTGTATTTGTATTGGGAGTAGTTCTCCCTAGTGTATGAGATAAAGACTTTATCTCTTTAATGATTAAATGTGTTAATTCATGTGTTTTAATTGATGATTTGAGAATTTTTTGAAGTAGTATATGAATGTATGCAAACGGGAGTGGTAAAAGGCTTGGTAAGATAGCCTCTAAGTGCCCACACGGATAGACACACGGGCGTGTGTCTAGGCCGTGTGTCTCTTGCACCTTAGTATCTTAAGTCAGATTAGACCACGGGCTGGTCACACGGCCGTTTCTTCAGGCCGTGTGATACACACGGTTGGCACATGGGCGTGTGCCAAGGCCGTGTGAAGTCTGCACTTGACACTTAGAAATTCAATTGTCACACGGCTGACGCACATGGGCGTGTGTACAGACCGTGTGAATAAGTCAGAATGCCAAGGTTTGGCACACGGACCAGGGCCACGGGCATGTCCAGGCCGTGTGTAATTTGCCAGTATCCTCCACGGGTGAAAGACACGGGCATGTTTTAGGGGTGCACGGGCGTGTCCCAAGTCACACGGATGTGTGACCCCTGTTTCAAGAGAAAGTTTCCAGATGAGTTCCGAAAGTTTCGGGACATAAGTCTGAGGCCTCGTAGGCCCATGAAATGTCTGATTTGACTAAGAAAGAGAAGTTTTTAATTTGGAACGAAATTTTATAGCCCGTAAGTACATGTTTAAGAAAGTTCAAGCATAGTAATGTCTCGTATCCGGTCTTAGCCTCGGACTCGGGTATGGGGTGTTACATTTCCCACAAGTATTTTCCCCAAATTCATTCTTCTTTGTCTTAGAGTTTTTAGTTTAGTAGTTAGTTAATTTAGATTAAACACCCAATTTCCTTTACTTTAGGCTAGATAATAAAAAGAAAGTTAGTATTAGTACTTTTAGTTCCTTTGGGTTCGAAAATCCGGTCTTGCCTTAACTATACTACTGTTCGATAAGTGCGCTTGCCTCAAATCGTTGTCATAGTTAGTTTCCAGGTTCGATCATTCTCATTATAAATTTTAAGACTTTGACAAATCATACAGCGATCACTTACTTTGCTCTGATAGACATAGGATCTACTCATTCCTATATAGCCTGTTCTCTTTCCGAAAATCTGGGGTTGTCAGTTGAGAGTACTTCTAGTGAGGTTACTGTGATTAGTCCGTTGGGGCAGTCTGTTCAGGTTAGTAAGCTGTATCAGGATGTCCCGTTAGAGGTGCAAGGGGAGATATTTTAGGCTAATTTGATGGAGCTTCTGTTTGGGGAGTTTGACCTGATTCTGAGTATGGACTGGTTGGTGGAGCATCGAGTCAATTTGGACTGCGCTTCTAAGAGGGTCGTTCTGAGGACCAAGGATGATGTGGAGGTGGTTATGATTGGTGAGCGTCGAGACTATCTGTCACATGTGATCTCCACTCTAGTAGCCGAGAAACTGGTCCGGAAAGAATGTGAGGCGTACTTGGCCTATGCAAGTGTTTCAGATTCTAGCGACTCTTCTGTTGGGAACATCAGAACAGTAAAGGACTTTCTAGACGTCTTTCCTAAGGAGTTACCGGGATTACCACCGAATCAGGAAGTGGAATTTAGGATTGAGCTTCTTCTGGGTACAGCTCCGGTGTCCAACGCAGGGGCCATGATGTGTTTCACATCTTGATGTTGAGGCGGTACCATTCAGATCCATCCCATGTTGTCTCGGTTGGGGAGATCGAGGTTAAGCCAGACTTGACCTTTGAGAAGAAGTCGGTTCAAATTATGAATGAGACGTTAAGGTTCTAAGAAGGAAGTCCATTCCTTTAGTGAAGGTGATGTGGCGGAATCATAGCACTGAGGAGGCTATGTGGGAACCAGAGGACGCGATGCGTCAGCAGTATCCTCATCTGTTCTGATCAGGTAAATTTCGAGGTCAACATTTCTTTTAGGGGGCAGAGTTGTAACGCCCCAATATTTCTATTTCTTTTTCTGTAACTGTTTGACACAACTGTGCATCTACTTCAGTGGTTAAGTGTTCTAGGTGTGTGTGTGAGGTCCCAAGTTCAAGCCCTGCCTTCGACAAATTTTGGGTATTTTTGGATTTAAGCCCTATCTCTGTTCAATGGGCTTATATTAAATTGCCTGTAGTTCCTTATCAGGATGAGCCTGCTGGGTTGAGTGGTAAGGGTGTTGGTGTGTTGGAGGTCCTGTGTTCGAATCCCTACGCAAGCATGGGTATTTATTTTTGTCAGTTCTGCGCAAATGTTTCAATGTAGTTGGAATTCTGAGTAGTGGAGATTATTAGGGGATTGTGGGTTATATCTGTGAATTTATTTTATTTTTATTTCTTTTTGGTTTCCCTTCTGCCAAAAAATTCTCGATAATTTTTCTTATGTTTTTCCCCAAAATTTTCTTCTTCCAATTACCACTTTTTGATTGTCGTTCCTTTGCTTTTTGTTCGCTTTTCTGTCTTGAGAATCTTCACGGTTGGGTTCTATAGGTAAGTTCTCTTGAAGTATGGAAGTATGGAATTTGATAATCGGGTTTAGTAAAGTGTTATTTTCTTGTTTAGGTGCTACTCAAGGGGCTGGAGGCTGCTGATCGGCACTCTTGTTGTGCGGAGGCTTCGCTTCTTGTTTGAAAGTAAGGGTTTTGGGGGTTTTTGGAGTTATTTAATTCGTTGTAGTTTGATTTAGTTTCGTTCTTTTTGGCTAATATGGTGTTTTTGGGAACTATTTAGCCTGTTAGGAGGCTCGGGAGTATTTTTCACATCAAAAAACGTACCAGGAGTGTACCCAAAATGTAGAAACATGAGATTCAGCGAAAGCCGAAAAACCACTCTATCGACGCCACACGACCCTGTGGTAGGCCCTCTGGTAGGCCGTATCATCGGTGTGATTGATGAAGGCCAGGCTGTGCACAAGACACGACCGTGTGATGGTCGGGTTGTGGCCGTGTGGGCAACACAGGATACGCCAAAATGGGCGTGTGGGCCAAACGAACGTGTGGGCCCATACAGGTGTGTGATATCTGGGCCAGGCCGTGTGATCCACACGGGCAAGGCCAATCTGGGCATGTGGGCCCACACAGGCATGTGCGCCTATTGTACTGAAATATTCTGTAGGGTCGCACGGGTCATCCTAATCGACTGTGGACCTACCGTAGGGTCAGTAAAGGCTTACTAACCCTAAAACTATGTGTTCTGCTAGACTGATGTACTGTTCTGAGCATCTCTGTGCCATGTATATCTGCTATCTGTTTTTATAAGCATGTTAAGCATGTATTATATGTAATTCTGTATGCATGGTCTGTTTTGTTACTGTTATTGGGGTGGGATTGTTATTGTAACATCTTAAAAATAGGGGTCTGGCATTTTTGCATTATTGCATGTGTTGGGCTTGGTAAGCTTGTTATTTGGGTGTGTTTGGGGGTCCTGGGGAGGTTCGGGTTCGAGCCCAAGCTCTGGTGAAAGTTTGGTTTTTGGGCACTTTAGTGGGGTGAGCTAGTGTAGTCAGGACTTAAGTTTAATTGTTAGTATTGTGCTAACAAAAGGGAGCTTGTGGTGGAGTAGTGTTGGCGTCACTGGTGAGGCAAGGGAGGTGGGGTTCGAATCTCACAAGTAGCATATGGGGAGTTTTATTTTTGTGCTCAGGACAGGAGAAAGCTGAGTGAAGACCAAACTCTACAAGGTTGGTTGGAGACTTGGTCAAGCATTTCAAATGAGTGAAAGGGAGTAAGTGTAGGAGAGAATTAAGGAGTGAATCATGGGATATGGTGGAGTGGAGGAGTTGGCCGAAAATGGTGATGTGTATGGGGGGAGTTTCGGTCAAGAGGCTTTTTTTTTTGGAGGGTGTTTTCGGTTTGTTTGAGGGGGGTGTCGAATTCTCTTGTGTGGTTTTGGTAGAGTAAACATTTTTCAAGTGAGTTATTGTGACATTTCGGGTCATTTTCTTTCTTTGGTGGCCTTTCTTTCGTTCTTTCTCAACTCTTTTCCATCTCTTCTTTCTTCTTGCTGAATTTCTCCTAAGCTTCTCTCGTTCGTTTTGCCTTTTCGTACATTGCTTCTCCTATATTGTTACCAAATCACTCTTGGCCGAAAATCATCTTCCGTATCCTCCCACTTTCTTTTTCTTTCTCTACACCTTATCGATTACATAACCTCTCTTCTACATCTTTTTGTGGTAGGCATCCAGCGAAGTTAGTTCTCTCTTTTTCACCTTCTGCTCCACGTTCTATCTTTGGTTGCTATCCTGTGCTGCCGAACCTTCCTCTCCTATTCGGTTTTCCCCGATTGCAAGGTAACACTTTCGTTTCCCCTTTGTTTTCTTTACTTTCACTGCTCTTCTCTCTTAAGCCGAAACACTCAGGCTTAACTTTTGACTGTTAGGCCGAATCTATTCACTCTTCTCCAACTCAAGTCACTTGTGTTCTGTTGGTGAGGGCCGAAACTCTTTGGGAAGCAATTTTCGATTAGTGGTACTCTAGTGAAGGTAAGGAATTTCAAACGCGTTCTTATTTGGTTCTAGTAAAGACCCTCGTGACTGCTTGGGTAAGAGTTCGGTCTCTCTTTTCTATGTGGAAACCGAATGTTAGATGTTGTCTAACGCTCTTCTGTTTATCAAAATCATGGTAGGGTCCTGATTTTTGTATTCAAGGGATAAGGCCAAGGGCTAGGTTCATCTAAGGAGATCGCCTTGCGGTAAGAGGAGTAGTTTAGTAAATGTTTCTACATACGTTTATCAAAATAGAGACTAATCTGTTGTCGACAATCGCCATAGGTGTGTTGGGGAGTGATGAACCATAAAAGTAACATATTTTAATCCCACATTTAGCATACTTTTGGATGATTTACCCTTTTATTTATGTAAAAAGGTGCCCTTAATCCTTTCCTTTCATGTTTTATACTCAGGCTTAAAACGGGCCAAATGGGCCAAAGCCAAATGGGCTTAAAACGAGCCAAATGGGCCAAAGCCCGAAATCAACACGGCCTGGGCCCAAGACCACACGGCCGTGCCTCCTCAATAATCTCGAACATGGTCTAGCCACGAGATACACGGTCGTGCCTCATTAATAAAGTCTGAACACGGCCTAAAGACGATTCACACAAGCGTGTGCCATGGCCGTGTCCTTGCCGTGGAAAAGAGCAATTTTAATCGGATTTGGATACTTAGGGGAAAAGAAACACATTCCAAAAGCCTATAAATACACCCTAAGTATGACCTAAAAGGGGGGAGTTGACGGGAGCCTAAAGCTACCGTTTAGGGGCGTCTTGCTAGGCCAGAGAAGGCAGATTTGTGGGAATTCACTCGGGGGATAGCCAGTTGATTCATCTCAAGAAGCCAGAATCATACTCAAGACGGAGGATCTCCTCTTCAATTCCTTCAGGGGGTTTTAGGGATTTCTTATGTTTTGTTTTATCTTTTCTTCTGAGATGTTTTCTTTTATTGTTATGAACTAAACCCTCAGATACCTGAAGGGGATGAAACTTAGATAAATCTTGTTATCGTTTGCTGAACTATATGATAAATATTTGATTTGTTCTTAATTCTTGTGTTGATATTTCGTGGATATTAATTCAAGTTTGATGTGCTTAGGTGGAGGAGCAAAAGTCCCTGCCTAGGAGTAGATCTAGCATAGTTAAGCGGAGTTGATCGCGCGCCTAGAGATAGGGTGACGAGGCATTGCCGGATTAGGGTGAAACCTAATATAGGAGTCCATAGATCGAGTTAATGCAATTCTAGGGGTTTTAATTGGAAAGAGATTTCAATTAATCAACCTAGGGTTAGACGTTATTCGCCTCGAGAGAGGGTTTAATATAAATTAGGGAATCCTACGGATCAAGTCAAATGAATACATCGTCCTGCAGTTTGAGTTAGATAACAAGTGAAGTCTAGGTGGATTCTTCCTTGGGTGTCGTCTTAATTAATTGGTTTTTCCTCAAGTATTCTCCCAAATTCATTCTTCTTTGTCTTAGAGTCTTTAGTCTAGTAGTTAATTAATTTAGATTAAACAACCATTCACTTAATTCTTAGGGTAAATAATAGAAAGAAAGTTAGTATTAGTACTTTTAGTTCCTTTGGGTTTGACAATCCGGTCTTGCCTTAACTATACTATTGTTCGATAGGTGGGCTTGCCTCAAATCATTGTCATAGTTAGTTTCTAGGTTCGATCATTATCTTTATAAATTTAAAACTCGACTTCACACGATCAAGTTTTTGGCGCCGTTCTTTGGGGAACTAAAATATTAAGAACACTCTATTTTTATTACTTTAGCCATTTTTATTTTTTGCAATTTAATTTTATTTCTTATTTTATTTGCTATTTTTCTTCTTCTTCCTTCCAGTACCTCTAGTTTATGACTAGAAGGGACCCGAGAGGACCACTAGTGTATGATAGTGATATTGAAGCTCGCTCTTAGAATCGCAGAGAAAATTAGGCGAGCCCTAAATTACACGAGAAAAGAGCGAGAAGGCGGCTCAATCCTACTAAAGGGATGGATGAGAATAATCCACCACCCCAAGATGTGGCGAAAAATAATGCTCCACGTACTATGTATGATTATGCTAAACCTCATTTAACAGAGCCGAAATCAAGTATTGTTAGGCTCGCTATAGCTGCTAATAATTTTGAATTAAAGCCTAACACTATACAAATGATTCAACAATTTGTTCAATCGATGGTTTGCAGGACGAAGATCCAAACACTCATATAGCTAATTTTTTAGAGTTCTATGATACCTTCAAAATAAATGGCGTTTCTGATGATGCCATAAGGCTTCGGTTCTTTCCTTTTTCATTAAGGAATAAAGCCAAATAGTGGTTAAACTCGTTACCACGAGGATCAATCACCACATGGGATTAAATGACTGAAAAATTTTTATTAAAATATTTCCCACCGGCCAAAACGGCCAAATTACGGAATGATATCTCTTCTTTTGTGCAGATGGATTTAGAGACATTATATGACGCATGGGAGAGATATAAAGATCTCTTCAGAAGGTGTCCGCACCATGGTTTACCCTTGTGGCTCCAAGTCCAAACTTTCTATAACGGTGTAAACCCCTCAACGAGGCAACTAATTGATTCAGCCACCGGTGGAACCCTGAACAACAGAACTCCTAAAGCGACCTACGAGTTTATTGAAGAGATGTCACTTGAATAACTATCGGTGGCGAGTTACAAGGACAAAACCAAAAAAATCAGCCGGAGTTTTCAACATCGATGCAGTAACCATGCTATCAACACAGGTAGAGATGATGAATAAAAAGCTTGATAGTTTGTGTTCTTCGCAGGTACATCCAGTGACGCAGTGCGATGCAAGTGGAACTGTGGCGAATCCTGAGTACCCACCCTACCAACCGAGCACAGAGAACGAACAGATGAACAATATAGGTAAGAATTTCAGATCTAATAACAACTCTTATAGTAATACTTATAATCCAGGTGATCGCTGTGAAGTCAGAGTTTTAAAATTTATAAAGATAATGATCGAACCTGGAAACTAACTATGACAACGATTGAGGCAAGTGCACCTATCGAACAGTAGTATAGCTTAGGCAAGACCAGATTGTCGAACCCAAAAGAACTAAAAGTACTAGTACTAACTTTCTTTCTATTATTTAGCCTAAAATAAGTGAAGTTGTTTATTAATCTAAATTAACTAGTTACTAAGCTAAAGACGCAAAGACAAAAAGAATGAATTGGGGAAATACTTGGGAAAAACTCAGTTGATTAAGACGATACCCTTAGGAAGAATCCACCTAGACTTCACTTGTTATCTAACACTGAACCAGACGATTTATTCACTTGACTTGATCCGTAGGACTCCCTAATTTATATTAAACCCTCTCTCGAGGCGAATAATAAAAAGAATGCTATTCCAGAAAAATATTGGAAACCTGTAAAAAAGACAAT
This sequence comes from Gossypium sturtianum, assembly GCA_025698515.1. Lineage (NCBI taxonomy): Eukaryota > Viridiplantae > Streptophyta > Magnoliopsida > Malvales > Malvaceae > Gossypium > Gossypium sturtianum. The sequence continues at coordinate 31,428,728 of CM046950.1, forward strand.
AAAAATTAATGGAGTAGATGGTAATAAAACCAATATCTATTATAAAGCAAAAAATATACCAATCTACATAAATAATGTTAGATTTAAAATTCCAAAAATATTATGTTTTCCTAATATGAATGGTGATATTTTATTGGGAAATAATTTTATAAATCAATATTTACCATTTTCTATTGATAAAAAATCAGCTATGTTATCTATAGAAAAAACTTCTATAGAAATCCCATTAGTAGAAAATCCTAAATTTATTTGTACTAATGATTGCTGAATTTCTTAGCAGGCCTTATGGATAGAGGTAAAAAACCTCTAGAAAAAGTTGGAGAATGGACAACTGTCCATAAAAAACCAACAAAGGGAAAACAATAAGTCCTAAACAAGGATTTATTACTATACTGCTCAAGTACCATTTTATCCTAATCAAGGATATTATGTACCATATCCAATGGTAAACCAATCATTGGAACACAATCACCAACCCGGTGAGATTTTCTAATTGGTCTCAAGATCCAAATTCGGCATCACAAACCAGGTTATCTTTGAAATTATAAAACAAATGAAGATTTGTTGAAACAACAACAAATTCCTGAAATCAAAGATTTTTATAATCCAGGATTACCTCTGGAATATTATAATTTTATAAACAAAATATGGAAAACCCATATTTCTGATCAAAGAGCAAATTTCAGAAAAACTCTTACACAGTTTTCACAATTTTTAGTTGAAAAAACAACTAAAGAAAATGAATCTCATGATTTATTACTTAAATCATTTTATACAGATTGGGATGAAATCCTAATCGAATATATAGATATTAAGGAGATAAACAATCTTCTTGATATATTCCAATATTTTATTAATAAAGGAACAAACAGTCCTATTATTAATAAAATGTTTAGAATATGTCTATATAATAAATGTAGACAAATTCTACCACAAGAATTATTTTCAAAAATAGAGAGAGCTATTTGCAACCAAAGAAGCTCAATTTATAGAAACTTTTTCAAAATATTTTTACAAGCTTATGTTTTTACTAATGATATAGGAGAACAATTTCCTACTATCAAATTTAGGCTTAATCATGAACCATTTGATATAACCCAGATATTGAATGGGGATTTGTTAAAGAAATAACAGTCCAAAATCTTTCTTTTCATTTATTAAAAGATTTTCTGCTATAGTAAAATCTAGATTAACAAATTTTGTTGATATAGATGATTTTGTCTATTATTTTCATATAGAAATATGTAGGGATATATGCACAAACGGAAGGCTATTATAATATCGTAGATTTTATTTTACAAGAGAAGATAGTAGATAATTTACAAAGGAAGGATTTCTCTTGATATCTTGAGAGAAAGAGTATACAAGAGAATCACTAATTCTAAAAAGCTATTTCTATTTTTCGATGCCTTGTTTAGGCTACAACAACTCCTATTTATAGTGTAAATTCTAAACTCTAATTTATTTACAATTGAAGTCCGCATGATATCCGATAAGGATGACTTTATTATTGGCTCGATAGTTGCTTCTACGTAGCCTTACGAATCGACACAAAATTGATGTAGTTGTTTCTACAATTTTCTTGCAATAATTGCTGTTTGCATCATTGCTTACATCATTGATGACTTCTTGATGACTTCTTACATCATTGCTTGCATCATCTTCTATGGATGGTGATGGATTGTCACATCCAATAATTAAATTTCTCCTTTTTGGATTTGTCTTTATCCTTCTTGGATATTTCTCAGATTCATCTCCTCGATTTCATCAAGGTGTAATGACTCGGTGAAGGAACCGTGTATTCCAGCTTTCCCACGTGTCTTTGATCTCCGTTGCTAGCGGATAATCATCTATCTCCATGTCTCGCTATCTTTTTTAATAGCTTGAACAGCTTCTCTATTTCTTTCTTCTGGGGTTCTTCCATGTCATATGCTAGAATTCTTTTTCCATCGGTCCGAATAAATAAGTTTCTTGATGAAGAAGATGCTTTGGGCCATGGTTATCATATCAATTTAGGCTTGGATTTGATAATTGGAAAAATTATTATAACACTTGTCAATGATTTTTGCCAAGTGTTGTTGGTCTTCTTCTACTACGAAAGGGCTTTTCCGAAAACATATATACGAAGATTCCAAATTTGATATGGCTGATAAAATTTTTTTTCAAAGCAATGCCTATGAAACTACATATTTCTATATGAAAATAATAGACAAAATCATCTATATCAACAAAATTTGTTAATCTAGATTTTACTATAGCAGAAAATCTTTTAATAAATGAAAAGAAAGATTTTGGACTGTTATTTCTTTAACAAATCCCCATTCAATACTGGTTATATCAAATGGTTCATGATTAAGCCTAAATTTGATAGTAGGAAATTGTTCTCCTATATCATTAGTAAAAACATAAGCTTGTAAAAATATTTTGAAAAAGTTTCTATAAATTGAGCTTCTTTGGTTGCAAATAGCTCTCTCTATTTTTGAAAATAATTCTTGTGGTAGAATTTGTCTACATTTATTATATAGACATATTCTAAACATTTTATTAATAATAGACTGTTTGTTCCTTTATTAATAAAATATTGGAATATATCAAGAAGATTGTTTATCTCCTTAATATCTATATATTCGATTAGGATTTCATCCCAATCTCTGTATAAAATGATTTAAGTAATAAATCATGAGATTCATTTTCTTTAGTTGTTTTTTCAACTAAAAATTGTGAAAACTGTAAAGAGTTTTTCTGAAATTTGCTCTTTGATCGAAATATGGGTTTTCCATATTTTGTTTATAAAATTATAATATTCCAGAGGTAATCCTGGATTATAAAAATCTTTGATTTCAGGAATTTGTTGTTGTTATAAATAATTGGATAATTGGAAAAATTATTATAACACTTGTCAATGATTTTTGCCAAGTGTTGTTGGTCTTCTTCTACTACTGAAAGGGCTTTTCCCGAAAACATAGTACGAAGATTCCAAATTTGATATGGCTGATAAAATTTTTCTTTCTCAGCAATGCCTATGAAACTACATATTTCTATATGAAAATAATAGACAAAATCATCTATATCAACAAAATTTCTAAACTATTATGGTAATAGTAATGTAATATTAGCTTTATCGGATGAAGATGAGTCTTCGGATGAATCTTCTACCTATCATAATATTAAAAAAGAAAAACAAAAAAGAGAAAAAGTTAAAAAACAAGAAAAATATGATTTTGAATCTTATAAAACTTTAATAGAACATTGGAAAAACCAATTTTCTAAAACAAAAGATAAGAATGAACAAGTAGAATATTTAAAATTAATAGAAGAACACAGTTTTCACAATTTTTAGTTGAAAAAACAACTAAAGAAAATGAATCTCATGATTTATTACTTAAATACATTTTATACGAGAGATTGGGATGAAATCCTAATCGAATATATAGATATTAAGGAGATAAACAATCTTCTTGATATATTCCAATATTTTATTAATAAAGGAACAAACAGTCCTATTATTAATAAAATGTTTAGAATATGTCTATATAATAAATGTAGACAAATTCTTCGATTAGGATTTCATCCCAATCTCTGTATAAAACAGATTTAAGTAATAAATCATGAGATTCATTTTCTTTAGTTGTTTTTTCAACTAAAAATTGTGAAAACTGTGTAAGAGTTTTTCTGAAATTTGCTCTTTGATCAGAAATATGGGTTTTCCATATTTTGTTTATAAAATTATAATATTCCAGAGGTAATCCTGGATTATAAAAATCTTTGATTTCAGGAATTTGTTGTTGTTTCAACAAATCTTCTGTTTGTTTTATCAGATGTTAATAATAAATTAGATCAAGTTATTAATAATAATAATATAGAATCGGATTTAGATTTAGGACCTTTATATTATGGTAATAGTAATGTAATATTAGCTTTATCGATGAAGATGAGTCTTCGGATGAATCTTCTACCTATCATAATATTAAAAAGAAAAACAAAAAAGAGAAAAAGTTAAAAAACAAGAAAAATATGATTTTGAATCTTATAAAACTTTAATAGAACATTGGAAAAACCACATTCAATACTGGTTATATCAAATGGTTCATGATTAAGCCTAAATTTGATAGTAGGAAATTGTTCTCCTATATCATTAGTAAAAACATAAGCTTGTAAAAAATATTTTGAAAAAGTTTCTATAAATTGAGCTTGCTGGTTGCAAATAGCTCTCTCTATTTTTGAAAATAATTCTTGTGGTAGAATTTGTCTACATTTATTATATAGACATATTCTAAACATTTTATTAATAATAGAATTTGTTGTTCCTTTATTAATAAAATATTGCTTATTGCTAGATCTTCACTAAATCACTAATATCGAATTTTTGTCCGAATTCTAAGACATAGACACTCTTCTATTAGAGGGTCTGTTATAGAGATAAAGTAATTTGGTTTAACTTTAAATCCTATAACTCCTGTATGTAAATTAGATTGAATTCCTCCAATAAGTGCTTTTATTGGATTTTCAAATCTTTTATCTAATAATACTTTGCTATAATAGGAATATCATGACCTTTTCTAAATAAAGCTCTAATCGTTATCATAATTATTCCTAAATGTATGTATCTAACCTGAGGATATTTTTTCCTAATCCTTTTTATTTTATCCTTAGTAAATAAAGGGATTTCATTAATCCACCTTTAGTATCTTTAGCGAATATGTTACCGCTAATTTTTCTATGTGTCTTTGTGACCATATTTTAAACTTTTTTAACTTTTTCTCTTTTTGTTTTTCTTTTTAATATTATGATAGGTAGAAGATTCATCCAAGACTCATCTTCATCCGATAAAGCTAATATTACATTACGAGAAAAAAGAAAAACAAAAAATATGATTTTGAATCTTATAAAACTTTAATAGAACATTGGAAAAACCAATTTTCTAAAACAAAAGATAAGAATGAACAAGTAGAATATTTAAAATTAATAGAAGAACTTTATGAAAAACATAAAGATCTATTTACAAAATATAATTATCACTATATGTTAAATTATGATACTACAGAAGGTAGTAGTAGTTCTGATAATTCTAATGTAGATATTAATGTCACTAGTCATAATTCTGAGAAAGAGTATACAAGAGAATCACTAATTCTAAAAAGCTATTTCTATTTTTCGATGCCTTGTTTAGGCTACAACAACTCCTATTTATAGTGTAAATTCTAAACTCTAATTTATTTACAATTGAAGTCCGCACAGTATCCTGATAAATAATTATCTAATAATTTTTATTAATAGATCTCAGATAATCATCTGTTTGAAGATCTGAATCTATCTTTCTTTTACCATAAGGATCTTGTTTATCAATTTCCCTAGGTTTCGGTATTTCATAATCATATGGATCTGGTTGTTCAGTATCCATTGGTTCAGGAATTTCTATATTTTCATCCTCTTCTGTTGAAGTTTTTTCTTCATCAGAATTATGACTAGTGACATTAATATCTACATTAGAATTATCAGAATTACTACTACCTTCTGTAGTATCATAATTTAACATATAGTGATAATTATATTTTGTAAATAGATCTTTATGTTTTTCATAAAGTTCTTCTATTAATTTTAAATATTCTACTTGTTCATTCTTATCTTTTGTTTTAGAAAATTGGTTTTTCCAATGTTCTATTAAAGTTTTATAAGATTCAAAATCATATTTTTCTTGTTTTTAACTTTTTCTCTTTTTTTTTTCTTTTTAATATTATGATAGGTAGAAGATTCATCCAAGACTCATCTTCATCCGATAAAGCTAATATTACATTACTATTACCATAATATAAAGGTCCTAAATCTAAATCCGATTCTATATTATTATTATTAATAACTTGATCTAATTTATTATTAACATCTGATAAAAGTTCTTTAGACTTGTTGTTCAAATCTAAATCAGTTACTTCTCCCATATTATCTACTTTTTCTTCTATTTTACTAACCTTAGTATATAATTTATTAAAATATATAGATGTCATATCTATTAAACTATTGATACCTTTACTAAGAGCCGAAATATTATTTTCATTCTTAGAGTCTATATGCATAGTATGATTACAAGTTTTATCTTTGTATAAGCAATCCATTTGTTCCATGTTTTTTATCTCTGGTACCTAAAACCGTCTGTGTCTTAAACGTCTTCACTCAACGCCTACAACGTCCCACTCGGACTAAACGGCAACAAGAATCAAATTTGATATGGCTGATAAAATTTTTCTTTCTCAGCAATGCCTATGAAACTACATATTTCTATATGAAAATAATAGACAAAATCATCTATATCAACAAAATTTCTAAACTATTATGGTAATAGTAATGTAATATTAGCTTTATCGGATGAAGATGAGTCTTCGGATGAATCTTCTACCTATCATAATATTAAAAAAGAAAAACAAAAAAGAGAAAAAGTTAAAAAACAAGAAAAATATGATTTTGAATCTTATAAAACTTTAATAGTGTAACATCCCAAAAGCGGGGCTATTTGAAATTTCATTATTTTTCTTGTGTATGAACTGCTGTGTCATTATTTATGGAATAATAATGATTAAATTAAGACTTTGTGTTGGCTCGGTTTAATGGAAAAATTCAGTTTTTTTAACTTCTAACAGAAGGGAGCCTTGGTAAGTGGTGTTATAAGGATAAGAGTGGGTAATTTAACACAAAATAGGCCCTGGTAAAGTGGCAAAAAGAAGCCCACCTAAGGGCTAGAGATGACGCCACAAGGGGGAACAAGGGAGCTTGTGTTCGAGTCACGGAAATCCCTTTTTAGTTCTTTTTTTTTTTTTTTGGACGGCACAAGGGGGGAGAGTTTTTCTCCCTTCAAACTCTTTTATTAGGTGTAAATATTAGAGGATAATAGAAGAGTTTTAATTATAATAATTAGGAGAAGATATTCAAGGATAATGGATGAGATATTGGGAGATTATTTTTTATTAATTCAAAGTGATTTGAATTAATTCAAATTAGTGGCCAAGAGAGAAGCAAGGAGTTGGCCGAAATTTGAACTCCTCATGAGAGGAGTGGGCGGCAATGCTACTAAGGGGGTGCCGAATGGCTATAAAAGGAGCAACCTAGCACCTTTCTTTCTTTTCTTCATTTTTCTACTTGCCGAAAACCCTAGCCCTCCTCCTCTCAATCTTCTTTTATTTTTTTTTCTTCCAGCCTCCCAAACCCATTTAGCCGAAACTTCTCTCCCTCTCATCCCCATTATTTTCCTTCCTTCAATAGCCGAATACACCCCCTTGAAGAACCGAATCTCGCACTCCTCCTTGGCAGCATTGTTAACCGAATACTAAAGGAAGTATAAGGCCCTTTGGAAGTTAGTTTGCAATCGGTTTGAGGAAGGTAAGAAGGGCCGAATTTTCCTCTTTTAATCTTGTATTTTTGTCGACTAAGGTGAAAAGAAAAGCCGAAATTTTGTGTTGGTAACGGCTAACCATTTATCTTCTTTGGAACCAATTCCACTAGGTATCCCGGAATTTTGAAGTGCTTAATCCCAACTCCTATCCTCTAGTAATCGATTTGGTAAGTAATGGTAAGATTTACATTGGTTAGTTATTTGATATCCATTTAAGCCGAAGGCTACTAATGGGAGTTATGGCAATGGCCGATTGTAGGGGCAAAATAAATAGTTTGGCGACTGGTACTCAAGGGCATTAGGTAAGGCTTCCGGGTTAAATCTTAACCCCTTTTGGGTATTTTGGTTTTGGCCGAATAGGCCTTTGGGGTACTAACTCCCATGTTTGGCCGAATATAGGGGCAAAGACTTAAGTGTGGCCGACTTCTCTTTTCGGATTTAGACTCCTTGTTGGTGACAGGTGTGTACATACACACCATTTAACTTGTTAATTATGCTAAGTAATGTGATTGCTAACTTGATGTGTGTAGCAATGGCTTGAATACCATAACGGTATACGGGGTAACCTGGTAAGTACCTGTGCATATGATTGCTATTTTATGCTTTTGGGAAGCATGTTTGTGATAATACATATGATAAATCTATATGTGATTTGTTGACTATGTGGGTTGATTGAGTGGAGGGCGGTGTATTCGTCTTGTGAGCACCGTGCTTTGGTAGCACACCGTGACTATATGTCACCGAGGTTTGGTACCTCCGGAGGTTTGGTACCTCATAGCGACTTGTCCCCTCGTGGTTAACACCACCGTGGGTTGGCCCCACTTGAGATATGGGATCGTCTGCGCGGTGATTTGGTATCACACGATGGGTTGGCCCCATCACCGAATTGTGTCTGCGGACACCAAAGTGCTTTGGTAGCACATTGTGACCATATGTCACCAAAGTGGTTTGGCACCACCAAAGTGTTTTGGTAACACATCGTGACTCACGGTCACCAGTGGTTTTGGTACCACGTGGGGTAGACAAAGGTGTTTGGTTGGCTAGGTTGGGTACATGATACTTTGCTTAATTAATTTGTTATTTGATGTGTATGAAAATGCTTTAAAATGGGGAAGGGTTACATACTGGGTCTTGGTGACTCACCTTCTCCTTTAACATTTTTCAGTGACTCGTAGATGGCGGTTGAGGAGCCGGTGGGACTCGAGGCGGCCATGCAAAGGATTTTAATTTACGTAACTTTGAATTTGATAAATTCTATTTTGGGTTGTAATAAGGCCTCCATAACTATAGTTGCATTTTATTTTATTTTTTTATGTTGGATATCGACTTAAACTATGTCATTAATTTAAATTAAATCACATGTTTTCTTAAGTTAACACGTGGAAGTTTAAACGTGCCATCGGGTACACTTGAAACTTGTACAATAACCGGATTTAATTAAAATTCCAAATTAGATCTAGGGTTAGCTTAGCAAGACAACCGAAAGAAAAAGAGTTTACAAAGGAAGTTAAATGTTTTTCTCGAAAGAGTGTTCACAAGGTTTTACTCAAGAACAATCAAATTCGGTCGTAGTGTTTGGGCCGGGTTTGGGTTGTTACAAATTGGTATCGAGCCAGTTCAAAGCTCTCATTTGTGAGGGCCCAAGGCCCAAAAATGTTTTTGGTAGGCCTTATGGTATGATTTCTCAGGTTTTAAGCGGCATGGCCCGAGTCTCCTGCACCGATCCGCCTGTAAGTACATCTAAACCTTTGTGTGAAATATATTACGTAGAAGGGTAGGAAGCATGGAGCGTAGATAGACTTATAGGACTTGGACCCTAGGGTTAGATTACTCAAACACAACGAAGCATAAGACTTAAAGAACTAAACCAACCTATGACTTAGTCAACGAGCTAGGGTGTGGTAACCCCTGTACGCATGTCTAGGATTGGATCCGGAAGAGCTTGGTATTTAAGCAGTCCTCGTGACTCACCTCCTCTTCGCAGGTATCCTACCTGGTGCGTAGCTTCGGTTCACCCTAACTCAGAAGGCTCAGTGGTGTGGTAACCTGCATGCGCATGTCTAGAAAGGTTCAGGAGAGCTTGGTATTTAAGCGGTCCGCGTGACCCACCTCCTCTTCACTCAGACTGCACTGGTGCGTAGCTTTGGTTCACCCTGACCAGGAGGGCTCGGTCATAGGTTAAACACAATGATTAAAACCCGAAAAAGGGAATTAGCCTTGTTTTTCGAAATGGAATGGAATAACAAGCCCTAATGCTTTCAAAATTTGTTCAATAACCCTCTTAAACCCTAGAACACTTAGTATACAATGTTTTTCTCGGAAAACTTGATTTGTGGAAAAGTACAAAAATACCCTCAGAGAAAAAGACGAAAATACCCACAGGTTAGAAATGGGCGAAATGTCCGATGAGTGAATAGGTATGGAAAGTATTAAGGAATGGATGCATGAACTTCTTTGTGTGAACTAGGATAGGAAATCAAAGCGTTGTTTGCTCGAAAGAATCTCTGATTAAACCTCATCCATAAAACTTCTTCATGAGTAATAAAGTGAAACAAATGCTAACGCATAAAATTTTTCTTAATCGATTAAAAGCGCGGTAGATAGAATGAGTTCTAGAGGACGTGGACGCCGTGGACGTGGTAGGGGTAGGATGACGGTGTCCGAACCCGCCAGTCGACACAAGGCTCGAGAAAATGAGGTACCACCGCCACCACCACCTCCTACTTTTAGAGTGAGGAGCCGGAGCGACCGGTGGCGAATCGGTATCGCAAGTCGTGTTGTTATGCGAGTCTTGGAAATGGTGGCTGGGGTGGCGGAAATGTTGGAGCTCGGAAATCCCCCGAGCGACTCGATCTAACGGAGCGGAGGTATTCCGAGTGTGTCGAGTGGCACCCGGTCAATGGAATCATCGCTAGAGTCAACCGAGAGGATCATGGATGACCTTGACTTTGACCGATGAAGAGAAGTCAAAGAGGCGATGTCGCTTCTAAAGGATGAAGCGTGCTCGGTGGTGGCTTACGGTTCGAGATGGGGCTACAGCCGATGATTTGACTTGGGAGTATTTCGAACCGCCATCGAAAAAAGTATGTGGGCACTAGCTACACCGACGCCGCAGAGAAAGGCTTTTTGGGATTAGTTCAAGGAACTAAGTCCGTGTCCTGAATATGAGGCGAATTTTTTAGGCCGAGTAGATATGCGAGAGGCATCGTGGCTACCGAACATGAGCGTTGTGTTCGCTTTGAGGACGGACTTCGAGATGATCTAAGGTTACCGATTGCCCCACAAAGAGTTCGTGAGTTCTCATCCACGTGGAGAAGGCTAAGGTAGCCGAGGGAATCAAGGAGACCGTGAGGCGAAATTATAGTAAGAACAATCGTAAGAGAAGTTTTGGGTCACCGGATCAAGCGGTAGTACTCGAGAAAAAGGCTAGGCCAAGTGGGCCCAATCAGCAAAGAAGGCCCACAATCGCTAATCAAAGGCCGACTCGGTCAAATCGTGTGGAAAGACCCATTGGGGAGGATGTTGGGCCGGTGATAAAGGATGCTTTGAGTGTGGGTCTTTGGAGCATCGCGTCGAGATTGTCCCCAAAAGCTAGCTAAGAAGCGACGGAAGGCGCGTAACTGCACAAGATAGAAATGTAGGACCACGGAGGGTCGTGGTAATGGTAGAGGGAACAACGGCCCCAACCGAGGTCGTGGAACTCAAGGTAGAGGTTCAGCAACACGAGAGGCTAGGCGCACCTGGCTTAGTCTATGCGAAGAAGGTGTCGCGAAGAAGGTGACGCACCGGATGTCATAACCGAGACGCTTCTAATTTTTGGTTTTCCTTATGTTGCATTGATTGATGTGGGCTCGACACACTCATACATTGCTAGTAGTGTGGTAGGAACTATGGACCTAGACTCAAAAGCGCTTCTAGGGAGGTGACCGTAGTTAGCCCCTTAGGTCACTCCGTAGTCGTAGATAAACTCTATAGAGGCGTACCCTAGAACTTCAAGGGGTAGTTTTTGTAGCCGATCTAATGGAACTACCATTTGGAGAGTTCGATTTGATCCTCGGTATGGATTGGTTGGTTAAGTACCAAGCAAGGTTGGATCGCGCGACCAAGCGCATGGTTCTTAAGGCGGTGGAAGGTGATGAAGTGGTTATGATAGGAGATAGGAGGAATTACCTATCCAACGTAGTGTCCGCCTTGAAGGCCAAAAAGATGGTCAAGAAGGGTTGTGAGGCGTATTTGGTTCGAATCAGGCTCTGGAAGCTAAGGAGTTAGTAGTTGAAGAGGTCCGAACGGTTGGGAATTTTGCTTTGATGTGTTCCCGAAGAACTTCCGGTTTGCCTCCTGATCGAGAAGTCGAATTCGGTATAGACTTGCTACCCGGAACGGCACCTGTGTCTATAGCACCATACCGAATGGCACCAAAGGAATTGGTGGAGCTAAAGGCTCAAATTCAGGAGCTCTTGGATAGAGGATTTATACGACCAAGTATATCTCCGTGGGGAGCGCCTGGTGTTGTTTGTCAAGAAGAAGGACGGTTCTATGCGGATGTGCATCGACTCACCGTCGCTTAAATAAGTTGACGATCAAGAACAAGTATCCGTTGCCTCGGATTGACGACTTGTTCGATCAACTGAAGGGTGCCTCGGTGTTCTCGAAGATAGACCTTAGGTCAGGTTATCATCAACTTAGGGTAAAGGAGGCTGATGTTCACAAAACGGCATTTCGAACTCGGTATGGGCATTTTGAGTTCTTGGTAATGCCATTTGGATTGACTAATGCGCCGGCGGCATTTATGGACTTGATGAACAGAGTATTCCAAAGAAGATTTGGACCAGATTCGTCGTGGTATTCATAGACGACATATTGGTTTACTCAAAGACAGAAGAGGAGCATGACAAGCATTTACGGTTAGTTCTGCAAATATTGAGGGAGAAGCAGTTATATGCCAAATTCAGTAAGTGTGAATTTTGGTTGAAGGAGGTGGCTTTCTTAGGTCATGTAGTGTCAGCTGAAGGAATTAGAGTAGACCCCCGCAAGATTGAGGCGCAAGATTGGAGTGGAAACCGCCTAGGACGGTGGTCAAAATACGAAGTTTTCTGGGTTTAGCAGATACTATCGGAGATTCGTGGAAGGATTCTCTCTAATAGCAAATACCAGTTGACTAAGTTGCTAAGGAAGGGTGTCCCATTTATATGGACGGAAAAGCAAAGAAGAAAGCTTTGATAAGCTAAGGAAGATTTTGACTGAAGCTCCGGTTTTGGTACAGCCTGAAGCAGGAAAGTTATTCACAGTCTATTGTGATGCATCTCACACCGGTTTGGGGTGTGTATTGATGCAAGATGGGAAGGTAGTAGCCTATGCATCTCGTCGATTTAAGATCGCATGAGGTTAACTACCCAACTCACGACTTAGAGTTAGCAATGGTGCGTCTTCGCTCAAGATATGGAGACATTACCCGTATGGAGAGAAGTCGACGGTCTACACGGATCACAAAAGCTTGAGGTATCTTCCGACTCGAAAGATCTCGAATCGAGACAGTCGTCGATGGATTGAACTACTAAAGGACTATGATTGTTCAATCGAGTACCATCCGGTAAGGCTAATGTGGTAGCCGACGCATTGAGCCGGAAGGTGGTGACGGACTTGAGAGCAATGTTCGCTTCGGTTAAGTCTCGTATGATGATGGAAGTCTTTTGGTGAGCTTCAAGTTAAGCCGACATGGATTGAGGAGATTAAAGAAAAGCGTTAATAGATGAAGGCTTGAGTTCTAGGAGGGTACAAGTTCAAGACGGTGGTTTGGAAGGGTACATCGTCTAGTGAAGGAGCGCTTTGCTTTCAAGGACGAGTCCAGATGCCAAAGGATCCAGATTTAAGCGCGTAAAATTCTCCAAGATGCACATAGCAGCCCATACGCTATGCACCCTGGGGGAAGCAAGATGTATGGAGATTTACGGAAACAGTTTTGGTGGCCGGGGTTGAAGCGTGAGATAACGGAGTTCGTAGGGAAGTGTCTGACGTGTCAGCAGGTTAAGGTGAACATCACCACCATCGGGACTACTTCAACCGATAAAGATCCCTCAATGGAAATGGGAGAGGATCACCATGGATTTTGTTAGTGGGCTACCCCTTACGCCCACTAAGAAGGATGCAGTTTGGGTAATTGTGGATCGCCTAACTAAATCAGCTCACTTCATGCCGGTGAGAATGGATTACTCACTCCAGAAGCTAGCAAGGTTATATGTGGCTGAGATAGTCAGATTGCATGGTGTGCCAATGTCGATTATCTCGGATAGGGATCCGAGGTTCACGTCGAGGTTTTGGAAAGCGTTGCATCAAGCTTTGGGTACACGGTTAGATTTCAGTACGGCTTTCCATCCACAGTCTGACGGACAGTCGGAAAGGGTGATACAGATTTTAGAGGACATGTTAAGAGGTTGTGTCTTGGATTTTAGTGGTAGTTGGGAGGAGTACCTACCACTACGGAATTCGCTTATAACAATAGTTATCAAGCGAGTATTCAAATGGCTCCATACGAGGCCCTGTATGGACGAAAGTGTCGTACTCCTACATGTTGGACAGAGTTGGGAGAAAGACAAATTCTGGGTCCAGAGTTGGTAACCGAGACGGAAGACAAAGTCAAGGTGATTCGGTCTCGTCTCAAAGAAGCATCGGATAGGCGAAGTCTTATGCCGATCTCAAACGCAAGGAAATGGAGTATGTTTGTGGGAGACAAAGTCTTTCTCAAAGTGTCGCCTTGGAAAAAGGTGTTGAGATTTGGACGGAAAGGGAAGTTGAGCCCAAGGTTCATTGGGCCATATAATTGTGAAGCGAATAGGACCATCGCTTATCGGCCTAGAGTTGCCGCAGAATCCGAGTCGATTCATGACGTATTCCATGTATCAATGCTTTGGCGGTATCGGTCGATCCTTCGCACGTTGTGCCAAAGAGCGTAAATCAAGTGAATCCAGATTTATCTTTTGAAGAGGAGCCGCCTCGCATCTTAGACCGAGATGAGAAAGTTCTACGTGAGGAAGTCGCCCCCTTGGTGAAGGTAATGTGTGGCGGAACCATGGTATAGAGGAAGCTACGTGGGAACCCGAGGATGTAATGAGGCAAAAAATACCCCCACCTTTTCTAGTTAAGGAATTTCGAGGACGAAATTTATTTTAAGGGGGTAGAATCAGAACATCCCAAAAGCGAGGCTATTTGAAATTTCATTATTTTTCTTGTGTATGAATCGTTGTGTCATTATTTATGGAATAATAATGATTAAATTAAGACTTTGTGTTGGCTCTCGTTTAATGGAAAAATTCAGTTTTTTTAACTTCTAATGTAGGAGCCTTGGTAAGTGGTGTTATAAGGATAAGAGTGGGTAATTTAACACAAAATAGGCCCCTGTAAAGTGGCAAAAGAAGCCCACCTAAGGGCTAGAGATGACGCCACAAGGGGAACAAGGGAGCTTGTGTTCGAGTCACGGAAATCCCTTTTAGTTCTTTTTTTTTTTTTTTTTGGACGGCACAAGGGGGAGAGTTTTTCTCCTTCAAACTCTTTTATTAGGTGTAAATATTAGAGGATAATAGAAGAGTTTTAATTATAATAATTAGGAGAAGATATTCAAGGATAATGGATGAGATATTGGGAGATATTTTTATTAATTCAAAGTGATTTGAATTAATTCAAATTAGTGGCCAAGAGAGAAGCAAGGAGTTGGTCGAAATTTGAACTCCTCATGAGAGGAGTGGGCGGCAATGCTACTAAGGGGGTGCCGATGGCTATAAAAGGAGCAACCTAGCACCTTTCTTTCTTTTCTTCATTTTTCTACTTGCCAAAAACCCTAGCCCTCCTCCTCTCAATCTTCTTTTTATTTTTTTCTTCCACCCTCCCAAACCCATTTAGCCAAACTTCTCTCCTCTCATCCCCATTATTTTCCTTCCTTCAATAGCCGAATACACCCCTTGAAGAACCGAATCTCGCACTCCTCCTTGGCAAAGATTGTTAACCGAATACTAAAGGAAGTATAAGGCCCTTTGGAAGTTAGTTTGCAATCGGTTTGAGGAAGGTAAGAAGGGCCGAATTTTCCTCTTTTAATCTTGTATTTTTGTCGACTAAGGTGAAAAGAAAAGCCAAATTTTGTGTTGGTAACGGCTAACCATTTATCTTCTTTGGAACCAATTCCACTAGGTATCCCGAATTTTGAAGTGCTTAATCCCAACTCCTATCCTCTAGTAATCGATTTGGTAAGTAATGGTAAGATTTACATTGGTTAGTTATTTGATATCCATTTAAGCCGAAGGCTACTAATGGGAGTTATGGCAATGGCCGATTGTAGGGGAGCAAAATAAATAGTTTGGCGATCGGTACTCAAGGGCATTAGGTAAGGCTTCCGGTTAAATCTTAACCCCTTTTGGGTATTTTGGTTTTGGCCGAATAGGCCTTTGGGGTACTAACTCCCATGTTTGGCCGAATATAGGGGCAAAGACTTAAGTGTGGCCGACTTCTCTTTTCTGGATTTAGACTCCTTGTTGGTGACAGTGTGTACATACACACCATTTAACTTGTTAATTATGCTAAGTAATGTGATTGCTAACTTGATGTGTGTAGCAATGGCTTGAATACCATAACGGTATACGGGGTAACTTTGGTAAGTACACATGCATATGATTGCTATTTTATGCTTTTGGGAAGCATGTTTGTGATAATACATATGATAAATCTATATGTGACCGTTGACTATGTGGGTTGATTGAGTGGAGGGGGCAAAGTATTCGCGTCTTGACGAGCACCGGTGCTTTGGTAGCACATCGCTCGTGACTATATGTCACCGTGAGGTTTGGTACCTCGGAGGTTTGGTACCTCATAGCGACTTGTCCTGTGGTTAACACCACCGTAGGTTGGCCCCACTTGAGATATGGGATCGTCTGCCGGTGATTTGGTATCACACGATGGGTTGGCCCCATCACCGAATTGTGTCTCATGGACACCAAAGGCTTTGGTAGCACATTGTGACCATATGTCACCAAAGTGGTTTGGCACCACCAGTGTTTTGGTAACACATCGTGACTACGGTCACCAAAGTGGTTTGGTACCACGTGGGGTAGACAAAGGTGTTTGGTTGGCTAGGTTGGGTACATGATACTTTGCTTAATTAATTTGTTATTTGATGTGTATGAAAATGCTTTAAAATGGGGAAGGGTTACATACTGGGGTCTTGGTGACTCACCTTCTCCTTTAACATTTTTCGGTGACTCGTAGATGGCGGTTGAGGAGCCGGTGGGACTCGAGGCGGCCATGCAAAGGATTTTAATTTACGAACTTTGAATTTGATAAATTCTATTTTGGGTTGTAATAAGGCCTCCATAACTATAGTTGCATTTTATTTTATTTTTTTATGTTGGATATCGACTTAAACTATGTCATTAATTTAAATTAAATCACATGTTTTCTTAAGTTAACACGTGGAAGTTTAAACGTGCCATCGGGTACACTTGAAACTTGTACAATAACCGGATTTAATTAAAATTCCAAATTAGATCTAGGGTTAGCTTAGCAAGACAACCGAAAGAAAAAGAGTTTACAAAGGAAGTTAAATGTTTTTCTGAAAGAGTGTTCACAAGGTTTTACTCAGTAACAATCAAATTCGGTCGTAGTGTTTGGGCCGGGTTTGGGTTGTTACAAATAGAACATTGGAAAAACCAATTTTCTAAAACAAAAGATAAGAATGAACAAGTAGAATATTTAAAATTAATAGAAGAACACAGTTTTCACAATTTTTAGTTGAAAAAACAACTAAAGAAAATGAATCTCATGATTTATTACTTAAATCTGTTTTATACAGAGATTGGGATGAAATCCTAATCGAATATATAGATATTAAGGAGATAAACAATCTTCTTGATATATTCCAATATTTTATTAATAAAGGAACAAACAGTCCTATTATTAATAAAATGTTTAGAATATGTCTATATAATAAATGTAGACAAATTCTTGATTAGGATTTCATCCCAATCTCTGTATAAAATGCAGATTTAAGTAATAAATCATGAGATTCATTTTCTTTAGTTGTTTTTTCAACTAAAAATTGTGAAAACTGTAAGAGTTTTTCTCTCAAATTTGCTCTTTGATCGTAAATATGGGTTTTCCATATTTTGTTTATAAAATTATAATATTCCGTAGGTAATCCCGGATTATAAAAATCTTTGATTTCGTGAATTTGTTGTTGTTTCAACAAATCTTACATTTGTTTTATCGAGATGTTAATAATAAATTAGATCAAGTTATTAATAATAATAATATAGAATCGGATTTAGATTTAGGACCTTTATATTATGGTAATAGTAATGTAATATTAGCTTTATCGATGAAGATGAGTCTTGGATGAATCTTCTACCTATCATAATATTAAAAAGAAAAACAAAAAGAGAAAAAGTTAAAAACAAGAAAAATATGATTTTGAATCTTATAAAACTTTAATAGAACATTGGAAAAACCACATTCAATACTGGTTATATCAAATGGTTCATGATTAAGCCTAAATTTGATAGTAGGAAATTGTTCTCCTATATCATTAGTAAAAACATAAGCTTGTAAAAAATATTTTGAAAAAGTTTCTATAAATTGAGCTTGCTGGTTGCAAATAGCTCTCTCTATTTTTGAAAATAATTCTTGTGGTAGAATTTGTCTACATTTATTATATAGACATATTCTAAACATTTTATTAATAATAGGACTGTTTGTTCCTTTATTAATAAAATATTGCTTATTGCTAGATCTTCAGCTAAATCACTAATATCAGAATTTTTTGTCTGAATTCTAAGACATAGACACTCTTCTATTAGAGGGTCAGTTATAGAGATAAAGTAATTTGGTTTAACTTTAAATCCTATAACTCCTGTATGTAAATTAGATTGAATTCCTCCAATAAGTGCTTTTATTGGATTTTCAAATCTTTTATCTAATAATACTGCTATAATAGGAATATCATGACCTTTTCTAAATAAAGCTCTAATCGTTATCATAATTATTCCTAAATGTATGTATCTAACCTGAGGATATTTTTTCCTAATCCTTTTTATTTTATCCTTAGTAAATAAAGGGATTTCTGTTAATCCACCTTTAGTATCTTTAGCGACTGTGTTACCGCTAATTTTTTCTATGTGTCTTTGTGACCATATTTTAAACTTTTTTTAACTTTTTCTCTTTTTTGTTTTTCTTTTTTAATATTATGATAGGTAGAAGATTCATCCGAAGACTCATCTTCATCCGATAAAGCTAATATTACATTACAGAAAAAAAGAAAAACAAAAAATATGATTTTGAATCTTATAAAACTTTAATAGAACATTGGAAAAACCAATTTTCTAAAACAAAAGATAAGAATGAACAAGTAGAATATTTAAAATTAATAGAAGAACTTTATGAAAAACATAAAGATCTATTTACAAAATATAATTATCACTATATGTTAAATTATGATACTACAGAAGGTAGTAGTAGTTCTGATAATTCTAATGTAGATATTAATGTCACTAGTCATAATTCTGAGAAAGAGTATACAAGAGAATCACTAATTCTAAAAAGCTATTTCTATTTTTCGATGCCTTGTTTAGGCTACAACAACTCCTATTTATAGTGTAAATTCTAAACTCTAATTTATTTACAATTGAAGTCCGCACAGTATCCTGATAAATAATTATCTAATAATTTTTATTAATAGATCTCGAGATAATCATCTGCTTGAAGATCTGAATCTATCTTTCTTTACCATAAGGATCTTGTTTATCAATTTCCCTAGGTTTCGTATTTCATAATCATATGGATCCGGTTGTTCAAGATCCATTGGTTCAGAATTTCTATATTTTCATCCTCTTACATTTTTTTCTTCATCGTAATTATGACTAGTGACATTAATATCTACATTAGAATTATCGTAATTACTACTACCTTCCGTAGTATCATAATTTAACATATAGTGATAATTATATTTTGTAAATAGATCTTTATGTTTTTCATAAAGTTCTTCTATTAATTTTAAATATTCTACTTGTTCATTCTTATCTTTTGTTTTAGAAAATTGGTTTTTCCAATGTTCTATTAAAGTTTTATAAGATTCAAAATCATATTTTTCTTGTTTTTTAACTTTTTCTCTTTTTTGTTTTTCTTTTTTAATATTATGATAGGTAGAAGATTCATCCGAAGACTCATCTTCATCCGATAAAGCTAATATTACATTACTATTACCATAATATAAAGGTCCTAAATCTAAATCCGATTCTATATTATTATTATTAATAACTTGATCTAATTTATTATTAACATCTGATAAAAGTTCTTTAGACTTGTTGTTCAAATCTAAATCAGTTACTTCTCCCATATTATCTACTTTTTCTTCTATTTTACTAACCTTAGTATATAATTTATTAAAATATATAGATGTCATATCTATTAAACTATTGATACCTTTACTAAGAGCCGAAATATTATTTTCATTCTTAGAGTCTATATGCATAGTATGATTACAAGTTTTATCTTTGTATAAACAATCCATTTGTTCCATGTTTTTATCTCTCGGTACCTAAAACCGCTCTGTCTTAAACGTCTTCACTCAACGCCTACAACGTCCCACTCGGACTAAACGGCAACAAGAATCAAATTTGATATGGCTGATAAAATTTTTCTTTCTCAGCAATGCCTATGAAACTACATATTTCTATATGAAAATAATAGACAAAATCATCTATATCAACAAAATTTGTTAATCTAGATTTTACTATAGCAGGAAAATCTTTTAATAAATGAAAAGAAAGATTTTGGATCTGTTATTTCTTTAACAAATCCCCATTCAATCTTGGTTATATCAAATGGTTCATGATTAAGCCTAAATTTGATAGTAGGAAATTGTTCTCCTATATCATTAGTAAAAACATAAGCTTGTAAAAATATTTTGAAAAAGTTTCTATAAATTGAGCTTCTTTGGTTGCAAATAGCTCTCTCTTTTTTTGAAAATAATTCTTGTGGTAGAATTTGTCTACATTTATTATATAGACATATTCTAAACATTTTATTAATAATAGAATTGTTTGTTCCTTTATTAATAAAATATTGGAATATATCAAGAAGATTGTTTATCTCCTTAATATCTATATATTCGATTAGGATTTCATCCCAATCTCTGTATAAAATGATTTAAGTAATAAATCATGAGATTCATTTTCTTTAGTTTTTTTTTCATCGTAATATATAGATATTAAGGAGATAAACAATCTTCTTGATATATTCCAATATTTTATTAATAAAGGAACAAACAATCTATTATTAATAAAATGTTTAGAATATGTCTATATAATAAATGTAGACAAATTCTACCACAAGAATTATTTTCAAAAATAGAGAGAGCTATTTGCAACCAAAGAAGCTCAATTTATAGAAACTTTTTCAAAATATTTTTACAAGCTTATGTTTTTACTAATGATATAGGAGAACAATTTCCTACTATCAAATTTAGGCTTAATCATGAACCATTTGATATAACCAGTATTGAATGGGGATTTGTTAAAGAAATAACACCAAAATCTTTCTTTTCATTTATTAAAAGATTTTCCTGCTATAGTAAAATCTAGATTAACAAATTTTGTTGATATAGATGATTTTGTCTATTATTTTCATATAGAAATATGTAGTTTCATAGGCATTGCTGAAAAAGAAAAATTTTATCACCCATATCAAATTTGGAATCTTCGTACTATGTTTTCGGAAAAGCCCTTTCGTAGTAGAAGAAGACCAACAACACTTGGCAAAAATCATTGACAAGTGTTATAATAATTTTTCCAATTATCAAATCCAAGCCGGAATTGATATGATAACCATGGCCCAAAGATCTTCTTCATCAAGAAACTTATTTATTCTGGACCGATGGAAAAGAATTCTAGCATATGACACTTTGAAGAACCTGGAAGAAAGAAATAGAGAAGCTGCTTCAATATTAAAAAGATAGCGGACATGGAGATTAATAAAGATACTAAAGGTGGATTAACAGAAATCCCTTTATTTACTAAGGATAAAATAAAAAGGATTAGGAAAAAATATCCTCAAAGTTAGATACATACATTTAGGAATAATTATGATAACGATTAGAGCTTTATTTAGAAAAGGTCATGATATTCCTATTATAGCGATATTATTAGATAAAAGATTTGAAAATCCAATAAAAGCACTTATTGGAGGAATTCAATCTAATTTACATACAGGAGTTATAGGATTTAAAGTTAAACCAAATTACTTTATCTCTATAACGCACCCTCTAATAGAAGAGTGTCTATGTCTTAGAATTCGGACAAAAATTACGATATTAGTGATTTAGTGAAGATCTAGCAATAAGTCGGACTTCTATTAATGAATATACTAATACAAAGAAGTAGAAATAAAAGAAATCAATAATAAAATAATTGAGCTTTTTGAGCCTAATAAGTTTACTACGTAAATAC
This sequence comes from Gossypium sturtianum, assembly GCA_025698515.1. Taxonomy (NCBI): domain Eukaryota; kingdom Viridiplantae; phylum Streptophyta; class Magnoliopsida; order Malvales; family Malvaceae; genus Gossypium; species Gossypium sturtianum. The sequence goes on from CM046950.1 coordinate 31,450,589, forward strand.
AACCAAAATTATTACATCTAAAAGATTTATCAATTCCAAAAGATTGGATGATAGAAAAGGTTAATAATGCAAGTACTTCTAAACCAGTAAGTACTATAGAATATATGTCATCTGGTGACAAGTTATATTTTAAAAATAATCTGATTACTAATACAGATGATAATTTAGTTTTACCCTCTAATTCATATAACTGGATTGGCTATCCTGATCTTTTTTATTAGTATAACCACAAAATTCTGTTTTTAGAATTGAAGTTAACCCTTTTAGTAAATCTTTAGGAGTACTTATTTGATTAATAAGTTGACCTTTTTGTTCTTTTCCTTTCTCAGATTCTTCCCATCGTCTGAGAAATTGTAGAACATCTCCTTGAAATGTTCCTACAAAGTAATTTAAAAACTTTTCTTTTGACCAAGTATTACTGTTGTTGTTTACAACAATAGTCATAGGTTGTGCCCAATCATCTATGGTTTTTTCATAGTCTGATAAAGGAATATTAGTTAAATCTAAATATATTCCTCCTTGAGCAACACTTCTTTTATTTAAATCATCTACCCTATATGGTATAGGTATAGGATGACTAGATTCACCTGTGTTTTCAGATTTTATCTCATTAGTAGCTATATAATCTATTTGATTACCTATTATTCTATTCCAAATTTGATATGGCTGATAAAATTTTTCTTTCTCAGCAATGCCTATGAAACTACATATTTCTATATGAAAATAATAGACAAAATCATCTATATCAACAAAATTTGTTAATCTAGATTTTACTATAGCAGGAAAATCTTTTAATAAATGAAAAGAAAGATTTTGGACTGTTATTTCTTTAACAAATCCCCATTCAATACTGGTTATATCAAATGGTTCATGATTAAGCCTAAATTTGATAGTAGGAAATTGTTCTCCTATATCATTAGTAAAAACATAAGCTTGTAAAAATATTTTGAAAAAGTTTCTATAAATTGAGCTTCTTTGGTTGCAAATAGCTCTCTCTATTTTTGAAAATAATTCTTGTGGTAGAATTTGTCTACATTTATTATATAGACATATTCTAAACATTTTATTAATAATAGGACTGTTTGTTCCTTTATTAATAAAATATTGGAATATATCAAGAAGATTGTTTATCTCCTTAATATCTATATATTCGATTAGGATTTCATCCCAATCTCTGTATAAAATGATTTAAGTAATAAATCATGAGATTCATTTTCTTTAGTTGTTTTTTCAACTAAAAATTGTGAAAACTGTGTAAGAGTTTTTCTGAAATTTGCTCTTTGATCGAAATATGGGTTTTTCATATTTTGTTTATAAAATTATAATATTCCGAGGTAATCCTGGATTATAAAAATCTTTGATTTCAGAATTTGTTGTTGTTTCAACAAATCTTCATTTGTTTTATAATTTCAAAGATAAGCGGTTTGTGATGCCGAATTTGGATCTTGAGACCAATTAGAAAATCTCACCGGGTTGGTGATTGTGTTCAAATGATTGGTTTACCATTGGATATGGTACATAATATCCTTGATTAGGATAAAATGGTACTTGAGCAGTATAGTAATAAATCCTTGTTTAGGACTTATTGTTTTCCCTTTGTTGGGTTTTTATGGACAGTTGTCCATTCTCCAACTTTTCTAGAGGTTTTTACCTCTATCCATAAGGCCTGCTAAGAAATTCAGCAATCATTAGTACAAATAAATTTAGGATTTTCTACTAATGGGATTTCTATAGAAGTTTTTCTATAGATAACATAGCTGATTTTTATCAATAGAAAATGGTAAATATTGATTTATAAAATTATTTCCCAATAAAATATCACCATTCATATTAGGAAAACATAATATTTTTGGAATTTTAAATCTAACATTATTTATGTAGATTGGTATATTTTTTGCTTTATAATAGATATTGGTTTTATTACCATCTACTCCATTAATTTTTATTGTCTTTTTACAGGTTTCCAATATTTTTCTACGGAATAGCATTCTTTTTACAACTCACTGGTTGTAGCTCTCGTATCTAATAAAGCATGTAAAGAATATTTTTATATTCATTATGCAATGTAATTTGAATATATTTATTGTTAATAATATCTTCTACTGAAAATTGTATATCTTCTATTCTAGTGTTTCTAGAATTTCTACTAGGTGTAGTAGGAAAAATAGGAATATGAATTGTTTTCATACCTATTGGTGTCGAAGTACTTATATTATCCTCCTCTTCTTCGGTTTGAGAATTAGAGGGTAAAACTAAATTATCATCTGTATTAGTAATCAGATTATTTTTAAAATATAACTTGTCACCAGATGACATATATTCTATAGTACTTACTGGTTTAGAAGTACTTGCATTATTAACCTTTTCTATCATCCAATCTTTTGGAATTGATAAATCTTTTAGATGTAATAATTTTGGTTGTATTTCAGTAGTAAACTTATTAGGCTCAAAAGCTCAATTATTTTATTATTGATTTCTTTTATTTCTACTTCTGCTGTATTAGTATATTCATTAATAGAAGTCCAGCTTATTGCTAGATCTTCAGCTAAATCACTAATATCAGAATTTTTTGTCTGAATTCTAAGACATAGACACTCTTCTATTAGAGGGTCTCATTATAGAGATAAAGTAATTTGGTTTAACTTTAAATCCTATAACTCCTGTATGCTTATTGCTAGATCTTCACTAAATCACTAATATCGAATTTTTTGTCCAATTCTAAGACATAGACACTCTTCTATTAGAGGGTCATTATATAGAGATAAAGTAATTTGGTTTAACTTTAAATCCTATAACTCCTGTATGTAAATTAGATTGAATTCCTCCAATAAGTGCTTTTATTGGATTTTCAAATCTTTTATCTAATAATACTTTGCTATAATAGGAATATCATGACCTTTTCTAAATAAAGCTCTAATCGTTATCATAATTATTCCTAAATGTATGTATCTAACTTTGAGGATATTTTTTCCTAATCCTTTTTATTTTATCCTTAGTAAATAAAGGGATTTACATTAATCCACCTTTAGTATCTTTAGCGATCGTGTTACCGCTAATTTTTCTATGTGTCTTTGTGACCATATTTTAAACTTAGATATTTTATAAATTTCTTCTTTAGAAATATGATTTTTAGTAATTTTATCTATTATTTCATCGTAAAAGTCTGCTTTCTTCTCGATTAAATTTCCTAATTTAATATCCTCGTTGTTCAGATTTTGGAATTTCTTCTAATTGATGATTAGAACTAGTTCCTAACATAGAAATATATTCATCTTCGTAATTAGTATCGAATCATTTACGATATTAATTCATATACTATTTCAGTAGGATTGATTTCCTCACTTAAACATACTTCTAAATCTTGTTCTTCAAGATTTTTAATCATTTTTCTAGCACTTTTTCCTTTGTTAGGACAATTTGTTGCTATATGACCTTCTTCATCACAAATGAAACATTTACAAATTTGTTTTTTAGTATTAGAAGTTTTTCTCCTAACAAATTTTTTCTTTTTATTATTATTATTATTATTATTATTATTACGAGTATAATTTTTATTACTCGGTTTCCATTTAGCTAATTTATATTTTTTATGTTTTTTATAGGTTTTAGGGCGTATAGGATTACATCCAAACTCCCATTCATTTTCTAACATCTTGGTACAATATTTATGACTCAGTTTATTTTTGACTTGTTTAGCCGCCTTACTTTGTAGACAATGTAAAATTATTCTTTCTTTAGCAAAATTAATTCTATTACCTATAGTGTCTATATTTGCTATTTCTATTCCTGAATTTTGACTATGTTTATATATATAAGAAGTATATTTATTAATACATATCTCATCCCAAGGTGGTGGTAATTTATGAAAATATTGGTTTTTCCAAAATTCTATACTATCATTTTTAACTTTTGATATTCATGAAGAAATTTTTAGAAAATTCTTCTAAATATCTTATGTCACATAATTTTAATTTTGACAAGATATAACTGGATTGGCTATCCTGATCTTTTTATTAGTATAACCACAAAATTCTGCTTTTTAGAATTGAAGTTAACCCTTTTAGTAAATCTTTAGGAGTACTTATTTGATTAATAAGTTGACCTTTTTGTTCTTTTCCTTTCTCGATTCTTCCCATCGTTCGAGAAATTGTAGAACATCTCCTTGAAATGTTCCTACAAAGTAATTTAAAAACTTTTCTTTTGACCAAGTATTATTGTTTGTTGTTTACAACAATAGTCATAGATTGTGCCCAATCATCTATGGTTTTTTCATAGTCCGATAAAGGAATATTAGTTAAATCTAAATATATTCCTCCTTGAGCAACACTTCTTTTATTTAAATCATCTACCCTATATGGTATAGGTATAGGATGACTAGATTCACCTGTGTTTTGAGATTTTATCTCATTAGTAGCTATATAATCTATTTGATTACCTATTATTCTAGTTGTATTTTCAAACTTTTCATAATTTTTATTAATAGATCTCGGATAATCATCTGCTTGAAGATCTGAATCTATCTTTCTTTTACCATAAGGATCTTGTTTATCAATTTCCCTAGGTTTCGGTATTTCATAATCATATGGATCCGGTTGTTCAAGATCCATTGGTTCAGAATTTCTATATTTTCATCCTCTTACATTTGAAGTTTTTTCTTCATCAGAATTATGACTAGTGACATTAATATCTACATTAGAATTATCAGAACTACTACTACCTTCTGTAGTATCATAATTTAACATATAGTGATAATTATATTTTGTAAATAGATCTTTATGTTTTTCATAAAGTTCTTCTATTAATTTTAAATATTCTACTTGTTCATTCTTATCTTTTGTTTTAGAAAATTGGTTTTTCCAATGTTCTATTAAAGTTTTATAAGATTCAAAATCATATTTTTCTTGTTTTTTAACTTTTTCTCTTTTTTGTTTTTCTTTTTTAATATTATGATAGGTAGAAGATTCATCCGAAGACTCATCTTCATCCGATAAAGCTAATATTACATTACTATTACCATAATATAAAGGTCCTAAATCTAAATCCGATTCTATATTATTATTATTAATAACTTGATCTAATTTATTATTAACATCTGATAAAAGTTCTTTAGACTTGTTGTTCAAATCTAAATCAGTTACTTCTCCCATATTATCTACTTTTTCTTCTATTTTACTAACCTTAGTATATAATTTATTAAAATATATAGATGTCATATCTATTAAACTATTGATACCTTTACTAAGAGCCGAAATATTATTTTCATTCTTAGAGTCTATATGCATAGTATGATTACAAGTTACCTAATAATATATCTCCATGCATTTCATGAAAACATAATATTTTAGGTATCACAAATCTTACATTATTTATGTAGATTGGTATATTTTTTGCTTTAAAAAGAATTAAAGTTTCATTACCATCTACTCCAACAGCTCTTATTGGATTTCTCATAAGTTCCCACTTTTCTGATGGAATAGCATTTTCTCTACAGCTACTAGTTGTAGCTCCTATATCTAATAGAGCATTTAAAGAATATGAATTGTATTCTCTAAACTGAAACGAAATTTCAATATAAGTATAATATTTCCTAGGTTGGAAATGTGAAAATGTAATAATATCTTTTTTCCCAAGTTTCATTTGTTGAATTATTGGTTTATCTTTTATTTTTTTATTTTTAGATATGTTATCTAATTTATTAGTAAAATGAACTGGTTTTAGTTCAATAGGTAAATATTGGTTTTTCCAATATTGATTATCATTTTTTAACTTTTGATATTCATGAAGAAATTTTTTAGAAAATTCTTCTAAATATCTTATGTCACATAATTTTAATTTTGACAAGATATAACTGGATTGGCTATCCTGATCTTTTTTATTAGTATAACCACAAAATTCTGTTTTTAGAATTGAAGTTAACCCTTTTAGTAAATAGAATAGCAGTAAATCGATCTATGGACTCCCATATTAGGTTTCACCCTAATTCGGCAAAATCTCGTCACCCTATCTCTAGGCGCGCGATCAACTCCGCTTAATTATGCTAGATCTACTCTTAAGCAGGGACTTTTGCTCCACCACCTAAGCACATTCAACTTGAATTAATATCCGCAAAATATCAACACAAGAATTAAGCACACATAATTAAGAACAAATCAAGTATTTATCATATAGTTTAGAAAACAATAACAAGATTCATCTAGGTTTCATCCCCCTTCAGGTATCTGAAGGGTTTAGTTCATAATAGTAAAAGAAAACATCTCAGAAGAAAAGATAAAACAAAACATAAGAAATCCCTAAAACCCCCTGAAGGAATTGAAGAGGAGATCCTCCGTCTTGAGTAGAATTTCGGCTTCTTGAGATGGATCAACTGGCTATTCCTTGAGAGTTTCCCATAAATCTGACCTTTTCGGCTCGGCTCCTTGGCCTAGCTGACCGCCCGTCAACTCCCTTCGACTCCCCCTTTTTAGGTTATACTTAGGGTGTATTTATAGGCTTTTGGAATGTGTTTCTTTGCCCCTAAGTATCCTTTTCCGAGTGAAATTACTCTCCTCCACGGCAGGGGCACGGCCATGGCACACGCCCGTGTGAATCGTGGTCAGGCCGTGTTGGACTCCGTTAGTGAGGCACGGCCGTGTAGATCGACATCAGGCCGTGTTCTAGTATATTTGAGGAGGCACGGCCGTGTGGGCTTTAGTCCAGGTCGTGTTGACTTCTTCTTTGGCCCATTTTGGTCCGTTTTGAGCCCGTTTCTCGTTCTTTTTATTCTTGGGTGCTTTCCTGAGTATAAGACATGAAAAGAAAGGATTAAGAGCACCTTTTTACATAAATCAAGGGATAAATCATCCAAAAGTATGCTAAATGTGGGATTAAAATATGTTACTATTTCGATTTATCACCAGGTTGGAGGAACCACCCAAATTTTTCATGGAGAGGACAAGGAAATCAAAGACAACAACCTCCTCAAAATTTCCAAAATTAGCCCTATCCATAGGAGAAGAAGCCGAACCTTGAAGAGATGCTGACAAAATTCATGGCAGCTACAGATAACCATCTCTAAGACACTGAGACCACCCTTAAGAATCAACAGGCATCAATTAAAGGGATCGAGAGCCAAGTTGGGGAACTCACTAAGACAGTTGGACAACTTACTAACACAGTTGGACAACTTACTAAGATGGTTTCTGAAATTCGATCGGAGATTTTTTCTAAAGGAACAGAACAGGCAAAGGCAGTTACACTGAGAAGTGGAAGGGAGTTAGTCAAACCAAAGAAGAAAATACCACATGAAGATGACAAAGCAAAGGATGAGGGAGTTGAGGATGTAACTCCAGTGCGCAAAGAAAGTAAACCACCAATCCCATACCCAGCAAAGTTAAAGAAAGACCGATTAGATGCCCAATACGGTAAATTTCTTGAACTCTTTAAACAAATACATATTAACTTACCCTTTGTTGAGGCCATTTCACAGATGCCGACGTACGCAAAATTCTTAAAAGAACTCCTGACGAATAAAAGGAAGCTCGAAGAAATATCAACAGTGGAGCTTAATGAAGAATGTTCAGCCATCCTCCAAAATAAGTTACCAACCAAATTAAAAGACCCAGGAAGTTTTACTATTCCATGTTTAATTGGTAGTTTAAATATTAAGAAAGCATTAGCTGATCTAGGTGCCAGTATTAATTTAATGCCTTATAAAATGTTTAAACAACTAGATCTGGGGGAACCAAAACCCACTAGGATGTGTATTCAGTTAGCTGATAGATCTATTAAATATCCTAGAGGAGTTATCGAAGATGTCTTAGTAAAAATTGATAAATTTATTTTCCCTATTGATTTTGTTGTGCTTGACATGGATGAGGACATTGAGGTTCCCATAATTTTAGGGCGTCCTTTTTAGCTACTTGCTAGAAACATTATCGATGTAGGTGATGGAAAACTTGCATTAAGGATAGGCGAGGAGGAAATTATTTTTCAAATTTATGACGCCATGCGATATTCTAGAGAATAAGATGATTCTGTTATTTTGTTGATACCACTGATCATATCATTCAAAACTCATTACAGAAATTATACATGATGACACGATGGAACTGTGCGACTCAAGAAGAGGGGAAGAAGATGAAGTTGACGAGCTGAATCTGAATACATCTTCATCAAGACATACGAAAGAAGAGAGCATTAAAGTTAATGACGAACCAAAACAAAAACCCTCCATTGATGAGCCGCCCAAATTAGAATTAAAACAATTACCGAAGCACCTAGAGTATGCATTCCTCGGGGACAATTCTACACTACCGGTAATTATCTCTTCGATTAGAACCCAAGGAAAAGAGGAGGCGATACAGTACTAAGAGAACATAAAAGAGCCATAGCTTGGAAAATCTCTCGACATTAAGGGGATAAGCCCATCGTTTTGCACCCACAAAATTTTAATGGAAGAGGAATACAAGCCATGTGTACAACCTCAAAGACGATTGAATCCCAACGTAAAAGAAGTTGTGAAAGCCGAGGTAATTAAACTTCTAGATGCTTTGGAATAATTTATCCTATTTCCGACAAAGAATTGGGTAGGTCTGTGCGAGTTGTTGTTCCAAAGAAAGGAGGCATGACGGTGGTAGCCAACGAAAAGAATGAACTAATTCCCACCGAATAGTCCACAAAGTTGGAGAGTCTGCATTGATTATAGGAAGCTGAACGACGCCACTAGAAAAGATCACTTCCCTCTGCCCTTCATTGATCAAATATTAGAAAGGTTATCTGGGCATATGTACTATTGCTTCCTAGATGGACTTTCTGGTTATTTCCAAATCCCAATAGCACCTGAAGATCAAGAGAAAACAACATTCACATGCCCATACGGTACGTTTGCTTATCGTAGAATGCCTTTTGGATTATGTAATGCTCTTGCTACTTTTCAGCGTTGCCTGTTGGCAATCTTTGACGAACTTGTGGAAGACATTATGGAGGTATTCATGGACGATTTTTCGGTATTCGGTAATTCTTTCCATCTTTGCCTTAAGAATTTAGAATGAGTTCTAATGAGATGTGAAGAAACAAACCTTGTTTTAAATTGGGAAAAATGTCACTTTATGGTGCAAGAAGGAATTGTATTGGGACATAAAATTTCTAGTAAGGGAATCGAGGTAGATAAAGTAAAGGTCGAAACCATAGAAAAATTACCTCCTCCTAATTCAGTTAAGGCTATTAGAAGCTTTTTTGGACATGCAGGATTTTATAGAAGATTTATTAAAGATTTTTCTAAAATAGCTAAGCCTCTAACGAAATTGCTAGAAAAGATGTACCTTTTAATTTCAATGAGGAATGTTTAGATGCATTTAATATCCTTAAAGAGAAGTTAGTAAATGCCCCAATTATAATTGCCCCCGATTGGAATAGTCCTTTTGAACTAATGTGTGATGCAAGTGATTTTGCAATGAGGTGCGCTTTTAGGACAAATAAGAGACAAGCACTTCCACCAATCTACTACGCCAAAAAACATTAACACCACAAGAAGAAAATTATACCACCACTAAAAAGAATTACTAGTCGTGGTCTTTGCATTTGATAAATTCGCACAATATTTAGTATTATCTAAAGTTGTCGTTTACATCGATCACTCAGCTCTTCGTTATCTTTTAACTAAACCTGATGCAAAACCTCAACTCATAAGATGGATTTTACTTTTATAGGAATTTGATTTGGAAATACAGGATAAGAAAGGAGCTGAAAACCTTGCAACAGATCACCTCTCCAGGCTTGAAAACCCATATATCGAAGAGCTCGATGAAAGAGAGATAAACGACTCGTTCCCTGAAGAACAACTCTTTTCTATAACCAACTTCGAGGTACCATGATTTGCAGATATTGCAAATTATTTAGCAGCTAACATCTTACCTAAAAGGTTAACACATCATCAAAAGAAACGATTCCTTGCTGATGCGAAAAACTATTTTTGGGAAGATCCTTTTCTTTTCCGCATATGTGCAGATCAAGTAATTCGGAGATGTGTTACAAGGGTGGAAGCAAGCAAAATCCTGGAACATTGCCATTCAAGACCTTCAGGAGGACACTACAGTGGCATTAAGACAGCACATAAAATACTCGAATCATGTTTTTATTGGCCCACTCTATTCAAAGATGCCAATAGGTATGTCGCTTCGTGTGATAAATGCCAAAGAACAGGTAATGCTTCTAAACGTGATGAAATGCCTCAAACATATATGCTATCATGTGAAATATTTGATGTATGGGGTATTGATTTTATGGGTCCATTCCCTAGTTCGTTTGGAAATAAATACATCCTAGTGGCAGTTGATTACATGTCAAAATGGGTGGAAGCTAAAGCTTTACCTACCAATGATACTAGAGTAGTAGTTAAGTTTCTCAAGAAACTGTTCTCTCAATTTGGAACACCTAGAGCTATCATTAGTGATAGGGGCACTCATTTCTACAATACTCAATTTGAAAAAGTCTTAAAAAATATGGAGTACACCACAGGATAGCTACCCCATATCACCCTCAAACCAGTGGGCAAGTTGAAGTAGCAAACCGAGAACTTAAACGCATCCTAGAAAAAACGGTTGAATCAAACAGAAAAGATTGGGCAATAAAAGTAGATGACGCTTTATGGGCCTATAGAACAGCCTTTAAAACCCCTTTAGGAACATCCCCATACAAACTTGTCTACGGAAAAGTCACATCTACCATTCGAGTTAGAACACAAAGCTTTTGGGCTATAAAATTTTTAAATTACGATCTTAAAACTGCAGGAAAGAAAAGAATGATGCAGATGAACGAGCTAAATGAATGGAGAGCTGATGCCTACAAGAACTCGAAACTATACAAGGAGGCAACAAAGCGACGCCATGATGCTCATCTAAAGAAATCGAAACAATTTGAAGTAGGGGACTTGGTCCTGCTATACAACTCAAGGCTTAAATTGTTTCCTGGGAAACTGAAATCAAGATGGTCAGGCCCATTCATGATTAAAACAATCTTTCCCTATGGCACAATAGAGGTAACTCGTCCCACTCAAGGCACATTCAACGTAAATGGTCACCGACTCAAAATCTATAATGGTGAGGATTTCAGGGATATGAGAGAGGAGCTTCAACTCCTCAAACCACCCTGACAATACAAACGAGAGGTAAGTCTAGCTTAAGACTTTAAATGAGTGCTTCTCGGGAGGCAACCCGAGCACTAACCGTAGTTACTTTTGCTTTTGTTATCATTTTTCTTTTCTTTTCTTAGTCTTAAACACCTAGCTTTAAACTAACCAAGAGTGCAGATTTCCAGGCCACACGGCCTTACACACGGCCGTGGCCGTGGCCGTGTGGAAGTACAGAATCGCCGTACTGACACGGCAGAGAGGGTACAAGTCAGAAAGAATCAAATCTTTGAGTCACGGACTCCAACCACCAACCCACGGGCACCGACAAAATGCCACGGCCGTGCGACTCGGCCGTGGACGACACTGACTTAGCACCAACGGGCGTGGCGACCTGAGCATGGGCGTGGGAGAAACAAACGGAGCCCACCACGACCGTGCGATGTGGCCGTGTGACTTAGCACGCCCACGGTACACGGGCGTGGGGTTGTACCAGGCTTGAAAATTTATTTAAACCCCCTCCTTTTTCTCTTCTCCTACTAACTCTCAACTTTTCACCCCTTTGCAACTTTCACCCTTCTTCCTCCTTTACACCCTTACACCATACCTTCTTAGCATTCTTCATTCTTATAGCATTCTTCTCAATCTTTTGGCCATGTCGAAGAAACGGAAGGATCCCAGCACAGTCTCCCTCATAGAGATCGATCTACATAAGTTCATGCCGGCCGCTTCAATCACTCGACAAGCCAAGGGTCTTTGAGACCATTTAATTTTTCTTCTTCTTTACTCTTCTCCTTTATTTTCCTTCTCTTTAACACTCTTATGCTTAATTTAGTTTATTTTATCTTAGTTTCTTAATTTTAGGTTCTAAAGGCTGCTAGGGAATCACGCCACTTCCGCCACCGCCAGCACCTCCGCAGCCTTAGAGGTCACACCCACCTCGCGAACCATCCAACAATAAGGACCCTACGGTCCATTTATCTTTTCTTTAAATTTTAGTTTCATCTTTATTTTTCTTAACTTTAGCTTGCTATTCTTTAATTATTTAATTAGTATAGTTTTAATTATTATTATTATATCCTGGCTAATCCTCCACGAGCTACCCAATTTCTTCATCTAGCGCAGGATTGTCATCCAGACCGACCCCTCCAACGTATTTTCTACATCCTCTAAGGATTTTATCCATAATTCAGGAAGTTTCACTTCTCCCCATATCTTATGATTTTAGTATTATTGTGTTATTATCTAACTTTGTACATTGAGGGCAATGTTTATCTTAAGTGTGGGGGGTGAACAACCTAAAAAGGTGCCTAATTTTTTTCATTATTCTCAAATTCCTGAAATTAGGATCCAAACTTTTTGCATTATTCTCAAATCCCTGAATTTAGTCTTATTTTTAAGTAATTTTCTCATATTACTAATTAGGATGAAATTTCCATGATTTATGATTTTTATTGATATGTTTTAGATTAAGTCATTGATAATTGTGCATTGATAATTAAATTCTAAGAATACTAGAGAATCAAGCATGATAAGTCTATTTTTCAAGAAAATAAAAATTTTCTAGGTTGTCTACCTGAACTTAAATATTACTTTGAAGTTTGAAATTTACGAGGTTGATATCAAAACACCCATAATTTTTGTGAGATTTTGAGCCTTATAAGAGCATATATCCTTTTTCTTGCTCACTTTATTGATTATGAGTATGTCAACATTTATTTGTTATTCTATAACTTGCATCGATTATACATGTTGAGACCACATCTTTGATTTGATATACAGAAATGATAAAGGCACCTAGGATTTAACCCACTTACTCCATAAAAAACCTACCTTCATAATTAACCCCTAGTGAACCCCGTTTAAACCTAACAACCCTTTTTATTGACTCACCCACTAATTTTAACCCAGAAACCCTTTGTTTTTGTTATCACCATTCCTTTTGACTAGCCTTATATCGAGATTTGATTTGATTAATAGCCTAACTATGTTTTTTTTTATTTCAGTAATTTATCCTTTGTTATGTATTTATGATTTGTTCTTAAAAAAAATCAAAAGTATATTCATTATTCATTATTAGTTTGTGATTAAATGAGCTTATACGTTTGAATTCCAAATATTGAAGAAGAAGCTCGTAGTATTAGTTTTTTTTTTCAGTTGATGTAATTACTTTTATTTAGTTCATTATTTCTGGTTAGGTAATTTTTCAGGTCGATCTCGATTCTAACCCTCTAATTCAGCCTTTAACCACACCTTTAACCCAAGCCCCGTTACAACCCTTTTTAAAGACCTTTTGATTTGTGCATCATTTCATATTACAGTGGTGGAGATTTGATTTTCATGCAAGCCTATGGGATTAACTTTTCAGGTTTGACATTTGAGTGCTTAATTCTGAACCTTAAACACTTCGAGTGATTTGAGTGAATCTTTAGTGAGGACGTCAAACCCTTGTAGATTTTGAACCAGAGGTAATTATTTAGATGAAGGGAAACACCTATGTTTTTCTGCTACAAATGTATGACTTAGACTGTTTGAATCTTTAGGACTCTTTGAGTTAAATTATCCATGTATAAATTATCCTTGAATTATGATGAAACACTATTAATGACTATTATGATTTAAGGGAAGTTTGTTTTAATTGTAAGTTGAGAATTTTGCTTGAGGACAAGCAAAAGCTTAAGTGTGGGGGTATGTGATGAACCATAAAAGTAACATATTTTAATCCCACATTTAGCATACTTTTGGATGATTTATCCTTTGATTTATGTAAAAAGGTTCCCTTAATCCTTTCTTTTCATGTTTTATACTCAGGGAAGCACCGGAGGATGAAAAGAACAAGAAACGGGCTTAAAACAAGCCAAATGGGCCAAAGCCCAAAATCAACACGGCCTGGGCCCAAGACCACACGGCCGTGCCTCATTAATAAAGTCCGAACACAGCCTAAAGACGATTCACACGGGCGTGTGCCATGGTCGTGTCCCTGCCATGGAAAAGAGCAATTTCAATCGGATTTGGATACTTAGGGGCAAAGAAACACATTCCAAAAGCCTATAAATACACCCTAAGTATGACCTAAAAGGGGGGAGTCGACGGGAGCCTAAAGCTACCGTTTAGGGGCGTCTTGCTAGGCCAGAGAAGGCAGATTTGTGGGAATTCACTCGGGGATAGCCAATTGATTCATCTCAAGAAGCCGGAATCATACGCAAGACAGAGGATCTCCTCTTCAATTCCTTCAGGGGTTTTAGGGATTGCTTATGTTTTGTTTTATCTTTTCTTCTTAGATGTTTTCTTTTATTGTTATGAACTAAACCCTCAGATACCTGAGGGGGATGAAACTTAGATGAATCTTGTTATCGTTTGCTGAACTATATGATAAATATTTGATTTGTTCTTAATTATGTGTTCTTAATTCTAGTGTTAATATTTCGCGGATATTAATTCAAGTTTGATGTGCTTAGGTGGAGGAGCAAAAGTCCCTGCCTAGGAGTAGATCTAGCATAGTTAAGCGGAGTTGATCGCGCACCTAGAGATAGGGTGACGAGGCATTGCCGGATTAGGGTGAAACCTAATATGGGAGTCCATAGATCGAGTTAATGCAATTCTAGGGGTTTTAATTAGAAAGAGATTTCAATTAATCAACCTAGGGTTAGACGTTATTCACCTCGAGAGAGGGTTTAATATAAATTAGGGAATCCTACAGATCAAGTCAAATGAATACATCGTCTGGTTCAGAGTTAGATAACAAGTGAAGTCTAGGTGGATTCTTCCTTGGGTGTCGTCTTAATTAATTGGTTTTTCCTCAAGTATTCTCCCAAATTCATTATTCTTTGTCTTAGAGTCTTTAGTCTAGTAGTTAACTAATTTAGATTAAACAACCATTCACTTAATTCTTAGGCTAAATAATAGAAAGAAAGTTAGTATTAGTACTTTTAGTTCCTTTGGGTTCGACAATCCGGTCTTGCCTTAACTATACTACTGTTCGATCGGTGCGCTTGCCTCAAATCATTGTCATAGTTAGTTTCTAGGTTCGATCATTATCTTTATAAATTTAAAACTTTGACTTCACAACGATCAGGGAGGCGTTGGGGAAAAATAATTCGCAAATAGATGTGTAATCTCACACCCTTTCGAATGCATATGTGCACTGTTCTGTGATTCGGCCAAAAGTTGGAAAGCCGAAAATCGGCATTTGTGACCACTCGAGTGTGCGAACGCTCGGAGTGGTAAATTGAAATGCGAATAGTGGCGATAAGTCATTGGGGGTGTCTCGAGCACTCTCACGATACTGAGGCCGTAATGGGCCTAACCGAGCCAAAACGGGCTAAATGGGCCCAATAGGCTATCCGGCCCATTTGGGCCAAACAGTTAGAAAATTGTCAATAATAAATCCGAATGCGAAATCTGTGAATCCGAAACCAAAACCAAGTGTTTTGATCCACACGAGCGTGTGGGCCCATTTGGGCCTAAAATGGATTTTAGGCCCAATAGTTCCGTAGAGACCCAAAAAGTGGTCCCGAGTCACTCGAGGCGACATTAGGCTTTCGAAAAGTCCATGATATACCAAAATACCCCTGGAGGGTAAATTACTAAAATACCCTCGGTGGGTAAAATTTCTGTTATATGTTGATTAGTATGTTTGTGTGTATTCTGTTATCTGGTTGTGATGGTAATTTATTTCATACATCATTCTTTGATCTATGCTTTGCATACATGACATTTTGCATGGGATTGGGATATTGATGATTGGAGGAAGTGTTAATCCGGTGGCTCTGCCATATATTCTGGTGGCACTGCCACAATTCTGTATAGTGGCCATGCCACGTATATTCTGTTAATCTGGTGGCTTTGCCACAAATTCTGTGATGAGCAGCTTGACTACCATCGAGGTGTGTAGCGGATGGACGGGTTGATTGTAGAAATCCCCACAGGTGTGTTGGGCTGGTATGGGTGGTGTGTAGCGGATGGATTATTAGGCTGGGTTGCATGCATTATTTACTTTACCATGCTAATAGGGCTAAGGCCCAGTCTATTTCTGTATGGGCTTCAGCCCAGTTTGTATCCGTATGGGCTCGGGCCCAGTTAATGTCCGATTAGGGGATTACACACTGAGTTTTCGTAACTCACCCCTCTGCTTAATCTTGCAGGTGATCCCCAGCACTGAGGATTTGGAGCTGTGGAGTACTTCGTGGTGGCCATACATCGGGAACATTTCCCGAGAACTTAGTAAATTTTCGTTTTTGCTTTATTTTGGTTTTAATTTCTTTTGGGTTAATATTTTTGTAATAAGGCCGTTGGTTTATTTTTTTTTAAGTTTTTCTTTAATAACTTTTAAATTTATAAATACGTGGTTTCTTAAAACGACACCAACTATTTTCAAAAATATCACATCTACGCAATTCACTGAATTTGATTTCTGTTTTAAACAAGTTTTTGAGAAATAATAATAATAAGATTAATAATAGTAGTAACAATGTTTTTAACAATAAACACGAAACTGGATTTCACAAACAATAAAGCTCGAAGTTTTTAAAAGGAATACGGAATTTTTAACAAGAACGCGGTCTTTAAACAACCTATCCATGTGACATGCCAGATCCGGTCGTAACGTCTAGGCCGGGTTTGGGGTGTTACATTTTATGGTATCAGATCCAGGTTGCAAAACTCGGCTGTGGAATGGGTTCGAAAATGTTTTTCAAACTTGTTTGAAATATGGTTCAGAAAAATGTATCTTTGTTGGAAGTATGGCACCCGAGTCTCCGGCACCAAATCTGTAAGTTTTTCTACCTTATATCTGTTGATATGATGAAATGATTGTAGTAAGAAACTACTAGAGTTAGTGATAGTATACTGAGATTGCTAGCTATAAGAGCTAAGACTGTAGAGACTGAGACTTTAGGAAATTCGATCAGCGAGAACAACTCTTATATCTGCTTTCCATAAAACATTTGTTGATAAATATTGGAATAATATATATTGATTCATAAAATTCTTAATCAGATTAATTTGATTCAGCAGTATGAATACAAGAGGACGTGGACGTGATAGACGCGGCCGTGGTAGAGGCCAAAATGCTAGGGCTGGATCCTCAGCATCGGGGCACATGCCTGAAAGGAAAGCACATGCATCACTGGTGACTGAGACAGGGTCCCATGACAGAGTTGGAGGGGACGATGCTTTGTCTCAAGCTATGCTGAGAGTTTTGGAACGGGTTGCTGGAGCAAGTACTGGGTCGGTAGCTCGTGGGTCTATTTCTGAGCGACTCCGGTCAAATGGGGCCGAACTTTTTAGTGGCATTTCTGGTGTGGCCCCAAATGTAGCCGAATACTGGTTGGAGGCAGTTGAACGGATTATGGATGATCTGGATTGCACTGCTGAACAGAAACTGAAAGGGGCGGTGTCCTTGCTGAGAGATGCGGCATACCAGTGGTGGCTCACTGTGAGGGAAGGTACTCAAGCGGATCGTATCACCTGGGATTTCTTTAAAGCGGCTTTCCAGGGAAAGTATGTCGGGGCTAGCTATGTGGACGCCCAGAGGAAGGAATTTCTAAACTTAGTCCAGGGGAACAAATCAGTAGCGGAATATGAGGCAGAATTCCTGCGCTTGAGCCGTTACGCACGGGGTATAGTTGCGACCGACTACGAGCATTGTCTACGGTTCGAGGATGGTCTACGAAATGAGCTGCGAGTACTGATAGCTCTGCAGAGAGAGAGATTTTGCCACCTTGATTGAGAAAGCAAAGATTGCTGAAGAGGTGAAACGTTCTGAGAGGCAAAATCAGGATAAGGATAGAGGCAAGAATAAGAGGGATTTTGGATATTCGGGTTCTTCCGGGGGTTTCTAAAAGAGCCTAGATTGGATGGGCCAGCTCGAGTTGGGATGCCAGTTGCTGTGGGTCAGTTGTGACCCTGTGGGCAGTGCGGGAAAACACATCCGGGGGAGTGCTGGAGAAGAACTGATGGGTGTTTCAAATGTGGGTCTAGGGATCATCTGATAAAAGACTTTCCACGGGAGCCTGTTAGGGTGCAGATGGTAGGTCAGGGATTTGCGCAGCCAGGGAGAGGTGGTCAGCAGCCACCGAGAGGACGTGGTCCGGCCAGAGGGGGAAATGGGTTTGGATGAGGTCGTGGAGCACTGGGCAAAGGTGCTGGAAATACAGATGGAAGGCAATCGGGGCTGGTTTATGTGGCTAGACATCGAGAGGATGGCGACGCACCGGACGTCATAACCGGTACGTTTCTTATATTTGAGGTGCCCTTTACCGCTTTGATTGATATTGGATCTACCCATTCATATGTTGCTTGTACTGTGTCTGGGACTCTGGGTATAAAATCTGAGATTGCTGCTAGAGAAATGTCTGTGATTAGCCCTCTAGGATAATCTGTGGTAGTAAACAAGTTGTTTAGGGATGTGCCTCTAGAAGTGCAAGGAGTAGTGTTCCAGGTGGATTTGATGGAACTGCCGTTCGGTGAGTTTGATCTTATACTAGGCATAGACTGGCTAGTTAAACACCGTGCGAACTTGGATTGCGCTGCTAAGCGTATGGTATTAAAGACTCTAGAGGATGAAGAGGTGATTGTAATAGGAGAAAGAAGGGATTATCTGTCCCATGTGATTTCGGCATTAAAGGCCGAGAAGATGGTGCGTAAAGGGTGTGAGGCGTTTCTAGGTTTTTCAGCACATCTGATGTTAAGGAATTATCTGTTGAGGATGTTAGAACCGTGAAAGAGTTTCTGGACATTTTTCCCGAAGAGCTTCCGGGGATGCCTCCGAATTGTGAGGTCGAATTCGGCATTGAGCTGTTACCGGGAACGGCTCCGGTGTCCATCGCCCCTTATAGGATGGCACCGAAGGAGCTGGTAAAATTGAAAGCTCAAATCCAAGAGCTGTTGGACCGTGGATTTATCTTACCAAGTGTATCTCCGTGGGGAGCGCCGGTATTATTCGTGAAGAAGAAGGATGGGTCGATGCGTATGCGCATTGACTATCGTCAATTGAACAAGCTAACTGTTAAGAACAAATACCTGCTACCAAGGATTGACGACCTGTTCGATCAGCTACGGAGAGCTTCAGTCTTCTCGAAGATAGATTTAAGGTCGGGATATCACCAGTTAAGGGTTAATGAGGCAGATATTCACAAGACTTCTTTCCGAACTCGTTATGGGCATTACGAGTTTCTAGTGATGCTGTTCGGATTAACAAATGCACCAGCCACTTTTATGGGTATGATGAACCGGGTCTTCCAACCCTATCTAGACCGGTTCGTGATGGTATTCATAGATGACATCTTGGTGTACTCAAGAACTTAGGAGGAGCATGATTCGCATCTTCGGGTTGTTCTGCAGATATTGAGAGAGAAGCAACTTTACGCCAAATTTAGTAAGTGCGAGTGTTGGTTAAAGGAAGTGACGTTTTTGGGACATGTTGTGTCTGCCGAAGGGATTAGGGTTGATCCTCGAAAGGTTGAAGCGGTATTGAATTAGAAGCCACCGAAGTCGGTATCGGAGATCTGAAGTTTTCTGGGTTTGGCTAGGTACTACAGGCGATTCGTCGAGGGGTTTTCATTAATTGCCGCACCTCTAACTAAATTGATGCATAAAGGGGTACCGTTTGTGTGGACGAATAAGCAGCAAGAGAGTTTTGAGAAACTGAAGAAGATTCTGACTGAAGCACCGGTCTTGATTCAACCTGAGGCCGGGAGAGAATTTGTTGTTTACTGTGATGCGTTACACACAGGTCTGGGATGTGTGCTGATGCAAGAAGGGAAGGTAGTGGCGTATGCGTCTCGTCAACTTAGGCCTCATGAGGTGAACTACCCCACTCATGATCTGGAACTAGCTGCAGTAGTGTTCGCCCTAAAGATATGGAGACACTACCTGTATGGAGAAAAGTCGATTATCTACACCGACCATAAGAGTTTGAAGTATCTCCTTACCCAAAAGGAGTTAAATCTCAGGCAACGGAGATGGATAGAGTTGCTGAAGGACTATGACTGCTCGATCGAATATCACCCGGGTAAGGCCAACGTGGTGGTAGATGCATTAAGTCGTAAGGTGGTATCGGATTTGAGAGCAATGTCTGCTCATCTCAGCCTTTATGAAGATGGTAGCTTGTTAGCGGAACTTCAGGTGAAACCGACATGGGTAGGTAAGATTAAAGAGAAGCAATTGTTGGATGAATCGTTGGGTTCTCGGCTTCAGCAAGTGAAAAGTGGAGAGACAGTGGATTTTGGGCTGAATGGTGAAGGGGTATTATGTTTTCGTGGAAGAGTTTGTATGCCGAAGGACTCTGAGTTAAGACAGAAAATTCTGCGGGAGGTGCATAGTAGCCCATACGCTATGCATCCCGGTGGAATTAAGATGTACCGAGATCTACGAGAGCAATACTGGTGGCCAGGATTAAAACGTGAGGTTACCGACTTTGTGAGCAAGTGTTTAACATGTCAGCAAGTGAAGGCGAAACATCAGCTGCCTTCAAGATTGCTGCAATCGGTGAAGATTCCACTTTGGAAATGGGAGAGAATAACGATGGATTTTGTTAGTGGGCTACCCCTGACGCCTACTAAGAAAGATTCAGTGTGGGTAATCGTTGACCGGTTGACTAAGTCCGCACATTTCGTACTGGTTCGTACTGACTATTCATTACAGAAATTGGCCAAGTTGTATGTGGCAGAAATTGTGAGACTACACGGGGTACCAGTGTCTATCATCTCGGACAGGGACCCAAGATTCACATCTCGGTTCTGGAGGGCATTACACGAAGCTTTGGGTATAAGGCTAGACTTTAGCACAGCATTTCATCCACAGACTGATGGTTAGTCGGAGAGCGTAATTCAAATTCTGGAAGACATGTTAAGGGGCTGTGTGATTGATTTCAGGGGTAGTTGGGAAGATTATCTACCATTAGCGGAATTTGCGTATAGCAACAGCTACCAATCCAGCATTCAGATGGCACCCTACGAGGCGTTGTATGGTCATAGGTGTCGTACCCCTACATGTTGGACAGAATTGGGTGAGCGACAGTTGTTGGGTCCAGAATTGATTTCAGAAACTAAAGAAAAGGTTCAGTTGATTCGGGGTCGGTTGAAAGAAGCTTCCGATAGACAGAAGTCGTACGCAGATCTTAAGCGTAAGGTAATTGAGTACTCAGTTGGCGACTATGTCTTCTTAAAGGTCTCACCTTGGAAGAAGATCTTGAGATTTGGACGAAAGGGCAAGTTAAGCCCTAGGTTCATCGGGCCTTATTGGATAATGAAGCGTGTAGGACCGGTCACCTATCAGCTTGAGTTGCCTCCTGAGTTAAACTGGATACATAACGTATTTCACATTTCGATGTTGAGACGTTACCGTTCAGATCCATCTCATATAGTGCCGGTGGAAGAGATTGAGGTAAGACCTGACCTGTCTTTTGAAGAAAAACCGGTGCAGATTTTGGATCAGGATGTTAAAATGTTGAGGAGGAAATCTGTTCCGTTGGTCAAAGTGTTATGGTTTAATCACGGTTCAGAAGAAGCCACGTGGGAGCCAGAGGAGACAATTCGACAGCAATACCCTCACCTCTTCTAATCAGGTAAATTTCGAGGCTGAAATTTCCTTAAGGGGGTAGAAATGTAACATCCTAAAAATAGGGGTCTGGCATTTTTGCGTTATTGCATGTGTTGGGCTTGGTAAGCTTGTTATTTGGGTGTGTTTGGGGGTCCTGGGAAGGTTTGGGTTCGAGCCCAAGCTCTAGTGAAAGTTTGGTTTTTGGGCACTTTAGTGGGGTGAGCTAGTGGAGTTAGGACTTAAGTTTAATTGTTGGTATTGTGCTAACAAAAGGGAGCTTGTGGTGGAGTGGTGTTGGCGTCACTGGTGAGGCAAAGGAGGTGGGGTTCGAATCCCACAAGTAGCATATGCGGAGTTTTATTTTTCGGCTCAGGACAGGAGGAAGCTGAGTGAAGCCCAAACTCTACAAGGTTGGTTGGAGACTTGGTCAAGCATTTCAAATGAGTGAAGGGGAGGAAGTGTAGGAGAGAATTAAGGAGTGAATCATGGGATATGGTGGAGTGGAGGAGTTGGCCAAAAATGGGGATGTGTATGGGGGGAGTTTCGGTCAAGAGGGTTTTTTTTAGAGGGTGTTTTCGGTTTGGTTGAGGGGGGTGCTGAATTCTCTTGTGTAGTTTTGGCAGAGTAAACATTTGTTAAGTGAGTTATTGTGACATTTCGGGTCATTTTCTTTCTTTGGTGGCCTTTCTTTCGTTCTTTCTCAACTCTTTTCCATCTCTTCTTTCTTCTTGCCGAATTTCTCCTAAGCTTCTCTCATTCGTTTTGCCTTTTCGTACATTGCTTCTCCTATATTGTTACCAAATCACTCTTGGCCGAAAATCATCTTTCGTATCCTCCCACTTTCTTTTTCTTTCTCTACACCTTAGCTGATTACATAACCTCTCTTCTACATCTTTTTGTGGTAGGCATCCAGCGAAGTTAGGTCTCTCTTTTTCATCTTCTGCTCCACGTTCTATCTTTGGTTGCTATCCTGTGCTGCCAAACCTTCCTCTCCTATTCAGTTTTCCCCGATTGCAAGGTAACACTTTCATTTCCCCTTTGTTTTCTTTACTTTCACTGCTCTTCTCTCTTAAGCCGAAACACTAAGGCTTAACTTTTGACTGTTAGGCTGAATCTATTCACTCTTCTCCAACTCAAGTCACTTGTGTTCTGTTGGTGAGGGCCGAAGCTCTTTGGGAAGCAATTGTCGATTAGTGGTACTCTAGTGAAGGTAAGGAATTTCAAACGCATTCTTATTTGGTTCTAGTAAAGACCCTCATGACTACTTGGGTAAGAGTTCGGTCTCTCTTTTCTATGTGGAAACCGAATGTTAGATGTTGTCTAACGCTCTTCTGTTTATCAAAATCATGGTAGGGTCTTGATTTCTGTATTCAAGGGATAAGGCCAAGGGCTAGGTTCATCTAAGGAGATCGCCTTGCGGTAAGAGGAGTAGTTTAGTAAATGTTTCTACTTACGTTTATAAAAATAGAGACTAATCTGTTGTCGACAATTACCATAGGTGTCTTGGGGAGGCGTTGGGGAAAAATAATTCGTAAACAGGTGTGTAATCTCACACCCTTTCGAATGCATATGTGCACTGTTCTGTGATTCGGCCAAAGGCCAGAAAGCCGGAAACCGGCATCTGTGACCACTCGAGTGTGTGAACGCTCGGAGTGGTAATTCAAAATGTGAATAGTGGCGATAAGTCGTTGGGGGTGTCTCAAGCACTCTCACGACACTGAGGCCGTAACGGGCCTAACCGAGCCGAAACGGGCTAAATGGGCCCAATGGGTTATCCGGCCTATTTGGGCCAAACAGTTAGAAAACTGTCAATAATAAATCCGAATGTGAAATCAGTAGATCCGAAACCGAAACCAAGCATTTTGGGCCAAACGAGCGTGTGGGCCTGTTTGGGTCTAAAATGGATTTTAGGCCCAATAGTTCCGTAGAGACCCAAAAAGTGGTCCCGAGTCGCTCGAGGCGACATTAGGCCTCCGAAAAGGCCACGATATACCAAAATACCCCTGGAGGGTAAATTACTGAAATTCCCTCGGTGGGTAAAATTTCTGTTATACGTTGATTAGTATTTTTGTGTGTATTCTGTTATCTGGTTGTGATGGTAATTTATTTCATACATTATTCTTTTATCTATGCTTTGCATACATGAAATTTTGCATGGGATTGGGATATTGATGATTGGAGGAAGTGTTAATCCGGTGGCTCTGCCACATATTCTGGTGGCTCTGCCATAATTCTGTATATTGGCCATGCCACGTATATTTTGTTAATCTGGTGGCTTCGCCACAAATTCTGTGATGAGCAGCTTGACTACCATCGAGGTGTGTAGCGGATGGACGGGTTGATTGTAGAAATCCCCACAGATGTGTTGGGCTGGTACGGGTGGTGGGTAGCGGATGGATTATTAGGCTGGGTTGCATGCATTATTTACTTTACCATGCTAATAGGGCTAAGGCCCAGCCTATTTCTGTATAGGCTTCAGCCCAGTTTGTATCCTATGGGCTCAGGCCCAGTTAATGTCCGATTAGGGGATTACACACTGAGTTCTCGTAACTCACCCCTCTGCTTAATCTTGCAGGTGATCCCCAGCACTGAGGATTTGGAGCTGTGGAGTACTTCGTGGTGGCCATACATCGGGAACATTTCCCGGGAACTTAGTAAATTTTTGTTTTTGCTTTATTTTGGTTTTAATTTCTTTTGGGTTAATATTTTTGTAATAAGGCCGTTGGTTTATTTTCTTTTAAGTTTTTCTTTAATAACTGTTAAATTTATAAATACGTGGTTTCTTAACATGACACCAACTGTTTTCAAAAATATCACATCTACGCAATTCACTGAATTTGATTTCTGTTTTAAACAAGTTTTTGAGAAATAATAATAATAAGATTAATAATAGTAGTAACAATATTTTTAACAATAAACGCGAAACTGGATTTCACAAACAACAAAGCTCGAAGTTTTCAAAAAGAATACGGAATTTTTAACGAGAACGCGGTCTTTAAACAACCTATCCATGTGACATGCCAGATCCGGTCGTAACGTCTAGGCCGGGTTTGGGGTGTTACAGTTATAATGGAGGAAGTGTTCTGAAAGGTAGTTTTGCCTATCATCTGGCAACATGGTTGCGTATATCTGTTATGTGCCGCATCGGTACAATATGGTGTGTAGGGCTGGGTGGGTGTTTTAAACCCCACATGGTGTGTTGGGATGGTCAGAGATGGTGTGTAGAGGATAGGGGTAGGATATCTAATTTCTGATGATTATTGTATAACTGTATCTGTATCTGTATCTGAGATGGGCTTAGGCTCGAACATACATCCGTGACTGTAATGGGCTTAGGCCCGAATCTATATCTTTCTGATTCTAATTTTCTTGTTGTGTGCATGCTTAATTCTGTTGGGTTACACACTGAGTTTACGAAAACTCACCCCTATCTGTTTAATCTGTACAGGTAATCCACAGAGTTAGGCGGATCGGTGCTGCGAACCCCCTCGGTGACCACATGTTCGAACTGGTTATAAATTCAATTACGCTTTATGTTTTGGTTTAATCTGGGTTTATTTTATGTAATTCGGACTATTTTATTTTAATTCGGGATAGACTGTGATTTCATGACTTTATAACTACAAGACGTGGTATAACACGGATTTTACTAAAAGGCACCGGTTTCTAAAATCTTAAACGAATTTTACAAAAAGTTTTCTTTCAAAACAATGGGTTACTGAAAACAAGGTTTTCTAAAAATGTGAACTGTTTCCCTTAAACGCAACGGTTTTTCTAAGCTTCCGCTAAAATGATATGTTTTAAAGAAAGTCGACTATTTGAAGATATAATTAGAATTATATGAAAGCAAATAAGGGTTTATGAGCTTAAAGTTTTATCGAGTTAGTACCGTTTTCAAAATTCCTTTTATGTGACATCGCCAGATTCGGCCATAACGTCTAGGCCGGGTTCGGGGTGTTATAACTTTTGCGATGTCAACCCCTTTCACGAAAACTAGAAAAACCTGAGATCAACATCACCATGCTCCCATGATCAGACTAGAAATTATAACCATAATAAATATAATTATTTTCGATCACTAAATATCCTTTACAGACGAGCCGTATTTGATACATTAAATAGTAAGAATGATAAGAAAACCGAGATAATGAAGTCCAAGATGTAAAACTATACTGAATTTTCAAGAATACAACCCATATTGGATGATAAAGATCTCGATGATATCCCAGAGAAAATCCAAAACTCATACGAACTGAAATCAATTGTGACAGAAGCAATATAATTTCTATATATATAAAGCAGAGCAACAACCAGTAGAAACAGAATACTAGCATCATATGGATTTTACCGTCAATTTTCTACCAAAGGTAATGGAATAGAATACCAAAGAAAGATAAAGCAATGTCGATCGTAAACCAACTAAACCCACAACGCTTTCATCTAACAATATGGTTAGTTAGCGTTCTCATAAGACAAGAATCTCATCCGAAAATGAACAGCTACATATATCTCTAAGAATGAATGAACACATAGAATATCCAGAAGAGTTCGTCATAATCTACTAAACTATAACCACTGCACTCGGATATCTTTACAATTCAAACATGATTCCACTAACTATTATAGTCATCAGTAATCCCACATTATTCCATTCACTAACAAAAATCAATTCAAAAGAATTTCCAGTTAATACATTCTTTAGACATTATACCTGAATAAGTCGATTAGTCAAGACTATCTTCTTCTTTAACAGCGTCATCGCGTAATCCGAATGATTTTCAGAGTAATCTGATATCTCTTCTAGAACTGTCTTTACTCGATAACCCATTCTCAGCTCTGACCACATTATAAATCATTCAACTCTTGAACTCTTGATTTCACACTTGTGAGCTTATCCAATCTAAATCTTGTGAACTTTTTTGTATAATACTATTCTGGTGAGGGGGTGAAAATTGTAAAGCCTCAAAATTTGACTCTCATACATACACACATAAAATATAACATTTATCATCATCATAATATTATGAACTTTTATTCATACCTTTATGAGTTTCAACTCATCATAGACACTTTTTACTCAGATATTTGAGTATCATTTTTAATATCATCGGAACTAGCTCGGTTGAAAAGCATTTTTGTCTAAGTAAGATAAATCTCATCAGAGTCGGGAGATATCACACTATCACAGGTTATATATGGCATGTATAGCTAGACTCTAACATACGCTATGTTAGTCCTAGAATCGACTAAACCGTAGCTCTAATACCAATAAATGTAACACCCCTCACCCGTATTCAACACCGGAATAGGGTTACGGAGCATTACCGAACTTACAACACATTTACACAAACTTTTAGCATACATTTTCTCAATATAAACATTCATCATTCAATCTCAATCAATATGTCCCTAGTACGAGCCTACAAGGCCCTAAACATGCTGTAGGAGTGGTTCGGGACTAAACCAATAACTTTGGAAATTCTTAGAAAACTTAAAAAAAAATTCAAAAACAGGGGACACACGCTCGTGTGGCCAGATCGTATGTCTCACACGGCCACCAGACACGCCTGTGTCACAGGCCGTGCGGACATTCGAAATGGGAACACATGGCCGTGTCCTAGCCCGTGTCCTACCTCGTGTCCCAAACAAGTGAGCTTACTGACTTGGGTCACACGGCCAACCACACACCCGTGTGACTATCCCGTGTGCCCTTCGAAGTGGCCACACACGCCCGTGTGCCAGGCCATGTGCTAGGCCGTGCAAAACCTGTAGGGTATACTGACTTATGCAACACGGCCAAGTCACACGCCCATGTGCTAGGCCATGTCTAAATTATGGGGTATACTGACTTATGCCACACGGTCGATCACACGCCTGTGTGTGAGACCGTGTGGAGCATACTGACTTCATTTCAATTTCAACACCAGGGGTCACACAGCCGTGTACTTGACCGTGTGTCTCACATGGCTGAGACACACGCCCGTGTCTCTGCCCATGTGGACAAAAATAGGCTATTTACCAAGCCAATTTGCCACCCAAATTTGTATGTACCTACATAACCCAAAATGGTACAAATTCATAACATAAATGAACATCTATTTTAACCACAATCAAAGCTTAATCATATCATTTCCAATACTAACAACCAACATGTTCATAAACTCATGTTTTACTTGATTAAAACATACCAAATACCAATTACTCAAGCATCAAAATGACCAAATTCAAATATGCATTATTTGGCCTATTTCACAAGCTTACCAATGTCCACAATTCAACAATTTAAACACTTATAATACCTATAGCCATCAAGCATCACCCAACCATTACACAATTCCTATCACAAAGGATAAACACATATATCAATTCAAGATTCAGCCATACCAAAATAATCCCCAAATAAGCCATTACTTAAGGCTATATATACAAACCAAAACAAGTACATTTACAAGCCAATTCAATTGGCCAAAATCATTACCAAAAGAAAATCAACATGACTCAAAGTCCCTATACATGCCATATACTTAAAATACCAAAGTTCAAAGGTACCGAGTGATAGGTGGATAGTGTGAAGCGATCTCCAACGATCCCCGAATCCGAGCTAGCCTTGATATCACTGTAAAACACGGGAAAATACACAAAGTAAGCTATAAAGCTTAGTAAGCTCGTATGAAATAAACTTAATGCAATCATATAAATATAATTCAACAATTTGAATACACCAACATGTAGCTCACATTAGCTATCAAACCTTTCAAATACTCATTCACAAAACTTTATATTTTAATCATCATTTCTTCAACTCAATGCTAAAATAGTTTAAGCACATACCTATACCATCTTGTACAAATCTAATACACATTCTCGTCTTTCATTTACCCGTTGAACCATTCAGAATAGAAGTCGGATACTCATAGGTCTCACACGATAAGTACCTATACCATGGCCCGAAGTCAAATAAAGGTAACTTATCTGAAATACTAATATCATGGCCCGAAGCCAAATCAGCCGATATGCATGGCCCGAAGCCAAATCGGTTTATCTTGCACACAAAGTGCTATATCATGGCCCGAAGCCAACTCACTGTATCCCCTAATGACATGTCACTAGCATCCTAAACTATTCCTAAGGTTCAACCGGGATTTTGAATGTCGAATCATCGTCGAATCACTATCGTTCATATCCACAGTTTCGTATTCACAATTCATGCAATATCAAATCATATAAAATACATTTGTATTGAAATTTATCACATACGAACTTACCTCGGTTTAAAAACGATAAAATTGTCGACTAATCGAGTACTTTATCTTTTCCCCGATCCAAGTCCGTATTTCTCCTTTCTTGATCTAAACATATTCAAAATTAACTTATTTTATCAACTATTTATTCAATTCAATCCAAAATATACATTAGGGCTATTTTACGCATTTGCCCCTAAACTTTCACATTTTTCACAATTTAGTCCTTATTTCATAATATCACAAATTAATGAAATTCCAAATATATCCATGCTAGCTACTATTATGCCGCTAGTAGCCCATATTTTTCATTTATTTCACATTTTAACCACTAACTTTACACATTTCTCAATTTAATTCCTATTTTGCATTTTCAATAAAAATCACTTAACAAAACTTGTATATCTATCAACAAGCATTCATAATCTATCAAGAAACTTCAAAATACACATGTATTCAACAAGGCATCATTCAAAATCTTTAACAGTTTTGCAAAATAGTCCCTGGACTAGCTAGTACTAGATGCAACAATCACAAAAACATAGAAATCATTAAAAACCGAGCAAAATTATACTTACATGTATGAAATCATGTTGGCCGAACTTAACAACTCCCATGGCTTCTTTATCTTTTCATTTTCGGTGAAGATGAACTAAAAATGATGATATTCATGTTTTGTTTCATTTAATTTATCATTAATAATTAATTTTACTATATTAACCTTATAATAAAATCATTAAAACATGCATAAATAATGCCCATAAATGTCCACTCACATTTTAGATGGTTTAATTACCATTTGAGGACCCCCACTTTAAAAACCATAGCTAATAAACACTTTTAGCTTATAGAACCGTACTTTTACACTTTATGCAATTTAGTCCTTTTTACCGAATTAAGCATTCAAATGATAAAATTACTTCACGAAACTTTCACACATACATGCTATCATGCTGTAAACACTTAAAATATTATTAAATAATTTTTTTGTCCTCGAATTTATGGTCCCAAAACCACTGTTCTGATTTAACTAAAAATGGGTTGTTACAATCCCACTAGGAATTATAACTGTAATAGATGTAATTACTTCCAGCCAATGAATATTTTTTACAGATGAACCATGTCCGATAGATTAAACAATAAGAATAATAAGATAGTCGAGATAAAGAACTCCAAGATATAAAGCTCTTCTGAATTTTTGAAATATATAAGCAATATTGAATGATAAAGAGATCATTGTAATATACTCGGCCATAACAACTGCATTCAGATATTTTGCAATTCAAAAATTATTCCACTGACTACTACAGTCATCAATAATATCATATTATCCTATTCACTAAAGAAATCAAATCAGAAGAAATTTTGGTTCATCCGTTCTTTAGATACCATACCTGAATAAATCGATTACCCGTGAATAACCTCTTCTTTAACAGTGACGTTGCGTATCTCGAAAGATCTTTATAAAAAATCTAATATCTCATTTCCATTGTATAAGATTTTGAGGGTGAGGGGGTGAAGATCGTAAGGCCTCTAAATTTGACTCTCAAGAATACACAAAACATAACATTCATTATCAACATAAAATTATGAACTTTTTCTCTTACCTATATGAGTCTCTACTCATCCTTAGCAACCTTTAATCAGACACTTGAATATCACTTTCAGCATTATCGAAATTAGATCGGTTGGAAAGCATCTCTGTCTAAAAGTGAAACAAATCTCATCAGAGTCAGGAGACATCACACTATCGCAGGTTATATAATGGCATGTATTTCTAGACTCCATCGTCGGAACAGTGTTACGGAGCATTACCGAACAAATGGAACAGTAAACCATTCAATTTATACATCAATGCAATACATATTCTAATTTCATTCAAGAACATTCATAACGTCTTTTATTCGAGCCCTCGAGGCTTTAGAAACACATTAAAAAATGATTCGAGACTAAATTGGAAACATATGAAACTTTAAGGAAAAACTTAGAAAAATTTGAACTGCAGGGGTCACACAGCCATGTGACTCACACGGCTGAGACACACGCCCATGTCTTAGGCCGTGTGGACAAGAAAAAGGTCAAATTCAAGCCATTTCTTTCACCCGATTCAAGTACACACCTACAAGTCATTTGCGCACACAATCAAGCATTAAAACATACCTAAAACATGCATAATAAGACCAATTCAAATGACCAAATTTCATTCAACCAATATGCCATATAAGGCACCTCAAAAGCAAGCATTCAACTTAACCAAACATATGCATAATTGGTCACCTTGCTACCATTTTAAAACATTCCATAATTGACTTATACCATGTCAATATAACTTACCATTTAAACCATTATTCTCATGCATCTCAAACACATATATACCTAAACTTATACATATTTGATCATAACTCTTCCACATATATTTAGCTTCATTCCATACCAAGTTATACCATAATCGACCACATAGAACTACACCAACATATACCCAATTGGTCATTTTTCATGCAAACATAATTAACTAAATTTCTTATTCAAGCATACCTTAATTAACCATATTGCAAACATACCAAACAACCATATTAACATCAACCACCAAGATACTATAAGTACATTAACAATAATGATACTTATACATACCAAAACAACCACTAGATTATTTATACACAAATCCACCTATATATGTCATTATAACATTGATCAGACATTAGAATCTACCAATATAATCACTGAATAGTGTGATAGGTCTCCGACGAGCTTCCAACTCGATCGAGCTTTCGATAATCTGTAAAGTAAGAGAAAGACAATTATGTAAGCAATGAATGCTTAATAAGTTCGTAGAACATGAAACATAACTTATCACTTCAATACTATAATACATATGTAACTCCCCAAACCCGGCCTAGAAGTTAGGCCCGAATCTGGCGTGTCACATTGAAGGAAGTTGAAAAGTTAAGCAATTGTTTAGAAAAGTTTTATCGGATTTTTGAACCCCGAGTTCGTTGTTTGTTTGAGAAAAAACGCGATTTGCTAAATGACCGTTTAAAAGTTGTTATTATTTTGAAAAACTATTTTGTTATGAAAGTTGAACTTGCATCGTTGCGTAAACATGATATTTTAGAAAACGATTGTTAATGTTTTAAGAAAACCCCGTATTTATAAGTTTAACAGTTATAAATGAAAACTTAGAAAAAAATAAACCAATGGCCTTATTACAAAATATTAACCCAAAATAAATAATCTTAAAATAAGGTCAAAATCGAAATTACTAAAGTTCACGAGTAGTATCTCCGATGTATAGCCACCCCCGAGTCCTCCACGGCTCCCAATCCTCTATCGCTGGGAATTACCTGAAACATTTAATAAAAAGAGGGGGTGAGTTTACGAAAACTCAGTATGTACACCCTCATCAGTAAGAACATGCATCAAAACAATTCGGGCCCAAGCCCATTAAAGTAACGGTGGCAATTGGGTATTAGCCCAAAATAGCCTCGGTTGGGCCTTAACCCAAGTCAAATGTCACATGTCATACATATAAATTGGGGCCTAAGCCCATCTCAGTAATATAATCCAGATACGCAATGCGTTAATGCCCATACCAACCCTGCACTCCGTCTCCTGTCCAACCCTACTCTCCTATGGGGATTTAATCGACCCACCCATCCCTACACTCCTTATGTAGCACCGGTTCACGGCACTAACTTATCGGTGCGAAAGATAGCCGCTTTCGGTGGCTAAAAAGCCTTGATGAGCGATGATATTACAATTGGCACAAAGCCATCGGTGGCGTATTATATTTGGCACATAGCCATCGGCCCGACGGTAATATAATCGGCACACGACCTTGGGTAAATATGATCGACACAGAGTCATGGATATATAAGTTAGGCACATAGCCACGGTAAATACGATTGGCACAAAGCCATAATATCAGCAAAAAGCCTTCAGTATTGGCACAAAGCCCATATTTACGGCACGAAGCCCATATTAATGGCACACAAATTTCTAACATTATCGGTGCGGATGGTTGCTCGGTGGCTAAAAAGCCCGTGGTGGCTATAAAGCCTTCGGTGGATCCACAGTCGTCAAGCGACCATGCGATCCTATTAGCATTTCCTCCGTATTAATAATCCCAACCCCATGTAATATGTCGTGTATGTCATGCTCAATCATTATACGTGTATGCAAAATGGCCATGCTCAGTAACAATTATTTAAACATGTAATAAAAGCATATCACTCATACAACCGCAGCCAAATTAGTCCACTCATTGCACAAGTCGATCATTTACCTACAAGGGCAAATCAGTCATTTTACCCTATAAGGGTATTTCTTGTAATTCTACCTACGAGGTAGTTCGGTAATTCTACTCATAACCAATCCATGTATGCAACGCATCTCAAACATAATCAATCATACAATTAACACATACAACGCTAGTACTACCACGAGGGTACAACGATCATTTTGTCATTTAGGGGTAAAACGGTAATTTCACCACTTGGGGGTATTTCAGTAATTTCGCAAACTGGGGAGGCTTATCAAAAAGGTACGTTACCCCTCCAAACTGGGGGTATTTTAGTAATTTTGCAAACTGGGGGTATTTTGGTAATTTCACAAATCGGGGGTATTTTGGTAATTTTGCAAATCAGGGGTATTTTAGTAATTTTGCAAACCAAGGGTATTTCGGTAATTTTGTAAACCAAGGGTATTTCAGTAATTTTGTAAACCAAGGGTATTTTAGTAATTTTGTAAACCAAACGAATTTCAGTAATTTTGTAAACCAAGGGTATTTTAGTATTTTTTGTAAACCAAGGGTATTTCAGTAATTTTATAAACCAAAGGTATTTCAGTAATTTTGTAAACCAAGGGTATTTTAGTAATTTTGTAAACCAAGTGTATTTTAGTAATTTTGAAAACCAAAGGTATTTCATAATTTCAAGACTTTTTGCAATGGCCTTTCCAAAGGCCTAATGTCGCCTCGAGCGACTCAACTACCATTTTAGGTGTCGTCTGCGGACTATTGGGCCTAAAACCGATTTCGGCCCATTTGGGCCCACACGCTCGTGTGGCCCACCTAACACAAATCTAGCCACGTATATGAGATTCACCTAGTCTAGTTCACTATATACTACACCATCATGCATTTTATTCAATTAAGCCCACGGGCCCATTGGGCCCACTTCGGCCCATCGTGGCCCAAGCAGCCTCAACCCACAAGAATACTACTGATGGCCTCAACTATCGCGTCGAAGCCCCACACGTGCATTTGCACGCTCGTGTGGCTACTATTACCATGACCGGCACTTCGGCATTTGCCGCTCTACAACTTGAGTAGAGAGAGTTACACACCTGATAGGAATCTGGTGCTAATCCGCGCTCCGACCACTCCTGTGCCCAAACGCCCTCCAAGGTATCCTTCCTCCTATCATAGAATGCTCTATATATAGCTAGCTTCTCACCTTCCTTCTTTGTATCTTTCCGATGTGGGATCCCTTTGTTAGTAGAGTTTAAATCCAACTCAAACTCTTGCCAGTCCAATTCGCAAAAAATAAATACTCCTTGCTTTTCATGAGATCCAACCTGTGCTCCTTCAATAGTTCAACACGCCACTTGCCACCAAGCCACAAGCTCCTCTTGTGTCTTAAACCATGCGCAACTA
Source organism: Gossypium sturtianum (assembly GCA_025698515.1). NCBI lineage: Eukaryota > Viridiplantae > Streptophyta > Magnoliopsida > Malvales > Malvaceae > Gossypium > Gossypium sturtianum. Next base: position 31,485,129 of record CM046950.1, read on the forward strand.
AATATAAATCTATAGCCAAATTCTAAAGTCCATTTAAAAAGAAAACCAAAATGCAAGAGCCAAGACTTGAACCTTGGACCTCTTTCCTTCCCTGTGGCGTCACTCCCTTGCCTCTTAAGTGGCGTCACTTTGCCACTACACCACACCTCCACTTGTGTCATTTTTCTCCACATTTTATTCTTAAAGCCTACCTACCAACTCCAGGGTTTTTCACCTAAAACCAAAATTTTCCTAAAGCTCAAGTTTAATCCCGGGACTTCATAAGCCCCCCCAACCTTCAAAATCACTCACCTAATAGGTCCAACAAGCCGTTCCCTTGTTCTCAAAAATTTTAAACGCTACTACGCCCAAGGCCCATTGGGCCCAATTCTCCTAGGCCCAATTTCGGGATGTTACAAATCTACCCTCCTTAAAGAAATTTCGTCCTCGAAATTTCCAGATATAGAAACAGTCGCACATCCTAAACTACAACACTACACTCACGCTGAGCACACTGATTCTAAAACAGTAATACACTTTCTAACTTAAGCTTGCAACCTCTTCACACAAACAAATATCTAATACTGAATAAAACAGATATTTAACACTCATACATAAAAATTTCATTCAAACATCACATCCAAAACATACACAGAATAAATACATCATTATAGCATATAATAAGTAAGGGGACTTACTTGATTTGGTGCCGAGACTCGGGTGCCATACTTCCAATAAAGATACTTTTTTAAACCAAATTTCAAATAACTCTAAAAAACATTTTCGAACCTATTCCACACCGAGTTTTTGCAACCTGTGCTCGATACCATAATTGTTACACCCCAAACCGGCCTAGAAGTTAGGCCCGATCTAGCGTGTCACATTGAAGGAAGTTGAAAAGCTAAGCAATTGTTTAGAAAAGTTTTATCGGATTTTTGAACTCCGAGTTCGTTGTTTGTTTGAGAAAAAAAGCGATTTGCTAAGCGACCGCTTTAAAAGTTGTTATTATTTTGAAAAAGCTGCTTTTGTTATGAAAGTTGAACTTGCATCGTTGCGTAAACATGATATTTTAGAAAACGATTGCTAATGTTTTAAGAAAACCCCGTATTTATAAGTTTAACAGTTATAAATGAAAACTTAGAAAAAATAAACCAATGGCCTTATTACAAAATATTAACCCAAAATAAATAATCTTAAAATAAGGTAAAAATCGAAATTACTAAAGTTCACGAGTAGTATCTCCGATGTATAGCCACCCCCGAGTCCTCCACGGCTCCCAATCCTCTATCGCTGGGAATTACCTGAAACATTTAATAAAAAGAGGGGGTGAGTTTACGAAAACTCAGTGTGTACACCCTCATCAGTAAGAACATGCATCAAAACAATTCGGGCCCAAGCCCATTAAAGTAACGGTGGCAATTGGGCATTAGCCCAAAATAGCCTCGGTTGGGCCTTAACCCAAGTCAAATGTCACATGTCATACATATAAATCGGGGCTAAGCCCATCTCGATAATATAATCCGGATATGCAATGCGTTAATGCTCATACCAACCACCGCACTCCGTCTCTGTCCAACCCAACACTCCTGTGTGGGGATTTAATCGACCCACCCATCCCTACACTCCTTATGTAGCACCGGTTGCGGCACTAACTTATCGGTGCAAAGATAGGCTGCTCGGTGGCTAAAAAGCCTTCATGGCGGTATTACAATTGGCACAAAGCCATCGATGATCAGATTATATTTGGCACATAGCCATCGGCCGACAATAATATAATCGGCGCATGACACCTTGGGTAAATATGATCGACACGAGTCATCGATATAAGTTAGGCACATAGCCACGGTAAATACGATTGGCGCAAAGCCATAATATCGGCAAAAAGCCTTCAAGATGTTGGCACAAAGCCCATAATTACGACACGAAGCCCATATTAATGGCACACGACCCTCGGTAACATTATCGGTGCAAAGATGGTCGCTCGGTGGCTAAAAAGCCTACGGTGGCTATAAAGCCTTCTGGTGGATCCACGATCGTCAGCGACCATGCGATCCAATTAGCACTTCCTCCGTATTAATAATCCCAACCCCATGCAATATGTCCTGTATGTCATGCTCAATCATTACACGTGTATGCAAAATGGCCATGCTCATTAACAATTATTTAAATATGTAATAAAAGCATATCACATACAACCACGGCCAAATTAGTCCACTCATTGCACAAGTCGATCATTTACCTACAAGGGCAAATCACCATTTTACCCTATAAGGGTATTTCTTAATTCTACCCTACGGGGGTAGTTCGGTAATTCTACTCATAACCAATCCATGTATGCAACGCATCTCAAACATAATCAATCATACAATTAACACATACAACGCTAGTACTACCACGAGGGTACAACGATCATTTTGTCATTTAAGGGTAAAACGGTAATTTCACCCCTTGGGTGTATTTCAGTAATTTCGCAAACCGGGGGTATTTTGGTAATTTTGCAAACCGGGGGTATTTTGGTAATTTTGCAAACCGGGGGTATTTTAGTAATTTTACAAACTGAGGGTATTTTGGTAATTTCGCAAATCAGGGGTATTTTCGTAATTTTGCAAATCGGGGGTATTTTAGTAATTTCAATAACCAAGGGTATTTCAGTAATTTTGTAAACCAAGGGTATTTCAGTAATTTTGTAAACCAAAGGTATTTCAGTAATTTTGTAAACCAAGGGTATTTTAGTAATTTTGTAAACCAAGGGTATTTTAGTAATTTTGTAAACCAAAGGTATTTCAGTAATTTCAAGACTGCAATGGCCTTTCCAAAGGCCTAATGTCGCCTCGGCGACTTAACTACCATTTCCTCGTCTTACGACTATTGGGCCTAAAACCCAATTTCGGCTATTCGGGCCCACACGCTCGTGTGGCCCACCTAACACAAATCTAGCCACGTATATGAGATTCACCTAGTCTAGTTCACTATATACTACACCATCATACATTTTATTCAATTGGGCCCACGGGCCCATTGGGCCCACTTCGGCCCATCGTGGCCCAAGCAGCCTCAACCCACAAGAATACTACTGATGGCCTCAACTATCGCGTCGAAGCCCCACACGTGCGTTCGCACGCTCGTGTGGCTACTATTGCCGTGACCAAAGACTTCCGGCATTTGCCGCTCTACAACTAGAGTAGAGAGAGTTACACACCTGATAGGAATCTGGTGCTAATCCGCGCTCCGACCACTCTTGTGCCCAAACGCCCTCCAAGGTATCCTTCCTCCTATCATAGAATGCTCTATATATAGCTAGCTTCTCACCTTCCTTCTTTGTATCTTTCCGATGTGGGATCCCTTTGTCGATGAGAGAGTTTAAATCCAACTCAAACTCTTGCCGTCCAATTCGCAAAATAAATACTCCCTTGCTTTTCATGAGATTCGAACCTGTGCTCCCTTCAATAGTTCAACACGCCACTTGCCACCAAGCCACAAGCTCCTCTTGTGTCTTAAACCATGCGCAACTAAATATAAATCTATAGCCAAATTCTAAAGTCTATTTAAAAAGAAAAGACTTGAACCTTGGACCTCCTTCCTTCCCTGTGGCGTCACTCCCTTGCCTCTTAAGTGGCGTCACTTTGCCACTACACCACACCTCCACTTGTGTCATTTTTCTCCACATTTCATTCTTAAAGCCTACCTACCAACTCCCAGGGTTTTTTTCACCTAAAACCAAAATTTTCCTAAAGCTCAAGTTTAATCCCGGGACTTCATAGAAGCCCCCTAACCTTCCAAAATCACTCACCTAATAGGTCCAACAAGCCGTTCTCTTGTTCTCAAAAATTTTAAACGCTACTACGCCCAAGGCCCTTTGGGCCCAATTCTCCTAGGCCCAATTTCGGGATGTTACAACATAGATTAAACATGATTCAACACTAATACTTTAAACTTAGTATAAACCTATTGAACACCATTCAACTCACAATTGAGTATATTCAAAGATCACATATACCTTTCATATATAACATATTGGGATTTATAAGTCGTAATACCTAATCATTAATCTTTTCATAAGATTATAAACCATTCTATTTACATTCCAATTATAAACTTATTGTTTCAATCATTTTTATAATTTCATGACATAGTTCATTTGAAACACATACCTTACTTTTCCTTTTTCATGCATGTTAAACCAAATAAAACTACATCGGATAATTGAAACAATATTTACCGTACCAGTTATCTATATAACACACCAAAACAAAGCCTACTAGGCTCGAGGCCTGATACAATTACACCAGCACAAAGCCTACTAGGCACAGAGCCCGAATATCATCGGCACAAAGCCCGAATATCACCGGCACCGAGCCTGCTAGGCACAAAGCCCGAATTAACGTTACGTTTCAATTACTTAAAACATAGCTAAATGACATTTAAGATTTAATGTAACACCCCAAACCCGGCCCAAACACTACAGCCGGATCTGGCATGCCACTCAAAAGAGTTTTGTAAAAGATGTCGCAATCTTGGGGAAATATTTTCTTGTATTTAATCTTTTATTCGGGAAAACTTAATAACTTGATAAGTTTAAATAATCTATAAATTTCACTTGTTTTTTTATGAATAAAAACCAAAATCTTAATACATGCCTTAGTTTAGTTAAAGTTTAAATGTCAATAATGAAAGCCCAAAATAAAACGCAAAACAAAGTATAATAGTCTAGTGGCCCATGGCCTTATTACAACGAAAATTAAAACCCACTTAAGATAAATTTCTTAAAAATAAATAAATAAAGTGAAGTCTTTTTGCTGAATCCTCAATGCTCTGTCGTATGGCCACCTTGCTCCCTCCTCCAGCCCGGTCTGATGCACTAAGTGTCACCTAAAATGGTTAAAATAATTGGGTGAGTCGCGAGACTCAGTGTGCAACCCACATGCACCATTAGATTTGGGCCTTAGCCCCACAGAACATATATCAGAATATATATTATAACAGAAATTATGCAAAGCCCAACCCAACTCCTAGGTTTCCAACCGCTACACACCACCCTTACCTGCCAATCACACCATTGGGGATTTCTACAATCAACCCACACCGCTACACACCAACGATGGCAGTCATGCTGCAGTTAGCTGCTCATCGTCAAATCGTGACAGAGTCACCAGGCTAAAATGGCATAAGCCACCAGAAAACAGAGTTTTGACAGAGTCACCAGGCTGAAATGGCATAAGCCAACAGAAACAGAGTTGTGACAGAGTCACCAGGCTGAAATGGCATAAGCCACCAGAAACAGAGTTGTGACGGAGTCACCAGGCTGAATTGGCATAAGCCACCAGAACAAAACACTTCCCCCTTTTCATCAATTACCCTACCCCGAGCATACATAGAAATTTACACGCAAAACATATCTTTTTAACAGAAACATTCATCAAGAATGGCGAAAAGCACTAACCTGATATTTAGCCTTTACCCTTCTCGGGTTTTCAAACGTTATGCCGGGATTTCGGCATTTAACAGAGTATAGCAGATTTATTACACATATACATATATATATATAAACAATCTAATGGTGCGAGAAGTTACACACACAGTTACCGTTAGGGCGACACTCTCTATGTCGACACTATCGTAAGTCGCTAAAAACGCTATCTGTCTAAGATTTTGTTCGGATGCCAGTCCACAACCTACTGGCCAATCCTGAACTACTGACACTGCTCGCTTTTTAAATTTAGGGATTGGTTTTACAGATCCAATCCCCTCCTTTGCCTATTCCATATTTGATTCCATCGAGGGACCTTATCAGTTGCTACCATCGTAACATGTGGTTGTTGATCCATAACATAGGGTTAAGATTACGAATACGATAATCTAAAGTAACGAAAATCTAGAGAAAACTACCTTACCTTAAAATCCTGAAAAGAGGCATGATACTTAGAGACTAACGATTTTCAGCTTTTAGATCTAGACGATCAGGTCTCCTTCAAATCCCGGAATGCCGCCCAACATAGCACCATTAAACTATTAGTTTTTCGACTTTTGCCTTTCAAGAACCGAAATAGAATATGAGATCTAACAGAAGTTGACACTTACCTTAGTATAGGGAATTCGGCTAGCACTTTGAGAGAAGATTCAGTAATGTCAAAGAAAAAGATTTAAATGCCGGAAGAACTAATTCTCAACTAGGATGAATAAAGAAAAACTATGGATATTTCGACTTTTTAGAGAAATCGGCTCAAAGGGAAAAAAGAATGGAGAAGAGGTTTCGGCTTTTGAAGAAATTGAAGAAAAGAAATTGGAGAGGGAGAGACTAAGAATTTCGGCACAATGGAAGGAGAAGAAATTAGGGTTTAAATGTCAGAATCAATGAGATATCCTCCGCTATTTATAGAAATTTCAGCACCTATTGTTCAAACCCGAAAACGCCCTTCTTGATAACTAAAAGTCAAGCTAAAAGAAAAGGGAAAATTCGGTACCCATATATACTAAAATAAATAAATAAATAAAATAAACCTACACTCCCTAATCAACTCAAACTTATCACTAATTAAATTCCTTTATTATCTTAAAATTTTATCCTCATCAAAAAGTCCTTTTATTTAGCCCAAAAATTCAATTTGAATTTCATTCAAATAGCTTCCCGAGCAGCAGCCATCTTTTGGCATTTTGGTCCAATTCAAATACCTTCCCACGCCAAAGAAGAAAATTTTCAAGCTATTGCGCACAAGGCAACTCAAACCCGAGACCTCCAAGCACAACCACACGCTACCAGCCACTGCACCAGAACCATTCTTGTGATATATTCCGTTGTCAACTTCTTCTAAAGTATACTTTCCAGCGACCGAATCATCCTAAGAAATCCAAAAATATTAACCGACACCCAGTTCGAACCTCCGCCCTTTTCACTATGAGGCACGTCCCTCCATCAACTGCGCCACCCATTTCATTTGAGTCATAATTCCTTCCCAATTAATTATCAACCTTTATTCTGTGCTCCAGGTTTACTTAAAAAAAAACCCAACATTTCGCTGCTGTGCGACTAGAACCTTGTTTCCCCTACTACTCCTAACGCCTTTGCCCTTTGGGCGAAGCGTTTCCTTGTCATCAAATAAACAGCCCCAACTAATTATAAGGCCTAAACTCTAGCCTTTATACTATCATATGCGCAATAAAAATTTTTGCCATACCCAAGACTTGAACCTTTGACCTCCAACTTATTTACAACGCTCCAAGCCACCAGACCACCTACTTCTTTGTGATATCTTTTAACCCAACAATATTTTAAAAGCCTTATGACTACCACCAACCTCCCTAAAAAAAACAACATTTTTGCTAAAGCCCTAGATCGAGCCTAGGACTTTTCCAACACTACCAACCCTTCCTAAACCTCCTAAAAAATTAAACTAAACATGCAATAATAATTTTTTTTAAAAGACAATGGCCATTCAAACTTTTCATGATAAAATAATTTATTTCTGTTTGAATAATATTTTTAAGAAAAATTAACTATTTAAATGCATTAGTGACATTATAAAAGTAGAGGGACAAACGTGTAAAAGTAAAGCATATAAATCAAATCCCCAAATTTTAGCATAATCTAGAGTCAATTAAAAATTGACCATTATCTTATTTTAGTATAAACCACATATTAATTTTTTTAGTACATTCAAATTATATATACTCATATTGTATATTAACGAAAATTTAACGATAGAAATTGATATTATAAAAAAAATATAAGAACTAAATTATATTAAAATATAAAAATTAAATCGAAAATAATAGAAAAATTAATATTTCTAAATTATAACTTCGTTCATCACAATGATAACATAAATAAAATAATTAATTATATGACAAGGACAAAGTTATGGAAAATATTTGATAAATTGATGCATAAATTGACTACATAGAGTTTAATATTATGCCACATTAAATTTTATTATAATTCAGTTAATATATTTAAAAGGGAGGAAAAATTAGTAAACAATAATTACAAGTTTTTTTTTTTTAACGACAAAAATCCATTCTCTCGACACACGAACCCACTTATTCTAGGCCCAAATTCAGGGTGTTACAATTCTACCCTTCTTAAAGAAATTTCGTCCTCGAAATTTCCAACTAACTAGTAATCATACTACCTAAGTCTCACTACCATGCTTTCGCTGTGCACTCTAATTCTAAAGCCAAAATAAACACTTAGTATACTATGGTAGGGTACGCACCGGTATTCGCATCTGGAGCGTCCTCGACCCCTTGTACTCATTCTACCGATTCACGTTTATCTGACTAGAAATTTTATGAATTATTAGTTTTCTTCCACTGATTACCCACGAACAATCTTATGAATAGTAGTTTAGGAGTAGTTCTTTCAAATTCGCGATTATATCTACGATTCAGTCTCAAGTCTGTATCTCCTAGTTCTAAGAAGCACATACATTCAATCATCAAACATCAACATACAAGTAGCATCCATGAACTTACATTCATCACCTAAGGGTATTTTCGTCATTTCACTACCCAGGGGTATTTTCGTAATTTATCCTACAGGGGTATTTTCATAATTTTCTGAAATAGGGTTCTTTGGTGATTTTTGTGAAAGAAGGGTATTTTGGTAATTTTTACAATCTAGGGGTATTTCGGTAATTTTACAAATTAGGGATATTTTGGTAATTTTACAAATCAGGGATATTTTGGTCATTTATAAATCAGGGGTAATTTAGTAGTTTTACAAAATAGAATGGCTGGTCCCTTTCGGGTTTTAGTTATAAATTTTGGCCTGTCAACAAGTCCTCATAACTAAGGTGAACAGTCACTACGCACCAGGTAGGATTCCAGCGAAAAGGAGGTGAGTCACTAGGACTGCTTAAATACCAAGCTTTCCCTGAATCCAATCCTAGACATGCGTATGCCTGTTGCCACACCCTAGTATTGCGACTTGTTCACGGGTTTGTTTAGTGAAATTAAGTCTTATGAGCCTTTAGAGAGTGGTTTAAGCTAGGCCTAAAGTCCATCAAGTTCTAATCTAACTAATCTACGTCTCATAAAGCCCATCAAGCCCACAGAAATATATATATAACACACAGCGAGTTCAGAATACTTACCTGGCGGACTTGGGCCAGAGACGCAGGTGCCATGCCGAGAAAACCCTCCTGTGTTATTTATAAACATGCATGTTTTCAAAAACCCATCTTTAGAAAATGTTTTGGGCCAAAAACCCAAAGCCGAGTTTTGAACCGGGCTCGGATACCAATCTGTAACACCCCAAACCTGGTACAAACACTACAGCCGGATCTGGCATGCCACTCAAAAGAGTTTTGTAAAAGATGTCGCAATCTTCGGGAAATATTTTTCTTGTATTTAATCTTTATTCGGGAAAACTTAATAACTTGATAAGTTTAAATAATCTATAAATTTCACTTGTTGTTTTATGAATAAAAACCAAAATCTTAATACATGCCTTAGTTTAGTTAAAGTTTAAATGTCAATAATGAAAGCCCAAAATAAAACCCAAAACAAAGTATAATAGTCTAGTGGCCCATGGCCTTATTACAACGAAACTTAAAACCCACTTAAGATAAATTTCTTAAAAATAAATAAATAAAGTGAAGTCTTTTTGCTGAATCCTCAATGCTCTGTCGCATGGCCACCTTGCTCCCTCCTCCAGCCCGGTCCGATGCACTAAGTGTCACCTGAAATGGTTAAAATAATTGGGTGAGTCGCGAGACTCAGTGTGCAACCCACATGCACCATTAGATTTGGGCCTTAGCCCCACGAACATATATCGAATATATATTATAACAGAAAATTATGCAAAGCCCAACCCAACTCCTAGGTTTCCAACCGCTACACACCACCCTTACCTCGCCAATCACACCATTGGGGATTTCTACAATCAACCCACACCGCTACACACCATCGATGGCGGCCATGCTGCGATTAGTCGCTCATCGTCAAATCGTGACAGAGTCACCAGGTGAAATGGCATAAGCCACGAGCGAGTTGTGACAGAGTCACCAGGCTGAAATGGCATAAGCCACCAGAAACAGAGTTGTGACAGAGTCACCAGGCTGAAATGGCATAAGCCACCGAAACAGAGTTGTGACAGAGTCACCAGGTGAAATGGCATAAGCCACGAGCGAACACTTCCCCTTTTCATCAATTACCCTACCCCGAGCATACAGAGAAATTTACATGCAAAACATATCTTTTTAACAGAAACATTCACTGAAGAATGGCAGAAAGCACTAACCTGATATTTAGCCTTTACCCTTCTCGGGTTTTCAAAAGTTATGCCGGGATTTCGGCATTTAACAGAGTATAGCAGATTTATTACACATATACATATATATATATATAAACAATCTAATGGTGTGAGAAGTTACACACACAGTTACCGATTAGGACGACACTCTCTATGTCAACACTATCGGAAGTCGCTAAAATCGCTATCTGTCTAAGATTTTGTTCGGATGCCGGGTCCACAACCTCTTCGCCAATCCCGAATCGCGACACCGCTTTTTTTAAATTTTGGGATTGGTTTCTGGATCCAATCCCCTCCTTTGCCTGATCCATATTTAATTCCATCAAGGGACCTTATCAGTTGCTACCATCGTAACATGTGGTTGTTGATCCATAACATAGGGTTAAGATTACGAATACGATAATCTAACGTAACGAAAATCTAGAGAAAACTACCTTACCTTAAAATCCCGAAAAGAGGCATGATACTTAGAGACTAACGTTTTTCGGCTTTTAGATCTAGACGATCAGGCCTCCTTCAAATCCCGGAATGTCGCCCAACATAGCACCATTAAACTATTAGTTTTTCGACTTTTGCCTTTCAAGAACCAAAATAGAATATGAGATCTAACAGAAGTCGACACTTACCTTAGTATAGGGAATTCGGCTAGCACTTGGAGAGAAGATTCAGTAATGTCAAAAAAAAGATTTAAATGCCGGAAGAACTAATTCTCAACTGTGATGAATAAAGAAAAACTATGGAGATTTCGACTTTTTAGAGAAATCGGCTCTAAGGGAAAAAAGAATGGAGAAGAGGTTTCGGCTTTTGAAGAAATTGAAGAAAAGAAATTGGAGAGGGAGAGACTAAGAATTTCGGCACAATGGAAGGAGAAGAAATTAGGGTTTAAATGTCAGAATCAATGAGATATCCTCCCCTATTTATAGAAATTTCGGCACCTATTGTTCAAACCCGAAAACACCCTTCCTGATAACTAAAAGTCAAGCTAAAAGAAAAGGGAAAATTCAGTACCCATATATACTAAAATAATTAATTAAATAAATAAAATAAAATAAACCTACACTCCCTAATCAACTCAAACTTATCACTAATTAAATTCCTTTATTATCTTAAAAATTTATCCTCATCAAAAAGTCCTTTTATTTAGCCCAAAAATTCAATTTGAATTTCATTCAAATAGCTTCCCGAGCAGCAGCCATCTTTTCGCATTTTGGTCCAATTCAAATACCTTCCCACGCCAGCAGCAAAATTTCAAGCTATTACGCACAAGGCAACTCGAACCCGAGACCTCCAAGCAGAACCACACGCTACCGTACCATCGCACTGAACCATTCTTGTGATATATTCCGTTGTCAACTTCTTCTAAAGTATACTTTCCAGCGACCGAATCATCCTAAGAAATCCAAAAATATTAACCGACACCCAGATTTGAACCTCTGCCCTTTTCACTATGAGGCACATCCCTTGCCACTGCGCCACCCGTTTCATTTGAGTCATAATTCCTTCCCAATTAATTATCAACCTTTATTCTGTGCTCCAGGTTTACTTAAAAAAACCCAACATTTCACGCTGTGCGACTAGAACCTTGTTCCCCTACTACTCCTAACGCCTTTGCCCTTTGGGCGAAGCGTTTCCTTGTGTCATGAAACACCCCAACTAATTATAAGGCCTAAACTCTGCCTTCATACTATCATATATGCGCAATAAAAAAATTTTGCCATACCCAAGACTTGAACCTTTGACCTCCAACTTATTCACAACGCCCCAAGCCACGGACCACCTACTTCTTTGTGATATCTTTTAACCCAACAATATTTTAAAAGCCTTATGACTACCACCAACCTCCCTAAAAAAACAACATTTTTGCTAAAGCCCTAGATCGAGCCTAGGACTTTTCCAACACTACCAACCCTTCCTAAACCTCCTAAAAATTAAACTAAACATGCAATAATATTTTTTTTTAAAGACAATATCCATTCAAACTTTCATGATAAAATAATTTATTTCTGTTTGAATAATATTTTTAAGAAAAATTAACTATTTAAATGCATTAGTGACATTATAAAAGTAGAGGGACAAACTGTGTAAAAGTAAAGCATATAAATCAAATCCCCAAATTTTAGCATAATCTCGGGGGTCAATTAAAAATTGACAATTATCTTATTTTAGTATAAACACCATATTAATTTTTTAGTACATTCAAATTATATATACTCATATTGTATATTAACGAAAATTTAACGATAGAAATTGATATTATAAAAAAAATATAAGAACTAAATTATATTAAAATATAAAAATTAAATCGAGAATAATAGAAAATTTAATATTTCTAAATTATAACTTCGTTCATCACAATGATAACATAAATAAAATAATTAATTATATGACAAGGACAAAGTTGTGGAAAATATTTGATAAATTGATGCATAAATTGACTACATAGAGTTTAATATTATGCCACATTAAATTTTATTATAATTCAGTTAATATATTTAAAAGGGAGGAAAAATTAGTAAACAATAATTACAAGTTTTTTTTTTAACGACAAAAATCCATTCTCTCGACACACGAACCCACTTATTCTAGGCCCAAATTCAGGGTGTTACAATTCTACCCTCCTTAAAGAAATTTCGTCCTCGAAATTTCCAACTAACTAGTAATCATACTACCTAAGTCTCACTACCATGCTTTCGCTGCGCACTCTAATTCTAAAGCCAAAATAAACACTTAGTATACTATGGTAGGGTACGCACCTGTATTCGCATCTGGAGCGTCCTCGACCCCTTGTACTCATTCTATTGATTCACATTTATCTGACTAGAAATTTTATGAATTATTAGTTTTCTTCCACTGGTTACCCACGAACAATCTTATGAATAGTAGTTGAGGAGTAGTTCTTTCAAATTCGCGATTATATCTACGGTTCAGTCTCAAGTCTGTATCTCCTAGTTCTAAGAAGCACATACATTCAATCATCAAACATCAACATACAAGTAGCATCCATGAACTTACATTCATCACCTAAGGGTATTTTCGTCATTTCACTACCTAGGGGTATTTTCGTAATTTATCCTACAGGGGTATTTTTGTAATTTTCTGAAATAGGGTTCCTTGGTGATTTTTGTGAAAGAAGGGTATTTTGGTAATTTTTTCAATCCGGGGGTATTTCAGTAATTTTACAAATCAGGGATATTTTGGTAATTTTACAAATCAGGGATATTTTGGTCATTTATAAATCAGGGGTAATTTAGTAGTTTTACAAAATAGAATGGCTGGTCCCTTTCGGGTTTTAGTTATAAATTTTGGCCCGTCAACAAGTCCTCAAAACTAAGGTGAATAGTCCTACGCACTGGTAGGATTCCATTCAAAGGAGGTGAGTCACTAGGGGTGCTTAAATACCAAGCTTTCCCTGAATCCAATCCTAGACATGCGTATGCCTGTTGCCACACCCTAGTATTGCGACTTGTTCACGGGTTTGTTTAGTGAAATTAAGTCTTATGAGCCTTTAGAGAGTGGTTTAAGCTAGGCCTAAAGTCCATCAAGTTCTAATCTAACTAATCTACGTCCCATAAAGGCCATCAAGCCCACAGATATATATATATAACACACAGCGAGTTCAGAATACTTACCTGGCGGACTTGGGCCGGAGACGCAGGTGCCATGCCGAGAAAACCCTCCTATGTTATTTATAAACATGCATGTTTTCAAAAACCCATCTTTAGAAAATGTTTTGGGCCAAAAACCCAAAGCCGAGTTTTGAACCGGGCTCTGATAGCAATCTGTAACACCCCAAACCTGGCCCAAACACTACAGTCGGATCTGGCATGCCACTCAAAAGAGTTTTGTAAAAGATGTCGCAATCTTCGGGAAATATTTTTCTTGTATTTAATCTTTTATTCGGGAAAACTTAATAACTTGATAAGTTTAAATAATCTATAAATTTCACTTGTTGTTTTATGAATAAAAACCAAAATCTTAATACATGCCTTAGTTTAGTTAAAGTTTAAATGTCAATAATGAAAGCCCAAAATAAAACCCAAAACAAAGTATAATAGTCTAGTGGCCCATGGCCTTATTACAACGAAACTTAAAACCCACTTAAGATAAATTTAATAAAAATAAATAAATAAAGTGAAGTCTTTTTGCTGAATCCTCAATGCTATGTCGCATGGCCACCTTGCTCCCTCCTCCAGCCCGGTCTGATGCACTAAGTGTCACTTGAAATGGTTAAAATAATTGGGTGAGTCGCGAGACTTAGTGTGCAACACACATGCACCATTAGATTTGGGCCTTAGCCCCACAGAACATATATCAGAATATATATTATAACAGAAATTATGCAAAGCCCAACCCAACTCCTAGGTTTCCAACCGCTACGCACCACCCTTACCTGCCAATCACACCATTGGGGATTTCTACAATCAATCCACACCGCTACACACCATCGATGGCGGTCATCTTTGCGATTAGTCATTCATCGTCAAATCGTGACAGAGTCACCAGGCTGAAATGGCATAAGCCACCAAAAAACAAAGTTGTGACAGAGTCACCAGGCTGAAATGGCATAAGCCACCAGAAACAGAGTTGTGACAGAGTCACCAGGCTGAAATGGCATAAGCCACCAGAAACAGAGTTGTGACAGAGTCACCAGGCTGAAATGGCATAAGCCACCAGAACAGAACACTTCCCCCTTTTCATCAATTACCCTACCCCGAGCATACATAGAAATTTACATGCAAAACATATCTTTTAACGAAACATTCATCAAGAATGGCGAAAAGCACTAACTGATATTTAGCCTTTACCCTTCTCGGGTTTTCAAACGTTATGCCGGGATTTCGAAATTTAACAGAGTATAGCAGATTTATTACACATATACATATATATATATATAAACAATCTAATGGTGTGAGAAGTTACACACCTGGTTACCGTTAGGCCGACATTCTCTATGTCGACACTATCAGAAGCTACTAAAACTGCTATCTGTCTAAGATTTTGTTCGGATGCCGGTCTACAACCTACTGGCCAATCCCGAATTGCTGACACCGCTCGCTTTTTAAATTTAGGGATTGGTTTTACAGATCCAATCCCCTCATTTGCCTGATCCATATTTGATTCCATCGAGGGACCTTATCAGTTGCTACCACCGTAACATGTGGTTGTTGATCCATAACATAGGGTTAAGATTACGAATACGATAATCTAACGTAACGAAAATCTAGAGAAAACTATCTTACCTTAAAATCCCGAAAAGAGGCATGATACTTAGAGACTAACGATTTTCGGCTTTTAGGTCTAGACGATCAGGTCTCCTTAAAATTCCGGAATGCCGCCCAACATAGCACCATTAAACTATTAGTTTTTCGACTTTTGCCTTTCAAGAACCGAAATAGAATATGATATCTAACAGAAGTCGACACTTACCTTAGTATAGGGAATTCGGCTAGCACTTGGAGAGAAGATTCAAGAATGTTAAAGAAAAGATTTAAATGCCTAAGAACTAATTCTCAACTAGGATGAATAAAGAAAAACTATGGAGATTTCGGCTTTTTAGAGAAATCGGCTCAAAGGGAAAAAGAATGGAGAAGAGGTTTCGCTTTTGAAGAAATTGAAGAAAAGAAATTGGAGAGGAGAGACTAAGAATTTCGGCACAATGGAAGGAGAAGAAATTAGGGTTTAAATGTCAGAATCAATGAGATATCCTCCCCTATTTATAGAAATTTCGGCACCTATTGTTCAAACCCGAAAACGCCCTTCCTGATAACTAAAAGTCAAGCTAAAAGAAAAGGGAAAATTCGGTACCCATATATACTAAAATAAATAAATAAATAAATAAATAGAATAAACCTACACTCCCTAATCAACTCAAACTTATCACTAATTAAATTCCTTAATTATCTTAAAAATTTATCCTCATCAAAGAGTCCTTTTATTTTGCCCAAAAATTCAATTTGAATTTCATTCAAATAGCTTCCCGAGCAGCAGCCATCTTTTGGCATTTTGTTCCAATTCAAATAGCCAGCAGCAAAATTTCAAGCTATTGCGCACAAGGCAACTCGAACCCGAGACCTCCAAGCACAACCACACGCTACCAGCCACTGCACCAGAACCATTCTTGTGATATATTACGTTGTCAACTTCTTTTAAAGTATACTTTCTAGCGACCGAATCATCCTAAGAAATCCAAAAATATTAACCGACACCCGGATTCGAACCTCCACCCTTTTCACTATGAGGCACGTCCCTTGCCACTGCGCCACCCGTTTCATTTGAGTCATAATTCCTTCCCAATTAATTATCGACCTTTATTCCGTGCTCCAGGTTTACTTAAAAAAATACCCAACATTTCGCGCACAATGCAAATAGAACCTTGTTCCCCCTACTACTCCTAACGCCTTTGCCACTGGGCCAGGCGTTTCCTTGTGTCATGAAACAGCCCCAACTAATTATAAGGCCTAAACTCTGGCCTTCATACTATCATATGCGCAATAAAAATTTTTGCCATACCCAAGACTTGAACCTTTAACCCCCAACTTATTCACAACACCCCAAGCCACCAGACCACCTACTTCTTTGTGATATCTTTTAACCCAACAATATTTTAAAAGTCTTATGACTACCACCAACCTCCCTAAAAAAAACAACATTTTTGCTAAAGCCCTAGATCGAGCCTAGGACTTTTCCAACACTACCAACCCTTCCTAAACCTCCTAAAAAATTAAACTAAACATGCAATAATAATTTTTTTTTTTAAAATACAATGTCCATTCAAACTTTTCATGATAAAATAAGTTATTTCTGTTTGAATAATATTTTTAGGAAAAATTAACTATTTAAATGCATTAGTGACATTATAAAAGTAGAGGGACAAACTGTGTAAAAGTAAAGCATATAAATCAAATCCCCAAATTTTAGCATAATCTAGGGGTCAATTAAAAATTGACCATTATCTTATTTTAGTATAAACCACATATTAATTTTTTTTAGTACATTCAAATTATATATACTCATATTGTATATTAACGAAAATTTAACGATAGAAATTGATATTATAAAAAATATATAAGAACTAAATTATATTAAAATATAAAAATTAAATCGAGAATAATAGAAAAATTAATATTTCTAAATTATAACTTCGTTCATCACACTGATAACATAAATAAAATAATTAATTATATGAAAAGGACAAAGTTATGGAAAATATTTGATAAATTGATGCATAAATTGACTACATAGAGTTTAATATTATGCCACATTAAATTTTATTATAATTCAGTTAATATATTTAAAAGGGAGGAAAAATTAGTAAACAATAATTACAAGTTTTTTTTTTTAACGACAAAAATCCATTCTCTCGACACACGAACCCACTTATTCTAGGCCCAAATTCAGGGTGTTACATTTAAAAAATAATGAAATAGTATGAAATATTCAATACAATTAAGAATAATCGTATAACGAACTTACTTGGCTAAATTGCAGAAATAATAAAGTACAGGGGCTTTTTGGTAATTTTTCATTTTCCTCGATTTTCCACTCGATCTTGATCTAAATCAATAATTCTATTCAATTTATTAATTCAGAAAGTAAAAAATATATTTTATGCAATTTAGTCATTTTTTACATTTTCTCAAAATTGCCCCTAAAATTTACTTTTATTCAATTTAGTCCCTGAGCCTAAAACATGCAAATTAACCATTTTTATTGCAATTTACCACTAGATGAATATTCATAGCCTCCATTTCAGCCCATTTTGCAATAATTTCACAACAAATCCTTGTATTTTACTATTTCAACAATTTAGTCCCTAATTGAAAAATCCATCAAAATTACTTAATAAAATACTTTTAAATATCAACCAACATTTCAAATCCATCATTTAATAACTAAAATCACATAGATTCATCAATGGAATCATTCAAGATCTTAAATAGTTTCAAAATCGAAGGTATGGACTAGTTGGACCTAGTTGCAACGATCTCAAAAACATATAAATTATTAGAAACGGGGCTAAAACGGACTTACATGCATACATGGAAGCTTGGCCGAAGCTTCAAGGCATATCCATGGCTTCATTCAGTTGAAAAACAAAAGAAAAAAGAAGATGAAAACCATTATTTTACTAATGTTTTGTTTAATTTAATTAATTTATCAAATTACCATTATAACCTTGGTTAATAATTAAATAAAACACCAATTCAATGTCCATATTTGTCCATCACATAAATATATGGCATAATTACCATCTAAGGAATATTTAATTTCACAATTGGTCCTTCAATTAAATTAAATTCTAACTAAATAAATTTATTTACAATTTAATCCTAAACTAATTAGGACTAAAAGAACAAATAATCCAAAAGCTAGTGCATTCAATCATGAAACCACCGCTTGGAAACTTTGACCATGGTTTAATTACCATTTAAGTCTCTTTTCCTTTATTCAATAAGCCATTGAATCACTTAAATCAAATGATGATCAAATTTTACATCTTTTATGATTTAGTCCTTTTTAATTAATTCTCTATGGAAACGTTAAAATTTTTCAACGAAACTTTAATACTACCTTAATGACACTTCGTAAATATTTATAAAAATATTTACGACTTGGTTTATAGAAACGAGGTTTCGATATCTCATTTTCTAAAACCACTTGACCATAGGGTCTTACCACTTGAACTAAATAAATCGTTTATAAAAAATAAATTATCTATCAAAAATCTTTCAAAACCATATTTGACTCGTAAATACTAAATAATAATATTTATGAACTTACTCGTCAGATTTGGTGGCCCCGAAACCACTGTTTCTGACACCACTAAAAAACGGGTTGTTACAATTCTCGAGGCCCACCTAGTTATGGCACACATTCCAGACGTTGATGAATTTTTTATTTGTAATTTTTCTCAAATACTTCATTTTTTTAGTTTTTAAAATTTTAATTTATGTAGTAATAAATGTTTCCATCCATAATGTACTTGTTCCACTTTCATTAACACCAAATTGTATTCTTTATTTTACATCTTAAATGTACACTTATTTACAATCTACGCAACAAACTTATTAAATTGGTTTGTATTGTACCATATCGTATGATTAGTTTCAATTATTTTTTCATTTGTGTTATTTTTTCATTTAAGTTTTTCTCCCTCCATTTATTACAATCTTTTAAAAAAGCAATGATTTATTCACAAGGTACGAGAAAAAAATTTAAAAAATTATTTTGTATTGTAATATATCTTACTTCAATAATTAATATTAACTTACAATTTCCCGAAAAATAAACGAATAAATGAACAAATGGTTTGTTTGTTTGTATGTTTGTTTGTTTGTTTTTCAATATTTATCAATGAGAATGAGGTAGTGTTTTAATTAGGTGCTCTACTCAATGTTCCTTCCAAGTGTGGACATGTTGGCTTAGTATGCCTTGGGTTCCTACAGTAACTGCATAATCATGGTCCCGAATATCCATATTTTCTTGTATCCGAGTTGAGTTCAACTGACATTTTGGCTTGCGTCGCAAGTTAATATTCAGTACCAACTTGAAAGGATCGTGCTACGTAGATGGACACATCCTTTCTTCAGGGATAGGTGGGAATTCACATTTCCAACCATTATATGTCCGGTGTAATTTGTAAACTTCGTCAATGTAGCTCATGCAATCTACACGTGCCAAGATACGTGCCACAATTGCATGTGCGCATGGACAACGAAGTGCTTGAAATCTCTCACAATCGCAGGTCCTTTATCTCAAGTCTACACAGTACGCTCCCCTGATAACACCTTTTTCGGGTCTATGAAACTCCGTAACCCTAAATATTTGATTTGGACACGAGTGACACACTAAAGATATAGAGTTCGCTCTTTTTGCATTTTCTCCAATATCTTTCAGCACCGTCTCGCACCAATGTGACTGCCCTGTATATGTCCCTCGTATTTCTCAGCCCATTTTAGAAACAAGGCTACTAAGAAAAGATACATTTCTTTGACCGTAGAGGTTACCAGTAAATAACACGTACCCTTCAATACAAAATTAATGCATTCCGTTAGGTTCGTTATCATGTGCTCGTATCGTAGTCCTCTATCATACGATTGCATCCACTACTCCTTCGGTATCCCATCGAGGTACTTCGCACCGAGTCAGTTTATAGCCCACAATATCTCCAACATTTCATGGAATCGATGTTGGATGAGCTCATACCCTGTCGAAGACAATAAATATTATATCCATGAATACAAACAATGTATATGTTAAAGAATGATATAGAAAATACTATGTACAATTTACCCCTGTTTACGATATGTCGCCACTCTGCATCCTTATGGTATCGGCCCATGCATTTAGACCATATTTTCCTTATACAATACCTATGGTGTGCACGGTCCCAGAGGCTTTCACGCCGATTAATTGCAGCATGTGTTCCGATTCCCCTGTCAAAAATGATGCATATATATGGTTACGGCACAACATGCCTTCTCAAATTAGTTAAGAAGAAATCTCAATCATCTCCGGATTATTCAGGCATTATTGCAAAAGCTATTGGCAGGATTTTTCGATTACCATCTAGTGCAACAGCCAACAACAACCGATGCCGATATCTCCCGTACATGAATATGTCGTCAATTTGTACCAATGGCTTATAGTACCGAAATGTTGTTATGCATTGCTTGAAAGTCCAAAAAAAAAATGGAAAACTCTTTTCCCATGAACCAAGCGATCGCGGTAATATGCAAGCTCTGTTTGTAGATCAATTACGGAACCTTGTACGTATCGTTTTAGTACCTAACACTGTAACAGTCTATTTTTCAGTGGTGTCGAAAACAGTGGTTTTGAGGCCACAAATTCGAAGAGTGAGTTTGTAAATATTATTATTTAATATTTACGAGTCAAATATAATATTATATTAAATTTTGGTTTGATAATTTTATATATTTGAATGAATAGTTAAGTTCAAGTGGTTTGTCCCTAAAGTCAAGTGGTTTATAAAAACGAGGTATCAGGACCTTGTTTCTATAAATCGAGCCCATAGATATTTAATTAAAATATTTGCAGAGTGATTATATAGGTGTATTGAAATTTTATCCATAAATTTTAACATTTGGATAGCTAATTAAAGAAAAAGGGCTAAATTGTAAAAGTCGTAAAACTTAATCGCTATTAGTTTACTTAAGTCAAATAGCTATGAAACCATGGTTTGAGGGATTTAAATGGTATTTAGACCATAATTAAACTAGTGGATGGTTTTTGTTGTCTTTATTATAATAATATGATAATTTTATATTTAAATCATAATAAAACAAAAACACATGAAAAAAGTGTCATCATCTTTTCCCATTTTATTTTTCTCTTAACCGAATGCATCATTCAAGAAAGGAAGCCATTTTTGTTTGATGGAAGCTTTCGTCCCTTGCATGTGTACGCTCTCAAGGTCCATTTTTAGTACTTTTTACATTTTTGAAATAGTTACAATTTAATCTAGCTAATCCAGGGACTAATTTTTAAAATGGTTAAATATTTTGATTTATGGAATTGATGAATTTATGATGTTTTTGAGGTTTGATGGTAGATTCATAAGCTTGATAGTTAAATAGGACTATTTGTAAAGTGGTTTTTTTTAAAGTTGAAGGACTAATTTGTTAAAATAGTAAAGTTGCATGAAATTTTTTTGAAAAGGTAATAAATATTGGTTGGATAGGATTATAGGAAATTCAGCTAGCATGAATTGGGATTAAATGTGGTTAATTTGAAAGTTTCAGATTTAGGGAATAAATTGCATAAAGGGTAAAATATTGAGGTGTTACATTTAATGGTATCAGAGCTACAGTTTAGTCGATTTTAGGACTAAACGTAGCATGTATTAAGTTACTTTATAACCTATGATACTGTAATGATTCTCGATTAGTTTGACTTATTTTCTTATATATCAAAGATGTCAATTCAACACAATCGAGTAGATTCCAACGAAATACAGAGTTATGTTCCAGCCATTAATCAAGGGGCTATTAATAATGTGCCCAAGTTTCAAGAGCCTAGAGAAGAGGCTCACAATACCTTTATTAATATGATAAGTGATATGTTTAACCCGTATATGAGAGTCAATTTCGTGGCTAAACGACCTTCACCCTATTTTCCTTAAAGCCCTATACGACAAAATATTCACAAGTTTTCTATTGATAAAGTTCGATTATGCATAGTCAAAGGGTTTGGCGGTAAAGTGGGTGATGATTCAGCCAGAGCCAAATATTGGTTAGAAAACACATAAAGGGTTTTAGATGAAATGTTATGTTCTTCCAAAGATTACCTGAGGTGTGACGTGAGGAGGCTTCTCACTAGTAGTTGAATTTAACTACTATGGTATCAAAAGAATGGGTTAATTGGGATTTCTTTCGAATTGAATTCTAGAAAAAAAAGTCAGCAAACGATATTTAGACAAGAAGAAAAAGGAATTTCTTGAATTGAAGCTAGGAAACAGATCAGTTACAGAATACGAGCGATAGTTTGCTCAGCTCAGTAAATATGCTCATATGATGGTGTCGATAGGAAAGGAATTGTGTATTTGTTTCAAAGATGGATTGAATAATGAGATTAAAATGCTTGTGAGTGTAATGAAATTTCGTGAGTTCGTAATTTTATTTTATCGAACTCAGAAAATGGAAGAAATTTGTTATCATGAGAAACAGAGCGAGAAAAGAGTTCAAGGCTTCAATAAATGAAATATATTTAGAACGTTTTCTACTTCCTCACCAAAGAAAAATGAAAGAACCGTGTAGCCGTTTTCAGTGCTATTAAGGT
Source organism: Gossypium sturtianum (assembly GCA_025698515.1). Lineage (NCBI taxonomy): Eukaryota > Viridiplantae > Streptophyta > Magnoliopsida > Malvales > Malvaceae > Gossypium > Gossypium sturtianum. The sequence continues at coordinate 31,508,155 of CM046950.1, forward strand.
TTTCTAGCAGAGATAGAATGAAGCAGAGTAAAGTGAGACACTAATAACTTTAGTAGCGAGTGCGGGTAGTGTCATAAATGTAAATAGACTTGATTACAGCCATTGTGGATGGAATCATCTTGGGATTTGTAGACTAAAAGACGAGTCCTATTTCATTTGTGAATCTTTAAATAATTATAAGAAAAACTACCTGAATCGAACTAATTTGAACAGAAATCACAATGTAAGACCTGTTGTTACTTCTACAAGAAATAGACGGCCAAGAATTTGAGGCACAACTAGAGTCAATAGAAGCAGAATAAAAGACACAACGATTTGATCTAAAACTTGAGCTCCGACCAGAGTTTATGCGCTTCGTGAATGCGAGGAGGCCTCAGCTCCTGATGATGTTGTTGGTACCTTTTCTATCTTTAATATTACTGAGTATGCATTATTTGACCCTAGGTCGATACATTTATATATATGTACTATGTTAGTAACAGAATAGAGTTCATCAGTTGAGTCAACTAATAATAAACTTGATTTGCAAAAAGTGTCCACTAAAGATCTAGGGTTATAACTCTCTTATTATTTTGATGTTACGGTCTTTTCATAAAATTGATGTTATTCTGGGGACAGATTGGTTGAATGTATACAACACTATAGTGAATTGCAAACAGAAATGAATTGGTTTGAGATTGCCAGAATGGTAAAGTAAATTTTGTTGAATTTGTTAAGTATGATTGTGTTTCAAATATGATTTCAGCAATATCCAAATAGAAATTGATTCAAAAAGGATTGTAATGTGTTTTAGCTTATATCTTGGATTCCAGAGTATCAGAACTGAAAGTTAATCAGGTAACGATAGTTTGCGAGTTTACAGATGTTTTTTTTCCAAAATAATTATCGGGTTTACTGTCAGAGTGAGAAGTCGAGTTTGTTATAGAAATAGTGTCAGGGACTGCTTTGATTTTGATTGCTCTGTATAGATAGACTTTAACCGAATTAAAAGAATTAAAAGCTCAGTTGCAAGAATTAATTGACAGAGATTTTATTCAAATGAGTGTATCGCCTTGGGGCACACCTTTTTTGTTATGAAAAATAAAGATTGGTCGACGAGATTGTGTATAGATTATTGACAGTTGAATAACTAACGTTAAAGAATAAATATTCATTGTCTCATGTTGATTATTTATTCGATCAATTGAAAGGTGTCATAGTGTTTTTGAAGATTGATATCATATTTGGTTACTATCAGTTGCGAGTTAAAAATGTTGATATGTTGGAAACAGTATTCAGAACCCGTTACAAACATTAAGAGTTTCTAGTTGTACCTCTCAGATTGACTAATGCTCCCACAACATTTATGGATCTAATGAATCAGGTTTTACAGCCACATTTTGACAGGTTTGTTCTTGTCTGTAACACCCCAAACCCGGCCTAGACGTTATGGCTGAATCTGGCGATGTCACATAATAGCGTGTTGAAACTAAGTTGTTACGATAAAACCGTTTTCATTTATTTACTCTTGTTGACTCCAAAATCGCTTACTTATTTAATTGATCATTTTAAAACAAAATTCGTTACGGAAGCTTTAAAATCATTTATTTTATGAAAAACTGAGTTAATTAGGTAAATCTGTCCATCTTAGAAAATCCATTTGTTTTAGAGAAAACAGTTTGTTCGTTGAGTTTGTGCAGTTTTTAAATCCACGAAAACAGTCTAAAATCCGAAATAAAAGCAAACAGTCCAAAAAGTTCAATTTATATAAAAAAATAACCCATAAAATAATTAAGAAATAAATACCAAAACTGAAATTAAAATAGTTTAAAATATGTGTGGCCACTGTCGAGTCCTCTACTGCACCGATCCGTCAAGTCTGGGGATTACCTGTGCACATTAAACAAAAAGGGTGAGTTTACATAAACTCATTGTGTAATCCTGCAAACACAAACAAGCAATCAGTATTCACAGTGCACAGTTGAACAGTCTTGGGCCTAAGACCTTTTGATGCTCGGTGATGATTTGGGCCTTAGCCCATCTCAAGATCTGATGTCAAAATGCGGTGGGGCCTTAGCCCATCACGATGTCGATGGCGATAATAAGCAGTGCGATGGCAAAACCTACCAACCAGCCTCTACACACCATCTCCGTCCAACCCTACACTCCATGTAGGGATATAATCAACCCACCCATCCCTACACTCCAAGTAGTACCGAATGCGTACAAGATACAATAGTTTGCGGTGAGCTACACAATAAATTAGGCTTAAAGCCTTTCAAGACAATTCCTCCGAATAACAACCCCAACCCAATGCAATGCAACACACAATGGATGACATGCTATTATGCAATTTCAAACACATATATTCGATTCGAGATATTAACATGCCCAGTCTGAGATATCATTCATCAATTTCACACATTTAGGGGTCTAAGTAGAGCATACCGAATCTACAGTAGGTTCACAGTCGACTTGGGCGACCCGTGCAACCTTAAAAACATTTCGGTAAAAATGGGCCCACATGCCCATGTGATCTGCTCGTGTGGGCCCACACGCTCGTGTGGCCCACTCGGCCCAAATTGCCCTTGGCCGTGTGATCCATTTTTAAAGTAACCCATGCTAGCTCAATACTCATATATGTTTTCATTATTTACTTATATGTTCATTCAAAGTTGTCTACTTGAGTCATTATCACTAAATTATTTATATCTTGAGCTAAAGAATTCCAAATTAAGATCCGCTTGATGTTTTTGAAACTAGACTCAAATACCTTTCTACCATAAAATTGTCAGAATTTATAGTTTATCAAATAAGTACAGTAAAATCTTTCAAGTTATCCCTATTCTGCTGTTTGACAGCTTCAACCTTTTCTTACTAAAAATTATTTATCTCTTAGTACGGAATTTAGATGATGTTTCCGTTTATTTCTATTGAAAATAAACTCATTAAGTATTTAAAAATATAAATTTAAGCCCCTAATTATTTTTTTTACAATTTTTTATGATTTTCAAAAGTCAGAACAGGGGAACCCGAAATCATTCTGACCTTGTCTCACAAAATTAATTATAACTCATGTTTTATAATTCCATTGCTTACACTATTTCTTCCATGAAACACTAGACTCAATAAAATTTAATTTCATATTTTATTCAACCTTTAACTCAATTTACACTATTTTTGATGATTTTTCAAAGATAGACTACTGCTGCAATCTAAAAATGTTTTAGTGCAAAATGTTGATTTCCTAGTTTTTAACACCCTTGTCTCCTTTCTCTACAATTTTTCACATCATTTTCTATCATTTCTCTTATTTCTCGACAGCAAGCAATTTTGGCTTTTCGTCGAACCCCATTTTCTGCGTTTCGGGTACACACCTGGTATCGTTTTGATGCCTAATCACTCCCGAGCACTTCAAGGCCTAAAGTCAAGATACTCAACATCAATTTAACGGATTTACAAGCAAATTGACAACCAAGAACGAACAGAATCCCAACTTACCACCAATGATAACCCTCTGTTTAACTATTGTTAAGACGAGAACACTGAATTCACCAGTCCGAGCCTCCCCCTACGCCCAAATCGCAGAGAAAAAACATTACCACTTCAGTCGCTAAGAGATTCATGACAAAAACGAAGAGAAACACTTACCGAAACTAAGCGAGCACTAACTGCGTGCGAAAACGAAGGAAAATAAATGGATTAGGGAAAAATCAAGAAGAAGAACAAGAAGAGAAAGATGGAAAAACTCAGAGAATTTCGGCAAGAGGAAAGGGAGAATAATAGACGGCAGAAATTGTTTTTGGAAAAGGGAGCCAAAATTCGGTTATGGGAAAAAATAAAATAAAATCCTGATAACCCCCAAAATCCCTTAATCTTCTCCCCTAATTCCCACTTCACATCCACTACTCAGAATCCCCCTATTACACAACTCTATCCCGAAATCTGAGCAAAAAAATAATACCTTTGCCTGCGTAGGGATTCGAACACAAGACTTCCACCATAATAACACACCACTTAACCACCAGACCAGCAAGCCCATTCTGATGTAATTTTCCCAACATTTAAACTTAAGCCCTTTGCACAATGTTAAGGCTTTATTTATAAAAATACCAAAATTTGCCCAAGTAAGGCTTGAACTTGGGACCTCTCACACACACCCAGAACACATAACCACTGAAGCAGATAAACATTGTGGTCACACATACACGAAATCAAAAATTAAAATTTTGGGGCGTTACATTGTCTTTTTCATTAATGATATATTCATATTTTAAAAAACTGATTCAGAGTATGCCTAGTACTTAAAAATGTGTATTATAGATGATTTATTAATAATTCCTCGATAATGGTATTTCCAATGACGAATCTATTACAGGAAAATGCCAAATTTGTTTGGTCGATTAAGTGCCAACAGAACTATGACCAGTTGAAAACTTTATTGGCAGAAGTTTTGATACAGATTCAGCATAAATCAAGGAAAGAATTCATTGTTTACTGTAATGTTTTACTCAGATGATCTTGAATTATGCTAGTTTGGTTATTACAGAGATGAGAGTTAAACCGTTATTTCTTCAAAGAATTTGTGAGATGCAAATAAAATATTCAAATTCGTTAGCTAAATAGGAACATATTCAGAATGATTAGATAACTAATTTCAGTATAGATTGTGATAATAGTCTATATTTCCTAAATCGAGTATGAGTGCTAAATAGTTTAGAGATTTTATAATGACTTGAGACAGAGTTACTGAGGTTGAGAATAAAACGTAAAATTTCATAGTTTTTTACTAAGATGTCTGGTATGTCAATAGTTCAAAGCTAAATATCAAATTATATCTAAATGGTTACGATCTGTTATGATTTCTGAATGGTAATAAGAGCGAGTCATGATAAATTTCGTATCTAGACTACCTTTGACGTCGTAAAATAAGGACTTGATCTAAATTGTTATTATCAGACTAATGAAATTGACTCACTTTATTCCTATCAGAATAGATTACTCGTTCAAAAAGCTGGTTGAGTTGTATGTATCAAAGAATAATGAATTGCACAGAGTGCCATTGTATATCATTTATGATCGACATCCAAGATCACCTCTAGATTTTGGATTAAACTTCACAAGGCTTTGAGTATTAAACTTAACTTCAGTACAACATTTCGGTCCTAGTCAAAACGGGTAATTTAGGCTCTAGAACACATATTACAGTGTTATATCATCGAGATAAAGGGTAATTTGGATAAGTATTTACTGTTGAATGAGTTTGCTTATAATAACAGATAACAGTCTAGTATTAAAATGGTACCCTCTGAAGCTTTTAAGGATGGAAATGTAAAATCCTGTCACACTGGTCAGAATTGAGCAAGAACAAGCTAGATGGGACATATTTGACTTGGAAGACTGAAGATTCTATGAGTTTATAGTAACCAAACTTATTCCACGTAAGGAATTTTGAGGACGAAATTTCCTAATAGGGGAGAGTTGTAACAACCCATTTTTTAGTGGTGTAAGAAATAGTAGTTTCAGGGCCAAAAATCTGACGAATGAGTCCATAAATATTATTATTTAATATTTACAAGTCAAATATAGTATTATATTAAAATTTGATTTGATAATTTTATATATTTGAATGAACAGTTAAGTTCAAGTGGTTTGTCCCTAAAGTCAATTGGTTTTGGAAAACGAGGTATCGAGACTTCATTTCTATAAACTGAGATAAATATTTACAGAGTGATTATATAGGTGTATTGAAATTTGGTCCATAAATTTTAACATTTGGATAGTTAATTAAATAAAAGGGATTAAATTGTAAAAGTCGTAAAACTTAATCATTATTAGTTTACTTGAGTCAAATAGCTATGAAACCATGGTTTGAGGGATTTAAATGGTATTTAGCCCATAATTTAACATAGTGGACGGTTTGTGTTTCCTTTGTTATAATAATATGATAATTTTATATTTAAATAATAATAAAAAATGAAAAAAGTCTCATCATCTTCTTCCATTTTATTTTTCTTAACCGAATGGATTATTCAAGAAGGGAAGCCATTTTTGTTTGATGGAAGCTTTCGGCCCTTGCATCTGTACACTCTCAAGGTCAAATTTTGGTAATTTTTACGTTTTGAGATAGTTGCAATTTAATCTAGCTAACCTAGGGACTAATTTGTAAAACTGTTAAATGTTTTTATTTATGAAATTGATGAATTTATGATGTTTTTGAAGTTTGATGGTAGATTCATAAGCTTGATAGTTAAATAGGACTATTTTGTAAAGTGGCTTTGGTTAATTTTAAAGTTTAAGGACTAATTTGTTAAAATAGTAAAGTTGCATGAAATTATTATGAAAAGGTGATAAATATGGGCTATATAGGGATTACATGAAATTCAGTTAGCATGAATTATGATTAAATGTTGTTAATTTGAAAGTTTTGAGTTTAGGGACTAAATTGCATAAAGGGTAAAATGTTGGGGTGTTATAGACACCATTGCCACAAATCATTATCTGATTTCTTCCACCCACTATGCATCTTCTCCAACGCCTTCTCTTTTGCTCACCATGCCTTGTGGTATGACCTGTTTTTCAGTGGTGTCGGAAACAGTAGTTTCGGGATCCCAATTCCGACAAGAGAGTCCATAGATATATTTAATTAATATTTAGGAGTTAAATACATTGTAATATTGAATTGTGATTTAATAGATTTTCTTAATTGGTCTGAGGTACAAGTGTTGCGTACCGAAAGTCAAGTGGTTTTACAAAATGAGATTTCGGGACCTCATTTTTTGTAAATCGAGCCTGTGAATACTTTTTTTAAAATATTTACGGAGCTTTTATATAGGTGAATTGAAGTTTGGTCCAAAAATTTTGATGATTTAATAGTTAATTAAGAAAAAAGGACCAAATCGTAAAATTATAAAAATTTAATCGATATTGGTTTTTATTTGTTAAAAGGCTAAACTAATTAATGTTAAGGGTTTTAAGTTTGAAATTAACCTATTTTTTGCTAGTGGTCGGTTAGTATATAGTTTATTTGAAATTTGATAATTGAAAATTTAATTAAACTAAGTTAAAATAATATAATAAAGGTTAAAATTATAAAACAAAAGAAGTCATCACCATTTTTGCTCACCACTACCGAATATTAAGAACCAAAAATGCCATTGAAGGAGCTCAAGTTTCGGCCAAAGTGTTTTTCTTGCATAGAGGTTTAATTGAGGTTCGTTTTTCGTAATTTTTATGTTTTTGAGATCATTGCAATTAGGTCCAACTAACCCGTATATCCATTTTCAAAACTATTAAAGATTTCTAAAATTTCCATTGATGTTAATTGAAGATTTTGATTTTTTTTATGGTAGACTTTGAAGTTTAGAAATAAAATAGGATTAATTTGTTAAGTAAATTTTATTTGTTTTGAGTTTAGGGACTAAATTATAAATATCTTGAAATTTGTATTAATTTTTTTTTAAAATTGTGATAAATAGGAGGCTTTGTATGGGTATAATTGAAGTGGGTTTTTGGAGTTCAAATTCGAAAGATGTGATAAGTTTGGTTTTATGGACTAAATTGAATAAAATGTAAAAGTTTAGGGGGCATTCAAATAATAAAATTAAAATGATATATGCTTATAATAGGATGAAATAAGATGTTTTGAATTGATAAATTGAATTGAATTTGTAACACCCTAAAATTCAAGTATCGATTTATTGCATGTTTTGGTGTTTAGATTATGAAGGAAAATTTTCTTATTTCTTTTCGTGCCTATTATAGTCATGAAGAAGAGTATAGAATTATTCGGGTATGGAATAATTTTTAGTTTGAGAATTTATTGAAGTGGGGCAAGTGGCATTGACACTTAAGTTAAATTAAGTGTTAAAGAGTAGCATAAGATGAGTAAATGGCAAGGTGGTGTTGGCGCATGAGATATAGCATGAGGGGAGTGGTTCGAATCCCTTGTATAACATTTGGACAACTTTTATTTTGCTCTTCTATGGTAAGTGTCGGCCAAGCTTATTTATGGTAAGTGTTGACCTTGTTATTTTTGGTTAGTATATCAAAGGAATAAGGTAAGAGTGAATTTATGGTAGGGAATCAAGAAAATATGGAAAGATATGGAGACATAGGGCAAGTATCAAGGAAAGTGTTTTGGAAACAAATTCATGGTCATTTGACCAATGAATTTGGACGGCAATATGGCTAGGGGGAAGGTTGGCGAATTTTGCTAGTAGCTTGGTAAGGTTTAGGAGTTTGTTTTTGGTCATTTTAGTTTTTGTGCAAAATTTTGCATTCCTCTTCTCAACTTTTCCCTTTGGCCAAATTGATCTTTTGGTAAGCCTTGATTATTTTGACCATTTGGTCATTTTTGCTTTTCACTTTAGTGTTCAATTTTGTGCCTTTCTCATAGTGCCGATTCTACCAACACCAAAAAGCCATTCTTTACTTTTCTTCTCCCCATTGCCGAATATACATTGCTCCCAAAACTCATCTCTTTCTTTCTTTCTCTTTTATTCTCTTTGAAAATTGAAACAACATCATCATCATTCTTCTCTCATCTTTTATTCTTGATACTCATACTTTCTCTATTATTTTCTCTCATGGCCGAATGTTGATGTACCCATAGCCGAATCTTTTTCTATTTTTTTTTGGTCATATAGCCGAATCCTCCATCTTGCACAAACATCTTTCTCAATCGTCTCTTTTTCAATCGTGGATAATAGTGCGATAGCGGAAGATCGGAAATCAAGTGTTCGTGGGTATCTTAGAACGTTGGAATCGATTTAAGGTGATAAAGGAACATTTGATCGATTCTCATATTTTGGAACAAGGATCTTTGTGGTAAGCAAATTTCACCCTTAAACCCTTAGTCATATTTCGATGTAATATTAGATTGGATTAACAATCTTTTGTCTTTGAAGACAATCAAAATAGGGAAGAAAAGGGCGGTGAATAGTGTTCGGAAGAGGGGTGGTTCCGTTATTCCCCCTAAGTTTAAGCGAAGGACAGTTTCAGCAATCCGGGATTTCCCACCGAGTTACGAATGTTCATCCGAGGAGAATCAACTGTTCGAAGTCGTTCGTACTCCCGAACCATTATTTGTTCGTGGATTTGATTCGCTTAACGAACCATCAATCGGGAGAAACCGCAAGTAGAAGTAGTTCAAAACCCGAGGGTAAAATTTTAGATCGTTATTTTTAGATCGGTTTCATTAATAAATTATAGTGTTCTAATTATCGTGATACGATAGGTGTTGACGAGCGGGAAAGTCTAGTTCTCACTATAACCGGTGTGTAACTTCACACTTATCTTTCGGGTTAGATACTAAACCGTAAGAAATTTGATAAATCGTAAAAATGGCCAAATCGGAAATGTTGTAGTAATTAGTACTTTTGTGTAGATGCATGAAAACGGCTAAACCGAAATTTACTGAAAAAGCGCTAGATCGATAAATTGGGCCATAAAAGCGCTAGATCGATAAATTGGGCCATAAAACGCTAGATCGATAAATTGGGCCATAAAATCGCTAGATCGATAAATTGGGCCATAAAGCGCTAGATCGATAAATTGGGTCATAAAGCCGCTAGATCGATAAATATGGGCCAAAGTTTTCTAGATCGCTAATGGGCCAAAACCCTCTAGTTCGAGATATGGGCCAAAGTTTAATACTATATTGTTAATAGGCCCAAATGAAAGGTTTTATTAAAGACTCATTTGTGTTATGGGTTACTTGATAAAAATTTTATGATTTAAAGTTTGTTATTCATACATAATTGCATGGGATGGGATTTGATGAAGAGAAGAAAGGCACAATGGCCACGTATCTAGTTCGGTGGCTCGCCACAAATTTTGGCTTAATGCCTCTAGTTCGGTGACTATGTCACAATCTAGTTCGATAGTGGACTACAATATTATTAAAAAGGCTTAATGCCTACGATTGGTGTGTTTGGCGGGGTGGGTTGACTTGATCCCCACGGGTGTCTTTGGTCGGTGCAGGGTGTGTAGCGGATGGAAAATTAGGCTTGGTTTGGGAAATTCATTTTTACATGCATTTTATATATTTATTTCATATTTATATCGTTGAAATTTGTAATTGGGCTCAAGCCCAAATTAATGCCTTGATGGTCTGGCCCAACAACGGTGGTAAGTGGGTTACACACTGAGTTCTTTGTAACTCACCCCGCTTTATTACCCATTTCGTAATGGAAATTGATGTGGACTTGGGCCTGGGATGACTTGGTGGAGGCCATACTACGAGCATGGGTTTTTATAAACTATGAACTTTATTTAAGTTATTCATTTTATTTACTATTTTGGGTATGATGTAATAAGGCCTCTAATTATTTTTTTATGGATTTTTATGTGTGGATGGATTTAATTTTGTTTAAGACTCTCATTATGGGCTTATGCTAAATTTTTAAAGTTTTCTTAAACATTGCGTTTTATAACATTTTGAAACACCTAAATTACTCTTTTAAATTCTTTCAAGTTCTTTTAAAATTACTGAAAGGTTTTGACAAATATATTTTAAATAATAAGATTTTCAAACGAGTAATTTCTTAAATCATCAATTTTGAATTATCGAACTAAATTTTTGTTAACCTCTATTTCCAAAAGGTTTTGGTAGTAATGTTTTACTTTAATCACTAGAGAATTAAATGAATATTCGATTGGTGTGACTAACCGAATCTCGTCTAAACGCATAGACCTGGTTTGGGGTGTTACAGAATTATTGAATAGATCGAAAATTGGACCAAATTGAAGAAAAACGGGGAAAATGACAAAAATTGTTGATCAGTCCTTAGAGAGTTGTTTTGTTGTTGTTTTGATCAAGAAAGTTATCATAGTAGAATTATATTTAAATTATTTTATATTTTATTTGTGAAATTTTAATTGTTTGATAACAGTTTGAATTGTGCACAAATTGGTACAACGGGTGAGTTATGAATTAAAACATATAAAAATGATAAGTTCATGGTTAAATCTTATAATGATGAATTGATATCTGAAATAAAAATGAACTGGTAATTGATTATAATTGATCGAATTGTGCTGGTATGGAATTGATTGAATGTTTATGGTAAGGACCAAATTGAATTGATATGAGATTATTGTATATTGATTTAAATGCAAAATTTATTTTTTATTGAGGAGAATTATGTTGGTATATTGATATGTATTAATGAATTAGTAATGCATATATATAATTGAACTGAGAAATTGGCTTATAATAGAAGTTGAAAATGGTTTCCCTATTAACTGTTCAGGTAGAGTCGAATATAGTTGGCATGTCATAGGATAGAAAGAGTTTAGGGTTACTTCGAATACTATTCGATGAGGCACTTGGTGCCAAATTACTTCAGTTATACCAATGAGACACTGGTGTCAAATTTATTAATGAGCGTTGAGCGCAAACTATTTACTCCGGGTTTATCCGATGAGGTCTTAGGTGTGTTGGTTGGATCTGTGTATCTATCCGAGTCCAAGTCCGAGTCGAGTTAATAGGAGAAATAAATGGTAAAAGCAGGATAAGTATAAATGAAACAATGATGATAGCGTCCTCGAAATCATGAGATTGAAAATCTGAAATGAAAAGTGTTATTTGATAATTGAGGTTGCAAATAGATATGAAATGGAAAGTAATGTGATATTTGACTTGTGAGATATAATCTGGATTGATAATTGTAATATGGTAATATAAAGTTGATTAACGACATATATATATGAATATCGATAGTATTGAATGATCAAACGTATCAGATATATGAGTCGAAGGGACCATATGGAAATGTGGTAAACCTATGAATTTGACACAGAATTCGAGCAATAAAATGGAATAATAACTATCATTATATTGAAATTGGATGTACTGTTAACAACAAAATGAAATGATGCGATATAATCCTTAGATTGATTAATTGAAGCTTGTATACATTGATACATGTGTACTATTGAGACTTTTAATTGTATTTGTGAATTGAAATGTTGATGGGAATGTTGTGAATGGTATTGAGTTGTTGATTTCCATGCGATTGGTATTAAAATTATTTGAAATGTTAAATGTTCAGATTATTATATGAATTGGTTACGGAATGAACTCACCTTGTTGATATAGGGTTGCCAGATTTAGGCAAAATCGTCAAGTTAAATAACTTGTTGTTTAAATTCATAAAATAAGGCAAGTTGTTATTTTGATAATTCTGAACTTACTAAGCATTTAAGTTGTTATTTTGATAACTGTGAACTTACTAAGAATTTGTAATGCTTACTCCATCGATTTCCTTTTCCCTGTAGATTGTCAACTAGCGAAACGTGTCAAGTGGATCGTCGAGAAGCTCACACTATCATGATGTTGTTTCGGCAACCTTTTAATTGTTTAAAGCTTGATTTTATTGCATGTATATAGGTGATTCATTTTTGGTCTATTTTGAATGTTGGTACTTTGGTTCTTGATTGTGGTTTGAGTTTTGAATGGTTATGTTTGTATAAAAGTTTATTTGGTAACTTGATATGTGTGGTAAGGTTTATGTCAAGTTTGGTGTTTAAAAGGTTAATGATAATGGCAAGTTTGAATGATGTTATTCACATGATTTAGTTTGTGGTATGCAATGGTTAAGACATGATTTGTATATGACTTGAGTTAATGCTTTGTTGGTGGCAATGAGGGCATATTGGTTGTATGTTTAAATGGTTATATGAATGTATGTTTTGATTTTGAAATGTGCATATGATATGTATCTAGTATTGATTTGAATGACTATGTTTGAATGTGAATGATTGAGCTATTGTGATGAGATTGTCATGGTGAATAATCATTATTTAATAAGTTTTAACATTGTGAATAATGATGCATAATGGTTAAGTTGATTGAGAGATAAAAGGTACTTTAAGTGCATATAAAGTTTGGTATGAAATGTATGTAGCATAGTGTCATGTTTTGAATGTCAAATGAGATAATTTGAATGACATTTAAATGGTGATTTTGAGTATTAATGGCACGAAATTATGATGAAAGGAGATGGGGAATTGTAAGAACTATAGTTGTAAATGCATATGATTAAGTGTTAAGTTGATTGCTAACTTTGAAGTGACCAATAGGATCTGGATCTCCGACCCAAATGAACCCAACCTAGAAGAAGAATGTTCGCCTACAAGCATAGTCAGCTGAGGACCTCGCGAGAATGCTAGATGTTCGCAAAGATAGCTCGCGCGAGAAGCCTGCAAGGGGAGCTTGCGTAAGCCTCGCAAGGACAAGGTAGCGAGCTATGACCGCGAAAGAGATTGCGAGCCCTACAAGGGATCCCTGCTCGTGACTGGCAGGTACGAGGTTTTCTGGGAGAGTCAGTCCCAGGATCAGAAAGGACTGCGTGCTCCGCAGGCAAGTGTCCAATAAGCCAAAGGAGACCCAGAGAATGTCAGCACCAGGGATAGGGAATATCAGTACCACCGGCCCAAAGGCTGAGACAAAACAGTGGGCCCTATTGTGAGCTGTAATAGTAGCAGTAGGAACATGTATAATGTAATGACCCGATAGTAACGGGTGTCAGAAAGTGCATTTCTAAGACTCCGTTACCGTAAATCAGATTCGTAAATATTTATTAAAAATATTTATGAAGCTAGTTGTGTAGTTAATTAGGTTTTGGTTAGGTGAATTTGCTTAAATTAGGAGTAATTAGGTAAAAGGACTAAATTGCATAAAGGGTGAAAGTTGAATTATAGATTAAAGAAAAATTAAAAGGACTAACGAAGCAATTAAGCCTTATTCCAACAAGTGGATGGTAATAGTGATTACATGTGTAAAAATAATATACATATGTATATATATTAATAAAATATATATTACTTAATATTTAAGTAAATATATATAATATAATAATAAAGTAAATATAATAAAATAATTAAGTAAATGAAATAAAGAAAGAATAGAAACAGAGAAAGCCAAACGAAACAGGGAGAAAAAGGAAGAAAGGAAGAAAAAATTAGGGTTTCAAAGTTCCTGTAACATCCTGAAATTAGGGGTTCTGCATTTTTATGTTTTCTGTGTGTTGGGCATGTTCTGCTTGTTATTTTGGTGTGATTGGGGGCCTTGGGAAGGCTCGGGGTCAAACCGGGGCCTTGGTAAAAATTTTGTTTTTAGGCACTTTAAGGGGGGAAGCTAGTAGGAGCAGACCTTATGTGTTATTGCTTGTAACTGTTTACACAAGTTGGAGTGTGGTAGAGTGGCAAGTGACGCCACTTAAGGTGCAAGGGAGTGGCGTCACAAGGGAGCAGTAGGAGGGAAGGAGTTCGAGTCTTGTCTGCAGCAAGTGGAGCTTTATTTTTTTGTGCTCAAGGGGGAGGAGTGTTGGCTTTCGGCTGGGACTCTTCATGGTGGTTGGTTGAAGGAGTCAAAATATTTGAATGAGTGGCCATGAGGTGTTGATGGAGTTTGAAATGGTCAAACCGAATCAAATGGATGTTGGAGAGTGGGACATGGAGAAAATCAAGGGATTTGAGAGTGAGAAGAGGTGGTTGGCCGAATGAGGGGTTTGTGGGAAGAAGAATTTCGGCTAGGGGGTTAGGAGGCATTTCGGTTTTGGTTGCTTGTGGTGTGCCGAAATTCTTTAGGAGCACTTAGTTTATTTTTTTTTCTTTCTTTGCATTTTAGGTGTTGGTACTTCAATAGTTGGTAACCGAAGCTTCAACTCTCTCTTGTGCTCTCTCATTCCTCTTGGTTTCCTCTTTTCTTCCATTCGTTTTCTTTATTCTTTGTACTTAGCAAGTTTGGCCGAATCATCCTATTTCTTTTTCCCATTTGATCTTTGCTGTACCTAGCCGAAACCCCTTGAAGCCCCTTTGTCGAATCTTTTCTTCTCATTTGTTCTTTCCTCTTAAACACCACAACCGAAACTTTCTTCTCTCCTCCATCATTATCTTTTTCTTTTGCAAGCCGAATCCTCTTCTACTCCCTAACTCTTCTCTTTTCTCCGTTAAATAGCCACCATATATCATTCTAGCCTTTTCAATCGGCATTTCCTTGTTATTTCGGTAAGGGTTCTTCTTCCTCTATTTTTCTCTTTTCATTCTTTACCTCTTTTCTCGTTGATTTGTTAAACCCAAGATTCTGACTCGCTTCTTTTGGGCATTGGTCGATTGTGGAGGGGCTTGTTCTCGTCTCCTCTTCTTCGTGTAGCCTGCTTTCGAGAAATCTTTGGTAAGTTGGATGTTGGCCGAATGGTTAGGAAGGGGTCCTTTCTCGTTTTTGGTTTGGCCGAAAGGCCATTCTTTTGGTTTGTTTTGGGAATCGGTTCTAACTTGGAATAATCTAGGGACTCATCCGGTTTCGTAAGCCAACCTTCTAGTGGTCGGGTTTCGTTGATCAAGGTAAGAAGCTTCTTTTGAGTTGGTACCTATCCTCTCTTGTTCTTTCGTTGCTTAACTTAGTTTTCTGATCAAGAACTCTTAACATGGCCACAAGTGCTAGTCGATCCAAGGAGGGCGAAATTAAGGAGCCTGAGGGGATTGCACTCGTAGTCTCTAGTCCGGCATTCAAACATCGTACAGTGTCAGCGATTCGGGATTTTCTGCCAGGTTGTGGTAGAGAGCCGACATCTGCCTGGGATAGACAAATCGCCGTCATCCCTGTTAGTGAAAGCGTCGACGTAGAAAGTATAGTTCTTCGCGTAATCAGGTGTGTAATTCCCACACCTTTCTTTGTTGTTTTGTGATAAATACACGTATTGTTTAAAAGTCGAAACTTCGGCAGTGGCTAATGGATTACCTTTGAAGGGTAAAATCGGAGATATCGGGTTAGTTGCCTTTTCACTATGTCAGGTAAATACCTTAGCATGAAAACATGTATGACCGGATTATTCGTTGCATATTGACATATGTTGCATTCATTACATTATGTTTATATGTTGCATAGGATGGGACTATGATATTGATGAAAAGGGGCAGTGTATATCGGTGACACTGTCACACTATTTCGATGGCTCGGTGCCACATATATCGGTGATTCGATCATATTATTTTAGTGGTTAGGCCACATATATATCGGTGAATCTGTCACATTGTATCGGCTTTGAGCAGCATGACTGCCAGCATGACTGCCAAAGAGGAGTGTAGCGGATGGAGGGTTGATTGTAGAAATCCCCACAGGAGTGTTGAGGTTGGACATACGGAGCGGAGTGT
Source organism: Gossypium sturtianum (assembly GCA_025698515.1). Lineage (NCBI taxonomy): Eukaryota > Viridiplantae > Streptophyta > Magnoliopsida > Malvales > Malvaceae > Gossypium > Gossypium sturtianum. Next base: position 31,524,295 of record CM046950.1, read on the forward strand.
AGAGGATGGAATACTAGGCTGGGTGGGGTTGCATAACATTCACTATTTGATATGCCATGTAGTTAGGGCTCCGGCCCGATCTGTAACATTCGAAAATTTGGGGCCTTGCTTTTGTTATGTTTCTGTGTGTTTGGTATGCTTTGTTTATTAATCTGGTATGTTTGGGGGCCCCGGGAAGGCACGGGGTTAAGCTTGAGCCTTAGTGAAAATTTTGTTTCTAGGTACTTTAGGGGAGAGTTAGCTGAGGCAGGCCTTAAGGTTAATTACTTGTGTTTGTTGACACAAGAAGTGGTGTGGTAAAGTGGCAAGGAGAGGTCACTTGGGTTGCAGGGAAGTGGCATCACAAGGGAGAAGCATGGGGAAGAGGTTCGAGTCACGTATGATACATTTTGGAGTTTCTTTTTGGCGTCAAGATGGAGGGATGATGGTTGCGGCATGGACTCTTCAAGGGTGAGAGTTGAAGGAGTCAAAATGTTTGAATTAGTGGCCATGAGGTGATGGTGGAGGTTGAATGGGTCAAACAAAATCAAATGGATGATGGAGAGGGAAAGTAGGAGGAAATCATGGAAGGGGGATATTAGTTGAGAGGTTGGCCAAATTAGGGAAGGTGTGTGAGTGTGTGTGCACGGTTTAGTTTGGCTAGGAGGAGCCGAACCTTCATTTGTAGCACATAGACTTTTTGTTGAACATTTTGGTCATAAGGGCGTGCCGTTTCCTTCAAGTGATCATTTTTGAGAATTTTGTTAGCAAAATCAATCTTAGAAACACTCACATTCTCTTTTGCATTTTAGAACATTTGCTTCTTTTCTCATTTACCAAAACCGAAACCATCATTTGTGCTATCACTTTTGCATTCATTTCTTTTGCAACCAAAACCGCAACACCTTTAAGTCTCATTTCTTCCCCTTCTCATTTCTTCATAGCCGAATCTCTCTAGTGCATTTGCTTCTCGTTTCTTCATAGCCAAACTTGTAAGTGTCCTAGCCGAAACTTATTCTTTGTCTTTATTGTTTCTCTTCTCTTCTTTCTTTCATATTATTTTTTGTAGAAGCCGAATCCTTTTGTTTTGCATAAGTGTAGGCACCCTTTCTATCGATTGTGCTAGTAGCCGATTATAGACCCTCCACTCGTCAATCTCTTGGTTCGGTAAGGAGCCTTATTCTCATTATCTTCTCGTTTTCTTTCTTTTTCCTCTTGGATTGGTGAAACCAAAATCTTGACTCACTTCTTTGGGCACTGATTGATTGTAGAAGGGTGCAGCACCATCATTTCTTCTTCGTGTGGCCTACTTTTGAGAGGATCTTGATAGGTTGGATAGTGGCCGAATGTTTTGAAGGGGGTCTTTATTGATTCGGTTGGCCGAAAGGCCACTTTCTTTATTCTATTTCTAGGAATCGGTTTTATCATGGTGTTTATTTAGGGACTCAATCGGTTTCCTAGGCCAAGTCTGCTAGTCGGCTTCTGTTGATCAAGGTAAGGAACTTCATCGATTTGAGTACCTTTTCTCGCTGTTTCTTTCAATGCCTTAACCCTGTTTCCTGATCAAGATACTTTCATGGATTCGAATGCAAGTCAAGTGAAGGGGGGGTTGGACTCGTAGTCTCCGCCCCTAAGTTTAAGAAACGCGCATGATGGCGGATGACGAGACTTTCTACCGGGCGTGGTAGAGAGCCGACGCGTGCACAGGATAGGCAAATAGGCGCGTTCTTCTGCTAGTGAAAGCGTCGACGTAGAGAGTATAGTCTTACGCGTTATCAGGTGTGTAATTCTCACACACTCTGTATATTAATTATGTTATTAATTGTGTTGGCTGAATGCCGAAATGACTGATTTGGCAGTCGAGATACCCATGGGGGTAAGGTTGGAGACACCGGGTAAGTTCCATAATGACTTCATGTTCGAAATATGCGTATGTATATGCATTCAAAGCATGATCATTCATTTCAGTATGTTAACATGTGCATGAACTTGGGATAAGATGCGAAAGGGGAAGTGCTATTTAGAGACTGTCACAGTGGTTTGGTACCACAGTGGGTTGGCCCCACATATTTGATTCAGTGACTATGTCTCAGTGGCTTGGTGCCACGGTGGTTTCACACCACGTAAATATGATTTAGTGACTCGTCCCAGTGGTTTGGTACCACAGTGGGTTGGCCCCACATATATCTATTCGGGATTGTCACAGTGGTTTGGTACCACGGTAGGTTGGCCCTACACATATTATTAGTGACTCTGTCACAGTGATCTGGTATCACGGTGGTCTAGAACCACAGTGGCTTGGTGCCACGAGCGATTGGTTGATTCAGGTGTTGTAGAGGATGGAAAGTAGGTGGGACTAGGCTGCATTGCATACATACTTAATATATTGATTTGTATGGGCTAAGGCCCAATGGGCCTCTGTGGGCGAGAAGCCCAGAGTTCGTTTAATGGGGATTTACACACTGAGTCTCGGTGACTCACCCCTCTGCTAAATTTTGCAGGTAATCATTAGATCGTGGATTCGGAGCCGAGGTGGACTCGAGGTGGCCATGCATAATGCTCTAAGTAATTTTGTTTTCAATATTTTAAATTTCAATATTAGGTTTAAATTTTTGGTATTGTAATAAGGTCACTTAAACTTTAATTCAGGTTTTACGATGGAATTGATACAGCATGCCTAATAAACAAACAAAGTGGGAGTTTTTTTTCCTAAGATTAAAACTTGAACAAACGATTTTCAAATGGCTAATGAAAGATGGGGAACGAGTAACAAATTGATTAAAATTTTCAATTAGAAACCGCAACATTGTTTTCAAACTGTTAGCTGTAACGAAATTTTCTTAAGTTCGATTTAGACAAAGAAACCTGACTTGTAATACGGCCTAGGTTAAACAATTACTTTAAATTTTCTCTAAAGGCACAATAACGATACACAAAAACTTTTCTCAACTCGTGATTTTTAGTTAGTTTTCCAAAATATTCTTTCCTGTAACATTCCAAATTCGGTCGTAGCGTTTTGACTGGGTTTGGGGTGTTACAATTGTGGTATCAGAGCCTAGGTTCAAAAGCTCGGCTGTGGGTATAAGGTACAAAATATTTTTTTAAATGACGGCTTGGAAAATGATTTCGATAAAACACATGTTTTCTGGAAGCATGGCACCTGAGTCTCCGGCACCAAATTCGCACGGTAAGTCTTCTAACCATTGGTTGTTCTGTATGACATAATTGTATTGTGATATGATCGCTAGTACTAGGAAATCCAACCTTAGAGACTAAAACCTGTAGGTATACACGTGTTTGTGAAGAATTACTCTTAATGTCATTTCATAAGACTGTTCGATAATAAACAGTGAAAGAAAATACTAACTCATAAAACTTTTAATCGGATTAAATTGAATCGATAATCATGAGTGCTAGAGGACGTGGTCGTGGCATACGAGGCCGTGGTAGAGGCCGGGGTGTTGGGTCTGAACCTTCGGAATCAGGACATGGGCTGGAAGGTGAAGTGCCAGCACCGCCAGTTGCAGAAGCGAAATTTCAGGATCAAACTAGTGGAGACGATGCTGTGTCTGAGGCGATGTTACGTGTTTTGGAGAGAGTTGCTAGAGCAAGCACAGGATCAGTAGCTCGGAAATCTGTGTCGAAACGACTTCAAGCTAACGGGGCTGAGATGTTTAGGGGCATTTCTGGTGTGGCTCCTAACGTAGCTGAGTATTGGCTAGAAGCGGTTGAGCGCATCATGGATGACCTTAACTGTACCGCAGAAGAGAAGTTGAAGGGAGTAGTGTCTCTCCTCCAAGATGAGGCATATCAATGGTGGCTTACGATCAGAGATGGTACAGTGGCTGACCGCATCACCTGAGAGTTCTTTAAATTAGCGTTCCAAGGGAAGTACATTGGGTCGAGCCTTAATTTGGTTCAGGAAATTAAGTCAGTGGCCGAGTATGAGGAAAAATTTTTACGTCTGAGCCGTTATGCCCGGGGTAGTGTTACAACGGATCATGAGCGCTGTGTTCGATTTGAGGATGGACTGAGAGATGAGTTGTGGGTACTGATAGCTCCGCAACGGGAAAGGGAGTTTTCCGTTTTGGTTGAGAAGGCTAAGATAGCCGAAGAGGTAAAGAGGTCTGAAAGGCAAAACCAGGATAGGGACAAGGGAAGGAATAAAAGGAATTTTGGGACGTCAGGATCTACAGGGAATTTTCAGAAGAGGCCTAGGTTAGATGGACCGAGTCGAGCTGCGAGGCCTGCTGCTGTTGGTCGATCTCAACTTTGTACTCGATGTGGAAAATTTCATTCAGGAGAGTGTTGGTTGGGTGGTAGAGGATGCTTCAGATGTGGATCTATGGACCATCGGGTAAGGGATCGTCCGCAATATGTACCAACAGAGCGACGACTGTCGGGTCGTGGTTATACTCAGCCAGGAAGAGGTGGTCAGCAACCACTGAGAGGTCGTGGTCCAGCCAGAAGAGGAAATGGTTTCGGTTGGGGGCGTGGAGCACCGGGCAGAGGTGCTGGGAATACAGATGCGAGATAGCCTGGGTTGGTCTATGCAGCTAGACGCCGAGAGGAGGGTGATGCGCTGGACGTCATAACCGGTACGTTCCTTATTTTCGGTTTACCTTTTTCTGCACTGATTGATATTGGGTCAACTTATTCCTATGTTGCTTGTACGGTGTCTGGAACTCTGAACATAGACTCTGAGATTGCTTCTAGGGAGATGACTGTACTTAGCCCTTTAGGATAATCTGTAGTGGTGAACAAACTCTTTAGGAATGTGCCTTTAGAAGTGCAAGGGATGGTTTTCCCGGCTGATTTGATGGAATTACCGTTCGACGAGTTCGATTTGATCTTAGGAATGGACTGGTTAGTAAAGTATCGAGCAAACTTGGATTGTGCTGCTAAGCGCATGGTGTTAAGGACTCCTGAGGTTAATGAAGTCTTAGTGATAGGCGAAAGGAGGAACTACTTGTCCAATGTAGTGTCTGCTTTAAAGGCAGAAAGAATGGTGAGAAAAGGATGCGAGGCTTTCTTAGCGTTTGTCAGTGCTCTGGAGGTCAATGAGTTGACTGTGAAGGATGTCAGAACAGTGGAGGAGTTCTCTGATGTTTTTCCAGAAGAGCTTCTAGGGTTACCTCCAGATCGCGAGGTAGAGTTCGGTATTGATCTTCTTCCGAGAGCAGCGTCAGTGTCTATTGCTCCATATAGAATGGCACCGAAGGAGTTAGTGGAACTTAAAGCGCAGATTCAGGAATTGTTGGGTTGGGGTTTTATTCGACCCAGTGTGTCACCGTGGGGAGCGCCGGTCCTATTTGTTAAGAAGAAGGACGGGTCGATGCGGATGTGCATTGACTACAGGCAACTGAACAAGTTGACGATTAAGAACAAGTACCCGTTGCCTAGGATAGACGATCTGTTCGATCAATTGTGAGGCGCTTCGGTCTTCTCAAAGATAGACTTGAGGTTAGGGTATCATCAGCTTAAGGTTAAGGAGGCAGATATTCATAAAATAGCTTTTCGAACTCGTTATAGTCACTACGAGTTCTTGGTGATGTCGTTCGGGTTGACAAATGCACCAGCGGCGTTTATGGACATGATGAACCGGGTATTCCAACCCTATCTGGACCGATTTGTCGTGGTGTTCATAGACGATATCTTGGTTTATTCAAGTACGGAAGAGGAGCATGATTCGCATCTTCGGGTGGTGCTGCAGATTCTGAGGGAGAAGCAGTTGTACGCCAAATTCAGTAAGTGTGAATTTTGGTTGAAAGAAGTTACCTTTTTGGGTCATGTTGTATCTACTGAGGGGATTAGGGTTGATCCCCAGAAAATTGAAGCTATGTTGGACTGGAAACCGCCTAAGTCTGTGGCAGAGATTCAGAGTTTTCTTGGTTTAGCTGGGTATTATAGAAGATTTGTTGAGGGGTTCTCGCTAATAGCTACCCCGTTAACCAAGTTATTACAGAAAGGAGTACCGTTTGTCTGGTCAGATAAGCAACAGGAAAGTTTTGAGAAGTTGAAGAGGATTTTGACGGAGGCACCAGTGTTAATTCAGCCTGAGGCAGGGAAAGAGTTTGTCGTCTACTGTGATGCGTCGCACACAGGGTTAGGATGTGTGTTGATGTAAGAGGAGAGAGTGGTGGCATATGCATCTCGGTAATTGAGACCTCACGAGGTAAACTATCCCACGCATGATTTTGAGTTAGCTGCGGTAGTTTTCACTCTGAAGATTTGGAGACACTACCTGTATGGGGAGAAGTCCATCATCTACATGGATCACAAGAGCTTGAAATATCTCCTTACCCAGAAGGAGTTGAATTTGAGGCAGCAGAGGTGGATTGAGTTGTTGAAGGATTATGACTGCTCGATCGAGTACCACCCGGGTAAGGCTAACGTAGTGGCAGACGCGTTGAGTCGTAAGGTAATATCGGACTTGAGGGCAATGTTTGCTCATCTCAGCTTTTATGATGATGGAAGCTTGTTATCTGAACTTCAAGTGAAGCCTTCTTGGGTCAGTCGGATAAAAGAAAAGCAGTTGTCTGATGAATCGCTAAGTGCTAAGTTTCAGCTAGTGGTAGATGGTGAAATAGTAGACTTTAGTGTGAACAGTGAGGGGGTATTGTGCTTTCGGGGAAAGACCTGTATGTCGAGGGATTCCGAGTTAAGGCAGAAGATTCTTCAGGAAGCGCATAGTAGCCCGTATGCTATGCATCCTGGCGGGAGTAAGATGTATCGGGATCTGTGTGAACAGTTTTGGTAGCCGATTCTGAAGTGAGAGGTTACCGAGTTTGTGGGTAGGTGTCTGACGTGTCAGCAGGTGAAGGCAGAACATCAGTTGCCTTCAGGGTTGTTACAGCCGGTAAAGATTCCACTTTGGAAGTGGGAGAGAATAAGGATGAACTTTGTGAGTGGGCTGCCCCTTACGCCTACGAAGAAAGATTTAGTGTGGGTAATTGTGGATCGGTTGACGAAGTCCGCTCACTTCATACCGATTCGGGTTGATTATTCACTACAGAAGTTAGCCAACCTGTATGTGGCAGAGATTGTGAGGTTGCATGGGGTACCAGTGTCAATTATATCAGACAGGGACCCTAGGTTTACATCACGGTTTTGGAAAGCGTTGCATTAAGCGTTGGGTACAAGACTAGACTTTAGCACAGTATTTCATCCACAGACTGATGGTCAGTCTGAGAAGGTAATTCAGATCTTGGAAGATATGTTGAGAGGCTGTGTCATTGATTTCAGGGGTAGTTGGGAGGAGTTTCTACCGTTGGCAGAATTCGCATACAACAACAGTTACCAATCTAGTATCCAGATGGCGCCCTATGAAGCGTTGTATGGGCGGAGGTGTCGTACTCCTACTTGCTGGACAGAGTTGGGTGAGCGTCAGATGTTGGGTCCGAAATTGGTTTTCGAGACAGAGGAAAAAGTTAAGTTGATCCGGACTCGGCTGAAGGAAGCTTCCGACAGGCAGAAATCCTATGCTGATCTGAAGCATAAGGATATAGAATTTGCAGTGGGTGATCAGGTGTTTCTGAAAGTTTCACCTTGGAAGAAAGTTTTGAGGTTTGGACGGAAGGGCAAGTTAAGCCCCAGGTTCATCGGGCCTTATCGAGTGTTGAAATGAGTGGGACCAGTAGCATATCAGCTCGAGTTACCTCTAGAACTGAGACAGATACATGATGTATTCCATGTCTCGATGTTAAGGCGCTACCATTCGGATCCATCTCACATAGTGCCAGTGGAGGAAATCGACGTGAGACCTGATTTATCTTTTGAAGAGGAACTAGTTCAGATCCTAGACCGAGATGTTAAAGTATTGCGGAGAAAAACGGTTCTGTTGGTTAAAGTTTTGTGGCAGAACCACGGTTCAGATGAGGCCACGTGGGAGCCAGAGGATGTTATGCGTCAGCAATACCCTCACCTCTTTTGACCAGGTAAATTTCGAGGCCGAAATTTCTTTAAGGGGGTAGAACTGTAACATCCTGAAATTTGGGGCCTTGCTTTTGTTATGTTTTTGTGTGTTTGGTATGCTTTGTTTATTAATCTGGTATGTTTGGGGGGCCCGGGAAGGCAAGGGGTTAAGCTTGAGCCTTAGTGAAAATTTTGTTTCTAGGTACTTTAGGGGAGAGTTAGCTGAGGCAGGCCTTAAGGTTAATTACTTGTGTTTGTTGACACAAGAAGTGGTGTGGTAAAGTGGCAAGGAGACGTCACTTGGGTTGCAGGGAAGTGGCGTCACAAGGGAGAAGCAGGAGGAAGAGGTTCGAGTCACGTATGATGCATTTTGGAGTTTCTTTTTGGCGTCAGGATGGAGGGATGATGGTTGCGGCATGGACTCTTCAAGGGTGAGAGTTGAAGGAGTCAAAATGTTTGAATTAGTGGCCATGAGGTGATGGTGGAGGTTGAATGGGTCAAACAAAATCAAATGGATGATGGAGAGGGAAAGTAGGAGGAAATCATGGAAGGGGGATGTTGGTTAAGAGGTTGACCGAATTAGGGAAGGTGTGTGAGTGTGTGTGCACGGTTTAGTTTGGCTAGGATGAGCCGAACCTTCATTTGTAGTACATAGACTTTTTGTTGAACATTTTGGTCATAAGGGCGTGTCGTTTCCTTCAAGTGATCATTTTTGAGAATTTTGTTAGCAAAATCAATCTTAGAAACACTCTCATTCTCTTTTGCACTTTAGAACATTTGCTTCTTTTCTCATTTACCAAAACCGAAACCATCATTTGTGCTATCACTTTTGCATTCATTTCTTTTGCAACCAAAACCGCAACACCTTTAAGTCTCATTTCTTCTCCTTCTCGTTTCTTCATAGCCGAATCTCCCAAGTGCATTTGCTTCTCGTTTCTTCATAGCCAAACTTGTAAGTGTCCTAGCCGAAACTTATTCTTTGTCTTTATTGTTTCTCTTCTCTTCTTTGTTTCATATTATTTTTTGTAGAAGTCGAATCCTTTTGTTTTGCATCAAGTGTAGGCACCCTTTCTATCGATTGTGCTAGTGGCCGATTATAGACCCTCCACTCGCCAATCTCTTGGTTCGGTAAGGAGCCTTATTCTCATTATCTTCTCGTTTTCTTTCTTTTTCCTCTTGGTTTGGTGAAACCGAAATCTTGACTCACTTCTTTGGGCACTGATCGATTGTAGAAGGGTGCAGCACCATCATTTCTTCTTATTGTGGCCTACTTTCGATAGGATCTTGGTAGGTTGGATAGTGGCCGAATGTTTTGAAGGGGGTCTTTATTGATTCGGTTGGCCGAAAGGCCACTTCCTTTATTCTATTTCTAGGAATCGGTTTTATCATGGTGTTTATTTAGGGACTCAATCGGTTTCCTAGGCCAAGTCTACTAGTCGGCTTCTGTTGATCAAGGTAAGGAACTTCATCGATTTGAGTACCTTTTCTCGCTGTTTTCTTTCAATGCCTTAACCCTATTTCCTGATCAAGATCCTTTCATGGATTCGAATGCAAGTCAAGTGAAGGGGGGGTTGGACTCGTAATCCCCGCCCCTAAGTTTAAAAAACGTGCAGTATTAGAAGTACGAGACTTTCCGCGGGGCTGTGGTAGAGAGCCGACCTCTGCCTGGGATAGGCAAATAGCTGTCGTTCCAGCTAATGAAAGCGTCGACGTAGAGAGTATAGTCTTACGCGTTATCAGGTGTGTAATTCTCACACACTCTGTATATTAATTATGTTATTAATTGTGTTGGCTGAATGCCGAAACGACTGAATTGGCAGTCGAGATACCCATGGGGGTAAGGTTGGAGACACTGGGTAAGATCCATAATGACTTCATGTTTGAAATATGCGTATGTATTAATTAATTGGCTATATTCATTCAAAGCATGATTATTCATTTCAGTATGTTAACATGTGCATGAACTTGGGATAAGATGCGAAAGGGGAAGTGCTATTTAGGGACTGTCACAGTGGTTTGGTACCACAGTGGGTTGGCCCCACATATTTGATTTAGTGACTATGTCTCAGTGGCTTGGTGCCACGGTGGTTTCACACCACGTAAATATGATTTAGTGACTCGTCCCAGTGGTTTAGTACCACAGTGGGTTGGCCCCACATATATCTATTCGGGATTGTCACAGTGGTTTGGTACCACGGTGGGTTGGCCCCACACATATTATTAGTGACTCTGTCACAGTGATATGGTATCACGGTGGTCTAGAACCACAGTGGCTTGGTGCCACGGGCGATTGGTTGATTCAGGTGTTGTAGAGGATAGAAAGTAGGTGGGACTGGGCTGCATTGCATACATACTTAATATATTGATTTGTATGGGCTAAGGCCCAATGGGCCACTGTGGGCGAGAAGCCCAGAGTTCGTTTAATGGGGATTTACACACTGAGTCTCGGTGACTTACCCCTCTGCTAAATTTTGTAGGTAATCATTAGATCGCGGATTCGGAGCCGAGGTGGACTCGAGGTGGCCATACATAATGCTCTAAGTAATTTCGTTTTCAATATTTTAAATTTCAATATTAGGTTTAAATTTTTGGTATTGTAATAAGGTCACTTAAACTTTAATTCGGGTTTTATTATGGAATTGATACAGCATGCCTAATAAACAAACAAAGTGGGAGTTTTTTTTTTCCTAAGATTAAAACTTGAACAAACGATTTTCAAATGGCTAATGAAAGATGGGTAACGAGTAACAAATTGATTAAAATTTTCAATTAGAAACCGCAACATTGTTTTCAAACTGTTAGCTGTAACGAAATTTTCTTAAGTTCGATTTAGACAAAGAAACCTGACTTGTAATACGGCCTAGGTTAAACAATTACTTTAAATTTTCTCTAAAGGCACAATAACGATACACAAAAACTTTTCTCAACTCGTGATTTTTAGTTAGTTTTCCAAAATATTATTTCCTATAACATTCCAGATTCAGTCGTAGCGTTTTGACTGGGTTTGGGGTGTTACACGATCCGATAAGTGTGGGCTTCGGCCAAATATGTTACTATGAGGGCCAAGGCCAAGTTGCTTTTGTGGGCTTAGGCTAGTTATCGATGTAAGGGGAATTGCACATTGAGTTCTCGTAACTCACCCCACTGCTTATTTTGCAGGTGATACTTAAGTGCTGCGGATATGGGCCGAGGAGGACTCTGAGGTGGCCATGCACGGTCTCTTAGTAAACGTTACTTTACTTTAAATCTTTATTTCAAATTGGGTTTTTGTTCTGTAATAAGGCCACTAATATTTTAATTTGGGTTTATCTTTGAACACATTATTTATCTTTATGAGTTAATCGGAATGGGGTTTCCTTAAAAACACGGATAAAGGTTTTTTTAAAACGTAATGAACGATCACAAACAATAAGGTATAATATGACGGTTTCACTTAATACACCAACAAATATTTTCAAAATATCACCAACCCACGACAGTTATGGTTCGTTTTTCACGGTTATGGTAGTTTTATTTACTTAGTTACAAACCGTAATCAATAAATTCTGAGTTTTCTAAGAACAACCTAACTTGAAGTTTTAAAAATAAAAAAAAAGATTCAAATAGTTTTCAAAGAATCACAGAGTTCCACGAAAAACCTTTTATGTGACACATCAGATCCGGTCGTAACGTTTAGGCCGGGTTTGGGGTGTTACAGTTCCAAGCTTAATTGGTTAGTCAATTTAGTCCCTTTTCTTGTAATTTTTATGTTTTTGGAATCCCAGTGTTAAATACTACTCGACTTATGCCAAAATTTTAGAAATTATTGAGTTTTTAAGTGTTGTCTATGTTGAATAATTTTAGTATCAGGGACTAAATTGATAGATTTTTAAGTTAGAAATGAAAAAGGATTGAATTGTAAAATAAATTGTAAATTTTGAGTATTAGGGACTAAATTGTGAAAAATCAAAATTTTGGGATTTAAGTGAAAATAGGGAGTTAAATTTAGTTTAAAGTAGAATTTGTATGAAAATATAAGATTAATTGTGAAGAAATAAAGTTAGTCTCGGTTTAGGGACTAAATTGAAATTTAGGTAAATATTGAGTAAAAATTTAAAATATTAAATATGAGATTGAATTGTGTTGTATTCATGAATTTTAATTGTTTTAATTCCGTAGCTAACGTCGTACCGGAATCCTCGACTAAAAAAGGAAAAGATAAAGTCGACGAGGAATAGCTCAGAATTTACGGTTTGTATTTCTATAATCCAAAATTAGTTATTAATTGTTGTATTTTTTATTTAATGTATATGGTAAGTGTTGAGGTAAGTAATTGATATTTTGATAATTGATTGAATGAATTGAATTGGTAGATATATATATATTGAATGGATTGATTTTTGAATTGAAATGATTATATGTGTAATTACGTGATTATATGAAAAATCAGTATTGGATATTGATTATATCTGAAATGTGAAATTAAACCCTATTAATCAGACGTATCGAGTTTGAGTCGGATATAGATGGCATGCCATAGGATTGGAAGAGTTCAGGATTTCTTCGACTTGAGTCGATGAGACATCTGGTGTCAATTTACTACTTGGATTAATTCGATGAGGCAATCGGTCGCCAATTTACTTTGGTTTAGCCGATGAGACACTTTGGGTGTCAATTTATTACTTCGAATTATCCGATGAGGCACTAGGTACCAAACTGGTGTGGTTGGTTGGATCCCGCGTATCCGTCCGAGTCCGAGTCGTGTTAATAGGGGTAAATAAATAATAATGTTCTATAATTGATATTGAAATGGCATGGTATGGTATGAGAAATGGAAGTGATATAGTGAATTGGAAATAGAATGTGAAATATGTTGGCAATACATGGAATATATGAGTTATATACTCATGAATTGAGTATGGTATGAAATGATGTACTCATGAATTGAGTATTGCATGACTGATGCCATTGTACGAATAAATATGGTTAATATGTGAATAATCATTTATATAGCAATTATGTGAATTAGGATATTGTTTAATAAATGAAAAATGATAGTTATGATTAATATGTCCTTATAATTTAATTGTGCCTATTATATTATATTATATTGTTTTTAAATATTCGGATTATAGAAATACCATTGAGTTTTTACTCAGCGTACGGTTTTATTTTCCGTGCGCAGATTAGGTACAGTGATTTTGAAGAGTTGTAATTGAGGTTGTGAGCATCCATCTCATCATATCTCCAAGTGCCAAGAGGGTATGTTTCAAAATTTTGAATAGAATGGCATGTACTTAGGAAGAAAAAGTGTGTTTCAAGTAGTAGGGACTAAAATATAAATTATAAAAAAAAATTAATGTTCAAATATATTAGTGATTAGCCGAAATCACTTTGGCACCAAATGTAATATTCCTCTATCAGGTTCCTTGGGTCGAACCAGGTATAGGGGTGTTACATATAAATACCCCCTGTGTTTTCCTTAATACGATACAAAAATATTAGTCAACAACTGTATAAAGGTATTTTTGTTTCCCTGTAGTATATGTGATGAGCTGCAAAAGCTGATGAACCAATTCTGGTAGGGGTGGCGAGTGATGGGTCAAAAGGAATTCAATGGGCTTCTTGGCATCGATTATATGCATTGAAGAAATTTGAAGGGATGGGGTTCTGTGCTTTGCACTGCTTCAATTTGGTTCTGTTGGGTAATTAAGCTGCCCGAGTTATATCATCTTGATGCTTTAGTTGCTCATTTTTATCCAAGCGTAATATTTCCCCGATGGTAACTTTCTTAAAGCTAGTGAGTGTAGTAACCCATCCTTCGTGTGGCGTAGCATATTTTTAGCGAAGCTGTTGATTACTAGGGGGACCAAGTGGCGTGTGGGCAATGGGCAAGACATTCACTGTGTTTCATGATCTGTAGCTTAACGATGACAGTAACTTCTATGTTGACTCAATTCCATTAATGGGGATGGAGGTTATGCGGCTAGCTGATTTGTTCAAAGCCGATGTGAGCTCTTGGAATAGGGAGTATATTCACGAGCTTTTTTCGCCTACTGATGCAGAGTGGTTCCTACAAAACCCAATCAGCTATCATTCACCAGTTGATCAGTTGGTTTAGCACTATAACACAAGTGGTCAATACACGGTTAAGTACGACTATAGGGTGGCATTATCTTTGTTTTCTAATGATATGAATGATGTTAAAACCGTAAAATAATATCTTATATAAAACTTTACAAAGCATAAACTAGGATCTGTCATGTCAAATCATCTAGAATAAATCAAGAATAAAACTAGGTGAGGAAAAGTACTTGAATTCATCGATTTCTTGAAATCTATGGATCTTACGGTTTTGATCTTCCGAATTGGCACATAAGTAATCAAGAGAAGGTGACTCTCTCTTTTCTAAAGATGGGATGTTAGAAAAGTTACCTTATATGTAATTTGGGGACCATAACCCTAATATATAACTTTTTCAAATTAACCCTAATTTCTAATCAGCCCATCATTAATTAGAAATTAGTTACTAGAGTATCTATACATATTTGACCCATACTTTATTTAATAATTAAAGCCCAATAAACCTTAACCATATTAGATCACTTTTAATTTGGGCTAACCTATTATGATAGTAAATAATAACATGTAATTACCCTTATTATATATGTGATGTCCATATTTTCCAACAATCTCCCACTTGGACCACATATATTAATTACTCTATAATTACATGTCATTAGATAACCTTATGAGCTCAAAACTTCACAATCATATCCAAAAAGGTATTCCGAACAATCTCGTCCATTAATTATGTTAACATAGAACCAAGGAGACTTTCATTACATATATCGTAACTAAATACATCCCTGATCACGTATATTGATCGTTGTATTTCAGAGTTTTAAATTTATAATGATCAATCCTGGAACTAACTATAACAACGATTGAGGCAAGTGCACCTATCGAACAGTAGTATAGCTTAGGCAAGACCGGATTGTCGAACCCATAGGAACTAAAAGTACTAATACTAACTTTCTTTCTATTGTTTAGCCTAAAACAAGTGAAGTTGTTTATTAATCTAAATTAACTAATTACTAAGCTAAAGACGCAAAGACAAAAAGAATGAATTGGGGAAATACTTGGGAAAAACTCAATTGATTAAGACGATACCCTTAGGAAGAATCCACCTAGACTTCACTTGTTATCTAACACCGAAACTGATTTATTTATTCACTTGACTTGATCCGTAGGACTCCCTAATTTATATTAAACCCTCTCTTGAGGCGAATAACGTCTAACCCTAGGTTGATTAATTGAAATCTCTTTCTAATTAAAACCCCTAGAATAGCAGTAAATCGATCTATGGACTCCCATATTAGGTTTCACCCTAATCCGGCAAAATCTCGTCACCCTATCTCCAAGCGTGCGATCAACTCCACTTAATTATGCTAGATCTGCTCTTAAGCAGGGACTTTTGCTCCACCACCTAAGCACATTCAACTTGAATTAATATCTGTGAAATATCAACACAAGAATTAAGCACACATAATCAAGAACAAATCAAGTATTTATCATATAGTTCAGAAAACAATAACAAGATTCATCTAGGTTTCATTCCCCTTCAGGTGTCTAAAGGTTTTAGTTCATAACAATAAAGGAAAACATCTCAGAAGAAAAGATAAAACAAAACATAAGAAATCCCTAAAACCCCCTGAAGGAATTGAAGAGGAGATCCTCCGTCTTGAGTAGAATTCCGGCTTCTTGAGATGGATCAACTGGCTATCCCTTGAGAGTTTCCCACAAATCTGACCTCTTCGGCTCGGCTCCTTAGCCTAGCTAACCGCCTGACAAAAGCCCTGGCAGAAGGCTTCTGCCGAACTCCCCGAATAAGTTTCCCCCTAGGGTGTTTATATAGGCTTTGAGATGCCTTACTTGGCCTCCAAGTATCCAAATCTGAGTGGAGTTCCTACTTGGGTGTTTAAATAGACTTTGGATTGTGTTTCTTTGCCTCCAAGTATCCAAATTCGAGCAAAACTTCTCTTGGCCGTGGTAGGGACACAGCCATGGCACACGCCCGTGTGAATCGTGGCCAGGCCGTGTAGACTCCATTAATGAGGCACAGCCGTGTGGTCTTGGGCCCAGGCCGTGTCAATTTCGTGATCTGGCCCATTTGGCCCGTTTTGAGCCCGTTTCTCGTTTTTTTTATTCTTGGGTGCTTTCTTGAGTATAAGACATGAAAAGAAAGGATTAAGAGCACCTTTTTACATAAATCAAGGGATAAATCATCCAAAAGTATGCTAAATGTGGGATTAAAATATGTTACTATTTCGGTTTATCAAATACCCCACACTTAAGGTTTTGCTTGTCCTCAAGCAAAATTCTCAACTCATAATTAAAACAAACTTCCCTTAAATCATAATAGTCATTAATAATGTTTCGTCATAATTTAAGGATAATTCATACATGGATAATTCAACTCAAAGGGTTCTAAAGATTCAAACAATCCAAGTCATACATTTGTAGCACAAAACATAGGTGTTTTCCCCTCATCTAAATAATTACCTCTTATTCAAAACCGACAAGGATTGACATCCTCACTAAAGATTCACTCAAATCACTCGAAGTGTTTAAGGTTCAGAATTAAGCACTCAAAAGTCAAACATGAAAAGTTAATCCCATAGGCTTGCATGAAAATCAAATCTCCACCACTATAAAATGAGATGATACATAAATCAAAAGGTCTTTAACAGGGTTGTAATGGGGCTTGGGTTAAGGTGTGGATGAAGGTTGAATTAGAGGGTTAGAATCGAGATTGACCTGAAAAATTACCTAACCAGAAACAATGAACTAAATAAAGGTAATTACATCAATTGAAAGAAAAAAATACTAATACTACGAGCTTCTTCTTCAATATTTGGAATTCAAACGTATAAGCTCACTTAATCACAAAACTAATAATGAATAACGACTATACTTCAATTTTTTTTTAAGAACGAATCATAAATACATAACAAAGGATAAATTACTGAAATAAAAAACATAGTTAGGCTATTAATCAAATCAAATCTCGATATAAGGGTAGTTAAAAAGGATGGTGATAACAAATACAAAGGGTTTTTGGGTTAGTATTAGTGGTTAAGTCAATAAAAAGGTTGTTAGGATTAAATGGGGTTCACTAGGGGTTAACTATGAAGGTAGGTTTTTAGTGGAGTAAGTGGGTTAAATCCTAGGTACATTTATCATTTCTGTATATCAAATCAAAAGTGTGGTCTCGACATGTATAATCGATGCAAGTTCTAGAATAACAAATCAATGTTGACACACTCATAATCAATGAAGTGAGCAAGGAAAAGATTTTATGCTCTATAAGGCTCAAAATCTCGCAAAAATTATGGGTGTTTTGATATCAACCTTGTAAATTTCAAACTTCAAAGTAACATTCAAATTCAGGTGGACAACCTAGAAAAATTTTAATTTCTGAAAAATAGACTTATCATGCTTGATTCTCTAGTATTCTTACAATTTAATTATCAATGCACAATTATCAATGACTTAATTTAAAACATATCAATAAAAATCATAAATCATAGAAATTTCATTCTAATGATAATATGAGAAACTTACTTTGAGAAACAAGACATAATTCAGGATTTGAGAATAATGCAAAAAGTTTGGCACCCAATTTTAGGAATTTGAGAATAAAAAATTTAGGCACCTTTTTAGGTTGTTCACCCCCCCACACTTAAGATGTACATTGACCTCAATGTACAAAGTTAGATAATAACACAATAATACTAAAATCATAAGATATGGGGAGAAGTGAAACTTCCTGAATTATGGATGAAATTAATGAAAAGAAACTGGATAGGATTGGAGGTGAACATGGGGAAGCGCCTCGAACCGTTTGAACTTGAATCGTTAAGGTACCCGGTCTGATTTTATTGTATCCTAAGCTAAATCTAAATGGTATGAAGAATAAGAAAAAAATAATAAAGAAAATAAAAATAAAAATAGAAGTAAATAAAAATAAGAATAAAAGTAAATAATGGAAAATGAAAGAAGAAAGACAACTGAACAAGAAAAAGGAAGAATGGGGGGTCTAAATAGAGATTATGGATCTGGTGGTTGCCCCCGCCCTTGTACCTTCCTGTGATGGCCACACGGCCACGGCCACGGCCGTGTGCAAGGCCGTGTGGTATGGAAATCTGTACCTTGGTTAGTTTATGGTTAGATGCTAAAAGGAAAAATAAAAGTAAAAATAAAAAAAATGTAAAAATTAATGGGGTTAGTGCTCGAGTTGCCTCCCGAGAAGCGCTCGTTTATAGTCTTAAGCTAGACTTTACCTCTCATTCGTATGGTCATGGTGGTTTGAGGAGGTGAAAATCCTTTCTCATGCGATCAATTCAGTTGTGGATATAAGGTTTAAGTCGGGTAGTGTTTACCTTAGAAGTGCTAAATTTAGGATTAGTTACCTCGACTGTTCTATCTGGGAAGATTTTGAGTACCTGATCTCCTATCTTAAGCTGGGTTGTCCCATCGTTAAGTTTCTCATGGAGTTGCCTCATTTTTGCTTCGTGTATTTTTAGTCTCTCCTTGAAGTGTGTCTTCCATTCGTCTAGTGCATCGATCCAAAGCTTTCGTTCCTCATGATTTTCTTCTTTATTGACACGAGGTCTAGGATCTGGCGTCTGCGAAAGAGCTTCAAGAAACGGCAAGTTAATATGAAATTTCTTTGGAAGTTTAAGAGACTTACCGAATTCTTCCTCTGTGTGGTCTTTCTTTGTCGCATTGGGGTATGGCGCACGAGCTTGGTACTCTGTAATTACCGGGTTTGGTAAATCCTGGCTTACCTCAACCTTACTTCCACTCACCACAGGCTCTTGCCTAGGGTCAGATTCCACTAACCTTTCACTGTCATGAGCTGTTACGGCTTGAATTTGCTCTTTTGGGTTAGTTTCAGTGTTGCTTGGCAAGTTTTCTTGTAGTTGTTCGAAAATCAGCTTCGCAAGTTGTCCAACTGACTTAGTAATTTCCCCAACTGACTTAGTAAGTTCCCCAACTTGGTTCTTGATCCCTTCAATCGATGTTTGTTGGTTTTTAAGTGTTGTCTCAGTGTCTTGGAGACGGGTATATGTGGCTGCCATGAATTTTGTCAGCATCTCTTCAATGTTCGACTCCTCTTCCTGTTGGTAAGGTGGTTGTTCAAAATCTGGAGGAAGTTCCAGTCTTTGGCTATTTTGATCATCCCACGAGAAATTGGGATGGTACCTCCAACCTACATTATTAGTGTCACTATAAAAATTATTTTGTGGTCTAGAATAGTTACCCGTATAGTGAGCTTGCTCGTTTTCCATGCCATATCCGTAGAGTGGGTACTCAGGATTCGCCACGCCTCCTAAATTCGATTCATATTGTATTTCTGGGTATACCTGCTAGAGACTATTCAAACCATCAATTTTTTTTATTCATCATCTCTAACTCGATTAGATAACCCGGTGACCACGTCGAGGTTGAAGACACCGTCGCTTTAGTAGGAATTGTCCTCATCGCTTGCCACCGATAATTATCCAAAGCCATCTTCTCTATAGACTAAAATTATCTCGCCAAAAGCAAAATAGAGGAAAAATTAGCAAAGTAAAAAAATAATAAAAATAAAAAAATTGCAAAAATAAAAAAATGGCTAAAGTAATAAAAATAGAGCTTTCTTAATATTTTAGTTCCCTAAACGCAGCGCCAAAAACTTGATCGTTGTATTTCGAGTTTTAAATTTATAATGATCGATCCTGAACTAACTATAACAACGATTGAGGCAAGTGCACCTATCGAACAAAGAGTATAGCTTAGGCAAGACCGGATTATCGAACCCAAAGGAACTAAAAGTATTAATACTAACTTTTTTTCTATTATTTAGCCTAAAATAAGTGAAGTTATTTATTAATCTAAATTAACTACTTACTAATCTAAAGACGCAAAGACAAAAAGAATGAATTGGGTAAATACTTGGGAAAAACTCAGTTGATTAAGACGATACCCTTAGGAAGAATCCACCTAGACTTCACTTGTTATCTAACACCGAACCGCATTTATTTATTCACTTGACTTGATCCGTAGGACTCTAATTTATATTAAACCCTCTCTCGAGGCGAATAACGTCTAACCCTAGGTTGATTAATTGAAATCTCTTTCTAATTAAAACCCCTAGAATAGCAGTAAATCGATCTATGGACTCCCATATTAGGTTTCACCCTAATCCGGCAAAATCTCGTCACTCTATCTCTAGGCGTGCGATCAACTCCGCTTAATTATGCTAGATCTGCTCTTAAGCAGGGACTTTTGCTCCACCACCTAAGCACATTCAACTTGAATTAATATCCGCGAAATATCAACACAAGAATTAAGCACACATAATCAAGAACAAATCAAGTATTTATCATATAGTTCAGAAAACAATAACAAGATTCATCTAGGTTTCATCCCCCTTCAGGTATCTAAAGGTTTTAGTTCATAAGAATAAAGGAAAACATCTCAGAAGAAAAGATAAAACAAAACATAAGAAATCCCTAAAACCCCCTGAAGGAATTGAAGAGGAGATCCTCCGTCTTGAGTAGAATTCCAGCTTCTTGAGATGGATCAACTGGCTATCCCTTGAGAGTTTCCCACAAATCTGACCTCTTCAGCTCGGCTCCTTGGCCTAGCTAACCGCCTGACAAAAGCCCTGGCAGAAGGCTTCTGTCGAACTCCCTGAATAAGTTGCCCCCTACGGTGTTTATATAGGCTTTGAGATGCCTTACTTGGCCTCCAAGTATCCAAATCTGAGTGGAGTTCCTACTTGGGTGTTTAAATAGACTTTGGATTGTGTTTCTTTGCCTCCAAGTATCCAAATTCGAGCAAAAATTCTCTTGGCCGCGGCAGGGACACAGCCATGGCACACGCCCCTGTGAATCGTGGCCAGGCCGTGTGGACTCCATTAATGAGGCACGGCCGTGTGGTCTTGGGCCCAGGCCGTGTCGATTTCGTGATCTGGCCCATTTGGCCCATTTTGAGCCCGTTTCTTTTTCTTTTTATTCTTGGGTGCTTTCCTGAGTATAAGACATGAAAAGAAAGGATTAAGAGCACCTTTTTACATAAATCAAGGGATAAATCATCCAAAAGTATGCTAAATGTGGGATTAAAATATGTTACTATTTCAGTTTATCATATATTAACACAACCAAATAACATAGATCAAGTATGGATGTGTAGCATGGAAATTACATGCAATATGATCTAAACATGTTTATTTCCAACTGGTCCTCCTTAAACCTTAGTGAGATCAAACATTACCAAAATCAAAGTGTGAATAAACCAAATAAACTTTATTTCTACAGAAAATAAACTTAATATTCGTAAACTGAAATAAATCAAAATGTGTCTATAACATAAAAGCATTAAAAAGTACAAACTTCCACTAAAACCAAATATTCTCAAATGACATTACACCTATATGAGTAGTGTGCTCATGAAAAACCTTGAGTGGTAGTCCCTTAGTAAGCAAATTCGCAATCATGGAGTTTGTCCCAATATGCTTTATAGGCACCTAACCACTCTGATCTTTTACTTTAAAAACTAAGAACTTAAATTCTATGTGTTTTGAATTTGATGTGCTCCTGTTGTTATTGGATCAATATTCCATCAAAACTAGGAACTTAAAGTCTATCACAATTTGCACCTTAGTGACAAAATTTTGCATCAATATTCCATCAAAATTGAAGTATGTATACTTAATGATCTCTAACTTATCAGACCTCTGATATGTAAGCATGTAATCTTTTGTTCTCTAAAGATACCTCATAACCCTCTTGGATGCTATCTAAGGGTCCAACCCAAGGTTGCTTAAATATCTGCCTAACATCCCAACAATGTACACCATATTCGAATGTGTACAAACCTAAACATACATAGACTCCCCACTCTTGAGACATAGAGAATCTTATGCATTTCCTTAATCTCAAAATCATTCTTGGGGTATTAGTCAAGACTTACCTTTTTATTGACAAGTAGTATGTCACTAACATATAAAACCAAATACAGAACCTTACTCCCACTGAACTTGTGGTATATACAATTATCAACCAAATTCATCTCTAAACCGAATGAGATAATCGTTTGGTAAAATTTGTTATACTATTGATGAGAAGTCTACTTAAACCCATAGATGAAGTTCTTTCATTTGCAAATCATTAACTTTGCATCATCAGACACAAAGTTTTCTAGTTGCACCATATAAATGTATGATCAATGCTACCATTAAGAAACCATTAACTTAACATTCATCTAATGCAGTTTAAGGTCAAAATATTCCACTAAAGCCATTATAACCCTTTCTCTAGTGGACCTTTTTAATGACATTCGTTCTTGAGATTGTTGAGTTTGTTCTTTTGAAACAATTACCTCATCTTGAATAGGGAGTTGTTCAACATTGTCTTATTAAGGTTCTGATTCACTTCTTGGTCAATGATAGGTATGAGAACATAAACATCGTCAAAAGTGATAGCAGGAATTGAGTTAGAATCCAATTCCTCCTCAAAAGCAATGTCTCTAACCTTATTTCTCCCTCCAAACTCAACATCCTTAAAAAATATTGCAGTTCCCGTCTCAAAATTTCTAATTATGGGATCATAAAACTCATAGCCCCTAGATCACTCAAAATAACAAATAAAGTAGTTGCTTACTATTTTGGAGTTCAATTTCTTTTCATGTGGTCTATAGGGTCTTGCTTCAACTAGACATCCCCAAATGTGAAAGTGCTTTAGATTAGGCTTTCGATCTGTCCAAAGCTCATAAGTTGTTTTTGCAACTGCTTTAGTGGGTATTCTATTCAGAATGTAAGCTACTGTCTTTAGAAGCACTGGCCAAATGATCACTTTCATACTTATCATGTTTCAACCTTTCTTCATTTTAAGCACAATAAGAAATGAGCTCATTTAGAGTCCATTTCTCCTAATGACAGATGTAACTAATTTTAAATTGGTTAAACTGTGCAGGATGCGATACCAAAACAATAAGAACAAGTAATTCCTTAGAAAGATCGATCTTAAGTGTCTTAAGTCTTAAGGCAACATGAAACATCTCCATAATGTACTCCCTCATGTTTCCTTGACCCTTATACTTCATAGACATCAAAGAAGTCAGAAGTGATGTCATCTCAACCTTATCGTTTTTAACAAAACATTTTTCAATTTCATCAAGGAAACACTTGGTCTGAGTAATCTTTTCAGATTCTATGCCCCTAAAGGTTTCTAGAATGATGTGCTTTATGATCATTAGACTTATGCGATTTGAACGATCTCACCTCTCAAAATCCCTTTTAACATAAGGGGTGCTTTCCGCAATGAGATGTGTGGGTTGTTCTTCCTTTAGTGTAAGGTCTATATTCATATAGCCAAGCACTATAAGTAAGTGTCTTTTTCATTCACTAAAATTAGTCCCATTAAGCATGGGTATAGAATTTATAATAGCAGATATTATGGAAGCAGAAGATGAACTAGATGAATATAGAACAAAAAAAAACTCACATCAATATTCATAAGTAAACAATAAATTCAAGATAATGGGTAATCTCATCTCAAGATACCAAGCACAACATTAATATCAAGTCTTTGGACAGTAATATTAACAGTAAGCGGTACTCTTATTGTAGCAATCAAACATTGATAATAAATTATGTCAAACAATGAATTAATCTTTGGACTTACATATTGCTCACATAAAGTACCTTATAATTGTCACACATTTATCACCACAAATGTCGTTGAAATTCTACCAATATTAACTTACCTTTAGGTCAATTAATAAATACATGAATCACAAAAACATATAATCATCTTGATATTTTAAATAAACTAATATACGCAAAAGAGGTCACTTTGACGGCATTTTGTTTCGACTAATCTATTTAAAATATTAGGCATTCTTAATTAAATCCCAAAGCCAAAATTTGAATTTATTTGTTTCAAAACATTTCTCTTAATTCCATCTTTCAATCATATTTAAAGATAATAGTATATATATGTATATATATTTCCCAAAACAACATACAATGATGTTGGCAAATATAATAATAGTTGAATAAATCAAAAACAACCTCAAATAAGACTTCAAATTTAAACTAAAATATTTTTTTAATAAAGGTAAACCCCATCTCAAGATATCAGACACTCCATTAATATTTCATCTTTGGACAAAAATATTAACTTGTAAGTGATATCTTGGTGTAGTAATCAAACACTGACAATAAGAACATGTCGAACAATAAATCTTCTGTAATAACCCAAACCCGTATCCGTTGTCGGAACAAAGTTACGGAGTATTACCAGAACTTTCAAAACATTTTCAAATAAATCATGTCACTCACTGTTCATTTTCTGAGATTATTCATAACGTCCCTTAAATGGACCCTCGAGGCCTAATATAAGCATTAGAATCGAGTAGGGACTAAATTGAAAACTTTAAAAAAAATTTGCAAAATTTCAAAATTTTTCCAAGGTAGAGGGCTCACACGCCCGTGTGGTCCAAGGGACACACCCATGTGACCCTAGGACAAGCTCGTGCTGCAGGCCGTGTTCGACCCCGTGTAACTCTCTAGCTTGTGCACACAGCCATGCGACACGACCGTATGCTAGGCCGTGTAGTTAATTCAATTTTCATAAAATTAGGTGCAGGTTTCACACGGCCAAGACACACGCCCGTGTTCTAGGCCGTGTAGCACACACGGTTGAGACACACACCTGTCTCGCTGCCCGTGTGCTCAATTCTGAGCATTATGTTTCTCAAAATAAAGGTGCAGGGGACACACGGCCTAACTACATGCACATATACCCGACCGTGTGTCACACACGGTCTAGACACACGCCTGTGTGTCTGCCCGTGTGGACAAAACAAAAGCCATTTCTAGCTTCATTTCTCACCCAAAATCATACCAAAATCCTGCACCAAACTTACATCCAAATACCAACCATTCTAAGCATTGAATTCAAGCAATTTGTAACATCTAACATAATATATTTGATAAACCATAAATGTAAAATGTTTTAATTCCATGCTTGGAATATTTTTGGATGATTTATGAAGAGAATTAGAGAATTTGATGCTCCTAATCCCTTAAATTCATGATTCTATACGTAGGAGAGCATTTGGGAGCAAAAGGAGCGAAAAAGGGGCCAAAATTGGAGTTTTCAGGATCCACACGGGCTGGGCACATGCCCATGTGAGCCACACGGGCTGGCCTTAAGCCCATGTGCCAGCCCGTGTCGATTTCGCACCCTGCTTCCCTGTTACACGGAAAAACCCAATTTTTAGGGTTTCTGAGCATTCTAAAGTCTATAAATACACACTAGAAGAAGACCTAAGGGAGCACACAGAGTAGAACGAAGAAATTACTCGAAGGAGGCCGTCGGAATCAATTCCGAAGCAGGATCTCATTCAAGATTGAAGACCTCCATTAATTTAATTATCTGAGATGTTTTCTTTATTCTGAGATGTTTTCCTTTTACGTTATGAACTAAACTCCCTAAATACCTAGGGAGGATGAAACCTACGATGAATCTTATTATTTAATTATCTGAATTACATGATAAATACTTGTTCTTATTCTTAATTATGTGTTCTTAATTCTTGCTTTAATATTCTCAGGATATTAATTCAAGTTTGTTGTGCTTATTCAGTGGAGCAAAAGCCCCTGTTTAAGAGTAGATCTAGCATAATTAAGCGGAGTTGATTGCAACCCTAGAAATAGGACGACATAAATCTGTCAGATTAGAGTCAAATCTAATAAGGGAATTCATAGATCGAGTTAATGCAACGATAGGGGTTTTAATTAGAAAGAGATTTCAATTAATCAACCTAGAGTTAGTTGTTTTTAGTCTCAAAAGAGATATTAACATAACTTAGGGATTTCTACGGATCAAGGCAGGTGAATAAATCGTTTAATTCAGAGTCAGAATGATAAGTGAAGTCTAGGTGGATTCTTCTTTGGGTATTGTCTTTATTCATTGGTTTATTCGATTACTTTCTTCACTCTCTGTCGCGTTCATAGTTAATTAGTTAGTTTTAAATTAAAAACAAATCTCCTTAATTATTAGGCTAAATAATAGAAAGACAGTTATTACTAGTACTTTTAGTCCTTGTGGATACGATATTCCGGACTCACCATAGCTATACTACTGTTTGATAGGTGCGCTTGCCTTCGTCGAATTATTTAGTTAGTTTTGAGACCATCAAGTTTTTGGCACCGTTGTCGGGGACTAAGATATTAGGAAAGCTTAATTTTTATTACTTTAGCCATTTTTATTTTTATTGCAATTTATTTGTGTTTTTTATTTTAATTTACTAACTTTTCTTTTATTTGCTTCTGGTAGGTATTTTTAGTTTATGACTAAAAGGAACCCGTCAGGACCCCTACTATTTGATAGCAAAATCGAAAGCACAACTCGCAGAAATCGTAGAGAAATAAGGCAAAGTCTACAGTATATAGAGGAAGAGTAAGAGGACGATACCAATATTACCGAGGAGATGGCTGAAAATCAGAATAATTCGCTACCTCCTGTGGTTGCCGCGAATCCGGTGAATCAAAATCCTGCTCCTCGTATTATGTACGATTATGCTAAGCCCAATTTAACTGGGGCTGAATCGAGTATTGTTAGACCTGCTATTGCTGCAAATAATTTTGAACTGAAACCTAACACTATTCAAATGATTCAACAGTTTGTTCAATTTGATGGTTTGCAGGATGAGGACCTAAATACTCATTTGGCCAACTTTCTAGAATTTTGCGACAATTTCAAGATTAATGGCGTTTGTGATGATGCCATTCGCCTTTGGTTATTTCCTTTTTCATTAAGGAATAAAGCTAAACAGTGGTTGAACTCGTTACCACGAGGTTCCATCACTACTTGGGAATAAATGACCGAAAAGTTTTTATTAAAATATTTTCCGCCGGCTAAAATGGCAAAGTTGAGGAATGGTATCTCTTCTTTTGTGCAGATGGATTTAGAAACTCTTTACGATGCTTGGGAGAGGTATAAGGACTTATTGAGAAGGTGCCCTCACCATGGGTTACCTCTATGGCTACAGGTTCAAACTTTCTACAACGGTTTGAACCCCTCAACTAGGCAACCCCGATCGATGCAATGCATCAATGTACCCTAAATAACAAAACACCGAGGAGGCTTATGAGTTTATAGAGGAGATGTCACCGAATAATTATCAGTGGCAAGTCATGAGGACAAAGTCGATGAAAGCAGCCGGTGTTTTTAACGTTGACGCGGTCACCATGCTATCAAACCAGGTAGATCTCTTAAATAAGAAAATTGATGGTTTGTATGATTCTTCGTAGGTACATTCGATGATGCAATACAACACAAATGGAGGAGGGATGAACACCACAAAATATCCATCTTACAACCTGAGCACAGAGAATGAGCAAGTCCACTATATGGGTAATAATTCTAGACCTCAGAATAATCCCTATAGTAACACTTACAATGCAGGTTGGAGGAACCATCCCAATTTCTGATGGGGTGGTCAAGGAAATCAGAGACCACAACCCCCTCTAGGATTTCAACAACAACCCTACCAGCAGGAGAAGAAACCAAACCTTGAAGAGATGCTGACAAAATTTATCTCGGTGTCAGAAACCCGCTTCCAAAACACCGAAACAGCACTCAAAAATCAACAAGCGTCGATTCAAGGGCTTGAGAATCAAATCGTTCAATTGGCAAAGATGATTTCAGAACGACCACAGGGTAGCTTGCCAAGCAACACCGAAACTAACCCAAGGGAGCAACTTCATGCCATTACTGTTCGAGATGAAGAATGGTTAGCTGAATTTGAATATGAACTGAGGCGAGAAACTGTGGTAAGCAATGGTAAGGTTGAGGTAAGCCACAACAAACAAAAACCGGTAAGGAGTATACACCTTATGTGCCATATCCCAACGCGATAAAGAAAGACCGCACAAATGAACAATTCGATAAATTTCTTAAACTTTTGAAAAAATTGCATATTAACTTACCGTTTATTGAAGCTCTTTCGCAGATGCCCAACTCAGTTAAATTTTTAAAAGAGCTTGTGGCAAACAAACGGAAGTTAGATGATTTGTCGCACGTGGAGCTAAATGTAGTGTGCTCAGCTATCTTACAAAATAAACTACCCAACAAATTGAAGGATCCAGGGAGTTTTACTATTCCTTGTTTAATTGGTAGTTTAAATGTAAATAATGTTTTAGCTGATTTAGGGGCAAGTATTAATGTCATGCCTTACAAAATGTTTAAACAGCTAGGTCTTGGGAAACCCAAACAAACTAGGATGAGCATTCAATTAGCAGATAAAACCATTAGATTTCCTAGGGGTATTATTGAAGATGTACTCGTAAAAATTGATAAATTCATATTCCCATTTGACTTTTTTGTCCTGGACATAGATGAGGATAGTGATGTCCCTTTAATTTTAGGACGCCCCTTTTTAGCAACTGCTAGAACTATCATTGATGTTGGTACAGGTGAACTCACACTTCGTGTAGGTGATGATATAACCACGCTACAAGCTCGCGATTCAGAAACTCTTTTGAAAAACACAAATGAGCCACGTTCTGGTTCATGCGCCAACAATGAAACCATCCATGAAAGACGAATGCTACAGATAGATGAACTAGACGAATGGCAAACTTATGTCAAAGAGGAACAAAAGCAACACCATGTCGAGCTTAAGGATAGAACCAATCAATTTAAGGTTGGGAACCAGGTACTGTTAGATAAAATGGATCCTCGAGTTGTCACTTCAAAGCCTAATGCAAACGAAACAACTCCCTTTACGATACTAAATGTCTTCCCATACGGTACAGTCGAGGTAACTAATTCTAAATTTGGTACTTTTAAGGTAAATAGTACTCGACTTAAACCTTATTTTGATGTTAGAACTGATAGCAGGAGAGAGGAGTTTCAACTCCTCAAACCACCATGA
The DNA here is from genome assembly GCA_025698515.1 of Gossypium sturtianum. Taxonomy (NCBI): domain Eukaryota; kingdom Viridiplantae; phylum Streptophyta; class Magnoliopsida; order Malvales; family Malvaceae; genus Gossypium; species Gossypium sturtianum. The sequence continues at coordinate 31,553,167 of CM046950.1, forward strand.
CCATGCGAATGAGAGGTAAGTCGAGCTTAGACTCTAAATAAGCGCTTCTCGGGAGGCAACCTGAGCACTAACCCTACTAATTAGTTTAGTTTTACTTCTTTTCATGTTTAAATGCAGGTTTTTGACCCACACGGCCTGGACACACGGGCGTGTCCTTGGCCGTATGGAAATAGGGCTAAAATTTTCCCAAAAATCGACAGAGACACGGCCTTAAATTAAACCACACGGGCGTGCGACACGGCCTTGTGAAACCTGGAACAAAATTTTTGAATTTTAAAACAAGTCAGAGAGTTACACGGGCAAGGCACACGACCGTGTGTGAGACACGGCCTAGCCACACGGGCGTGCGGGAGGTCACACGGGTGTGGGAGAAGTGAAAGATGATATACATGGCCGTGTGACTCTGGCCAGGTGAACCACCACGCACTTCCCTTGACACACAAAGCGTGTCCGAGGCCGTGTGAAGATCGGGCTATTATTTTTCCTCGATGAACACGGGTTGAAAACAAGCCACACGGCCGTGTGGCCCAACAGGGACCCTCACACAACCGTGTCACCCCATAAAAACCCTAACCCATTTTCTCTTTTCTTATTTTGTCTTCTTGTTTTATCTTATTTCTATTTTTATTTTTATTTTTATTTTTATTTTTATTTTTATTTTTATTTTTATTTTTATTTTTATTTTTATTTTTATTTGTCTTTTATGTTTCTTATTATCTTTTAAAGACTTGTCTATTATATTTTGAACTTTATTTTAGTTATTATGGTTGTTCCTAATCGAGTAATCCTTTAATCTTCTCCACCAGTTGTGTTTATTTTCTTAATAGTTTGCTCAGAATCATGCACTACATTTAGCCTTCTCTACAATTTCTCTAGTCACTAATTTGAGGACTTCATCCAAAGTTCAGGGCAGTTTCACTTCTCTCCCTCTCTTATGATATTCTACTTATACTGTCATTATATATATTCATACATTGAGGACAATGTATATCTTAAGTGTGGGGAGGTTATTTATATGATTATTAGAAAATCCCTGAATTATGTCTTGTATTCAAGTAATTTTCTCATATTACTATTAGAATGAATTCTTATTGATTTGTGATTATCATTGATGTGTTTTAGATTAAACTCATAGGTAATTATGCATTGATTGTTTAAACTTTAAGACATTAGAGAATCAAGCATGAGAAGTCTATTTTCAGAATTAAAATTTTTAGGTTGTTTCCCTAAATGTATTACCTTGAAGTTTGAAATTTGCAAGATTGACATCAAAAACCATAATTTTTGTGAGACTTTGAGCCTTTAAGAGCATACACTTTTCTTGCTCACTTTATCATTGGTTATGAGTGTGTCAATATTGATTTGTTATTCTAGAACTTGCTTCGATTGTGCATGTCAAGACCACACTTTTGATTTGATATACTGAGATGATAAAGGCACTTAGGTTTTAACCCACTTATCCCATTAAAAGCCTACCTTCATAATTAACCCTTAGTGAACCCCTTTGAGCCTAATAAACTGTTTCTTGATCTACCCTTAATATTAACCCATAACTCATTCTTTTTTATTCATTGAGAATTTTTCTTATTGTATTGACTCCCTTTTTGTCGAGATTTGATTTGGTCAGTTACCTAACTATGTCCTTTTGTTTCAGTTGTTAAATTATCTATTTTTATCCACAACTCAAAAAAAAAGTGAAGTGAAAAAAAAGTGAAAAAAAAAATATATATGTACATTTATTTTAATTATTACTAGTTCTATGTTATTTGAGCTTAAACGGTTAATTTCACATTTTGAGAATAAGCTCGTGTTATTATTGATAAGTTTTCAATTGATGTAATTATTCAGTATTAGTTTATTTTTCTAGTTAGGAAAATTGTCAATTCAATCTCGATTTTAACCTTCTTTTTCAGCCTTTATCCACACCTTTAACCCAAGCCCCATTACAACCATTTAAAGACCTTTTGATTTGTGTATCATTTCATTTTATAGTGGTGGAAATTTGATTTTCATGCAAGCCTATGGTAATAACTTTTCATGTTTGACTTTTGAGTGCTTAATTTTTGAACCTTAAACACTTTGAGTGATTTGAGTGAATCTTTAGTGAGGATATCGAATCTTGTCGGTTTTGAATTAAAGGTAATTATTTAGATAAGGGGAAATACCTATGTTTTCATGCTTTAAAAATATGTGACTTGGATTGTTTGAATCTTTAATGCTCTTTTAGTTTAATTATCAATGTGTGATTATTTATGAATTATGATAAAACATTATTGATGAGAATTATGAATTGAGAAAGCTTAATTTTAATTGTGAGTTGAGGATTTTGCTTGAGGACAAGCAAATGCTTAAGTGTGGGGATATTTGATAAACCATAAATGTAACATATTTTAATTTCATGCTTGGCATATTTTTGGATGATTTATGAAGAGAATTAGTGAATTTGATGCTCCTAATCCCTTAAATTCATGTTTCTATACTTAGGAGAGCAATTAGAACAAAAGGAGCGAAAAAGGGGCCAAAATCAGAGTTTTCAGGATCCACACGGGCTGGGCACACGCCCATGTGAGCCACACGGGCTGGCCACACGCCCATGTGCCAGCCCGTGTCGATTTCGCACCCTGCTTCCTTGTTACGCAAAAAAAATCTAATTTTTAGGGTTTCTGAGCATTCTAAAGTCTATAAATACACACTAGAAGAAGACCTAAAGGAGCACGCAGAGTAGAACGAAGAAATTACTCGAAGGAGGCCGTCGAAATCAATTCCGAAGCAGGATCTCATTCAAGATTGAAGACCTCCATTAATTTTCCTAAGAAGTTTTTGGGTTCTTTATGTCTTGTCGTTTTCTTTATTCTAAGATGTTTTCCTTTTACGTTATGAACTAAACTCCCTAAATACCTAGGGAGGATGAAACCTACGATGAATCTTATTATTTAATTATCTGAATTACATGATAAATACTTGTTCTTGTTCTTAATTATGTGTTCTTAATTCTTGCTTTAATATTTTTAGGATATTAATTCAAGTTTGTTGTGCTTATTCAGTGGAGCAAAAGTCCCTGTTTAAGAGTAGATCTAGCATAATTAAGCGGAGTTGATTGCAATCCTAGAAATAGGACGACATAAATCTGTCGGATTAGAGTCAAATCTAATAAGGGAATCCATAGATCGAGTTAATGCGACGATGGGGGTTTTAATTAGAAAGAGATTTCAATTAATCAACCTAGAGTTAGTTGTTTTTAGTCTCGAAAGAGATATTAACATAATTTAGGGATTTATACGGATCAAGGCAGGTGAATAAATCGTTTAATTCAGAGTCAGAATGATAAGTGAAGTCTAGGTGGATTCTTCTTTGGATATTGTCTTTATTCATTGGTTTATTCGATTACTTTCTTCACTCTCTGTCGCGTTCATAGTTAATTAGTTAGTTTTAAATTAAAAACAAATCTCCTTAATTATTAGGCTAAATAATAGAAAGACAGTTATTACTAGTACTTTTAGTCCTTGTGGATACAATATTCCGGACTCACCATAGCTATACTACTGTTCGATAGGTGCGCTTGCCTTCGTCGAACTTTTAGTTAGTTTGTGACGTCATCAATATTGTTACATGCATTCATGCTTTTAATCTTCCTTTTATAAACATACTCATTTAACCTTTCTCAATCAATCAATAATAAACACTTATGTTATCTCCATAAGATAAACTTAAACACATATATACATGTACCAAAACATAATCATTACTAACCATTCCAATGGCTAGATTGCAATAATCATTTACATATACATGCCAATATGGTCAATATAACCTATACATGCCATTATAACCACAATTGAATTTACCATATTGTACCAACATGGGCCGATGGATAGTGTGAGTGATCCCCGCCAAGCTTCCAATCGAAGGAGCTTTTGATTTACTCTAAAATAGGGAAATAAAACTAAGTAAGCATTACATGCTTAGTAAGTTCGTATAACATGATACTTAACTTACCATTCATTCTATTTTGAGGTAACTAAGTAAGGCACATTCAATCAATTCGACCTCAAGCCCTACACATATCCTCATTGCCCTTGTTAGTCAAATATTCCATAATAACATCAAAACATATATGGGCTCAACAACGATCAAGTTTCTAGGCATATATGCTTTCCACAACATGTATCCATTTAACATGCATAAATCATCTCTTTTATATTACAAGTATAATTTCATGTAATTCATCTCGAGTTCAGATTATTTCATATCAGAACTTTACTCATATTACTAGATATATCAATGTCACCCGAATAATAGCACACTCAAAGTGTACAAGTCTATAATCAAGGATGAACATATTCATTAAATGAATTCCATGTACAAATATCTTCATCTCATGTTTTCATATATCAATCATCACGTATCGTCATTTTCATGTATTTCAGGCCAATATGTGTAATAACTCATTTCTTATTCGTATCTTCGCATGTCAAGAACTTTTACCCGTTGAATTTATTCAAAATATCGATGGATACACAGGTAGTACACTCGAGGTGTACAAATCAAAATCCATCAATTCATGTCCAATGGTACCCATAAGGTACTATTTTAGAGAGTACACTCTCGAGCCACATATATAAAAACAACAGGATTACCAGTCCAGGCTAAATCCTTTTTATGACATATGCTCTAAAGAGCTTGATCTGGATTACTCGTCCGGGATAAATCCTTTTAGAAATGAGGTCAATAGGATTACTCGACCGAGCTAAATCCCACCAGCAACAACTGCAGGGCCTCATTCATTTCGGGAAATCACATATCCATCAATTTTCATTTATTCAAACGGGATTTAACATTTTTCTGAACATAATTACTCATGTGATTATTTCATCTAATAATCACAATTGTATACAATAATTCTTTTAATCACATTCAATATTCAAACCAAGTACAAGAATAACCTTTTATCATTTAAATCAGGCATTATCATTTATCTGGTATTTCTCGAATATGTTTACAGGACTTAACTTTTGTTAAGTATTCTTGATCATGTAACAAAGTTCATATTTATAACATTCAAATAATTCACACATAAACACATTCAATACAAGCATATAAATATACATAATTTAGTTACACGAACTTACCTCGACAAATGTTCGTGTACGTAAAATCTACTAATCCGACATTTTCCTCTTTTTCTCGTTCTAGCTCCGAATTTGGTCCATCTGGATCTATACAAGTAAATTTAACATCAATTTATCATATTTCACATTCAAGTGGACTCAATTTTCGTCCTAGGCAAAATTACTATTTTGCCCCTAACTTTTCCATAAATTCTCATTTCGTCCCTAGGCTCGAAAAATGAAATTTGTGCAATTTACTCCCTAATCCAAGCCTAACCAAAATTCCATCTCAAATTTTACAGCACATGTATTCATAAAAATTCAGAATTTTTCATCAAATTTCATAACTTTGCATTTTAGTCCCTAAATCATGTTTTTATCAAAAAAATCACTTTGTAAAAGTTGTTTATCTATCATCAACCTTTCATTTTCTACCATAAATTTCTAATTTTCAGCATATACATCCATGACCCATTTTCCATACTTTGATAACTTCTCAAATTAATCCCCCAAATAGATAGATTAAGCTATCCCGGTTTCAAAAATATCAAAATTACTAAAAACGGGACAAGGAAACTTACCCAATTTGGCCATGAAAGTTTCTTCTCTCTCTCCTAGGGTTTCCATGTATTTTTGGGGAAGAAGATGATAAAATAAGATGATATTTCTTTTTATCATCTTTTAATTAATTAAAATATTTCACTTTCCAATTTAGTCCTTGCCCTTTTTCAAAATTTCCATGGATGAGTCACCAAAATATCTACATACTTTTTCTTTAATGGTCTAATTACCATATAACAACCTCTAGTTTTGAATTCCATAGCTATTTAATCCTTATAGCTACTAGAATTCAACTTTTGCATTTTATGCGATTTGGTACTTCTCGTAATTAAGCACATAATCGATAAAATTTTATTTTCAAAATTTTCACATGACATTTCTAACATAATACGGTCCATATAATAAAATAAAAATAAATTTTATTTTCAGCTCGGATTTGTGGTCCTGAAACCACTGTTCCGATTTCATCGAAATTGGGCTGTTACATCTTCCTTTGGGCCGATTTACTGCTCATATGTAAAACCGAATAATTGTCACATGTTTATTACCATAGTTGCAAATGTAATTTTGTTACTATTAACCTTCATTTGCGCCAATCAACATTAACGTAGCTTAAGTTACATGCACACAACCTTTTATATTTTAAAATAAAATAATTTCAATATCAAAAGTAACTTTGGCGACTTATTATTTCAATTAAGTTATTTTAAAATATGTATAAATATATCAATATTCAAATCTAAAATCTCCATAACAGTTGAAGTCAAAACTTTTTTATTGCTTTATAGTCTCCAAAATAATCCAAAATAAGGTTGTCTAGATAGTGCAATAAAAAAAAACTGAAAACCTTAATCTTTAAGTGATTTTTGTTTCAAAACCATATATGTCAAAACCAAATTCAACCAAAGTTTATAATCGTATCGTTAAAATCAATCTCAATTCATGCAAAATAAAATCATGCATTATTCTCTTAAATTCATTTATATGTATATGCATATGATAAAAATATTACCGACTTACTTTGCATCTACGTATAACTCCAAAACTAAATATATGATTAACATGAAAACCATTTATTATTAAACATATAAACCGCAATGATAAATGTCAATGAACTAATACTGTCTCCGCAGCCAAAGCAAAAACAATTAAAACCTTAGATACACAATTACCAAAAGTTTTACAATAAAATCAAATATTATAATCAAAAGCTGCCAACGAAATTAAACACATTCAAAACTAAATAAAAAACATACAAATCATAACCATCGGAAATCATTATAATTTTTTAAAAAATAAAAAATAAAAATCTCCTTTTGTGATTTTCGAACTCCAACCATACTGTATATACTAAAATATATACAAGACTCACAGTGAAATAACAAAATTAGTTTTTTTTTTTTTTTTTTTTTTTTTGTAGTGAACAATGGGAAACCGCATGAGAGCAACGGAAACAGAGAAATAAAGAATAATGAAAAAGGCAAAAAGAAAATAAGGCCAGGCCAAACAAAGCCAAAGCAACTTCTATGGATTGCATTAAAACAATTCATACCAAAACCTTTTTTTCGTAAATATATATTGAATTCTACCCAAAAACACCAAAATCAAAAATTAAAATTAAAATCCTAAAATTTCAACATGGATCTTAAAAGATTTAATATATGTACGATTTAATATGGATCTTAAAATTTCAACTAGTGGAGAAGGGCATTTCGGTGGCTCCTTTGTGCTCAACTTGTGAGGGCACCGAAGACTTAGACCATGTCCTACTACTTTGCCCCAAGGCGTGAGCTGTTTGGAAAGCGGTTGGCTTTTCCCCAGGTTGTGAGTCTACTGTCGTGTTTCTCACTGGTATATTCGCCTCATCTGTGCTTGGTCACACGCAGCGATGCCTCATTCTGGTATGGTTCTTATGGGTGCATCAAAACCTGCTGGTGTGGAAGGGGCAAGACTCGTCTGCGACGAATCTGGTGCGAATGGATGATGCATGTCTGCATAATTGGTAGTAACCCACGACTATGTTCGCTGCTGCGCAGCCGGGCATTGTTGGCTGTTTTTAGACAGGTTCGGGAGCTGCTGGCGGCGACTTGGATGAATGGTCGACCCCCTGTGGGCTGCTACAAATGTAATGTTGATGCAGCTCATTTGGAGCAAAACGGGGCTGTTGGATTTGCAGCGGTAGTATGTGATTACAATGGCCATGTTGTGAAGTGTTTTCCCGAATTTGAGGAAGCCCTTTTAAACCCTTGTCTAGCAGAAGCATTTGCAATCCATGAGGTGCTCTCTTAGTTAAAATCTATACTGCTCGATAATGTGATATTAGAGTCGGATTGCTTGACGATAGTCGATGCGCTTTTGCGCAAGTCGAGTGATGCTTTTGAGCTTGGTATACTGATTTGCAATTGTTCACTATTGAAGACACAATTTCAGTGTCTATCTTCTGGTGGGACGAAATTCCCCTTCCGTCTTTCTCGAAGAGTTTACTCAATGTTTTGCGTATGGAGTGGGCCTATTGACTTGGATACTTGCATTTTGCTTTCCTTAATAAATGATTTTTTTTCCTAAACATAATATGAGAGAATAGTTGTTACTTTCCTGGGTTCATTTACAGTCTTTTACATACTTATTTCTACGGAATTATGGACAAACATAATGAATTATCATTTGTAACAATTTCTTAATTTTATAAAATATTTCAGTTTTTTATAAGATCTTAGAAACAAATTTGATTTAAATTGAATGGAATGGAGATAAAATCACAAAAATATGGGTTCGGATACTTCCAAGAAAAAAATGAAGGCTAGTAGTCACTACAATCTGAAAAACTTCCCAGAGATGATTCCAGACCTAATATATTTGAGCATAAACAGTAAAACTTGATTAAAAAAAGACATACCACTGCATGGACCAAGTTGAGCATAAACAAGGATCAAGTTAGACTTCACAATACACCAAACATTGGAGAAATCAAATCAAAATCCATTTATTAAGCAAAACTGAAAACTACAACATTGATCTTTGTTTCGTACTTGTTAATACAGGTATTGAGGAAAGCCCCTCCCTACTCCTTACGAACAAAATACAACTTGCCCATGACATGGAGAATGGCAACAAAAGCAATGAAACCAATGCTCATGACAAGCACCACATTTGGAGAGATCTTCAGCCCTGGGGCATCATCTGTGTAAAACTGAAGCATCGTGCCAGCAGCTCCTCCCGAGGCACCTGCACCACTTGTCGTTCTCCTCCTCCGCATGTTTGCAGCTGCTGCTGCACTTCCTCTTGGTGGTGCTGTTCCAGTTGCCATTCCTATATGACAACCAACCTCTATTTTCAATACTAGATCAAAATTTAGACAATCGGTGTTTTCAGAATCAATATATATATATATATGAATATTTATTAATTAAATTTTATTGATGGGAGCATAGTGAAGAATGACTGCCCTGCCATGCTATATGCAATACATATACTATGTTCACACAAAAATGAGTTTTTGATACGAGTATGTGCATGACATGAATTTTTTTCAAAGCTCTTTTTTATACCAATGTTGGAATATGTTACGGATTTTAAATCTAGTAAACTAAATAAAAATGTAACATTTACATTAATTTCTCAAATCCATAGATTTGAATAGTAATGAATTTAAAATTGTTAAAATATTTTGGATTTGACAAATCCATCTAATATATATTATATTGAATTTCCTAATTTTTTTTTTTAATTTCAACTAATTTGTTCATATATTATGCATTTTATTCTTATTAAATAATAAATGAAATCCAAAATCCAAACTTCCAAACGGAGGACAAGAAAATAACAAGAAATTTTCAAGGAACAAAACAAGAATGTTGCCAAAAGGCCAGAGGGGATCAATATAGAGTATAGATAGTTTTGAGAAGTCGCAAAGATATCCAAACTTTCACAAAGCTCCACGACTATTAATCAATTAAGCTAAATAATCATAAACCATGTTCAAACTAAATCCAATAGAAGAATTGTAATCTATGATCAATTCAAAACCATCAAAACTTGAATTAAAATCTTTATGGTCTTGTCCAATTGAATTATGCCAAATTAAATTGCAGAAAGAGGTAAATCATTGAAATCAATCCACCAAACTTGAATTAGACGTTTATGCATGCTCCAAATCCTATGAGAAGCATACATGAAGAATTTCCAAAAGCTAAAACTTGAAGATCTTACGAAACAACACATAAAAAACGATGTAAAAGAATCAGATCTGAAAACCAGATCTACATGCAAGCAATCTAGTGGATCGATCTTATTGTGTATGGATGCCAGTAGGAGATAAGAACCATCGTTTTTATAAACATGCAACAATTAAAATAAAATGGAAGATGAAAGAGAGGGAGAAGAGAAACTCGCCTGAGTCGACTCGGAATTCGGATATGAGTTCGCAAGCTTTTGGACACGACTGTTTAATATCTTTTTGACTATATACTCCCTCTTTGAACACAATTTGTGGGCTTTATGCTTCGATTTTTAGGGACGGCGCTGCTGGGTATTTCCACGCACCACTGGCCAATCAATTTCGGCCACGTGTACTCCTAATCGAAAAACTGGCCAATGTGAAATTGTTTCCAACGCGTACGATTGTGTAGGCTAACTAGGCCAAACCTGTATGGGCCTGGTTGACCCAATTTATATACATTTTTCCCTTTTTGCGCCAATAGTATTCGGTAAAAATATTATAGAGAGTCGGATTGTATTTTATTCTTTTTGCTTAAAAAAGGTAAATTAATCCTTATACTTTAGATTAGCGAGTAAATTAGTTTTTTCTATTAAAAATTCATCTATTTTTATTATTAAAAAAAAAAGCGTAACTAACAAAAGAACCAGATAATTACACATGCATGTCACATGTATCTCATTCTGACATACATCAGGGACCAGTTTTTAATTATAAAAATAGATAGAATTTTTAATAGAAAGACTAATTTGCTCTTTGATATAACATATAGAGACTATTTTACTTATTTTTTTGAGTTGAAGGGGTAAAATATAATTTAACTCGTAATATAAGAATATTCGTGATACTTTTACCTTACTATTATTTCCCTTTTAACTCCAAATTCAATGTAAAAAAATGTAAATATGGTAGGTAACAAGTATAAAATTCGCAAAATAAGCACACATTTTAAGATTTGATTCCAAAATTAGATCCTATTTCTTAGGGATAGCAAAAATAATCCAAATCGGATCAGGGTTAGATCCGACGGGAGCATCTTTTTATTTTTATTTTTAAAAAAAAATAAAATTTGAAGGAGTAGTAAGAAGGTTTTCCAATTAACTTTTTGTTGAAAAAAATTTTTAGATCAAATTTGAAACCTTTAAGTAAAATTTAGGATAAATTATGATAAAATTTTGATTGCGACTTTGGGAACCAAAAACAATTACATGTCCCGTTGCCATTCCTACTACTTAAAAAAGATTATATGGTAGAACTGCAATATTGCAATATTTGACCCATTAATTGAAGGTGTTCACTCGCATACCCACGTAAGGGCCGGCAAGGATCGAATAGAATTTTTTTCATTTAGACTGCTTAAAATTTTAGATTAATAAATGTAAAATTACACTTTAATCCCCTAAAAATGATAAAATTTTGATTTAAATCTTAAAAATTATAAAAATATAAACAATTAAAATATAAACTATCCTAAAAATTATAATTTAATTTCAACCCCTACAAGAATTTTCTAACTTTGCCCTGCAAATGATGTGTATGTGTTGCCCTGCTAATGATGTGTATGTGTGGCAATGATTTACTTTTGCTAATGATGTATGAATTATTAAAAAAATGACCATACAATAAATCACATATGTTTTATTTGTTTGATAAAGCTCCATTTGAGATGCTTAGTTTTTTTTTACGAAATATGAATATAAAATATTTAAAAGAAAAAAAAAAAACCAAAAGCATCTCTAACATTGATCCTAAATAAAAAGATCATTTATTCCATAAATAAAGGTAATCAAAATGATCCTAATTACAGTGAGTTTGAACAAAGAGCATAAAACTGTGTAAACTACATCATTAACCCTTGTGTTTTACATCAACTAACAAGTCAGATGACTCTACTTGTTAATAAAATTAAAAAATCTAACCTCAATGAAAAATTACACGGTACAACATTCCCAGGCACCAAAAACACATTTATCAAAGTAATTCTTGCTTCACCATCTACACTTAAAGCATGGATGGTGATTGTAGAATCCCAAGGGTCGTGTTTCTATCGCATTTTCTTTCCAGCTACTACTACTATTTGGTTCATATGTGCATTAACTACATCAAACCTAGATGTATGGAAATAGGCAGCACAATCAATCCTTTGATCTCTTGAAGAATCTATCACCTTTCCTTCCCATTCCGGTCCCTGCAAGATTCGATGATAGCAGAGAACGGGAATCTGGTCTCCATATCAACTCTTTCAGGACAGAAAACAAGGTTGCCAGTTCAGGTGTGACTTCAGTATCCTTGATATTGTTGCACGACATCACTCTCAATCGTTGAAGCTCTTTCCATGAAAGCACTACCAACTCCAGACCTTTGATAGTTAGCAACGAGCATCCTTCAAGAGAAAGAAGCTTCACTCTCCTATAAAGTGGAGACAAGGAAAAAGAAATATAAATCTACAGTCAGATTTCGAATGTGAGGAGCAGAAAACGGTTGCAAAATGAGATCGCATCGTGATTATCTACAAAAATCAACACGCCGGAACAAAACTGGGATTCCAAAGCCATGCCATGGCAGATGACTGAGACATTTCAACCTATTGAGCATCAAGAGGAAGGGAATGCCTACATGGTCATTTGGAAGGAATCCAATTCTGAACCCTCCGGAAATTTAATTGCTATGTTAGTGCAGATGACTATAAGATTAAATCAACCATCAAAGACACAAATTTTCTCGACAAATTGCAAGACTAAAAGGGTCCCTTGTTTAAAAGAAGAAACCCTTCAAAACCTCATCCACTAATTTTTATCTCTCAGCTCTGTTGACACACTGTTCTCTAATAAAATCACCAGTTTCCTACACAATAACAATGCATTATGAAACAAACAAAAGGTAGCTTATAGGAATCAATGATTGCAAACAATCTAACACAGGAAACTGTCAGCTAATTTAACTCGATCCTCCTATAGATGGATATATCACATGAAGCATAAATCCAAGTAAAAGAAACAATGCTATTGGAAATGAGAAAGGAGTCTCGTACCTACAAATACTTGCAAGGCTAAACACATCGTCCTCCAAACCCCAACAATCATGTAACACAATATCCCTAACATTCTCGCAGACCAAAAACAAAGCTTTAACACTTTGCTTGTCCCGAATTTGACAGCCCTGCAGATGCAACTCTTCAAGAGTCAAACAGGACCCCAAATGCTCATCCGCCCCTGGACTCTTATCAATACTTTTACAAGACCTAAGCCTCAGAGTCTTCAAATTCCCGCAAAACGAAAGCCCAGCTAACCACCCACCATCCATTCTATGTTCAGAAAGGGTCAATTCTTCGAGCATTTGGCAGCATTGTCCTATCGCCTTAATCCCATCATAGCTACCTTCACACCCACAAAGCTCGAGCTTAACTAACCTTCTACACCCTTGAGCTAATAACGTTAACCCAATATCTGAAATCGTTGAATTGTAGAACACACCAATGAACCCCATTAGTTTCACTACCTGTAAATTTTTAATCCTTGCAATACCTCTCAAAGCCAAATCCCCGCAGCAATGAAGCTCCAATTCTTGCAATGTAGGACACTCCTCTGCTATTCTCAACAACCCTTCTTCGCTTGCCCCGGTCGCCGCCAATCTCTGTAAATTCGGGTACTTTCCGGCTATCATTCTAAGCCCTTGGTCCACCGCATTCGATGGCAACAACGCCGTTTCTTCGAGAAATCCGTCGAGAATGAAATGAGTATCGACATGAACCGACATAGTCTTGTGGGTTACTATAATGCCAGAGCTCTTCGGCATCTGAATACACGAACGAACGAGGTCTAAATCGGTGAGATTGGGAAACCGGGTAAATAGCCGACCCGAAGTAACAAAGGACCAATCTGCAACTTTAAGGGAGTACACCAATCGGCCGTGAAGGTGCAACCAACGTTTACAGACCAAGGAATTAGAGACATGTTGAGAGATGGGAAGCTTAGAGAGTATATTGAGGAGGAGTTCGTCGGAGAGGAGGGAGGTATAATCTGGTGCGGAAGGATCGAAGGAAAAGGACTGAAAGGATGTTAAATCAGGCTCGGATGGTGGAGAAGTAGATGGGGTGCTGCTGAGAGGACGGTGGAAATGAAGCTGCATCTTGTAAATAACATGCTTTAGAGTTTGGTCTCTGAACCAAATGTCTGGTAAGAAAGGTTTGAGTAACTTATGCAACTTGGCCTCCCCTGGGCATTTGGTGGTGGGGGTGGCTTTAACCTCAAGTCCTGACGGTAATAATGGCCAAAATTAGGGATAAAGCTAGGGTTAGGGTTTGTCTTGTGCGAGTTTGGTGGTTCTGGTGAATCTGGCATTTTGTAAGTGCATGGATGGGTATTTTAAATAAATTTTGGAAAATCTAATGTAAAAGCCTTCGCTGAGATGGATTAATTGATTTTTTAAATAAATTTAAAAAAAACACAATTAATCCTAAGCAAGATTACCGAGTAATTACTTGACTCTCTCTCAAAAAAGAAAAAAGAGAACTTTTTCTGAGGTATTTGTTATTACAGGGATTGGCATTGTGTTGGATTGCGTTTGCCACAATAACTGGTGGTGTACTTTAAAAGCTTATTAGTTTTGTCTCTTTTAACGTGTGAAAACCCACTTTATTTGTGGATAAGGTTTTGTTTCAACCTCTTCAGTTCTTGCCACCAACTTAACTCCCCGATGAAAAATAAAGGTAACAAAACTTTATGATTCCTCACAACTAATTTCCTCTTTTTCTATACAAATTTTACTTGTTTTAAAAATTAATTAATCAACAACAATAATAATAAATTTAACTTTTAAAGTTTACACATTTTGTCAATTTAGCCTTCATTTAATTAATTTAGCTCGTAATATTTACACATTCTATCAATTTAGTCTTAATTTATCAAATTTATCTCGCTAAAATTTTCATTCTTTCAACATTTACACAAAATATATAAACATCGAAAACTAAATTTATTATTATATCAATCAAAATCAGTTACAATTAATAGAAAGATATTCATGTTTTACTGCCATCAATCCCAAATCCTCCATTGATAAAAATATTTTTACCAACCGAGTTAAGACTTAATTAAACTCTCGTCAAGTAAATTTTAAATTCTAGTTATTTATTCACCTAGCAAAATGCTAACGCAATTTTTTATTGGTATAGTAACAAACATAACCCTAAATATTTATTTATTTTATTATTTTGATTCTAATTTTTA